>JAGMVL010000957.1:0-1200000 GCA_019202695.1 Populus x sibirica
GACCATCCTTCCTTGTGCACGCTCGAGGTATGATTATCCTCCTTTGAGCATGCCACTTGAGAATGAGGTAATGTGAGTGACAAATATGTTGGTCAGCTGCTTGGACTTGGCAAATTAACAAGTCGACGTAATGCAATATACGATAAGCAATCGAGATCGAGAATGCACGAACTTGAAAATTAGCAAGATTAAAGTAACGATCATCCTCACCCAGCATTTTCAAGGGAATGACCATCCCTCTCTTGAAATACTTGCTCCCGAAGTAAGCCAACCTCTCTTGAGTCTAACCTCAATGGAAGAACTCGGCCTCCCATGAGTTTAAGCAATATTAAAATGTTGTGAGCACTGGTCTTTTATACCTTTTAGGAGTATAAAGATCTCTGAGACCTCATATTCCACATCAAACGTTAATATAGATGTAAGAGATATTTATTCCTCGTTAAATGGTATCAAGGTAAGATTACATTTTAGAGACCCTCTCTTCCTGAAAAAAAAAAGCAAGATTAATGAGTTATAAATACAGCATGAGACCTTTAAAATAAGGGTTCTGATGCTTTATTTTTCTTGCGTATATATTTCCGAGCATCTCTTTCTAGAATATTATTGTATTTTCTCTTTATAAAAAGATATTTATTTATATATGAGAGGAGTCTCAGCTTTAGCTAAAAGAGATCTTTTACGGAGTCTTTGCCATATTTATCTTTGCTTGTAAAAACATCGAAATCTGAGTTATGTCCTTGACTAGAAAAAATGAATGAGATTGATAGAACTAATTAATTATCCAATTATCCAACTTAGGAGTTATATTCTAGACTATTTAGATATTTACGAAACTTCATCCTTATTATGGCTATAAGTATGAGCTATGACTTAAGATGCAATACAGGGGATTACGTCTTTTGATATTTCAAATTGGAACACATCACTTTTGCACGGTAACACATAAAGTAATAAAATTTCAAATATTAGGTTTTGAAAATCCAGAAGTATTAGGTAGGAATACGTCGCAATTATTAGGTAAGTTCACGGAAAGATAAGAATTCAAGGTAAATGCGTGCAAAACTTCATTTTATTTAGGCTTTTTGCCTAAAACAAGTGTGATTTTCAATTATGGTCTTCTTTTCCTTAGAGAAGAAATTAAAAAAAAAAAAACGTGTTTTCTGGCTTAATGGTGAAGTAGTCACTTGAGAAATTGTAATCAATTTCTCCACTTGCAATCACTTTTTGTTTGTTAAGATGGAAAGTGGATGGATGAAATAACAGGAAAGGAAGAGATATGGAATTTCAAAAGATGGAACAATTTCTATAATAGGGATTGATCTAGACAATCTGGTGATGAGTTAAAACTCGAAATGTAGATCTTGATATCGAAGGCTGGTTACCACGTTGAGTTTAAAAATGTAAATGGAAAGAAAAGGAGTACAGTACGTGCATGCATATATGACTTAGTTAAAAACAGATAAGTTTTTATATAGTCTTAGTGGAATATTTATCTTATCCTTTCTTCATATAAAGTTGGAGTTTATTGCTTTTTTGTCCATATGTGAGATTGAAGTCTTAGATGGCTCCACGTGTACTATTTGTTTTCCCAAATATTTTATTTTTTATTTTTTTAAATCATCGGTACCTCTGTTTTCTAAAAATTACAACAAATTTTTTAAATGAAATAACAAATTTATGATTGCTTCGTATCACTTATATTTTTTGTTTTAGTTTATTGAGCTTTACTCCAACAATTTCTATAATTAAAGGTGCAAATAATTTAAAATATATTAATTACAGGAGCTTGTTACTTATTTCTATAATAATAACAATCATGATAATCATACTAGTAAAGGATTTTTCTTAAATTAAAAGCAATGATTTTAATTGATTATGCAAAGATTAATTAATAAAATGTAAAAAAATTAAATACGAAAACTTCTAAAGAAATAATTTTGGAGATTAAATTGAAAAGACATACTAAAATTAGCAGAAAAGTGGAGGGTAATTGTGAAAACTCAATAATGTATGGATGCTACTGTATCATTTCTTAAGTGGGAATAAAAGTGCAAATAAGGCAATTTATAAAGCTACGAGGAAAAAAAATTAGATATGATTTGTATCAATCGATATTTTTTTTTCACATAACCTCAAACAAAATAAAATTAAAAAAAATAAAATGATAAAAAACCAATTCTTTAGAGACCAAAATGAAATATTTTAATGCATAAACTTAAAATCAATATTGCTATTAGATGATTAATGTCAATCTCAATGCTACTCTAGTTATATGTTAACTTCTAAAACCCTCGCAACCACTTTTAATGTTTATTATAGATATAACTAGCTATTTAACCCGTGTTCAGTTTGTAGGTAAAATATTTTTTTATATAAAAATTTATACATGTAGAATTTTCCAACACGTATTTCAATATAAAAAATTATAAGTGTAAATCATAAATAAAATTTATGCTTATATATAATCAAATAAATTAAGAACCATATGTGTCAAAAATAATAATAATAAAATCATTAGTAATAAATGAAGATAAAAATAAGAGCTGATAAACATATATAGACCAAAATATTTGGCATTGCAATACAGGCCTTTCACTGTTTATGTTGAATGACTTTGTTTATCAAAATCAGATTCTCATTCAATCAAATGATAATAGCAAACAAATACGCATGAAATTGGTTGAATAAAATAAAAGTGAAAAAAAAAAATGTAAGGTAACACATATTAGAAATATTATCCAAAAAAAAATATTTTTATTTATATAAAACGTTAAAAAAATTATAGATGAATTAGAATAATATTTTCAAAAACTAAATACATACAAAATAACTAAAAAATATTTTTCATTTAAAAGTAAGTTAAATATAAATAAAAAAATTGAAAAAGATATTTAAAAAATTAATTAAAAAATTAAAAAAAAAATGCCAATCGTTGTTAGGCAGGTTAGTTACCTAATCCATTTTGTTAAGACCCACATGCTTGAGCTCTTATATTTTTTATTGTAGTTGTGGTGAACAACGCGTTATTTATCCTAATTAGCTGTTAAAGAAAAAAAAAGTAAATGATAATAAGGGGTAAACTAATTTGTTCTCAAAAATTCTTTTGGTATTAACTGTGTACATTTCCAATATGAAAGTGATTTTTTTCCCATCTATACATTTATTTAAAAAATCATTGAATAATAAAACTAATATTGATAAATAAAGAAACCTTAAAAAAAAAAAAGCGAGAAAAAACTCAAAGCTGACATGATGATTATCCAAATGGACCATCCAAATTGATCTTTATAATTTTGACCATATTAACATAAAATTTCTACAACTTTCCAAATTCCCTTTCATGTGAATTTTATTTCTAGGATTTTTAAAGAATTTCTATTCATCATCTTTTAAAGCTAATTTTCGTATATAAAGTGGCAACATCAATTTTTACAATATGGTCCTAATTCCCTTCTATTGTTCTTACGCAACCAGTACATATCTCTTCCTAGCTTTAATCACACAAAAACAATAATTAAAAGAATAATGGTGCGGGCTTACTACCCATGTTGATCCACTAAGCCTATATAAGTCAGACCATGAGATTAAAATAATTCTAAAAAAAATAAAAAAATCATAAAACCTATTTAAAAAAAAATCAACATTGATTAATGAGATAAAAAAACAAAATAAGTAAAAAAAATAATGTGAACCTATGACCAGGATTGTTTGAATGGAAGCTTCAAATCTAAAAAAACCACGAAGCTCAAATTTTAATAAATCAAATGCCAAAGGTTGAATTGAAAAAACATTTTATCACAAAAAAAAATTCAAAGAAAAAACAACAATTAAAAAATAGTTTTGGATTGAAAGGCTAAATTGAAAAGAAAATCAATTTCACAAAAGAATTAAAGAAGAAACTACCAAGAGAATGAGGACCAAATATAAAAAAAAAATTAAAAATTAAAAATTTTGATTAAAAGATGAAATTAAAAAAAATTAAAAGTAAAAAAAAAAAAGCAAGACACAAATGAAGGAAAAAAAATCATGATCAAATTTGAAAAATCAAAACATGAAAAATCCATATTGAAGGATGCAATTGAAAAAAAATATATACAAAAAGGCGAAGGACACAAATTAAAATTTCAAAAGAATGAGGAATATTACTCAAATATTCTCAACCAAGGAGATTTCCATGAATTTTTCAATGCTAGGCATGAATTTTAAGGGAGGAGAGAGAAATGAGAAGAAAAGAAAAGAAAATAGCTCTAATGACAATCCATCTATCACATCTTAACAGCTACTGCATGTGGGGGATGAAGACATTGCGAGCAATCAACTACATGGTGGAAGAAAATATTTGACCATCGGATAACGCTTCCCACGCTTCTAAAACTCCATAGAACCTTCCACGCGCCTTCGCATGTGAGGCATGCGCTTGACGGGTTTGATTTTTTTAATAATTTTTAAATTATTGTAAAGATCAATTTAGCCCCTTACCCATTCAATTATAGTGAAAAAACCCAAATGAAAATACAAAAAGTAGCCCCCAAAAAACTAAATTAATTCGAAAGCGAGGGTAATTTAGTAACTTTAATGTGCAATAAAATGTGAAATTTCAAAAAGGTCCCTAGAAACCAACCATCATATTTTTTTTTCTTTTTAAGGGCAGTGTAAGTATTTTAATATTTAGAAAAACAAAAAAGATTGTTTTACCCTTGAAGTTAGTTTTCTTGGCTGATTTTATGAAGGGCAAAAACATTAATTTACTATTACAATCCGCAATAGGCTCTCTCTAGTGCAACATTGAATATCCCACTCCTTATATTTTTTTGGTAAATTAAGAAAATTAAAATAGAATAAAAAATAAAAATAATAAATTCAAAAAATTATAGGAAAATAACAAAATTAGCCTAAACAACAACTTCTAGGCTTAATTACGGGAGATCCAACAATCTAAAAAGCAATAAAGTGGCTTCCTATAAGAAAATTA
This sequence comes from Populus x sibirica, assembly GCA_019202695.1. Classification (NCBI taxonomy): domain Eukaryota; kingdom Viridiplantae; phylum Streptophyta; class Magnoliopsida; order Malpighiales; family Salicaceae; genus Populus; species Populus x sibirica. The sequence continues at coordinate 4,973 of JAGMVL010000957.1, forward strand.
CAGAATCATTTAAAAAAATTTAAACTCAATCTAGCGTCGAATCTTCCGTTATCTTAGTTTCAAAGTGCTAACCTAATTTGTTGCAATTAAACCTCCTACTAGGTCTAAATCTATCCCACTAGTATTTAAAAATGTTTGCGAGGCTATTCACATAATCAACTTGGATTAAATCTCCATTTAACAGTGTCAAATCTCACCCAAATATTCAAAACTTTTAATTTCTGCAGATCTATCTGCAGCATATGACTAACTGTGGTAAATCGTAGCTCTACTTCTCTCTATATTATAGTGTCCTTTAGTTATTCAAAATTTCAAAGCATGTAACATATTTCTCAATATTTCATTCATGCATGCATAGAGAAAATAAAGATTTAAATTAAGAAAAGAAGTACCAGATTGATTGATGGAATGCGAGAGCTATAATAGTGTAATTGATGTTAAAAATAATGAATAGGATTATATACAGCGCACCACTTACATATGGATCATCATTTGCATATATTCTTTGATCAATGATGAGTGTAATTGTTCCAACGAACATTCTCTGACCTATGCGAATCCCTTATAGATTAAGAGAAGGAAAAAACAAAAGAGGATTGGTAAAAAAAGGAGACAAAAGCAAAAGCAATCTATCTTCTCGTGTTCTTGGCATGGACGCCCTGTGGTTTATGTGCTTCTTCTCTTCTCTTCTTTCTTTTCTTTCAACTCTAACCAGCGTGTCTATCAATGCTATGACAGCTTACATGGTAAAAGAAAAGCAAAAGAAGAGTAGTGGGCTTCACCTTTAGCTTTATCTTTGCTGCTGCTTTTTCCAAACCTCAACACTTCTTTTTAGCGTTTGCCATAAGGTTGCATTTGCATATATCTCACCTGCACTGTGTTAGTGTGCAAAACCATAAACATACAGAATCCAACATAATCAATCAACATTCCCCACCTTCTCTTCCCATTTGTCATCTTCTATACTTGATATATCGAACATTACAAATAGCTAGGCAGAGACAAAATCATAATTCACCAACCCAAGAACACACAACAGACTGATATGGATATATTGTCACAACTTTGGTCACTCTTAGGTCTTCTCACAGTCCTTCAAAACATCTTACCTGCACAAGTCCTCTCCCTTCTTCACTCCCTCATTGAGTCCCTCCAAGACCTCATTTCCCAATATTCATACTTTGACATCCCGGAATTTAATGGCTACTGTGGTGTTGACATCAATGATCTCTATCGCCATGTCAACCTCTACCTCAGCTCTGTCAACTCCTCTGCCACCGCCTCCACTTGCCGACGCTTCTCCCTCTCCCGGTCCAGGTCATCCAATTGCATTTCCTTCACTATAGCTCCCAATCACACCATCCACGACTCCTTCAATGGCCACTCTCTTTGTTGGACACACCAAGTTGACACTGTACAGGACTCATTAGAAGAGAAACGTAGCTTTACTCTCAAACTTCCAAAGAGACACCGGCATATGCTGCTGTCGCCTTATCTCCAGCATGTGACATCGCGTGCTGAAGAGTTCGAGCAAGTATCAAGAGAGAGGAGGCTGTTTACTAACAATGGCAATGCTTCATACGAGTCAGGCTGGGTCTCAGTTCCTTTCCGTCATCCATCCACCTTCGAAACGCTGGCTCTGGAGCCTCAATTGAAGAGGCAGATAATGGAGGACTTGAAGGCATTTGCTAGTGGCAGAGAGTACTATCATAGGGTTGGGAGGGCATGGAAGAGGGGTTACTTGCTCTATGGTCCTCCAGGGTCAGGCAAATCAAGTCTAATAGCTGCAATGGCTAATTATTTGTGCTACGATGTGTATGATCTTGAACTCACCAAAGTCACAGACAACTCAGATCTCAGAGCTCTGCTAATCCAAACTAGCAATAGATCAATAATTGTGATTGAGGACATAGATTGTTCCCTTGATCTGACTGCTGATAGAATGCTAAAGGCCACTACCGCTACAGCTACAAGAAGGAAAAGATCATCATCATCAGGTTATAATAAGGACCCGGGTTCAGGCAATTATCAGTTATTAGAGGAGAGTGGGCGTGTTACCTTATCAGGTCTCCTCAACTTCACAGATGGATTATGGTCATGTTGCGGGGAGGAGAGGATAATAGTGTTCACAACCAATCACAGAGACAAAGTGGATCCTGCATTGGTTAGATGCGGGCGGATGGATGTGCATGTAAGCTTAGGCCCTTGTGGTATGCACGCGTTCAAGGCATTGGCCATGAACTATCTTGGGATAGAGGAGCATTCTTTGTTTGATGTGGTAGAGAGCTGTATACGGTCAGGTGGCGCACTCACTCCTGCTCAGATAGGGGGAGATATTGCTGCGGAATAGAGGGAGCAATGCTGATTTAGCAATGACAGAAGTGGTGTCTGCAATGCAAACCAGAATTTTGAGTGCTGGTGGCACTGAGCATCTAAATACTAGTATAGAGTATGAAGATACGGTGACCTTGACAAGGTCACCACAGAGTGTGTTAACGGTAGGGTCGTCACCGGAGAATTGGGACTCATCTCCAGGCAAGATTAGCGGGAAGAAGAGGAAGGCCAAGTTTCTTGTTAGATTAAGATCTTTGACCAAGTCCGGCTCTGGTAGAAGGGGTGTGTGAGAGTTTCGATGTGCTCTTGTCTTGTGAAAGTTTTGAAAATTAATTGAAACACCAGCTTTCCTTAATGGAACCTACCAAGCTCCATAAAATGTTTTTCAGTAATTGTTTTTTCCGTTAAAAGTTCTAATAATCATTTGAACCTTTTCAGTAAAGGATCATGATCATCAAGATTCAGGAACACGGATTGATATACAATTACTATCAAGTTAATTTGTCTTTGAGCAGCATTAAGATGGCGCTTGTGTGGGAATTCCATTAGTTTATGCCGCAGCTTATGGCTAAGTGTTGAAAATAATGAGTCACGTCCAGCAAATGGACAACAGAAAGTGATGTGGAGCCACATAATGCCCTGGAAAGCAAACACCTTCCCCTTTGGAACTCATCCTTTTTCTTTGTTGAGATTGAATAATAGCAGAAAGCTCTCTCGTGCGGTATAAGTAATCTAATCATCATTCTTCATGGCCCTAGAAATAGCAGGTTTGAACAGTTCTTTAAGAAATTTAATTAAGCATTCAATTTTTTTGAAGGTTGACTTTTCCATTAAACTGTAATAATTATCCTTAATTAATAATCAAAGAATTAGTAATAGGCGCTGATTTTCTTAGCAGATGATGGTGGTCGGTGAAAGTTTAAGGGCTGTAATTGTAGACCATAAATATAGATCTAGAAATCAAGATTGACCAATTCCTTCAGTCAACTCTTTCTGGCAACCTCCATGTAATACCTTAGGACAACAAGTTTTGGTATATTTTGGCCAACAAGTTGCTATCAAGACAAGGGATAAAGAGGGTCCTACTCTTAGGTGGCATGAATTTTCCTTCGCACAATTGTGCGAACATCAATTTGTTATCATCGTGCACGTATCTATCTATGCGTGGTAAGGATTAAAGATAACGAAGAACAGTATAAGCCCGCGTGCCAAATTATTGAATGCTTGAAAAGTAAGCCGCCTAGTCAAGGATGATGTTCTAAAAGGGATGTTATCTCTCACTATAAATATATGGCTTCATGAGCTCAGATTGGAGTTAAGGATTCAACAGCTTTTTTTTGTCAAGATCAACTATTGGATCGTGTGTATACTTAGAGCAAAAGAAAGATGATGATGATGGAAAGCAGCTTAGGGGACGTGTTATTGAAGGTGGCGATGTTTGTTATAGTCCAAGGATTGGTCTATCTCATCCTTTCAAAATCATCCAATATTTTCTCCAAGACAAATGATAAGAGATCATCTAGCTTCAAGACAGCTCGCTCTGTTAGCATTCGACGGATTCTTGCTGTTCTACAAGACTTACCTCCTGGTGGTGAGTTGTCTCCAGCTTCTTCAAAGAGCACGCAAGTGCAATCCCCTACCGTTGAGAAGTCTGAAGATCGAAGGTGATGTATGGCTAACTGATTATGGCTAGCTAGCTAGCTCCGCGCGCGCTTGCACAGTGGGTTTAGATCAAAATATATATGTTGTGACTCCATATAGCTAGAAGTGATTTAATTAATTAGTTGGGCAGAATTGTGTTTAAGATATAGTATGTATGAGCGGATTTGAGTGATTCTTTAATTTTTTGGTTCATTTTTCAGTATTGTATTGATGTTCATATCTGAAGTTGAAATTAGTTAATTTGGTATAGAATATATAGTTTAAGCTATTCTTTTGTTATCTAGCTATTAATTTGATGATTGAGGAGTATGTTTAGTATTAAAGAGGAGTTGGTAGAGTAAAACATGAATAAAAGTGTTCGTTTAATAGCGTTACCAACCGTGCGGTTGACAACTCTAAATGAAGCCTAAATGGAATATATATATTAAAAGCGAGGGATTAGGGAAAGTTGATTGAATTAATACCTTTTACCTAGCTAGATTGATATTTTCATTAATGCTACTACATTTAATAATTTTATTGATGAAATATTTTATTGATATCTACTTTATTATTTTATCAACGCGAATTTTACAGACTAATTCAAGAACAAAAAATATTCATAAGTAAACCTCTCATTGGTAATTTCTTTTTTTGTTGGCATTTCTATTGGTTAAAAAAACCTTGATGGTTTTACAAGCGGAAAATGCGCTAAATTTTTTTTACCATTTGAATATACCAATGGAATAATTTCATCGGTGATTGGCAAGTGGCATTTGGAATAATTTTTCCAACCCGTGTAAAATACCAGCGGAATAATTTCATTGGTGATGTGAGTTGAAGTGACATGTAGTAAATTTTTTCCAACTCTTTGGAATATACCGACGGATTGTGTCTGCTGATAACTCCATTTGTAATAATTAAAAATAAATATTTTTAAAAAATCTATTGAACAAAAAAATTAAAAAAAAATTAGATTGTATAAAATTCAAGTATGTAAAAATAAATTATCTTAATATTAAAGCTAAATATTCATTATAAATTTATATGTTCAAATAAAATTAAACTAGAACAAAGATAGTCTTTGGAGGAGGAGGTTGGTCATTCTTAGGACCATAAAACCCAAAAAAAGAGCGCACACGTACCACTCATTTGTGATTTCATATCCATGACCACTTGGCGGAGTTCTTTATAATTCGCAAAGATTCTTTCATATTTTTTGATGAGATGGGCTCCGTATGTTCTTGCAAGGCCACAAACTCCTGGGGCTGGGTGCTCAATATTGATTACGAGCTCTCAAAAAGTTAAGACACTACGGGCCATGCAAGTTCTCGGTCGTAGTGTTGGAGGAGATCCTGTATACCCGATTTTTATCGGGTTCACTAGACGATCCTACCCCCGTTCACAAATCTGGATCAAAATCCGGGTGGGTCGGAAGGATTGTCTTCGTATCTCTCCCTCAACCGGCTGTTATATGTCTCTTGAAAATAAAAAATGAGATCATGAAATTCAATTTAAGAAAATAATATTTTACAAAAGAAAATGGTTGAACGAACATACTCCAAAGTATTGAGTGCGGTTGTCAACGAACTATTGTACCTCTTTTTGGCGGTCTTTACTTCGCATATGCGTCTCCACAAAAAGCTCTATTGGGCTTAGCTCACGTCTAAGAGTCATAGTATGTAATAAAAAAATATTACAAGTTAAATATATTAAAATTAATCTTATTATCCGCTTCACATGCAAAACGAACGGAGCGAGTCACTTAGGTGTGCGTGGTAACCAAATCGTGAATTTGTCGGCTCGATTCCCGACTTTGGAATGTGAGTGTCGTGTGAAACGCTCGAGACATCACATGCAAAATTTATTCCGCTTATATATTCTGCGGGATGTATGGCGGCCCGAAATCCTTCAAAGTATCACGTCATTCTAGCTTGGTAGAACGTTTTCTCTGGCATATTTTTTAGATTTTTTTACACCTCCTAACAAAAATCACACAATCTACATGATACAAACATATTCTATGAGTTTATGAAAAATGAAATTTTAATATTTATAATTAAAAAAAATTATCATATTGTTTTCGATGTTAACTAGTTGCAACATGATTCTCCCAAACCCTCATCACAACATTATCATTTGCTCTATCTCACTCAAATTTAGCCTTGCATTAAAAATTTATAAAAAATAAATCAATAATTTCAATAAAGTAAAGGAATTCACATAAAAAATAGTTAAAATTTTAAGTTAACGCTAACCTTAAATCTTATAAACTATGCATCGACATGAGGTTTCAAATCGGGATGCTTAACAACCTAGCTCTATTGAAACAACGGAATTTCCATCGATGATTTAAACGGCGATGTTATTACTCGGGCATCGTCAATGTTTGTGAACTTGAAAATCAATAAATTTAATAAAATATTATTTGTTCATAAATTGTTAAATACAAACCAACTCAAAGTAAAACAAACTTACATTGAAAGGTCATCCTTCCAATACGCCTCGTACTTGTGGGTAAATGGATCCCGGTGTGAAGGAACACCGGTGCTTCTACGTTGTGGAACCACACTTGAAGAAGCAACTTCTTAAGTCGACACAAGTGCTTCTTCTTGATCGGCACCTAATGACAAGTTATTGTCATCATCGCCGCTAGAAGAACTAGTTACGATCATATGCCCATGACATGCGGTTGATTTTTCCTTATGCATTTACATAAATTTGATGAATATTTGCATAATCAATTTTGATTTAAATAAAAAATCGACGGCACCTTCTCTATACTAGAAACTACCTAGAATTTTCAATCCTGTAAATATACAACATATGACAAATCGGTTGATTTTATTTTATTTCTACCAATAATTTTATATTATTTAATTTCATCTTATTTTCAACGTGATAATGTTTTTAATCCTAAATTGACAAGAATTTTTTTGTAGTTAAATTTAATCCTATATATTCAATTGATATTTATACTACAAATTTGACAATAACAATTAAAATTCAACAAAACAATAAAATATTATTGCAATGTAGACAATAAAATAGATAAAAAAAATAATACAAAAACAAATATAGGCTTTAAGAATGAAAAATTCTTACCTTAATGGTGTGCTTACTTTCGGAGTTTATCTACCAAAAAAACAAAAATACATTATTAATAAATCAAAGAAAAGAAGAAAAATAAGAAGAAAATACGTCAAAAGAGTCACCACATATACCCGTTAATTGTGTTGAGAGAAAAAAACCCCTTGAATTCTACGACGTGGGATTACAATTGAGGACAAGATTGGAAGATGAGAGGATTTGAGAGAATGAGAGTGATTGTGAGAATGAGAGAAAAACATGAAGTTTTGGTGTCCTCATTTGTGTTTTATACTACATTTTACCGAGGGAATTATCGATGGAATATTAAATATTATTATTTTAAATTATTCCATTAGTGATTCCCTCTATAACTTCACCTTGAATTTTTCATTTTGCACTAAAATTTTCAAAAAACCCTCACCATGATATTGTTGATGTTGTGGAGTCTAGCTTTTGAGTTAATTTTGACCAAACCATGATAGAGATATACTATGATTTTTCTGTCAGTGGTGTCATACAATAACATTTGAATAAAAAGACTCTATTATGCTCGCTATGATATTGCAATTCGATTACCTTTTCTAATTTCCCATAATAGTCAACTTCAAACTCACTAGAAGTCGATCCCTTAATATAAACACAAGCTGTTATATGTCTTTGTACCCTACTCATATTTTTCGGTATGAAACAAATATCCATTGATAAAATACTCGTTGTAGCACTTCACCTTTCTTTCGGGACTCACACTTATTAAATATAATGTAGCACTAACATTCATTCCTAGTTGATAAACCTTGTACCTCAAGTACAATAATGAATAGTAAACGAGAATTCGTAATGAAATTAAGTATTCCGATAGATAATGAGTTTGTGATAGTACTTATATGTGTTCTGAACCACGTGACAAATTATTTATCTTGTAATCGAAAGATTTGTAATTCGGTCAACTATGAGTTATTAGACATTAAATATTGACAATGTTGCCTACGATCAAGGTATTCAACAATGTATGAGTTTATGATATTACAAGAGATAAACGGTCCATTTATAATAAAGTTTAAGTAGTATACACACACACACACACACTTACTAAATAAAAGGTCTAGTTCATCGCAATTAAATAACATATAATTGTATGTTTGTCTGAATTTTATTTTAGACAAATATCTTTTACTGACAGTATTTTTTTGTGCGGGTTGTCCAGGATTGGAAAGTATTGACAAGTTCTCACTCAAAGGTACTTCATCACCATCATCATGCCTTGGAACACGGTGATTCGTGTTCTCAAATGAGACTCGAAATAGTTTGAGATAAATATTAAGATCTCCACAACAATATAGGCCTTACATATCGAAACCTCAATATGCGCCTTGTTTTTAACATTTTTTTAAGGTTGAATAAGTTCTGTATGGAATTAATTAAATATTTTCAAATAAACAAAAACATACACAATTAAGAAGAAACACTCTTATTCTTAGAATTTAAAGCTTATTCTCTCATTTATTTCATTTTCTTAGTAAAAATCATTAACTTTACTATGAAAAGATCCTTAAATCCCACAAAGGACTATTTTATAGGTGTAAATTCATACTACCAATTATCAACTTTCTAAACTCTAAAGAAAAAAATACGTGAAAGTATGATCACCTGTTATCAAAAACTTAAAAACCATTATTTCTATGCATAATGAATTTTTGGACATCATGATTAACAAAATTTGAGAAAATCTAGAAATTGATATTAATTTTCTAAGATTTTTTAGAAGTATTTATAAAAACTCCAACTTGTAAAGTCAAACTCCTTTTTGAAAAATCTAAAGCCAATCTCTTGGGGGTTGTTGAGCTAAAAAGACAAACTTATATGTGATCTTCGTACTTGTGGGTTTGATAAATAAAAAAAATAAAATTGTGTCGGTTTTTGAACTTATCACTTCAAGCATAATTTAATTTAATTTAACTTCAAAACACCATAATAAGATATAGAACCATATAATTTAATCAAATCGTGCATCATATTCTCCATTAGCAGTCACAATTCACAAGTTGCTTGCTTGAGGGTCAAATAATTTAGAAGTCCAAAACGTGTGTCTTAATTTTGCCAATCTTGCTAACTAGTTCTGGCCTTTGATTAATTTCTCAATAAGAACATGATCAAGGCATTAATTAAGACTACATAATTTTTATATTAATTAAAATATTGAAGCTTTACTGAAATGGCGATCATATAAAACAGAAAAAGATTTAACAAATTGGGTCATACTTGATTTTTCTACGTTCATCCATTTTTTCATGGGCTACAACCATTAGAAAATTAATGCTTGATTAGAATTAATCGCGTTCATTGGCTATTGAAGTGAAGGAAACTGTTCGAACAACAACATTTTCCATGAACATACATTGAATTACACCTCTTTCAAATAATTAAATATTTTTTTTAATTACTCAATTAATGATCACACTCATACAAAGGCAGCGAAAGTCTATTAATTTATCTGGACTACTTGACCTTAACGTGTGGTTTCTCGTAAACTTAAACTTGTAAATTAAGTCAAATTTCTTAAAATTTGGAAAACCAGTCTAACAAGATATCCAGTGGGTGGAGGAAATTCACTGCTGATATGTACTCCTCCCCCCTAGTATCATACAACCAAATAGAGGCCTTAATTAGGTCTCGTATATTTTACATATATTCATATCCATAATTATTATGCTTGATCACTTCATATATGAATTTTAATTTAATAATTTAGTACAACATGAAAGGTAGCTGATAGGCCTTTTTTACCTTCATATATATATATATATATATATCAATGAGCCTTTTAATATAAAAATAAATCCGTGGATCAAGCCCTAAAAATACATAGAGGCACGTAACCTATTTTTGGTGGAAGAAATCCGTGGATCAAGCCTCAAAATACCTAGAGGTACATACAATATATTGTTGTTGGAATAAATGTCCTGTGTTTTCTTATTCCAAAAGGAACTATCGTGATGCCATAGCAACAAGTGCGCGCATATGCCTAAAGGAAATCCAATCCACAGCAGAAGGGATAGAAGAGACAGTGAGGAAAGGTAAGAAAAGAAACATGGGTTTTCTGTGACAAAATCTTTGTGTCAGCCATGATCTCTTCTCTGGAGGATCATGCAAGCTAAGCTATGAACATGCATGCGGGTTTAGCAATGAACGAGTCTTGTGGGTGTCTCTGTCTCTCATTTGATTTGATTTTCAGTACAGATCACAAACTCTTGCAATTGTAATGTCTCTCTGCTGCCACCTTCACGTGCACATCCACCAGCACCCATCAAACGGTTACTTCATCCTCACCTCACTAGCTTGTAGTACTCTTACCCTAATTTGATAAGTTTTTTTCTTTTATATTTAGTGTTACTAATTGTAATTTATTAATTTTGTTTAAACTCCTTCCTTCCACATTTCGTGCCTTAATTGTTTGTTTGATTGGTGATATATATGCTGCAGATGTTTTTAAATTATATTGAAGTGAGTAAGCATTAATTTGATTTTTTGAGTATTTTTTAATAATTTTAATATTTTCATACCAATTTTTTTTTTTAAAAAAATTAATTTCATCATGGTTTTAGTATTTTTTAATCCATATACATTTTAAATGAATTAATATATATATAAGTTTTCGGCTTAGTTGGCCAAGGCCTAACTAAGCCACACAACACTTAGTTAGGTCAGGTTCCTTGTCAAATTTAGCTGGGCCAAGATTTTTTCTCTATATACAAAATATATTTTTTGAATTTTTTTATTTTTATGTTTGTCATTTGAGTATCTAGAACTCAAATATTAATTTAATTATTAGAATATTTTTTATTCCACTAAAAACTTATTAGGTAAAATTCTAGACCCAAAACTTATAATTAAAAAAGTTATTTCTGTGAAGTTTTTCTATAACTTCATTAAACCTCAAAACTATATAAAACTACAAAAAAAAAATGAATGTAATTAAGAAAGTGTAATAGAAAGTTTACCAAATAATTTTTACTAATTGTATATGAGTTCTTGTTGCTAGATATTAGAATTTAATTAGAAGTTACTTATATAAGACTAAATAAACTCCACAAGCTATAAATTTAATTAAAATTCATGATGAAATTGAGCTGACCATGTCCCTTTTCTTTTCATACCAAATAAAAAAAAAAACCCTCCAAAACTTCTTGGGCTGTTATAAGAGGGGAATTGAGATATGTATATTATACGGTTTATATACACATACTATATACGTATTTTTCAGCTAAATGGCTTCAGGCAGGAAAAGGCAAATTGAAGCTACTTGCCAGTTGGTTTGTTTCATTGACTCTTGTAATTCTATATAGCATGATCGATCGATCTCCTTGTATCCAAAGCCAGTTTCCAAAAGACAGCCTTAATGATCATTAATTAATTATCAAACACACACCCTTTTTTAATCAAGTCAATTGCCCGACTTCCCTTCTATTTATGCCTACATTTATTCCTTGCCCCAAAACATAGACAGATTGATATCATCTCAACCTAGCTAAATACTTCAAGCTCTCTCCTTTCTTCTCCTACCCTTCTTTCTTGCTATATAGCACTTGTATATAACCATGGAAGGTATAGTTAGGCCGCACTCATATGACCCTAAATCATCACCTCCTTCTAAGCTAGGCATTCACAGAGATTCACATGTAATATCAAAGTTGATCAAGCCCAAAGTTCGCGTAATTCACATATTTGCACCAGAGATTATAAAGACTGATGTTGCAGATTTTAGAGAGCTTGTTCAAAGGCTCACTGGCCAACCTTGTGAAAGTAAAGGCATGATCAAGAAGAAAGCAGGTAGCAGTAGTACTGCAGACAAGGGAAAGAAGAACACGGCAGGTTCCTCAATATGTGAGTCAAACAAGAAACCCATGCGTCAGTTGCCAGAGTTGGGGTTGCCTAGTTTGATTAGAGCAGAGAAACTTAAGGTGGAGGTGGAAGCAAATAAAATGTGGGGAGGTGAGTGTTCTTCAAGTAACTGTAATTTCCTTGATGGGTTTGAAGATTTGAATGGTTTTATACATGATTTGAGTGACAACTTTCCTTTGACAACAACTAATTCACAATCTTCTCCTGAAATGGATGTTTATGAAGACATATATACACCTTTCTTGGCAAAAGGTGGATTAGTTTAATTTGAAGGGCATGGCAGGGTTTGGCTTTCGGTTCTTTATCAATTCTGTCAGTCGATGATTTTCTCTCACAAGACAAATTGAGATAAAGGGTAAGCTTTGTTTGATGGATTTGCAGATTTGGATGTGCAGCTGATTGATTTTGTCATATGAGGCATGCATGAGATAGATGAGCTTCCTCAATCTTCTTTCGTGGACATGGTTACTGTATGGTTTCTTCATGGTTTTGTTTCCACTGATTTGCTTCGTGAGACAGGTCTCTTTTCTCTCAATCTTTCTGGAACTGGGTTCGTTGTGGGTTTTTTTCTTCTTCCTCTTTTGGCTTTCCTTGGTTTTGTTGACTTTATGACCTGATCTCCTCCAAGTAAATATTTCAATGTACATATATTTTGCCGACTTTTTAATGTCATGATTGTACTGAGCAACTGGTCTTGGAAATTACATGCTTTCCTTTTCATTTTTTCCGCAGACTATTCTCCAATTTCTTCTTTTTTGCCTTGAGTTCGGGAAACACATTTTGCATCGATTACTATTCATCCCCTCACAAAATATTATAATATTATATATTTTTATAGATTTTATTTTGGTTCTCCAAATTTTATTTTGTACAATTTAATTTTAATTGAAGCTAAATACTTAGTTAAGAGTGGAATAAATAAATAAATAAAGGACCGAATTGACACGATGCCAAATATGGTTGGCTTGCGAGAAGATTGCATGAAAAATCCACTTAAATCCTTGATCTTTTAAAATAATGCAATATATACCATTTAGGTCCCCTTAATTTTTCACAAAATCAATTTCCATACACAAGTTCATTTGTATAATTTTTCAGTTCCTGATTAAAGGGAAAAGAGAGAGGGTTGTTGGATTCCGATAAGAAGAGACAAATTCATCATTAGCTCCATTTCTGGCCATCAAAATGGGTTTTTTTGTTGTCCACGGGCTCTCTAAGATGAGAGGGACTTCATTATAGTTTATTGGAGCCTCGAAGTTACATAAAAAACAGATCTAAATTTGAGAAAGTCAAAACTAAACCGGTTTGTTATTGAAATTTTGGATCTTTTTTTGGGTATTTGGAATTGATGGAATGATTTATAAGTATTATAAGGGTGTTGGTAAGATATTTTGGAGTTGAAATAGTTTGAAAATTGGGTTTTTAGACAAAAAAACAAGATTTTGCCTCGATTTTCGACCATCATATTGGTGGCTGGAATCTAGGCTTGCAAGCGACACGTCGTTTTTCTTGGCGGGTAACGTGTTGCCTACTTTTTGTATATATCTTTTTTAAAAGTAATTTTAAAATTTATGCTTCAATTAATATCCCTCATCAATTATTTTGTTTTTTTACTTATTTAATCTTTTTTATATAGAGATTGTTTTTTTTTATGGTGTTGTCCGTATTTAATTTTTTGAAAAAATTATTATGATTCATCAATATTTTTGTAATCTTTTTGTATACAAGAACTTTATTTTAAAAATAAAAAAAATGTCTATTTTAAAATAATATTTCTGATATATGCAACCTTGTATAATATGTTTTTCTCTTTTATTTTTTTAATCAATTTAATATGTGTCTATTTTCAATATCATTTGATTGAATAAAAAATAATTAAAATTAAATAAACACAACTGGATAAATATTCTATTTATTAACACATTCAATTTTTTTAATTTTAATTTTAGTTATCGTTAATACCCTTTCTCCTGTTTATTATCATACATACTTCTCGATTTATTTGATTATATATATGCATAAGCTTTTCAATTTACACTTTAATTTTTAAAGAGGTTCTATATATATATATATATATATATATATATATATATATATAGATGAACTTTATTTTTTAAAATTAACACATTTTATTTTCAAATAATATTTTTAATATATGTAGTATGTGTCTATTTTTATTATCGTTTGATTGAATAAAAAAATTATTTTAATAAATAAATTTAGCAAATACAACCGGGTAAATATTTCATCTTGCGAGAGTAAATATTTTAATCTACACTTCTCTCTCAATTTTTCTAGTTTTATTTTTAGTTATCGTTTATTTTTTTTCATTTATTAACACACATAGTTCTCAATTTATTTTATTATATGTATTATGCATAAACTTTTTTATTTTTACTTAGAATTTTTTTAACTGAAAAAAATATATTGAAAAGGTTTATATAAAAAAAAAATTAATAAGAAAAAAATATCTAAAGCGTCAAGTATCTAGTATACCTGTGGGTAATGTTGAGCATTTAATTAAGGTTGCCTTAATGAAAAGACGATAAAATCATGGTAGTAAAAACCTTATTGGATGGTTGATTTGTTAAACTCGAGACTCCAAGCTTGACTCTAATTGGGTTATTAGTTGAGAATTTAATTTGATAAAAGTCATTTTGACTCCATTAAATTTTCAGTTTGAAACCTGTGAAATTGTGTCAAGTTACAACACATTTTTCTTGGCCGCGTTTTCCCTCTAGAAAGTCTTCCTGGAGGCCTCATCACGAAAAATCAAACAAGAAAAAATAAATGATAAATTGATATAGATATGTTGAAGGTAGAATAAAATTAAAAACAAAAACATATAAAAAAAAATTAGTAGAGAATTGTGTTTTATTGATTAAAAAGAGATTTTGTTCAGTTTTTTTAGGAGAAAGCTTGAGAGAATAGGGTTTAAGGATTGAAGTTGTAAGGTGGGCTTGATTCATGGGCTTTACAAAGAATAATACATGTTTTTTATTATGATTTTTAATAATTTTAATATGATAATATTAAAAATAAATAAATAAATATTATTAATTAAAAAATGCTCTTGAAAATTCTCATCCCCTCATTTCCTGGAAAGATCCAATTCCAGACAAAACACAAAGTCAACACCTACCTTTGTCAACTTTCTCGAAGCAGCAGCTGGTTGGGTAGCTTCAACGTTTCTCTCATATAATACCTAACCGCCACAAATTGCAAGATTAGATGGTTATACTTTTATAAGTAATGTTCGATGCATGCCTCAATATCTCTTGAACCTTTTATTTATTATGAAATCTTATGCCATACTCAATTTAAATTACTATTTTTTTTTTTAATGTTATTAAATATCATGCGGAGAAGACAATCAAAGACCAGAAAGTCTGGTTCAGGTGGGGCGAGTTCCCATCCACCTTCCCCCTTGAAACTCATAATTCAAATGGCACAGAGGAAACGATGTGAAAAGAAGAAGAGTAGAAGGAAACTGGTTCAAGCCACGCTGAGAACAATGATCTCATGTCGTCCATTGACTTGAACTCTTGATGAGAAGATGGAAGTTGGAAAATCCCTGCAATATTTGACCAACACTAATGAATTATCTTTCAGGATGTAATGTTATTCTCCTTTACACATTACAGAAAGAGGAGGGTCAATTGTTATAGATGCATATTGCTTGGAACTGATTGAAAGCGAGAGTTTAGCTACCAATGCGCACACAGAAACTGGGCAAACAATCTCAATATGCAATTCCTGGAAATTGTGAATGGAAGCAGTAGAATCAATGGCTTATATCATGCTTGATTAAATAACAAAGTCTTTCTGTTTTTGTTACATTGTGGTCCCAATATGACATTGCATCTATATTGTTCTCTGTATACGTAAAATAATATCCATGGCTTGCTCACTGAATCAGGGCTTGCACTTCATTTAAAGTAAAGCTAATCATGATGAAAGGCACAAGACTGGTAAGAACTTAAAGACATATTTGTCACAACACTAGGGTATAACTTCCGAATATTCCTACTGAGGTCTAAATGATGAATTCTTATCACGCCTTGCCCATTGATTTCGGGTTGGGGCTTGTGATAGCACATGAGAAGTAATCAGCACTGTTTTTTTCAACTCAATGCAGTGAGATCAACTGAACGAGAGAATGAGAAGAGTTGTTTCCGCACTGCATCACCTCATCAAACCTGAAAGGAATTCCAAATGTTTTTTAAAATTGACAATCCGTTTTAGCTTTATATTGAGTGTTCAAGGTGGACTTTTAGAAGGGCAATCAGTTGTCATACTTTTCGCAGCATCTTCATAAGCTAAAGCAGTCCTAAGTCATAAAGACAGGATAAATGGAAACATAAATGATACATGTTTAATCTCATTTAAGCACATATGTTTCACTGCCTTGAGTAACTAAACTAACCAGAGAAAGCCCTTCTACTACGAGTCTGAACGGAAAGAGAACTGGGTGACAGGTAATGTCTTGATGGATTGAGGGCATTTAAGTTAGGGCTTGTAAGATTCACATGCTGTATAAGTGTGAGAGTACCTTGTCAACTCTGAAGGTGGTAAAAACCCAAGGGAAGTTGCAAAAGCTCAAGTGAGCTGGCTAAGATTTTCGTAAAAGTTTTCCAACTAGTTGAAAGAACACTGTCATGGTGAAATCCTATTCGAAGTTGCAAGAGCAGACTAGGTACTTAGTTTTTTCCAGAACTACCAAATCTTGTACTATATTAAGATTGTACTGCACTCTCATGCTTAGGATCTTACCTGTAAGTAGTTTTTGAGTTGTGAGTATTTGCATTTGTGAGAGCACCTATTCACCTCCCTCACAAGGTTATACCCAAACCTAATATTCTTTCAAGTAATTAAAACCCATAAGATATGTCAGTTTTTGAGGTGAATCGAGGCTTTAAGAAAAATTATATTTGGCAAAGCAAAGATTTTAAAACAAAACAAGTAAATTTGTGAACAATGGAGTTAGACAGAGCTGACTAAATAATGCAGGAATTCCATCTCAATGAATGCTAAACAGGAACGAACAAAAGAAAATTCAACATTAGCACTCAGAAGAGGAGTCACTGGACATACCATGCCTTAGCCGCCTATATGTATCATTGGTCTATTCGCTGTTTTTGCAATGTCAAACATTCCAGCATGTGAAGCTTTTTTCCTCTTGACCTGAAGCAAACAAGAAAAACTCAATGAGACAAACAGTGAAAGCTTGAGAACAAATCATGTTTATTTTTTACCTAAACATTTCTAGAATCTCTTAGTTTAAACATGAGTTAGGCTAAATTGGCAAAATTTTAATCTCTAATGAAGAAAGACAATTTTTTCATTAGAATTAAGGCATGCATTTATTTAAAGTATTAGTTTTTCTATTTCCAGTGATATTCTTTAAAATTTGTAAATAAAAGACAAGGTGCTAAAATTCGATAAAAATTCATGCGCACAAGGTCCAAATACAATGCCCAAAATGGCATGACCCTGGGACCAGGGAAGCAACTGCAACCACAACTTAGAATAGTGCAAGGAATTTTCTTCCCAATGATGATCTTCGCTATCTATTTATTTTATTATAACATCAATAAGAAACTGGAGTTTTGACAATTGTGCCTCTCTGACTGCTACAGAAAGCTGACAAGACTATAAATTGCATACCGCTGCCCCAATTATTTCCCTCAGCTCATGTTCTTCAGCACCTTCACGAAGGGGATCTCTTAGGCTAACCTGCAAAGACAAGGCAATATAAGGAATCATAACAAAATATTGTAATATGTACTAGACAGGACAAGGCTAAAGGATTTGGAACCAAAAAGTGCCATCAAACAATACATGGGACATTCCCAGGTACTTTCAGCCAATACTACAGACCCAGATAAAGTACAAAAAATAACTCGGAGAGAGAGAGTGAAGCACTGCAAGATATCAAATTCACTATCAAAATCTTAGTTTGATCATGTATAGAGCATGCATGTCAAAGGTTGTTTGAAAGGATTCCATCTTGCCTTCGGTAATACTCAGGTCTTAGGTTTTGACTAGTTTTTGAACCCTCTAGAACTTTGCATGAGATTCAGAGCATATTTCCTTTCAAAGTTTGTACGAACCTCAAGGATGCTAGATTTCATAGATGGAGTTTACATCTTCCAGGTTTTTCCTTTTCCTTTTTTTTTTTTACTATTTAGTATTATAGCACAGTTCCAATCTCATACAAAATGCTCTCTAGCCAAACTGTTTTGCCTGCTTTTATATCATTCAATTGAGACTTCAAGATTAAAATAGTCAAATAATTTTAGGATGAACTGAATTCAATGTAACAGTAGCAACAACCTCAATAAAAGAAAGAGGATGCTGAACAAGCAAGTGGGATAGAAGAGCTAAATTTTTCTTTTTGATGGGTACCAGAATAAAAGAAAAGGAGAAGATCCTTAATACAAAGAACGTTCCAAGCACTCCAACTCAATTGGCACCACATTAGTCAAATTGAAGAAAATATTGTGTACTAGAGTACAGTAGCTAAATGTGCCTCTGTATGACACACAGACTGTATGGTCATTACAAGTAAACCAGATGCGAGTATAACCTCATCTAAAAGAGAATGCTGTGATGGATCTGAGGTAGCTGAAGGAGGAAAAAGAAATATAAAATTTTCAACTTTAGATAGCAGCGGTCAAGACTTAAATCTAAAGCAAGTTCATTTGGAATAATCTGCAACACCACAAAGAATTTGGAAGATTCTGGTTAAGACAACAAGATTAAAAATGACCTGTGAAATAGGCTCTGATGAAACATGGCATACCGTATTTTAGTTGGAAACAGAGATGGTATCTGTAGAAAACCCCAAAAGCTAAATTATACTCTACCTAATTGGCTAAACTTGAAAATAAAAATCCCACATACTGAGCTAAATGTGGAAACTACGAGAACAGGAAGCTTATATTCTTTCTATCTGGTACTGGCAAGTCAAACTAATATGATAGTCTGATCATAAATTTGCGTTATGCATTCCAAATTCAGTGAGCATGTGAATCAGTTTTTATGCCAAACAATGCATAAGGAAAATAAAGAAATCAAGCAGAACCATACTGAAAAGTTAACCAGCTTAGGCAAACGTACAAAACGCCACACAGAGAGGAAGATGAAGTAATAGAAACTATATGATCAGGTTCTATAACTTGAATAGAAGTTGATCAATAATCACTATAGCAGGGAATGAGATGGTCACCTCTGAAGGACCAAAGAGGCATACTTTAAAGTTTCCATCAGCTAAAAGTCGCAATCTATTGCAACCAGCACAGAAATGCTCAGTCATTGAGGTGATAAAAGAAACCATACCAAGATGCCCATCTATCCTGAAGTTCTTGGCCGTATCAGCAGGGTGATCCTGCAGCCTCTTTAGGCTAGGAAACTGTTTTCCCTGTTCAATTAAAAGAAGTTACCAAAAGAATCCATAAGGGGACGCTAAAAAATTTCCTCACAGACCTGTCAGAGTTCTACCTTACCACTCTATCCAGCATTTCCGAGTAAGGAACTAGTTTCTTGACATTCCAAACATTTCCATCAAAAGGCATGAACTCAATGAACCGAACATTAATTGGTTTGTTATGTGTCAACTCCACAAAATCACAAATCTCATCATCATTAAACCCGCGCATCACCACACAATTCACCTAATGGAAAATAACAAAGAGGGGAAAAGAAAACAATTTTTAGTTTAGAGCCAGTGAAAGCCCTAAAATTAGTAAATAAATAAATATGAAGCTAATAGTGAACCTATCATTGCACCAGCATATCACTGGTTAGTGGATCAAATATAGAAAGAGCATAATTGAGAGAGAAACCAAGGATGAACATAATTGCAGAGAGCGCACATACTTTTACTGGATTGTACCCACAGTCAATAGCAGCATTAATTGAATCCATAACTCTTTCATGCCCTTTCCGCCTAGTCAAAAATTCAAATTTTGCCGGGACTAATGTGTCTAAGCTGATATTTAGAGAAGTAAGTCCACATTCTTTCAGCTTTGGAAGTTTTCTCGCAAGAGTGATTCCATTGGTTGTCATGGCCAAGGTCTTTAGTCCTTTCAAGTTAGACAGCTGTAAGCATATGTCTTCAATATCTTTTCTAATGGTTGGCTCGCCACCAGTCAAACGAATTTTATCTACTCCAGAGCTCACAAAGAGATTTGCCAAATGAACAATCTCATCCTGCGAGAGCAATTGAGGACTACGAGTGAGCTCCACGCCCTCAGCTGGCATACAGTACTGACAACGTAGATTGCAACGTTCTGTCAAGGAGATCCTCAAGTAAGTGTGCATCCTCCCAAATGAATCAATTAACATGTCAGAAGCGAGATTAGTGCTCTGTGGATCTTCTGGCAACTTAGCACAGTAAGTTGCATATGCCTTTGGCATGGAGCCATTAAGATGGCCGCTAAAAAAACCTTGGCATTTGCTGTTTCTGGATGCATAATAGGATTCAGCCTCACAGCCAACCTACAAGCGAATTCTGAACATCATCACCATTTCAAACTTGCACATTAACTGGAGTAGCAATCGAAAAATTAAAAAGCATCAAGAATGCTCATTGTCTAATCTAAACACAACCAAGTGCAACACAAGCACATAATTGATCAATTTAAACTCTTGAAATGATAGAGATTAAGGCAGAAGAGGAAACCCAGTTATGTGAGACCAGAAAGAAAAAAACTCTGTATTGGACATTTATCAAATAATTCAACTTCGAAAAGGCTTGTGGAATAACCTAATGAGTACAAAAGGTGATCAGATAACAGTACCACTAAAGTATTATCTAGCTTGACATGAAAAAAGACCATCCTAAAGCCAAATCTCCAAAGGTTAACAATTTTCAAGAGGACACTACGATGAAAAGGTTGCTACAAAAAAAAAAAAAACACTTTGTTACTATTGTTCCCCTTAATAGTTACAGGGCAATGAACTTTCCGTGTGCAT
Organism: Populus x sibirica; assembly: GCA_019202695.1. NCBI lineage: Eukaryota > Viridiplantae > Streptophyta > Magnoliopsida > Malpighiales > Salicaceae > Populus > Populus x sibirica. The sequence goes on from JAGMVL010000957.1 coordinate 25,916, forward strand.
TATGAATGTCAAAGTTAGGAGATTGGCATTAATGGCGTGTCTAAATCATGATGACAGACAATTGAAGATGTTTTGCTAGAACTTTCCGTGTGCATTATGAATGTCAAAATTAGGAGATTGGCATTAATGGCGTGTCTAAATCATGATGACAGACAATTGAAGATGTTTTGCTAGAACCAACAAACGGAATGATCAAAAAATTGAAAAAAAAAATAATGAGCTTCACTAAGTGGCATGAAATAAAACAAAAACAATTTCAACTCATCTAACATGGTTCTCTACAGGCAGGCTGCAGGAAGGAGCTACTTTTGGTCATTGCTCCAAAGTATCAATTAGTCCCATCCCATGAGAAAATACAATACTAGTGGGTACAATACTCAGGACTCAACACAGATAAACTGAAAATCATCCAAAAAAATGTAAATTAAACAAAAATACGTTGCTACTTGTATATCCAATTATGCAGAATCTTAATGAAAAAATTACGGTGAGAAAAAAGAAAAAGAAAAAAAGAGAGAGAATAGAATTGATACCATGGAGAAACTGAGATTCCTCAAACCCAAGTGCCAATTAATAAACTTTGAAGCATAGCGCCTCATCATAGCTTAGCTGATAATTCAAGAGACAAGGATGAAGTTAAAATAAGATATGCCTACGTAAAGGGGCACTAAGAAATTAAACACTCTCGTTGAAACATATAGAGAGAAGAAAAGAAAAAACAGCATTGATTGGTAGATTGATACCTCGTAGAAATGGGTTTTCTGGTGTTTTCCCGAAAGTGGAACGAGAGACAGAGAATGAGAAGATGGAGATGATGACGAGAAGATGGCTGAGACTGACCCTTCATTTAGTCCAAACTCTAATGTTTTTTTCTACGAACAGCATCAGTCAGCGCGATTATTTTTATCCACTTTTTTTTTTTAATCATTGTTATTGTTTTTTGGGTCGGCAAATTACAGTCGTAAAACACGACTAGGCATTAGTATGTTCATCTGAAAAGACTCGGAAAATTCGATACTCGAATTAATTAAAGTGATGAAGATTTTGATCCATGAAATCCATTTGATCACGTTAGGTTTTATAACCCAAGTTAATTGATATATTCGGTTAGCAGAAATTGGGGGTTTTTGTTGCAGTTAAATAGGAACACGTCATATACAAACTATATAAAAAGTTTTAATATATAGTTTTATAAATCAATAAAATATTATTATATCCAAGATAATATCTAATCACATCAAATCAATATAATAGTTAAAAGAAATTATAATATTTTATCCTATCATTATAATAAGCTTTTTACATGATATTTTTAAAATCTAGTTCTATGGAGATTGTATTGTTGGTCTAATCGCTACGTGGATTTTCTCATCTTAAGCTTTGAAGATTATGTTTGATTCTATTTTATTATTTTTATTGGTTATTTTAAATATCATGATTTTTAATTATCTTTTTTTTTAAAAGATTTTAGTACTTACACCTACATCATTACGTAGGTTACACAATCGAATCAATTCAAATCTAGCTGATTTTATGATCAAGTCTCTGTTTAAAAAACTGATTGAAATTGTGTATTTTTAAATTTTTTTATTAAAAAATATTTTTTTTATTTTCAGATTGTTTTGATATGTTGATTTTAAAAATAATTTTTTAAAAAAAATTATTTCGATGCATTTCTAAACGAAAAGCACTTTGAACCACAACTGCTATCACAATCTCAAACAAGCTCTAAATATGCATCTCCATATTGCAAAGTTCCATTTTTTCACCACCGAAACTTATTCGCATCACAATTTCCTCTCTCTATCCGTTGAGCTCACTACAATAATTAGTTTTCCTCTAATTTGTTTTATTTTTACTTTTTTAATTAGCACAATAATTTAAAAGTTTTGGCAAAATAACATAATTTAAAAAAGATTTAGTAAAATAACACATTTTTACTTTGTCGTACTTTAGAAGTGCGACATTTACTAAATGTCATCATTCTCGAGTGTGACATGTCATGAACTTAAACCCTCCCCAGATTGAAGAATACAATAGACACAACAACTCTCTCTCTAAACCAATGTTCTCCCCCGCAACATGTCGTGAAATTAAAACTCTTTCAAAATCAAAGAATGCAATAAATGCAGCAACTCTCTCTCTCCAAACCAATGTCCTCACCCTTTATCTCTCTAAAAACCCGTCAAACACTTTTTTTTGCCCTTAAAACACCTAAAACTCGAATCCATCCTAGTGTACAAGCATCCTTGGATGTTTTTCTCTTTAAAATTCATATTTGTTGTGGTTGCCATCGTCACCTCAGCCCTTTTTCTAATCCTGCAAGCAAAATAAACATACTACATTGCTATGAATTTGTGTTTGGTTTAGTTGAAATGAAATAATTATGTAGGTTGAATTTAGGGTTTGTTGAATTAGTGATAAATTAGTTATGAATACAATCAATTAGTGTTGATTTCATATAGTTGAACATGAAAATAAATTAAATTAATTACGAATTAATTGTGTTATTTTTAATCTTGGATAAGTTGTTGAGTTAGAAATTTTGTGTGGATTGTTGGAATCATCTAATAATGCTATCAGCATATGCTTGATGATTTCATGCAATTGAGTATAAATGCGGTAGAATTATGATGAATTACACGTTACATTGAATTGTTGATAAGATGTCGAATTTGGTATTTTCTTTAAATTATTTTAATTTTCTATGAATTTGGGTTTGATTTAATGTAATTGAACATGAAAATATCAATTAGATTTGATATCATGAATTATATTTAATTTTGGTCCAGTATGCTTTTGCGTTATATTTTTTGGATTTGATTGAATTTGCTATGAATTTTGACTATTAGGGTTGGGGTAATGTAATTTAGTTAAGATTATGTCTAATTGACCATAATCTGATTTGTTTTTCCTACATAATGTCTGATAACATATTTATGTTATGTCATTACGGTGGTACTATTGTTCCTAGTATGAATAGTAGTATCATATACAATGATAGGAGCAATTTGTTGTTACATGGTAATTTAGACATGTCATATGCGGATATGAAAGAAAAGTTTTTTCATGGACTTGGGTGGAATTATAATAATATTAATTTTAAAATAACTTGAAGGTCTCAAATTAGTAAACATCAATATTATCTTGTACCGATTGGATGTGATGACAATTTTAAGATAACGATTGATTCTTTCATCCAAAGTGGGTTAAACATAATAGTATTGTATGTGATTAGTTGAATAAAATCTTTGTATGTAGGGGTAAAAATAATTTATTGTCGGATGATTTGCTATAAAGGATTGATGATACTATCGGCATTTAGTCATAGACTTATGCTAGGAGGGTCAGATTTGGAGGTGGGACAAACATTCAAGTTTAAAAATGAATTGGTTAATACAATTAAAGGATGGCACATTGCACATTTAGTTGAATACTGAGTCCAACTGTCGAACTCTATATTTATTCAATTACAATGTAAGAGTTTAGAAAGGCCTCGTGATTTAAGTCGACAATCGGGTAGTTTACACAAAAAACACACAAATGCATAAGTGAGAGGTAAAATTGTAAATAGAGGCAAATCACTTTTTTAAATAGGCTAGAACAACCCAAAACATCCAGCAGCAATGGAGTTTCGTTTCTTCATCTTTTCATCTGAAATTTTTAGAGAAAACACCTAAAAATGGTAATATTTGACTGAAATCAAGTGGGTTTTTGAAGGAAAATGTCATAACCTATTGTTGGGTTATTGCCCATAATTTTTACCTTTTTTCTTTTCAAAATAAAATAATAATAGTAAGAAAACTGGTATTTTGGCAAAAGCAAGTTGAGAGTATTTCAAATGTAAAAAAAATATCAAGTTGCAATTTTAAATGGAATCAGGAGCTTAATTGTACCTCATTTTACCTAAAACTGGAGAGACAATGCAGATTCAAGGTCAGGTTACATGATTATTAAATGAATCAGCATAAAAATTAAGCCTAAAGACATAATTAGATTTTTAATATGCCAATTTGTTCAAATCATGGGCCACATTAAAGTTTAATTATGTTTAAAAATTAATTCAAGGATTTATTTAGGTGCAAGGACTTAATTATATTTTAAATGGGCTAAATTAATTTTATTAAGGGCTTAATTGGTGAAGAATTAAGTTCGGTGGCCTAATTTGGGCTTAATTGAGAAGATTAAAATTTTATGACACGAAATTTAATTTTTACAAAGTCAATTGGTTCAAATCAGGGGTTAAATCACAAGAAAATCAAAGTTTTGAGGTTAATTAAGGGCTAAATTGAATAAATTTACAGTCAATGACCATTTTACAAAAGACGTTGAACTATGGGGACTCGATTGATTTAAATCAGGGGTGAAATTGAAGAAAATTAAAAGTTAATGGTGAATTGAAGGTCAAATTGCATAAATTCAGGACCAATGACTAATGTGAAAAGGATGTTGAAATTCAAGGCTGACATTGAATTTTAGCAGGGGCAAAATTGTATAAAATTGAAAGTTTATGGTCAATTAGGGGTGCAGTTGAAAAAAATTAAAAGATGGAGGACCAAATTTAACTTTGGCCACAACCCTAAATTAAAACCTTAAAATGTCCAAAACAGTGCCATTTTGAACCATTAAAAAAAATAGGACCAAACAACACGTCGTCTAGTGACTGTTCATCTTCTTCTCCATTTAAGCCAGAAAAAATTGCTCGAGTGGCCTCCTTTTTAATGCATTTAATGCTTTATTTATCCATCAAATTTGACAAAACTTGCACGCAAATGATGGTCTAACATTTGACTACACCCTAGTATGGTCTTTTTTAGCCGATTGACACCACAGTGGCCTCGGCGCCGCCTTAAAGTTGTCAACTCAACCAACCTTTCTACAGCAACTTTTTCAGGCCATGATGACAACTTTGAACCAATGGTTGGGATCCTTGCGGTTCGAATCAAGAGCTAAGATTAGACAGCACAAAAGACAACATGTCCCTCTTTCACCCCTTATAAATAAAGGTGGATTATATTCCTTGAAGAAGGACAAATCATAAGCCAAAGTTGAGAAAAAAAACCATCTTTCTACTTAGTTTTTCTTTCCTCCCTCTCGGCCACCACTTTGGCCACTTTCTCTGTCGCGCCTTAACCATTGTTGTCGCCACCAACCACTCGTCGGTCTTCCCTGCAACACTATGAACCCCTCTTACAACTTTCCTCCTCTGACCAAACGAGTTTTCCCTCTCCAAAACATCCCTCGCCATTGCATTCTATATGCAGTGGCCATAATAATTAACCTCATGGTAACTAGGCTAGTCTACTATCGACCCAACTCGACTCAGTTGGGTCCAGCCCAGATGGCTGGGTCAGTCCACCCTAATATAATAATAATAATAATAATAATAATAATAATAATAATAATAATAATAATAACAACATAATAATAATATTAAAAAAATTCAAAAAATTTTATAAGTACTTTAAAAAAAACTTGTGATTTTCTTGCATGTTTTTCTATCAATTTTGCATAATATTAGGTTGTAAATTTACACTGTAAAATACAGATCCAGTATTAAAATACCCGGTTTTCTCTGAAACATTTCTAAAATAATTTGAAAATTAAAAAAAATGTCAAAAATTTTAAATTAAATTCCTCTTTAAAAAAAACAAAAAATATTTTGTTTTCATGCATATGGCAAAATCGTAAAAGTTTTCTAAGCATACTTTTTATAAAAAAAAATAAAAACAAAAATGCATCTTTCTCATGTTTTGAAATGCAAAAATAGATATCGTAACTACTTTATGATTATCCGTTGGGGTTTGGCCAAAATATCAAAAATCCTTCACCAATCATTTTGTTCACTTTATATTTAAAGTGTTAGGGTTTTGCTATAGACTTTTATATTCGGGAGTGTAAAACTACACAATAGAGTACACCCTCAGGTATTAAAATACAAAGTGCAAAATAAATGTGATGCTAGAATTTAGATTTTATCAAAAATCCTTCACCAATCATTTTATTCACTTTATATTTAAAGTGTTAGGGTTTTGCTATAGACTTTTATATTAGGGAGTGTAAAATTACACAATAGAGTACACCCTCAGGTATTAAAATACAAAGTGCAAAATAAATGTGATGCTAGAATTTAGACTATAGAACGGTTAGGATTTAGCCCGATAAGGTTGAGACTTCCTCACGAACGGAGATCTACCTTGAACTTTAGAGACAATAACAATGAACATAAACATGACCTTGAAAAATAATCAAACAACAATGCAGCTTACCTTAGGTATGGTGCATTGGGTAATGCATATTTCCCTTGCACAACCAGTCCCTTGCGTGGACTCTCACAGACCATAGGTTTTCTAGTAATCATAATATTAGATGGTGATTTTTAAACCTTATAATCATAACTTTATGATTATACTCAATACCCTTTCATTTCCTAATATCTCTCAGGAGGCTTAGACCATCATTTGACGTCACCCTGCGATAAAAAACATGATATAAATGAGTTGAGAGGCTAAAACAATTAAGAGAAGAAAGTGAAGTTCTTAGATAGAGAAACTTGGGTCTAAAAAAAGGATGAAATTAGAGAAGATGAGCCAAAAGACCACTTTAAATCCATTCTAGACATTATGAATAAGTGTTTTTATAACCAATTACTTTGATTTTTATGGGTAATGTAGAGGATTTGAAATTTGTGATGTAGTAATGTTAAGTTGGGGTAGGAAAGTGTTGAAATGAGTATTTGTTTTGTTGGAAATCATGTTTAAATGAATTAAATATTGTTGTTGATGAATAAGTAAATGATTGTGGCCTTACTTGCCTTATAATTATGGATGATTTGGAAGGATTGAACTAGTTAGTTTATGGTTTGTGATTGATTAGTGTTTAATTGAATAGTGAGTTTGTAGATGCTACATTTGCTATGAGTTGAGTTTTTGAACATGAATTAGGATTGGGTAATGTTGTATTATAGAAAAAAATTTAAAAAAAATTCATGAATTACACCACGATAAAATTCAGCTAAATGATGAAAAAGGGAAATTAAGTTTGTGAATTGAGTGGGCGTGCTTTGATATGAATTTTATATTTTTCATGTAAGAAATTAATAATGAAAAGTGTAGAAATAATCATGGTTAGGTCAGAAGGATATTCAACCATTTCACTTAAAAAGGGAAGGAATATGTTGATTTGAGAACTAATATTGCTTAAGATGATTTGTTGATTATCTCATTGAATATGGTAGATAAAGTTTTAAATGAGAAAAAAAGGAACACCTATGGCTCCTTGAATGGAATTCGGCCATAATAAAGAGATAGTGGGAAAAATGATTTCGTGTGGATTATACTTTTGAAATTATTGTTGAAACTTGAACTTGATTGTGTTAAAATGACTTTAGAATGAATAAAATGAGAACAAATTCCTTGAAAAATAAATTTTAATTTTTAGCTGAAAACACCGGATAAAAAAAAAAGAATGATAGGAGTCGTCGTACTAAGCGAAACTATCTTTGATGATAAATGTTATACAGAGATATAACATGTGTAAAAATTGGTCAATGGGTTAATATATCTAAAGAAAAAGAGTATGTTAGTTGTGACAATTAGCTAAAAATAGGTATTTGACTGTTGAGTGATGTATTTGAATGCATGATTATATTTTATTGTGTGAATAAATGAACATACTCTGAGTGAATGCTAGATTGGATTTTATAGATGATTATGACATTTGAAAATCAATGACACATATTAAATTTTATAAATGCTTGTAAACATGTGTTAAATGGGAACCAAGATAATGTTCCTAGTTTGATTAAATATGCTTACAATGATTGAAAATCCTATGGGCACAGGGAAAGTATAGAAGCTGGACAACATACTAATGGAACAAGATTTAAACACGCTCTAGGTAGGTGCTCGAAGCCTTGTTTTTTAGAATCTTTAAATGATGTTTTGTATATATGTCATTTTTTTATAAATTTTTTTGTGTTAAGGAATAATTGTGTCGCGGAAATTAGGGATATGGTATGATGTAAAATGTTATGGTTGTATAGAATGTGATATAAAATATTTAAATGCTTTATACATATAGGGTAAGGTGTTAATAAAAGAGGTCAAAATATGATGCTAAAGTTATATTCAGATGGGATAGATAAAGTACGTATGAAGAAATGTAAAATGAATTAAATTATAGAGACGATATGTAGGTTTAAAAGTTAAAAGAAGATGATGAATTCATAAAAATTTGGTATCAAGGTTTAGAATAGAAGGATGGATTATAATAAGTAAGACTTACGGTCCGAATCAAAATATTTGACGTTACTTAGTTTGGTAAAGAATAAAGTTATTACAATAACAAATTGATTAGTTTGCCTAGAGGTGGAGATTAATAACATCAATGATACTGATGACCGACATTGATTTATTAGTTTGCCCAAATGTGTAGACTAATGGCATTAGTAATATTAATGATCAACATTGATTGAGTAGTCTGCTTGAAGGTGGAAACTAATGGCATTAGTGATATTGATGACCAGCATTAATTGATTAGTTTACCAGGAGGTAGAGATTAATGGTTTCAGTTGATAATAATATTGGGAAATTATTTGATTAGCTAACCATGAGAATCGTGACTAATGATATACGGTGTTTTGATTTGGGTATTGTATAGTTGGCAAAGATGATAAGAGGGTGAATTAAGAACTAATTGTAAAGAGAATGATTATGGTGGGATCTTAAGTATTCCAATGAAAGGTGGTGTTTGATCCTTGTGAAGGATAGAGATAGGAAATATTCTGGTGATAAGAAAAGTGGTGTAAATGGTAGTTGGACATACAATTCATTTTATCAAGTCGATAACACAATATCAAGTCAAGATTAAAGTTTGTTTTAGTAATATGTTGGGTGTGAAAATCGTGTGAGATTCGTGGTTGTTTTACCAATGGGATATGTTTATGAAATAAGGCTGTTTAAACAGTATATTTTGAAAATAGAGATGGAGTGAATACGAGTTATTGTTGAGTCAGATTAAGTGCAAAAGAAGGCTAAAATAAACAGCCTAAAAAATAGTATAAAGTAAGTCATTTTGGTAGTCTTACACTAGAAGAAAAACTAGACAGTAATGACTAAAACTGGAAGATACTACATTGTAGAGAGGTTTTAGATGCGGGAAAGTAAAGGATTGTTTGTTGGTTTATGTGTTTAAGTTAGAGTTATATGTTGCATGGAAATGGATGAAACATGTTTTGAATAGGTGTATGGTTTAAACTTCTTAGAATGTGCATAATGATATTAATTTTCTTTAATTGGGTTAAATATATGAATTCAATAAGAATCAAAATATGATTCTTATAATGAATTTCTTAGTTATGATAACTTTGACCTTACTAATACAAGGGAGACTTCAGGAGTTGGGAGTAGCTGGGAAGAGCATCAGGTTTCAAAAATGAGCTCGACACCTTATGCCACTTTTAGAAAGTTATAAAATTTTATAATTGCAAATTCTTTAAGTTTGTTTTTGTATGTTGATTATTGATAGTATTTTGTCATGTAAATGAATTCGGTACAATATAATTAATCGATAATTTTTAATTGCATTATGTAAATTTTATGTTTAAATATTATATCCATGTATGTGTTAAATGTAATGTTTGAAAATGATATTGTTTGTTGAAGGATATATGATAATTTGTGTGATAGGAGTAATATTAAGGCTATCATTGAATTATATTGGTTGATGGTTCGGGATGATTGAACCAAATCATGTGTTAAATTGAGATGAGTTCTTCTACATGTTGGGTTTTAGGAATTTACTTTTAAAAAGAAACTCTATCGAAGTTTTGGTAGATTTAATGACAATCTAAATTGATACCAAACATGATTTTAAAAAACGAATTTAAGGATTATTGAATTAATATAGAAAAACAAATTACCTCATTTTTCTTATGAGTTCAAGGCTCAAAAGCTTTTAGAATTGTGAGCTATTAAAGGCTTTTTTTATTTTCATTCAAGGGTGTGGGTGGTTTCCACTCAATGGCGTGTGACAATCACAAGCCAACTATTTTTATTATTATTATTATTCATTAAAAGATTGATTTGACTCTAATTAAAATAGATTGTAATAGAAAAACCATAATCAAGATATCAAAATACTCTTTGACCCCTTCTTTAATTTTTTTACTTGAAGGGAAATGAAGTAATTGTATTTTTTACAAAATAGAAAAAGACAGAAACGCCCTCTTTTTCTTTATTTTTTTTGTTTATTTATTAAGGGTATTTATATAATTTAAATGTGTAAAAAAGAGTTAATAGATTAATATGCCCCAATTAATTTCATAATATCAAATGAACCTTTTAAAAAAGACTATTTTACCCTGATAGAAAGGTTATTTGTTTGTTGTAATGAAGGCAAAGATGTCATTGCACTGTAGCAATCCACAATGCAATGTGTCTTGCCCTATAAAAGACTGGTGGGGTTTAGTGGATTTTTTTCAAATTTATTCTTCAACATTAGATTGGTTAGAAACTGGACTTTATGATTTTTTTTATTTTTTTGTTAATTTTTTTTTAATTTAACCCTTAAACAATACAATTTTTATTTATTTATTTTCAATTTTATCATTCAGTATTATGTTATTTTAGGAATTGTGCTTTATAATTTTTTTAGATTTCCATTCTGTTAGGTTATATACCGGTCTCATAGATTTTTTTTTATTTCAACCTTCAATATTAGATTTGTTGAATTTTTTTAATTATTTTTATGAATTTATCTCGATTTCATAACACAGGTCGCTAGTTTAATAGGTTAATTCGAGTCGGGTTTTTTTACACCTTTTCTTCTTGATTTTTTTTATTCCATCTTTCAACGCTCAATTCGTTGAAAACCAAGCTTTGTAATTTTTTCTTATTTGTTATCTATGGGATTATCCCCGATCTCATATCCAAGTAACAAATTTTGTAATTTTTTCTCAATTTCAATCTTGAATATTGGATTCGTTGGAAATAGAGCTTTATAATTATTGTTTTCTTTTTATGAAGTTATCTTAATCTTAATACCAGGTCACGAGCTTAACATGTTAATCCGGGTTGACTTAGATTGTTTTTTTTATTTTTTTTATCAATCTTTTTTTCAATTTCATCATTCAACATTGGGTTAGTTGGGAATTACGTTTCATAGTTTTTTTTAATTTCTTTGTACGGGGTTATCCCAATCTCATGACCCGGATTGCGGGTTTGATAATTAATCCGGGTTGACTCCAGTAGTTTTTTTATCCTTTTTTAAATATTTTTTTTATTTCATCCTTCAGCATTGGGTTAATTAGAAATTAGTCTTCATAATTTTTTTTTATTTTTTTTCTATAGGGTGATTACAATCTCATGATTCAAGTTGTAAATTTAACAAGTTAACACGGATTGATCCAATATTCAATCGTTTTATTATTTGAAAAAAAGGTTGGATCGATTCAATATTTAATCGTCTTATTATTTGAAAAGAAAAATTATTTAATATATCATCTTATCAATATTTAAAAATAAAATAAAAAACATGGTATACAATACACATTATATTTTGAGTTTACAATTTTATTTTATTTTTGTTAAAAAGCATCTAATCAATGTTTAAATTTTTTTTTATGTTAAAAAGGAAAATCTAGCCTGCATCATTGATCTAGTGATGTTACAATTGTGTATACCTAACTTATCTATCCCAAGTTGCGAGAGACGAGTTTCTTGTGTTTAAAGAAAACTAGATTGGTAAAATGTCATAAGAAGCTTGTGCTTTTGACGGCCAAATAGATAATAATAACAGGAACCGGTTTGCTGGCCTCTGCTTAAAAATCCAGGAAGCCATGGACTGACGCTCATGCTCTCCAAAATTTGCAAGGCCGATCATGTAGTAGGTGTCTTGTTTTTTTGTGGGAAGGCGCACCTGTCATGCTTGACGATGACCCAGGAAACAATGCACAGGGACATGCAGCTTTCACATTCAAAGCCAATGGGGACCCAACAGAAAGGCATGGTTGGACTTTAGCAATCAAAAGAAGAGAAATTAACAAGAACAAGTAGTATACTATTGTAATGGATGAGAAAAGTTGTAGCAGCTGGAGTGCTGCTGGGGCGGTGGGACAGAGAGAAGAGCAGCTGAGTGGCTGTGAAAGAATGCCTTTTAAGGCATGCACTCGGCTGTTGCATCCCCCCACAAGCTAGCCACTGCTAGCCAACGCTTCCTCCCAAGAGCTGAAAATGTACTTTACATGTTATTTTACTCGATTATTATTTTAAAACTCAGATTCAGGCAAAGATTCTTTCCTTTGCTTTTTTGCTAATATTAGTATTATATCTTATGGAACATGTTCTCTCGACATACTTGTGAAAAGAAGAGTACCATTTGGTTAAGACTAGAACATAAAGACAGTGTCCTTTCTTTATTCTTGAATTTGTAGTAGTTTTCCCCTTTTTAATGTGTCCCCTTTTACTTTCTTTTTGTCTGAATGTCCCTTCAAAATAGCATTGGCTGACTCTTTATTTGATCGAAAGCCATGGGAGCCCTTTCATTACCAAATAGCCTTCTCTACACATGTTGACAGTGTGTCCAAACCCATTTTTATTTACTTTTTTCTTTTCTTTTTCGTTTCTTCTTCTTTTTTTATTCCTCGACCAAACACCCTAACCCTTCTTATTCATCATCTCATACCTTCCTCAACAAAAACCACTCCAACCACCGAGACCTCCATGCCACAACCACAGCCACTAAAACCCACCATAGCCACACTATCAACAACCCTTCGGCTTCCACAATCCTCAATTTCAATCCTCACAAAACCCACCAAAATAATGGGTTTATTAGTCATTTTGTGGTAACAAATACAAATTAAAAGGTAAGCAGGATTAATAATTAATTAATTTTACTTTGCTGATCTATTAGATAATCTTAGTGATCAACCATCATTAACCTATCGATTGATCCTTTATCTCTTCATAAATATGCTACATGTTATTCATTTCTTTTTTTCTACCAAGGAAAAATTACAATTAAAAATTAATATTCTTCCTAAATTGTTTGCACTTAACAAATAATTCAAATTCATGTTGTTATTGAGAAACAACAAAAAAAAACTTAAATTATAGATGAGTAATAATCTAATTGTTATACCCTAAATACAAACAATTGTAGTCTAAAGCATTTTTAAATTTATGATTTCTATGTTGATTTGTTAGTTTTCTTAGGACTTTGTGTTTCTATCGAAAAGTCTTAATACTTCTTTAAGTATAAACCATTGATTCATTGAAAAAAAAAAAAAAAACAACTTCCTATCTTGATTAGCTATATACTAAGCATCTCTTTTAAGAACGTTGGCAATAACAAATGAACTTTTTTAATTTAAGGGTCATTTACCAAATTTTATATTTTTTTGGCTAATTGATAGTGTGGTCTTCCATACCAAATCACCCATTAAAATATTCTTTTATTGAATATATTTGTTTTATGTTACCTCAAACTTTTTTTATGTACTAGTAAATGGACTAGTTACAATAAATTTTATTTCATTCAAATCTTCTAGCTCTTATACAACTCTTTTAAGTGATTGAATTGTAAGCACAATGAGAAACATAGTATCATTGTCATAAGTTAAAGTAAATAGTGAAGTTTCTAATGTAGTTTTATGTGAAGTTTTATATGCTTATAATACTTCAAACAATGCATTATGTTAAACCTTGTTATATCTCGGATGTCACAACGGTTATTATTGGACGATCTAAATTTTCAGGACAACACACAAACTAGATTATGGTAAACATGAGAATTGTTTTTTCATAATTTGTATATGTAAGTCCATCACATAATTTATCGATATTTCAGCAAAATCTCTCCATTTACCAAAGATTCCAAGTTATTAACATTAACCTATTATATTTTTATTTTTTATTTTTTAATTTTGATCCAATCATCATAGATTTTAATCACAACAATCATCATCTTCACATCGTAATTTCCCATACAACAATGCACAACATTAATTTACATCAAAAGAAAACTTAAGACATATATAATATAAACGTATAATTTAAATTCTCTAAAATCAAAAGTTTATCATTACATTATAAGTTACCTAAAATTCAAAATATTTTTTTAAAAAAATTAACCATGTTATGGGCCTATAATAACACAAATTCAAACACTAATGGCTACAAAACTAAATGAAGAGTAGATGAACTTAATCAATATGAAAAGGAATGTAGGTTCTCAATCAAAACAATTTAAAAAGTATAGGGACCAAATAAATAGGCAAAACTCCCCCTTTCAAAATCTCTCTTAAATATATTATTTCCTAGATTTACTCTTTAATTGTGAAAAGGAAAAAAAAGAAGGAAATTTCCTAATCAACAATATCAAATTAAAATTACCAAATAAACAAGAAAATAATCCAATTCATTCAAGATTTAAAATTGGGAACTTAGGAATTGGAGCACCAAGATTAATTTAAGTTTTTCAAAGCAAAATACCCATATTGCCCAAACAAAGTCTTGCCGAAATTAGCATCAACATCGGTATACTGTATAATATGTATATTCAATTTCTCAGGCACATGTTCATTCCAGAAACGACAAATATTCACTTTCAATGAGAATAAAAATATTGCATCGATGGTCTTGGCCTGGTGGTGGAAGGGGCTTGTATCCTCCTGCTGTTCCTGGGTTCGAGTCTTCATGTGTATACTTGTTATTTTCGCGGTGTCTTACATGTCTATTGGATTTGCAGGATGTTCAATGGACCGTAAAATTAGTCGTGGTACGCACAAGCTGGCCCGGACACCTACGTAAATAAATAAATAAAAAAGATTAAAAAGTTATTGTAAGATATACTTATCAAGATATTAGACCGAGACCAAACATAAGATCTCGCAAAGTATATGGTATACAAATAAAATTAAAAATCATCTCGATACCAGGAAATCAATTAACTGGCCGGCTTATCCTTGGCAATATATGAATTCGAAAGGCTTCGAATCCCGGTGGCGTTTCCACCACCCATAGTCTCACCGGAAGCGCCACCACATCTAGCACGACAAGCTCAGTACTATCGCCGCAAATAACACAAACTCTACCGCCACCAGCAGCAATCTGCTGTGCTCCAATAAGCCTCTCTGACTCCATTATATGCTCCCAGCAATCCCTTTCTGGATCATATTTTCTGAGCACACCTTTGGCTTCATCCACCACATACATAACCTCCTCGTCCATGGCTGCCACGGGTCCTCTCCACCCTGCAACCATACCCTGTGGCATGTCCTCCCATGTGTCCTTCTCAGTGTCATAAACAATCCCTTCTTTAGCTGCATCTCCTTTCATATTCACCATACAAAGTTTCCCTCTCCATCCTACTGCATCAATAGCATCCCTACTAAATCTCCCATTTTTTAGTTCTTTAACCTTTACCCATTTCCATGTGGTTTTTTTATTGTGGATGTTGGAGATCATGGCTTTCTTGTTTTGCAAATCCCACTTCTCCAATGACTTGGCCACGTCTGTGTTGTATTGGGATCCGATCCCACTCGCCACATAGACCGTGCCATGTGCCGAGCCAGCAGCACACCAGCGGCGAGGTGTGGCGAGGGGAGGACCAAAGGCCCATGAGCCTGAAAGTGGATTAAAAACAAGAGGGCGAGAGAGAGCTGGGGAAAAACTGCGAGAAGTAGCAGCAAGAAGTATCAAGCGATCAGAGGCGGAGATGGATTGTATAGGAAGGTCACGGGAGATAAAGGAAGGGTGGCGAAGGATGAGATGGAGTGGTGGATCTGGGGGGAGGAGGAGGGAGAGAATCCCACCGGGAAGAAATGGGGTCAAAGTTAAAGAATTGGATTGAGTTATTATCAGGAAGGTTATGGTTTGTATTCGTTGATGATAGCACTGCATACAAAGAGAAGAAAGGAGGGAAAGAAGGAGAATAGATTAGGCGACGCCATGAGTGGCAAACAGAGTAAAGAGTGGAAGGGTGAACAAGGGAGAGACAAAGATGGGCTATGTCGTTAGGGAGACCTGGTATGAGAGGCTGTTCTAGGTGGCGGTGGCCGTCTGTAATTAGCTGTCGACGTTTGGTGGGGTTTTTGGTGGTAGTGTCAGTGATGGAAGTTTGAATGGAATTGGCCATGAAATGGAAGGGAAGGATTTGTTGTTTGGGAAGAGCTTTAATAATGGCCTTTTTAGTTTTTACTTATTTTGAATTTTTGTTTTTGTTTTTTGCTTTAAAGATAAGCCATAAGGAGATCTCATTGGTGGACAAGTGGGGATCTAAAAGCGTGTCGTGGAAGATGAAGCCTAAAGAAGCTAGCACAGCACATCTTAAGGAAAAATAAATGGCAAAAGTAGCGTAGGAATTGAAAATGTAGTAGCTGGCTGTCGTGCAAGAGAGAGAGAGAGAGACAGGGAAGTAAAAGATTTTAGGGTTTAACCACCCGTTAGAATTGCTTTTCAAATAGTATTTTTTTAAAATATTAATATTAAAAATAATTTTTTTAAAATAAAAAAAATATTATTTTAACATATTTTTAAATAAAAAACATTTTAAAAAATAATTACTACATAACTCTCCTGCATCCCCTCCAAATGGGCAGCCAATGAGGACACTATGTAATGGCTTTGGCTGAGTTTGTTTCCTAAAAACTGGTTTACGAGAAATCAATTTTCCAGCTTTCCTGTATTTATTTTTCATTAAAAAAGTTAGTCAACAGAAAATATTTTCCGGTCAACGAAAAACACTTTCCAGTCAAAGGAAAATTTGGCTTGGTTTCCAGGAAAGTGTTTTCCTTTTATTTTGGGCGGAAAACACTTTCCGAAAGTTGTGAAAAAAATTAGAAATGTCATATTATTTGCTAATTAAATCAAATTTGATTCTCAAACTTCTGATTGCTATATATATATTTTTTTTTGAATATTTTTTTTTTCAATTTCATTCAGCTTATTTTTCACGACATAACCAAATACTGGAAAATATTTTCCAACTTATTTTTCATTACATTACCAAACATCGGAAAATAATTCACTTTTCCGGAATTCACTTTCCAAAAAGAAACTACTTTCCAACAAACAAACAGGGCCTTAGTTAGATTTTGATAATATTTGGTTGTTCTTCAAAATATTTTTTAATTTGAAAAATAATATAAAAATCATCTAAAAATATAATAAAATTAATTTTAAAAAGTACAAATATATATATATATATATATATATATATAAGGAAAAAAAAAAATTTTAGACCTGTTCCAAACGCTACCTTAAGCAATCAATAGGAAACACAAGTAATAAATGAGAAAAGGTGGAGCAGCTAGCGGAGGTGTCAGCAAGCTCATGATGCTCTGTAGCTCTACGTGAATGAGAAAAGGCAAAGCTGTTAGAGGAGGTGTCAGCACGTAGAGTTGTTGGAGTTTAAAATTCCATCCATTTAAAAAACAAAATCGTAAAAACTTTTTAAATTATGCTTATTTTTCTATACAAGTTCTTAACTATATTTTTTTACTGTGCTACTTTCAGTAAAAAAATAAAAAAAGATGCGTGGTTGTGAACAAATTTAAATATTTTTTTTCTTTATTTTAATTTTTTATTTTAAATTTATTTTTTTGTTTTTAAATTATTTTGATATGTTAATATTAAAAATAAATTTTAAAAAACAATAATAAAAAATATACTTAAAAAAAACACTTTAAATTTTTTCAATATGCAGTAGCGTTTCTAATGTATAAAATCTCTCTCCTTGTTGTTAAATGAAAGCATATATGGCCGCAAATATTTGGTGAAGATATTATGAGCTACATGTAGTGTAGTGACGTGTAAAAAACATCAGAACTTATCAGCGCTAATTCCAGTAGGACCCGACCAAGAAATCTAAGGTCTTTGTCAGATGTTGAATATAAATCAAGGGTGGGTTTCTCTCGATTTGCATTTCCTTGGTGAAATTCTTGTAGACGGTGGTACTCTGGGCATAAATTCAGTTTATTATGGATTTTAATAATGTAGTAATTATTTTGCTCTTTAATGGTTAGAAAACTTATGATGGTCTCTTTGATATTAATTTTTGATATTAGCACATTAAAACAATATAAAAATATTAAAAAAATAATTTTTAACAGGAAAAATTCAAAATTTAAGAGAATATGGTTTACACCGCGTCTTCAAACAAACTTTTAGTAATATTAGACGGGTTTTTTCGGGTTCTTACTTTAGATCATTTTGGCTTTTCTACTCTTTTTTTCTACATCATTATTGTTCTTTTGTTTTTTTATTTTCTTTTATGGGTCTTTATTCACATATATTGCTAAGTAATTAATTTCACATCTCATGTTAAAGAAAATATCAGGTGGAAGATAGGTAGCACAACTACTTATATTAATTTTAAAAATGTGGTAATAATTATTTTTTAAAGAGTCTTTTATTAAAAGTATATTAAAAAAATATTTTTTAATATTTTTTAAAAATTATTTTTGATATCAACACATTAAAATAATTTTAAAATATATATATAAAAAATTTAAACAAAAAAAAATAAATTTTACTCAACTCCTATTTCAAACACAATGATAAGCATCATCATGTTCCATGGATTCACCAAAATTATCATAAATACGAGGGGATTAATCATACATTCATTTGGCTTTTTATGGGATGAATGCATGTCTCATCAGATAATCAACGAATTTATTGTTTTTCCTCCGTTTCAAATCACTGTTTGGCATCATTTAATCGGCAAATTACCAAAAATCCTCTCTTTTTTTTTTTTTTTTTATGTTGAGTGATGGACTTTCGTACGTTTTTATTGGTTAGCAAATCATGCTGATTTTTTTTTATTTGTTTATGTTAGTTTTTTGATTTTATTTAAAAAATTGTAAATTTTAAATCTGATTTGATTTGGTTTTAATTTTAAAAATAAAATAAAATTATCCCAAAAAATTAAACAATAAAAAAGACTATATATAATCAAGGAGACCAAATTATCTATTTTTTGTTTTAGAAAAACATAACACAACAAAAATAACTTAACTTTTTTTTTTGTTTTTATCCCTTTAAACTTATTTGATCTTAATAAAAGCAAAACCTAATAGAATAATTTATTTGGTTTAAAATATAAAATTAAATTAAATTTAGATAGAAATTCACTTTACTTGTGTCATTCATGGTATTAGGCATAGTTTTTAGATCCGGCCCGGTGGCTGGTTCGGTCCAAGACCCGGGGTTCCGGGTTTTGACCGGGTCGCCCGGGTCAATTCTTTTTTTAATCAAAACGACGTCGTTTTAGTAAAAAAACAAAAATCAACGGGTTGCAACCGAGTTTTTTACTGGGTCTTGTCGGGTCACACCTGGTTTTTCTTTCTCCTGTTTTTTCTTCAACTCGGCCCGGTTCTAGTCCTGGAATGGTCGGATCCCGAGTCAATCGTCGTTTTAGTAAAAAAAACAAAAATTAACGGGTTACAACCGAGTTTTTTCATGGTCTTGTCGAGTCACACCAGATTTTTTCTTTCCTTGTTTTTTTTCAACTTAACCCGATTTTAATCTCAGAATAACCGGATCTCAAATCAACCCGCCATACCAGGTTTTAAAATTATGATAGTAGGAGTAACTACCCCTACAAATACAGTAGTAGGAAATTACCACTTGCCACGTAGACATGCGTAAAATATTATAATAATATGAATAAGAATAATAATAAAGATGGAGTAAAGAGTAGGTGAATCTGAAAAAGGAGATTTTGTCGTATTCGTGTATGACCACAACGAAAGGTCCTTTAAGTGAAATCCACTATTGCACGCATTTGCCGCCTAATCGGTGCTCAGCCGCCGCCATTCGAGCTCGGCTTCCCAAATCGGCGTTCTTTTGTTTATTTCTCCTAGTTGTTGCGCCCACGCATCATTGTCTAGAACGATGATTAATAGATTATAAACACGTATATATTAACAAAACCAACAAGAGGAGGTAGATTTACTGTTTGATCTTACAGTAAAACACTGTAATCTAATCAATGATTTTTTTTAATATTGAATTTATTTGATATTAGATTTTATAATTTTTTAAATCTTTTTTTTAAGATTATTTCAATTTTATAATTTAAGTTACGAGACTAGTGGGTTAACCTAAATAAACTTAAGTTTTTAAAGGTTTTTTTTTAAAAAAATGTTTTTTTAAAAAAAATTATCATTTAAAGTTATGTTGATTAAGAATTGAGTTTTATAATTTATTTTACTTTTTTTATGAAATTATCTCAATTTTATAACTCAGATTATATGTTTGGTAGATTAACCTATGTTGATTTAGGTTATTTTTTTTTCAATTAATTTTCTTTTTTAAAAAATATAATTTAAAATTAGATTGAATGAAATTAGATTTAGTAATTTGTTTTGATTTTCTTTATACGAGGTTATCAAAGTCTCATAATTCAGATTGTGAATCTAACATATTAACCTGGATCGATCCAATATATTATTATTTTATTATTTAAAAGAAAAGGATATGGTCTTGTAACACGACATAATGATCTAGTACCATGTATAAAAGCATGATTTTTATTATTACCTCAATGTGCATCTTAAAATAGTTAATTTATATAGTTTAGCATTTTAAAAAAGTTCAGTGAGATTAATATTAAAATGATTCATTACATTCAATTGACAAAAATGTTTGGTCTTGGACGGACAAACCATAATTTTATGAAAACAGGAGTGATAGTCTTTTTATTTAAAGACAAATGATAATACATAACCGTAAAACATAAATTGAAATTGTAAAATAAAAACATAAATTCAATTCCAAGTTTCCTAACCGTAAAATAAAAATATCTACCTACGTTTTTTTTATTATGTAAAATAAAAATTGAAATTATATTTCAAAATTAGCATTCGAGAAATTTGTTTCTAAAATGCGTGCGAATATAATTATTAAAAAAAATAGATTAACTTGAAGAAATTCCTGATCATCAAATTAGAGAAAAAAATTAAATAATATTGAGTCTTAATTAAATATTTTTTTAATTTAAAAAAAAATCTAAAGTAGACGTTTCAAAATCCATACTCTTATTTGAAATCTTGGTAAATATTTAATAAAAATTGCTAAAAATTACTCTTGAAAAATATTATTCTTTTTAGTGTACTAATAAACATACGCTTTAGACATAATCCATTAGAAATTATACTTGAAAGCAGTTACTTTAAATTTTGAATACTTTGAAACTCAATTGAAAAAAAAAAAACTCTTCAATTGAAACATCGGATTGCAAGGAAAATATAATTGAATTATTTTCGTTCACAAGAACGGAAAAGTAAATAATATAATATTCTACACTTTCCAATAAGAAACCTTGCGCTCACATCAAATCATGCTTTTACTTGAAAAGACCTCTTTGCACTTATGTCAGGCTAAGAGTAATTATAATTATGCATGAGAACGTAGATATGTCACCATCTGGCTGGAGGCTATGAGATTAATGATTCTTTTTTCTTTTCTGATGATTGTGCTACAGTGTATATAGATATGTGTGTTTTTTAAAAATGTTTTATGTTTTGAAATATATATATATATATTTTAAAATAAAATTCTTGGAAACTCTGATTTTAGATTATATTAAGATATTTTTTTTATATTTTTAACACTGATACATTAAAATTATTAAAAAATATATAAAAAAACTAATTTAATATTTTTTTTTAAGTAAAAGGCATTACAATGGTTTGATGAGGCATGAGAATATTATAACTCAATTCTTTGACTTTCTGGTTATAGATTTCGACTATTGAATAAAAATCATAATAAATCGATTTATTTATGCACTAAGTTACATAGTTGTAATTTATTAACATAGTTGACATAGATAATATAACTTACTTGATTGTCGTTTTTTTATTTTTAGCTATTTACAGCTGGTCAGGGAATAGAATAATGGAATAAGAATCAAAATTTAATTTAATTTAATTTTTTAGTAGAATTATCAAACAAGTCCAATATATAATCTAGAGAAGACATCTCATCTCAAATAACTCCTCAATCTTATACTCCATATCATGCTAAACCATACAATGGTTATATATATGGGATTGCTTTCTATAATAAAAAGAAGAGAGATTTGTTAATTTTCCAACGAAAAGTTTTTGTATTTAATTTTTGACAGGGCATAATTACACCCAATGAGTACGATACTCTAGTCAAATACAATATATTGATTTCATCATGATGATATATTATGTTTTTATAAGTATTTATAAATGTAGTATCAGTTATTTTTTAAAATATTTTTTATTTAAAAATACATAAAAATAATATTTTTATTTTAAATTTTTTTCGATATCAATTCATCAAAACAATTTAAAAATTTTAAAAAATAATTTTTTAAAAAATAATTATAAAAAATTATAAAAAACAGGTTGCATCGCAGCCCATAAACAACCCTTAATATGGCGGAAGTCCACAATTAACATGCCAATCTTTTTATTTTTGATTAACATAGGTGTCCGGGCCAGCTTGCATGCACCTTGACTAATCCCACGGACCCTGAAGTTAACGACCATGTAAGCCTTCAGTGGCCTTGAGAGGACTCGAACTCGCGATCATTGAAAAACAAACTCAAAACCTGACCAATTAAACTACCCCTCAAAGTTATTAACATGCCAATCTTGTTATCATGAATCGATGTTGTTGAGCATTATGCCTTTGTTGATACATCATTCCTTTGATATAACCAGTCAAGCATGAGCCTCGGAAAACCTATAAAAAATTGATGGAAGATGAATATGTAAATATGCATAATGCACTTTAATTTAATTTAATGAATAATAAATATTAAATTGATGTTTTTACATCTACAACTTGCATATTGCAAAATTTATATCCATGAGTAATGCCTCACTCAATGTTACTCTCATTGAAAAAAAAATCTTAAAATACCTTGCTAATTCACCATATCTCTCTCTCTTTGAAAAAAAAAACACACTAAAAAAACAAGAATTTTAATTGTCATAACCTATTTCTGTGTTGTTCTCCAAATTAATCTTCTTCTTTTTTTAAAAAAAAATAAATAAAAAAAGACGAATATTTTGGCAAAAGCAAGCTGTGAGGATTTCACATGTAAAAAAAATCAAAGTGCAATTTTAGATGGATATGGAAGCCTAATTGTACTCTATTTTACCAAAAACTAAAGAGAAAATGCAGATTCAAAGGTTAAATTAAATAATTATTGGACGAATCTGTATAAAAATTAAGCCTAAGGACATAATTAGATTTTTAATAGGTCAATTTGATTTAATCATGGGTAAATTTAAAGTTTAATTATGTTTAAGAATTAATTTGGGTCAAACTGAAGGATTTAATTAAGTGCAAGAACTTAATTATCCTTTAAATTGGTCAAATTAATTTCATTAGGGGCTTAATTGGTGAAAACTTAAGTTTGCGAGCCCAATTTGAGCTTAATTAGAAAGAATGGAATTTTAGGAGAATAAATTTAATTTATACCAAGTCAATTAATTGAAATGGGGGGTAAAATTGTAAGAAAATCAAAGTTTTTAGATCAATTAAGAGTTAAATTGAAGAAATTCGTAGCCAATGATCATTTTGTAAAAGATGTCGAACTATAGGGACCCAATTGCTTGAAATCAGGGGTGAAATTGAAGAGAATTGAAAGTTTAATGGTCAAGTGAAGGTCGAATTGCATAAATCCAAGATTAAGGATAAAAATATAAAAGATGCTGAAATTGAAGTTCTTCAGGGGTAAATTTGAACAAAATTGAAAGTTTAAAACGAATTAGAGGTGTAATTGAGACAAATCATAAATCGAAGGACTAAAATGAACTTGACCAAAATGGCGTCGTTTTGGGTTAATTGTTCATCTTCTTATTTAGAAAAGCTACTCGAGTGGCCTTCTTTCCAAAGTATTTAATACTTCATCCCTCTACACGCAAACGATCACATAACACCTGACTACATGCCAGTGTGATCTTTTCAGGCCGATTGACGCCACAACGTTGTGGCACCACCTCAAAGTGGCCAACCCGACCAGCCCTTTTCCTACAACAAATTTGATAACCCATGATAGCTACTTTGAGCCAACGGTTGAGATTCTTCTAGGTTGAATCAAGAGCTAAGATTTGGCACCAATAAGGATGAAACGTCCCTCTTCCACTCCCTATAAATAGGAGTGGATTTCATGGCCAGAGGGAGGAGAAATTAGAGGCTAAATTTGATTAAAAAATCAGCTTTTTCCCTAGTTTTTTCTTTTTCTACCACCGTTTCTCTTTTCTTTCTCTCTCCACCGTGGCCTTCGGCCACCACCACTCCCACCACCAGCTTGACCACCATCATCTCCACCACAAATAGCTGTTTGACCACCTCATATGGTGAGTGCGTCACCAAGTTCTCTCTCTCTTATCTGCAAACTTTTCTTTCTTCCTCTCTTGCAACCAACCGCAAACGTCGTCCACTCCATCAGCTCCACAACCAGGCCACCATCAACCCCTCATGCCAGGTAATCTCCTCCTTCCTTTTCGTTCCCCTTCCGCCATTATTCTCCTGCATGCAAAACGATAATTCGTTTTGCATGCAAGGTGTAGGGGGGAAATAATTAACCCCCCCTGAGTTTGGGCTAGATCTGTGCCACCCTATCCCATGATGGTTAGGTCGGATCCGATCCAACCTAAAAAAAAAAAAAAGGGTCAGTCTGTTGGGCCAAACCAGCCCAACTTCATTGGGGCGCTAGTCGACCCTAAAGGCTGGGCTTAGCCCATATAGTTGGGGTGACCCATCCCAATAATAATATTAAAAAAAAAAACAAAACAAAACAATTTGTGATTTCTTGATATTTTTCTACCAATTTTATATAATATTTTTATATTTTTATTTATGTATTTAGATTGTTTAACATTATTTACTATTAAGCATAGGAGAAAAACATATGACAAATATTATTGAAATGATAAATAGATTTGTTTTTCGTGTTATTATTTTGGGTTTAAATCCAAAAATATATTGCATGATTCAATTTCCCGGTGAATCAATCTCGACGTGCTGGGTTTGTGCTGACTAACATCTTCAATGTAGTGTTTCATATTCCACAATAAACCCTTATAAGGAGGAACCCAGGCATCGCTTGAGGCCCAACATTTTCATTTTTGGTTTCCGACGAGAAAGGTGCATCGTCACTTTCATGGTTTCTGGAATTAATACCAGGTGTAGTATTAACGAACAGATTAACAGTCATGACTGCTACAAGAAAGAAGGTAAAGGAAGGAGAAGAAGAGAAAAAAGGGCATCTCTAAAATTTTATTCTCCATCACATGGGATTAGCATACAACACCATGCATCGATAGTCCTTCAGGTGAGTTTGGATTCAATTATAGCAGAACA
The DNA here is from genome assembly GCA_019202695.1 of Populus x sibirica. NCBI lineage: Eukaryota > Viridiplantae > Streptophyta > Magnoliopsida > Malpighiales > Salicaceae > Populus > Populus x sibirica. The sequence continues at coordinate 51,277 of JAGMVL010000957.1, forward strand.
AGAGTCTTATGCTTGGCACCAAGAGTGATTCTCTCCCTAATAAATATTGGTGCGCATTTTTTAGCTCAGGATATTTTCTTTAATTACATGCAATAATCCTCCCTTGCTAACCAAATATGTGAAAGCATGCAATTTCTTGTTGATTTTATCGACTTTTCTTGCAAAACTCCAAAGAGTTGTCCAAGTTATTGCCAAAATAACACCTTAAAAAGGTGGCACACAAAACAAAGCATATAAAAATGTTGCAGCAAATTGCTGGAGTCTGATTGAAACTGGTTATCAAGAACCAGCGGCTGAAGTGGTGTTGAAGCACAGCAAAAGCATAAAAAGAACCTCATTCTGTTCCCAGTTTCAACCAAACCACCCGCAAAATCACTTGTGGACGTTCTAGAGGATCATATACGATGCAGCTTATAGTGTTAAAGGACATAAAACCATAGTTTCTTAAGTTTTAAAACACTACTGAGGATTGATAAATATAAATAGAAATACCGATGAAATTTTTTATTGGTTTATTGCAATGATTACCTTTACCGATATAATTTTTTATCCCTGTATTTATTAGTAAACACTAATAAAAAAATTACCTCAGTATATATTAAGAAAATAACAAAGGGTAAAAATAAATTATACAATGATATTAAATATCTATGTAAGAGGTGTAAGAATATTTGTGAAGAGAATATTAAATGTTCATATAAAAAATATAAAAATAAAAAGTTTCTTGATTTAAATGTTGTGACGATACATCTTATATAAAAACAATTTATAAAGAAATACTTATATTAATATGTATATGAAAAATTATTTTTCTTATGATATTATGGTAGAAAATATAACTGAGTTAACTTTAGTTCTAGAATAGAGTTGTAATTGTAATTCCAAGTTGCATGAAATTATTTGTGACTTCCTTGATTTTTCTGTGTCCTTGAAGGATTGACGTATTGCAAGCACAAAGTCTATGAGTGGCATCGAGATCAAATCACTTTTTTAAATAAAAAAGGAGAAATCTTATATCACTTAACCATCATGTCAGGCATTTGTTGCTTTCTTTAGCCTCTTGTCTTGATATAACTTAAACAGATTTATAAACCAAAATGATTCTCTTGCTATCTGTGTTGGGTTTCACTTCGATTTCTAATTAAGAATATTACCAACATTGTAATTTATTACCAAAGGCAAGTTCCTTTGAATGCTAGCATTACTTTCTTTTTTCCATAGATGATTGTTATTGCTTCTTTTCTTGCTCATCGGAATGTTGCGGTTGCAGGAAGTTCTCCTTGGGATCAAATCTGTTGTGGAAGAGTGTGGAGAGAATATAACCACAGAACAACTTAAAGACTACGTTTGGAAAACATTAAAACAGCGGAAAGGTAATTTATAAAGTGTAAATATCTTCATCATTCTCACATTCAAACTTCACAGTAGTGATCCTGCTCCCGTTATTGTTGTGTTTAATTCATATTTTCTCTCCTTTCACACTCCTCCTCCCCTGTTTTGCAGGTTGTTCCTGGATTTGGTCATGGAGTTTTGCGTAAAACTGATCCAAGATATACTTGTCAAAGGGAGTTTGCGTTGAAGCATTTACCTGATGATACACTGTTCCAGCTGGTTGTCACTCTTTACTGATTACGTCATGTTTATGACACATGGGTCTTTTTACGCCCATGGATAATTCTTTCACTAGCTAACCCAGTTTAGACCTGACCAGGTTTCTAAGCTTTGTGAAGTTGTTCCTCCAATTCTTACTGAGCTGGGCAAGGCAAGTTGCTCATCCTTTTGCTTTATGCAGAGAGCATAAATGACATATAATCATGTATATGTCTCTCGGGCGGTAAGAATGTTATTTGTATTTTGTCCGTAGATCCAATTTCTAGTACATTTTGATGTTCCTGTCAAACTAATCATGGATTTTATGCTCCATGCAGGTTAAAAACCCATGGCCTAATGTTGATGCTCATGGTGGGGTGTTGCTGAACTACTACGGTTTAACTGAAGCTAGGTATTCCCTCTATATTTCTTCAAGCACCAGACTTTTCAATCGCAACTATATTACTTGGAGGAAAGACGATAATGTTCGTTAAAATTTGCATATTTATTGGTACTACACAGTACTATTCGGTGTATCAAGGAGTATCGGCATTTGTTCTCAGGTTCGTTCTAGTCAATTTCGTTTTCTGTGATCCTGTGGCCTTAATTTTTCTGAATCAGTTTTGTTCTTCCAGCTGATATGGGAGCGAGCTCTTGGATTGCCGCTTGAGAGGCCGAAAAGTGTTACAATGGGTTGGCTTGAGAATCACTGCAAGAAAGCAGCTTCATCCTGAGAACTGGTGAAGAATGCTCCATTTTTTTACCTCAGTAATGATTGCTCAGAAACATGAGACTCGTGTTGGATAGAGGACTGGTGTAAAGTTAACGAGCTCTATTGTAGTCAAATTTTCAGGAATTTTAAACTCTAGTATTGTTGAGTTTCTTCACAAATTTCTCAGTTATAACCAGGTGTCATCTCCAAATTTGATTGATCTATACCAACCTTCTTTTGACTTTAAAATCTTTGTTAATTATCTCCTAACTTCAAAATCCCTCTCAAACCATCTTTTCTTTTCGGTGATTTCTAAACAATGAGCAGCCCCTTGAAAAGTTTCTCTCTGGCTTTTGATTCATTGATGTTCTTCATCTGTAGAAAGAGTTTGATGATGCTCTTCATCATCGACCATGCGGACGCCCTCCTCTACATCCTTGGTGAGGCTTGTTGTTAAAGAGCCCTGCCTCTCATCGGCATCCCCTATGACATGTTTCTTGTGAGCTCCAGAGCTTCCCAAGCAGACAGAAACTAGAGAGAATATTAATTATGATTTGGCACTCGACACGCCCAGACAATGCGGATGCAGGCATGGATGATGAATCCAAGGGCCCTGCCCCCCAAGGTTAAGGCATTTTGCCCCCCCTCCCCCTTGCTAATATAGTATATTTGGTCTCTTTTCTTTAAGAAAATAATAATTTATTCTCTGAAAGATGAAAAATTGAAAAATAATAATATTCAGAGTTCATAAACAGAAACTAGAGATACAAATGACACGCCATTGAATTTATGAACCGAATTAAAGATGAAAATATTAGCCAGGAACTCTGTTAATTAGACTGCTTCAACGAAAACTATGAGATCCCATCAAACCAAATTGATATAGTAGGTCTTCAAGGAACTACGTGCGTGTATAATTAACCCCTTCTGAATACATTTTTGCACACAAATTCTCAGTCCTCAAACTTAGCATGATGATTTGTTGACATATAAGAGCATCACCTTCAAATCCATAATTCTTCGTCCTGCCCTATATAGAACAACTGCTGTCCAGAACCTCAATCAACTTGTCGGCTATGGTATGCGCATTAGCACTCGAAGATCCTCCATTAATCTGCAATAATTCAAAGCACATTTGCAGCATCAGTAAACCAGGTTACATTTGATAATACGTCTGGTAAATTAATGACAGTCCAGACCTTGGTTTTAAACTGAAAATAATAGGTTTCGTAGCCAATATAGCAACTGGAAACAAAATGGAGATCCATATGAAGCTCATCAAGAACCCTGGACACAAACAGCAAGCAATAATCGTTCTTCTTCCTTCGGCGAAGGACTTTGATGGTAACTTCATCACCAATAATGCGCACATCTATCTCTGTATCCTTAGATTTCCTCTGAACCCAGCTATGCTTCTTCGAAAATGATGGTCCAATACTAACATCATTGTAGGAATGGCTATATTGTGATTCACGAACAACAGGCTTCGTAAAAATGTCTACCCCTCCTATGGTATCTAATTTCTTGCCTCTATTTTTCTCCACTAGTTGTTTGAGTTCATAAACTGTTCGGATAAGTTGTATGATATACTTAATAGCATCTCTAATCACAGTTGCTCTGTCCTCCTATATAGAAAATTAAGTAAATGAGTGAGTGTTTGTTCACGCGGCTAGCCGCACAAACAAACGGATCCTAGTCTATTTTTAAATAAGAAAAGCAATTAATAACTAATGTAGGGTACAAGTACCTTGGTGGAAGGATTTTTAATCAAATTCCTCAAGGTTTTGTAGTTATCATTCAACTGCCCTCTTCTTTGGAGCTCAATAGCAAAGGAGATGAGCGAAGTAGTGCCTTGCTGCTCTTGTATCACATCAGTACATGATGTCATTCCAAGTTCGAGACCAGGTAGTTCTTCCATGGAGGGCTTGATCTGTTGTCGCAGCTGCTTAATCATCTGTTCTAAACTAGGAAGAGGAGAATAATTAATTGTAAGAAAAGAAAACCTAGATATAGAAATGAATCAGAAGTATAATGAGAGAGATGTGGAGTTGCATGCATTGTGCATGGAAGGAGCTTGGAGGTTGCAGCTGACTGACAGTCCCACTGATCACACCTTTTCTCCCTGCTACAGTATTGCAGAAAATTAATGGGTACTCTAAGCTTATTGATTAGGTAGGATTATGTTAGGAAAGAGCTACTGCTACTTATGCCAGCAACCTTAATTTGGAGAAAAGATTGTGGTTTGGTGTAGAATCACAACCATGCATATGCTACACACACATGCTTTGATTATGAATGGCCTGCAAATCTCAATATGGCCTTAGTGTGTTGTCTGCTTGATAATACATGTGATCAAGGCAGTTTGCAGCCCTGACCTTTTACAAAAAAAAAGAAAAAGAAAAAAAAAAAAAAGAAATTAACCAGTAACGATAGGTGACTAAGTGGTGTTTGGGAATGTGGTAGTGGTTGTTTTTCAAAGTATTTTTTGATCAGAAATACATCAAAATAATTTTTAATTTTTTTTTAACATCAGTATATATAAAAAAACAATTATGACAAAAAAATTAAATTTTTTTAAAAATATGGTTTTAACTGCATTCTTAAATAGTCACTAAGACTCCATTTGTTTTTGTAGTACAATGTGTTGCCTACTGTATATTATAAATTTAAAAGTATTTAATTCATTAATACATACTATATTTTTATATAAGTACCACTAAAAATTTTATCTTGAAATTTTTGTTAAGAAAAAGATATAATTTATAGCTTTTTTAAAATCTATTTTTTAAAATTGTAATCACAAAATTTGATTTTATATTTTTAAATATTTCATTTCATATATACAATATGTCTCACCTAAAATAGTTCCATTAATATCGTCGTTAAAAGCACAGAAAATTATTGGACTAAGAAAGTGATTAAATGATGAAACAGAGAGATTTATTTAAAAAAATATATAAAAGGAAAGAAAGAGAAGAGGGGGTCCAATTCAGACCAAATTAACACAATAAAGTGACCAAATATATTAATTAAAATAATCAATAACGGTGCTCGAGCAATCAATGTTAGAAGGATGCTTAAATTTAATCAATTAGTCCATAAGTATTGATTAAAAATCAATTATTATTTACTTTATAGTTTTTTTTTTTATTTTACATCAACATAATTTTGAAAATTATTTTTGTAAGTACATGTTAAAAATCATAATTAATTTTGAAGCGAGATATAATTAGTAAAGAAATAATATAGATTAAAAAATGCTGAATTATTAACCAACAAATCCTTGTTATTTATACCATTTCTTCTTATAAATATTAATCCACGTACAATGTTGATGTTCTTTTAAAGAAACAAATTGATTGACATTAATTTGAAAATTAATTTGTTTCAATGTAATTGTAATTAATTTTTTATAACAAAATATTTTATACATGTTATTTTTATATAAGTCTAATAGTTAAAAATAAGCTAAAGGCAAAGTAATAACCCAACGTAACTGGACTCAGCTACGCACTGAGTCCAGATACATGTGGGTCTGACGAGCTACCAGACCTAACATTCGTGGATTCAGTTACATGCTGAGCCCAAATGAGTATAGAACTGACAATCTTTTTAAGTCCCTTATTGGGCTACAAAACTTCGTTTATTTATTCTTATAATCCTTAACATAAAATGTTAAGGTAAAAGATACTCATTTTTCAACACCTCCAGGTGTATAAAAGTATTATAAGGACCTGTCATATTTTCATCAACATTAATGATGTGTAAGAGATATTTATCTCTCATTAATGATATGTAAGATATATTTATCTATCATTAAATGCTACCAAGAAAAATAATACTTCAGCTTACTCTTCAAAAAAAAAAAGAAGACTCATGAGTTATAAATACCTCGTGAATCCTTCAAATGTCAGGTCCAAAATCTCTTCATTTTCAATATTTTTAACATGCATATTTTCAGAGCTTTTTTCTCTAAAATATCATTACATATTTTTTCTCTGAAAAGATATTTACTTAATCATTGAAGAGTTTTCAAAACCACTAAAAAATATCTTTTGCAGATATTAGTCACCGGCTGCCTTGGCTTATCAGGCATTAGGTACTGGCTGCAAGTTACCTTGGCAAAAAAAAATGAACTAAATTGCTAAAATTAATAGATTAACCGATTATCTAACATATAAGTCTTGCTTTTAAATTGCTTAGATATGTTGGGACATCATCGCTATATATCTTAGACAAATTAATTATCAATCATTAAAGCTTATTGCAAATAAATTTGAAAACTAATTATTCTTCTTTTCAAAAAATTGCAGGAAGAATCATTTGTTTACAATAATCATTATTATTTTTTATAAGGTTATATGAAAAATACAAAAATAACCATTAATCATTTAGAGAAAATAATTACAAAATGATTTTGAGAAAATAATGAATTACGAATGAAAAGTAAAAAATAAAGAAAAAAAAAACTAAAAAAAACACAAAGAAAAAAAGTTGGGTCCTGCAAGGCATTGGCTTGTTGTAGAGCCTGTTTGTTTTTCTATTTCAAAAATATTTTAGAAAAAATTTGTTTATAAATTTTTTTAAAAATATTTAGATTATTTTAATATATTGATATAAAAAATATATATTTTAAATTATTTTAATATATTTTTTACTAAAAAATAAACCTTAAATGATGGATAGGATGCGTACGACCTAGGAACTTAGAAAACAAAATTACAAAGACGAGTCATCTATATGGAATGAATCATTGTCCGCTGTAATTGCAGGCAACCACAATGCCTTTTAGCTTTATCGTTAGCAATTGTAGTTGGAAAATTGAGGGGCCGTTGTTTTTGTTCTCCACACCCAATTTCTACATTATTTTTACCCAAAAACAATATATAGTCATTATAAGAATAATAAGAATATGCGAAACCAATTTTAAACATCAAAACAGGTTATAATTCATTCTAGAAATTCAAAAAAGTTGTTGGAGTGTACTATATACTATCAAGTGTGCGATACTTGTGCCTTTCAGGCGGTACATGTAGCAATGTCCCACATCCAAACATCGCCTTCTAGAGCAGCGTTGGAAAAACCTCATTATCCTTTTTTTTTTGTAGGTGCCGCATATATACGGTATGTATCATGTATTTTTTTTTATATAGAAAATTGATGGATCCAAATAAAATGTATTAAAAAAATCCTCCAAAATAGACTAAAAAACACCCCTTAAGCTCAAGCTACTAAACCCGAGCCCAATATACATCCGGAGCCAAGGAAAATGGACTCGGACATTGTAGCCCGAGCCCATGCTAGGTCAGGTGCATCGGCTCGGGCACTGGGATGGGCACACACCCAACCTGCTGAGCGTGCACCCCAACACCTAGTTAGGCGTGTTGCCCAACAGGGGTGCTAGGGCTCCTAGAGCTCAGGCGCGCTCCCTGAGCCCAATATGCATAAATCCAGGTAGCGCGTTTGAATCCATTCTTTAACTTTATTGGGTTCAAGCATCTTGCCCAAGCCCAACACTTGTTAGGAGATTTTTTTAGAACCCCACATGGGTCCCTCAATATTTTTCACTAATCTTATACATATTATTTTGAGGGTATAATACAACTCAAAATATCATAAAGTTAAAGTTACATTTTAGCCCCTCCTCTCCACGAAAGGAAAAGATTCATAGGCTATATATACACCATGAATCCTTCAAGCCAAAGGTTCATAATCTTTTCATTCTTAACATTTTCAGCATATATATTTTTAGAGTCTATCTCTCTAAAATATCATTGCACTTTCTCTCTCTACAAAGTTATTAACTTTACCATAAAAAGTCCCCATGTTCATTAAAGGGGACCTTTTGCAGATACTGGTTACCTGACTTACTAGGCACCACTTGCTATTACCACAACTATCGATCACCTGGCTTACTAGGCAACACTTGCTACTACCACAGTTACCGATCACCTGGTTGACTAGGCATCATCTGCCACTAGTTATCAACCATTTAGGTTTTCCATATTAAGTCACTAGATATCTTAACTATGAAGAATGAATCAGATTGTTTGAACAAAGAGATCAACCAATTATCCAACACATCATTTTTATTCCTAAGCATTTTGGATTTTAGGACTCATCAATTGGTGCCGTCAGTGGAAACTGGTCAAAAAATCATCAGTTTCTAAAACTTGTTTTTGACATTTCCATGTCATTCCATGCCATACCTAAGCTAGGGCCCGTGATGAATGTATTCGTTACCATCATTACAGACACTTATTCCCAACCATACCTTTAACAACTCATCAACCATGTGCAAGTCCTTACTATAGTCGTGTTGGCAACACGAGGACTAAATCAGACCTTGTCATCCCGACAAGTCTTGGCACCTGTTGTAACACACTTGACCCTATCATTATTACCACCTACCACTCCTAGCACTAGTGCACCATTGCACTACCTAGAAGAGCCTGGACATAAAGACCTTATGAGAGTATTTTGCCTTCATACTCGCCAAGTCCCTCTAGGGGGGATGCTCACGTCATTGTGATACCCGTGCACATAGCCGGTACTACATACATGCCTTATGGCTACCACGAGATGGACCTTAATTACCAATCCTGTTGTTTTATGCCAAACTTTCTAGGCTCCATGTAGCCTAACAAATCACCTCATGATGCATAATCTTCAATGAGAATGTAAGTTTATTTTTGAAATAATAATAATGTCTCTCTGACATATATTTTCTAACTATAGATCTCCAATAGGGGGCTTCTGGCCACTCTTTTTTTAAGGGAATTGACTTACTCTCCTTAAAGCAATATCCCTACAATCATCAGGGGTTGATCTTAGATCTCTCATTCTCCAATGCAATTTTGGACTAACACATCCTCTAAGTGATGCCAAAGGACCTCTCATTAATTCACCAGGGGTTAATCTCAGATCCCCTATTCTCTAGTGTAATCTTGGAATGATATATTCTTCAGGTGATTCCAAAAGGCCTCTCACCAATTTGCCAGAGGTTGGTCTCGGATCTTCCACTCTTCAATACAGTCTTGAACTAACAAATTCTCCAAGTGATGTCAAAAGACCTCTCACCAATTCACCAGAAATTAATCTTGGATCTCCCACCTCTTTAATACAATCTCGGACTAGCACCATTCTTCAATAGGAGGCTCTCATATCCCATGCCATCCCAAGAAGGTCACATATCTCCCACACTCAAGTATGACCACTCTTCAAGGGATGAACTTGGTTTTTCTAGTGCAGTAGAACCACTCTCTATGGATCCGTCCCCTCCGCCCTTTAAAATTTTTTCTAAGTATGGGTGTTGACATGGTTTCACTCCCCTCAACCCTTTAGAAAGTTTTCCAAGTATAGGTGTCGATGTGGGTCACCCTTCTTGGGATCCCCCAGGCTTTTAGAATATTTTCTAAGTATAGACTTACCCTTCATAAGTTTTTACAAGCCACTTTGGGATTTTTCTAAGTATGAGCTTCATCTCTATAGTTTCCCATGGACTTTTAGAAAACGTTTCTAAGTATGGAATCCTTTATATCTCACCTCACTCTCCTAAGAATGTTTCTAAGTATGAGTTTTTCAATGGTTCCCTTCTATCTACTAAAATTTCTTAAAAAATGATGCATACCTCTACATACAGGCTCTTCGGTTTATTACCCGAGGATTTCAACCCCTCTTCTAATATGAAAAGAATTTGACAAACTCTTCATGGTAACCAGATATTTTTAAAAGTCTTTATGGATTAATACCACAAAGATTCAGGGGGCTATTGATCGATCCAAATAAAATTAACAAAAAAACCCCCCTAGATGGACCAAAAAAATCCCCCAAAATAGGCCCACAAAACACTCATTGGACTCGAGCTACCAAACCCAAGCCCAATATACAACTAGGGTTCAGAGAAGATGGGTTTTGAAATTGTAGCCTAAGCTCATGTTGGGATGGGCATGTGCCCATCTAAGGGTATGCCCAATGTTGGGCGCACGCCCAACACCTGAATTGACATATTGCCCAACAAGAGTGCTGGACATGCACCCCAACACCCTCTTAGACTTGGACGCTCACCCCGAGCTTAACATGTGTGGGTCCAGGCAGTGTGTCTGGACCCATTCTTCACCTTTAATAGGCTCGGGCACCTTACCCAAACCCAACACTCGTCAGGGGATTTTTCGAGGACCCCACACGAGTCCCTTGGTATTTTTCACTAATCCCATACATATTATTTTAGGTATAATACAACTCAAAATATCACAAGGATAAAGTTACACTTTAGCCCCTCCTCTCCACAAAAGGACAACATTCACGAGCTATAAATACACCATGAATCCTTCACGCCAAAGGTTCACAATATCTTCATTCTTAACATTTTCTGCATACATGTTTTTAGAGTCTGTCTTTCTAAAATATCATTGCACTTTCTCTCTCTATAAAGTTACTAACTTTACTATTAGAGAGTCCTCATGTCCATTAGTAAAGACCTTTTGCAGGTACCGGTCACCTAACTTACTAGGCACCACTTGTTATTACCATATTTATCGGTCATCTGGCTTACAAAGCACCACCAGCTACAATCATAGCTACCGGTCATCTGGTTTATCAGGCATCATCTGCTACCAGTTATCAACCCTCTAAACTTTCTATATCAAGTCACTGAATACCTTGACTAAAAAAAATAGATCAAATTACTTAAATTAAAAGATCAACCAATTATTTAATATATCAATTTCATTCCTAAACATCTTAAATTTTAGTACTCTTTAAAAAAATGTTTCTATGCATGTATGTATTAATCAATGAAATCTCATATCATGGGCATCTAGTAAACCGTGCAAGAAGAGTGGGGAGACAAGGCAATCTTCAATTAAGGATGACAATGGATTGGGTTTTTACTTGTTTCCCTAGGCTAAAAATAGGTTGGGTGAAAACCAAATCATATTTCACTTGTATCGGTTGCGATGGTGGATGAAGATTTTATTTGATATGCAATTTTAACTATTGTTTTTGGTTAATCTATTATATTATTCTAATCTTTATAAAACAAACCCGAGGATACAAACTTAACTTTTTAACTACATTTTCCTTCGTAATAAAAAAAATCATTTCTTCGATTTTTTTAATATATATAATTATTATTATAATATTATATCGCAAATCCAATGAAATTCAATCAAAGTTTCTAAGGTTTGATTTTTTATTAGAAACAAGAAAAAATAATGGTAATTAATTATTATTAATAAGAAATATATGAAATTAGTATGTTAGAGCTCCTGTGTATCCTTATCAAGTACCAAGTAGTATATGATATAAGTTAGGTAATTGATGTATTTTTTTTTCAACATCACATAATATAAATAAATTTGACGAATAAGAGGCAAATAATTCAATACTAGATACATGATTTTTAAACATAAAAGTCCTTGAATAATTTTTTTTCAACATCACATAATATAAATAAATTTGACGAATAAGAGACAAATAATTCAATGCTAGATACATGATTTTAAACATAAAAAGTCCTTGAATAATTTATATATAATTATGTTAATCATTAACAATTTTTTAATTAGTTTGCTTGTGTGATGTATAATGATGTGATTCCATATATATTCTTAAATCACATTCAGCATTAATAATTTAATTAAATGCCCTTAAGAAAATAAGATTATGTGAGATTTATTCGCATAGTTTTTAGATGTAATTTTACGTTTTAGAAGATTGAATATTTAAGCAGCCATAAGATTAAGCACTCACGAATTGACTTATTGCAGCCTTTAATTTGCTGAAGACAATTAGTTTGGACAAGATCAACATGAATACGATCACCATACAACAAATCAACATGAATACGATCACCATACAACAAATCAACACGAAATTCTCAAGTCAATAGACAAAGTTTTTGAACACTGAGTATTATAAGGTTCTAGACAAAGTTATACCTACATCATGAAATAAAAACATTATTTTATTATTCTGGTCCAACAATGGCAATCAAATCTTTTGCTCTTTTGAATAAATCTCCCTCCCTAGACATGCCTCGATCAAATTGAGGTACAGTCATGGCCCTACTAGGTGATAATGTTTGTCGTAGGTAATCCTTTGTGGCTGGATTTTCTTACAGCTTGATCTTGTCATGACTTGTACAGCTAGTCAATAGAACTAACGTTTGGACTCTTGATATATCTTTCTTTCTCTACAAATCCAACTCTCAGGACTCGGTCTGCCAAAAAAAAAAAAATTAAAAGTAGGTGGTTTAATGGGTCAATGGAAAAATCTTAAGGTAAGTTTTTTTCATATGTAATTCTAACGAAAAAAAATAAAAAATGTTTTTATGTATGTATTAACCGATTTATTTCTAAGATCCAATCATTGTTTAGAGTTGTTTTGTTGTTTCTTAACACTTCCAGTAAGCTTCATAGTTCTAACACAATATTGTTAAACCACAAGAACACCTTGGATTTTTCATATTTACAAACAATTTTGTAAAGTGAGTTTATTGCTAAAAAAAAGCATTGCATTTAAGGTTTTGTTTTAGATTTTTTATATGGTTTTTTCAAATATCAATAGTTTTCAAAACCCAGAGAAAAAAGAACCAAAAACAACTTGCTGGCATTACCAAATACATATTATATAAAAAGTATTTTAATATATAAATTAAATAAAATTAGAATTTGTGATGGGTATAAGCATTGGGATTCAAAGTTGGTATAAGAAACTCATTAACCTCCCCTGGAGCAAGTCAATCCTTAGCACAAGCACTATTAAATTTATTAGTTTTAGCAATGAAAGTTCTTTTTTGTATTTATATCCACAGTTCATTCTATATTATTAATGAGCTCATTAAAAAATAGTTTATTGAAAAAATTATCATCAATAATTTATAATCTGTTAGTAATAAATATACTGATGGATTTATAGACGAACAAAGTACACTAAAAAAAATTACATGTTTTATTCTGTCGATATCTCCATCAATAAATTTAATATATCACTGATAGAAAAATTAAATGTAATTTCATTTATGTTTAAATTTATTTGTCGGTATATCCATCAGTAAATATAATATATAACCGATAAAATACCATGTAATTTCATTAGTAATGTTTCTGTAAAAGTTACATGTCATCATAATGGTTGACTTTTTTATTCTTTCTTTATATACTAAGAGAATTTTTTTTGTTGATGTTTATTGGTGAATATAAAAATGAAAAATTATCTCAGTTAAATTCATTGTAATATACTAACTGATAAGAAAATTTTATCGATATTTCTATTTATATTTATCAATTTTTTAAAAGTAAAAAAATACCAAAATTCCTATGGGACACTTAATTCCTTCAATCTTTTCATCATCAATAATAATAATAATAATTTAATCACCATAATAAAAATCATCATACCTAGCACCGACAATGACTTCATATCCAACTACTACCATTAATTGTTTTCTAAAAACTGTTTTTGTCTTTAATGATCTAAGTTCTTACTTCATGTTAATTAGTTTACGATAATCATTTTTCTAATTAAAGGGGTTCAACGGATAAGAATGAAGGGTTCCAAAGGTTTCATAGAGTCAAAAAGTATTTTATTTTTGCAGATTTCAACGCCTTGCATTTTTTGCCTTTCACATTCTACATATCATCGCCTTTTACGTGTACAACATGGCAGCATTGCACTACGGGGCCCCTTTTAACTTCTCCTTTAATTAGTTCTGCTCTGACTTGTTTTCTTTATAAAACACCACCAAATGCATGACATAATCATAGTAATATTTAATTTTGTTTGGATTAAGTTTGAGTGCATAAAAAACAAGCTTTCAAGGGATAAACTCTAATTAGTTGAATAATTAATACCAATTTCAGTACTTTTTATTGGTTCTCTTAAGAAAATGATTTACAAACAAAATAATCTATCAATTTATTAGTAGCAAAATGTGAGTTTAATGGATGGTAAATTATTGGTTTAATCTTATACATGTTTGTAGAAAAATCCTATATAAAAGTTTTGTCGTAATCGTATATATAGCATCACATTTTTAGCAATTCTACTCGTATTCAATAGAAAAGGAGTTCTGAAAATGTATATGAGTGAGCATGCTCCACTTTGTATAAAAAAAATAAAAAAAAATGGAGATAAAAGAAAATATATGCACCATGCTTTTCATTTTCATCCCTCTCTCTCTCTCTCCCCCCCCCTCCCTCCCTCCCCTACTTTATTCTAAGTACAAATGCAAATTAGACACAGAGAGATTGTTGGATTTGAAATTGAATTCTTGCTAGTAAATGTGGTAAGTTTTCAACGAGGGTTGCCTCTCTAATCATTATCCTCATGTCAAGAATCCACTCATGCAACGTTTAACCCCATCCAAAAGGAATATAAAAGGCCAAATGCTTTCTTGGTGTGATTGGATAAGCATGCAAAGAATTCTTTTTACAAAAATAGCTAGCTACTAGCTAGGTACCCGTAGATGCACATCAATAAAGATAGAGCACAAAAGTAAAAGCTAATATATCGTGATTTTGGGTGGTAGAAACTAGAAAGATTTAATTTGTTGACTATATTAATATTGTCATGCAATTAATGGTCACATATATAAGAAATTAAGAATATATAAGTCAATGACTTTCCAAATCATTTCCCAAATATGGACTTTCCTATTAAATTATTATTTTTATGAATGAAAATCGCCCTTTAATTTCCTCTAATATTTAACCCCAAAATCCTCCTTCAACTTCCTAGTTTTTTCTCTAATCTCTCATGTCGTATATCATGGTGGCAAGATTAGCGGATAACTCTTTTGGCCTGGGTCAGTCGACATAAGCTCTTTCACATGGATTCGGGCATAAATCAGGTTGTCCTTGGGGAACGACAGATATAATGACCAAGTCGTTCTTGTTCATTAAGTTTGTTTCCCACATGATCCAAAAGAAGGTCATGGGAGACGCCATTAGTGCTTTTTCCTACCTCTCAATTCATGATACTAATCTTTGAAATGGCCGTTGAAATAAAGGCCCCCACTCATGGAACTCTACCTAGGAAATCACTCACCTCCACCGTTTAAATAAGATAACCCTAACCATATTCTCCTCCAACACTAGCTAGGTCAATCACGAAATTATTTTTTTTAAAGAATGGTCAATCACAATCTTTGAAATGTCTGTAAAGTAATCACACCCACGAAAAGTTAATTATTAATATGATATTGGAGTAGATATTATCTCTTCAAGATCATACATCATGGGTGTTTCCCATGGAAATAAATAAAGGTAAAAGGTAATTGTCATTTTCGTGTATATAAATTTTATCGAAGGATTGCTTATGAAATCGTCAAGGGAGACGGACACAAAACGTGGCGCAAATCATTGGATGACATACAATAATGAAACTTTTCCTTTTTCACCCCATAATTCCCAACAAGGATTCGGAAGTGGGTCCGTGGAAGGCTAAGAACACCATAATTAAACCATAATCTTTTCTTACCGCTCGTTATGAGGACGTTCATGAAGAAGATCCCACGAGTTTTTGTCTCGAAACAAAAGAAAATCTTTAACACGCCAGTAAAGAAAATAAGATTTAAAAATCTATCCATGTTTAATGAAATCGAGTGAAAATTTATAAACAAGTATTAAAATAAATTTATTATGTCTTGAGAAAGGAAACACAAGAGAAAAGAGGTGAACGAGGGAGAAAGAGACAACCTTTTTAACTGCCGCATCGATGTTGTTTTTCTGATCATAGCCAATAGTAAATGTCACAGGATATCTTGATTGGATGGCAAGGTCCTGCAGACATGATATCCATAAATCAAAGATTTGGATTAGAGAAGAAAATGTACAATCAAGGAATTACTCAAAAGATCCTTGATCATCTAAATGTAGCGCAACACAGAAGAAAAGATTTTAAATAAATTTTAACTGATTTAAAATTACCCTAGAAATCTTTATTTGTAATTCCATCGATTAAATTATCAATAGGTTTGTTATTGATTTTTTAATTTATATTTATTCAATCACAATTTTTATCGAAAATTACTAATTAAAAAATTCCATCAAGAATTATTAAGAAAAATGTTGTCACTATTTCCACAAAAAATTACCACCAAAATATTTCTATTAACGTTTCTATTGTTATTTGCTATTTTTCTAATAGTGATTTTAACAACCCAAGAACAATAAAAAATTTGGTTATGTTAATATTTCCTTCTTTTGTTGTAAAGTCAATTAATAAGCTCTCTACTTGATCTCTTTTCATTACACAACCTATCCGATATAAATTCACAATGCAATAACTAATTATCAATTCCACATAAATTTTATTTTCATTGGAATATAAACTAAACAATAAAATTAACAATAAATAATCAGTACTCAACTAATTATCCATCATTTATTTAATTCAAATTTATCCAACCTAAATTAATATATTTTAATTATTATAAATTCCACAAAAAACAAATTTCCCCAAACTAACTTCCAACTTAACAATAAAATTGACAAAATGTAAATGGTACCCATTAAATTACTTATTATTTTTTAAATTATAACACATCTAAGTTACAAAATTAAAATCAATTTTCTCTAAATTCCAAACAAATTAACCTTAATATACAAATCATGTATTGATACAATACAATTATGCAAGGAAAAGAAGTAAAATACTTAAATATACAAGCCAACTATAAATACTACAAAGAAAATAATCAATAAATTAACCTAAAATAAAAATGGATTAAAAAAAGACAGGTTTGCTTACTTGGTATAGTGAAAGTTCACAAGAAATAAAACCAAGAGAAGAAAGCTGACACTACTGACAGACGTAAGTCGACGTCAGTGGCTAAATTTGTGACGAGGGTGACCAGATTTGCTAGAAAATGTATAAGGATGAGTTGTTGTTTTTTTTATATAGAAGATTGAAGAAGAAAAAGGGGGGGGGGGGGAACTGTTGGATTTCAATTGATTTAAATTTTCCAATGAAATTTTCGACATGTCAAATTACCAATGAAATTTTTATTAGTTTTTTTATTTTTTCTATTCCATCACAATCTTCATCAAATATTACCAACAAAAAATATCCCACCAAAAATTACCGATAGAAATGTTTCATTGTTATTTTCGTCAAAAAATAACGATGAAATATTATTTGCCAATTTTTTTATAGTGAATTTAACAATCACAAATTTGATTATCTTAATCTTTTATTCTTTTATTTTCAAGTCAAATAAGCTCTCTACATGATCTCTTTTCATTAAGCAACCTAGAACAAAGTTCTCTAGATTCAATTTAATGAATGAAACAAGTAAAAAAAGGATATAGGTTGAACCAAAAAATAAACACACAATTGAAAACCTCTCATAATCTATGATCACTATTTGTAACTTAGCTTTTAGAATTAATGACAAAATATACCAAAATCCTAATATAACAGTCAAATGAATATCATATTGACTTTGTTGTTCCCCCAATCAACAAGATGGTAATTTTTAATAATGAAAATTATAGAATATAAAAAAATTCAATTATAAAGGGATAAAAGAAAATTCTAAAATTTATTGATAAGAAATAAACATGTCCAGAGTTTTGAAATCATCCTTATCAAAAGAGATATTTAGTTACTCGTGCTTAAGAAATTAAACATCAAATTTATAGAAAAAAATAACAAGCTAAAGAGAAAGAAATTAGATAAAACTTGACTACGTGGTTAGATCTTAGATCTTATCTGTGGAAATTTTGCCTCTCTCTTGATTTTCACATATGTTTTTTTTTTTCCTTTTTTTTTCATGAACTCCTCTATTTAAAGTGGTTTTCGTAATTATCTCTAAGAAGCACATGTCCAAGTTGAATTAAACCAAAAGTCATCCTTATCTATTTTCAAGTTCTAAGCTTCGTATATATTAGACTGTATTATTGAATCAATAAAATAATTTCATATCACTTAAATAATTTGATCAGCAAATAGAAAACATGACAATTAATTCCTTATAGTTTTTATTTAGATTTTGTCCAACCTATTTAAAGACAAGATTTGAGCTTTAAATCATCTTTTCTTAGATCCAATAGCATAAATTAAGCCCAAAACTCCATTCAAAAGTAATAAGTAAAAGATGCACTTAGAGTGTTTTTCACATTAATTTGAAGCTCAAAACTCCTTATTATTTATTTCCCTTTAGAACACATGCAAACATAAAAGAATAATAAAAAAAATCAATAAATGAACAAAGAAACATAGAGAAATTAATAATTTTTTTTTTGTAAAATTGGACACTTATCAGCTATAAAAGACATTGACAAATAACATGTCATTCAAATGATCAACTTGTCATTTATTAATGTTTTGCAACCTAGGCTAGTGTTTTGGTTTGGTTCTAAGCCTGGATATTCTATGTTGTACTTTTATTTTACTCATTCTCAAATACTCTCTCTCTCTCTCTCTATATATATATACATACATATATATATATATATATATATATATAATACTTCTTAATAATTTAATTGTATTAAAAGTTTGGTTTTCATTTTATTAAATTAATAAATAGAAATTAATAAATTAGTGATAATTAAAAATGAATGAATTAAAGTAAATTAGTTTTTTTTATAAGTAAATAAAACTAATTAACAAATAGGAAGAATTTTTTTCTACCGGATAATTGAGTTTTTAACATTATGAACTATTTTTGAAAAATTAATATGATAATTAAAATATACAAAATATAAAGAAATGAAAATTGGTCATGTTCTCAAAAAAAAAATAGAGATTTAATGATGAAAAAATGGGGATTAAACGTTTACATAAATCAGGCATTTGTGATGAAGTTATCATCTTACATTCTCAACTAATTTAAGTTATTTATAAATAAATAAAAAGAATCTCATTAAGGTGAAAATAATAATTTTTATTTATTGTTCCTGACATTATAAGTTGATGGATTACATATTAAATATAAAATAATTAAGTTTTATTATATTATGTCATGTCTTATTTCTCATTAACCAAATATAATACTTTATAATTTAATCTTTACTCTATTTCTTACATTATTATTAAATATAATTTTATCTCCATCTCGTGTTTGGTCTCGTACTTTATATCCTATGTACCCTTGTCTCTTGTATCCTGAAATAATAATCAATCAACGCTTGAAATATATATTCATCAACAAGACATAAGACATCCATGTCCTCATGATTTTTGGTCTTACAATGTTGTTTATATCTCTATTTTATTTTATTTTATTTGTTTCTTTTCAATCAACCCTCACGCCTTATCCCTTGAATAATCAATGTGGTTTGAATCAAATCATCAAAAGCAGCAGACACAAAATCTACACTTTCTTAAAGCACGCCTTAATTCACTCCCCTAAAACCTACCAAACATTGATCAATCAATCAATTAAGCACACCGAAATTCATCATAATTAATCAAAGAAAATAAAAAATTAACAGGGGACGAATTTTATATTCCTATCAAACAAGATCTAGTTTCGTATTAATTATACTTGGAAAAAAAGAGAGAAGAAAACATCCTTCCCCTAACATATATAATTCTTTTTTTATTGTATTTTTTTCTCAGATTCTCACAACAAAATCAAGAAAGAAGCAGAGAAAAAACCCAGTATAATTACAATCCCTTCCAAAAAAAAAAACAATTCCAATCAAGAAACAAAATTAACCTTTCAAGATTATCTCGAGAAGCCTTGTATATTTACAAATCAAAACAGAGGCCTTCCTATGATCTTCCGCTTAATCACGCTTTGGGCTGGTGGGGGTGAGTTTGTGTGTGAGAAAATGGATAGAACCTTGGTCTAGAACTGCTAAGGGATAACCCCGTGGTATTAGAAGTGGGGTCAGTGGTATTGTTCTGGGTATTGGTTGTGGTGGTGGTGGTGTTGGTTGCAGTAGTTGCTGTGGCAGAGGTGGCGGCGGCGGCAACTCGTTCACAAGAGGGGCACATGGTGAGAGTAGTGGCTGGGAGTTGCATGTAATATGGATTTGAAGTCTTTAAAGCTCTTAATTCTTGAAGCTCCTTGTGTAGTCTTCTGTTCTCTTCTGTTAATGTCTCACAACATCTCTTCAAGTACTCACAATCCACTTCAGTTTGCTTCAGTTTAGTCCTGCAAATCAACACATATCAAGATTAAATATTTACATTAAAACTACTATTTACTTTATTAAAATCCAAGCCAATAATTAGTTAAGTACCTTGCCCTTCTATTTTGAAACCAGACTTCTACTTGGCGAGGACGAAGATTAAGCTCCTTGGCAAGTGCAAGCTTTTGTTTCTACACCATGATATTTAATTAATTAAAGAAAGAGATTAGCAAACTAATCAAGATGGAGAAACAAGTTAATCACAAAAAAAGGTATTGATCCTTAGACATGATTCTCTTACAGGAGTGAGGGTATTGTGTTCTTTGAAGCTTTCTTCAAGAAAAGAAGACTGTTCTTTGGAGAGCCTGAGTTTCTTTCTAGCACTACCATTCTCATCTTCATCACTGGCTCTAGAAGAAGCCCTCTCGGCCTGATCAGCTTCAATATTTGATCCGCTTCCACCTTTACTACTGTAAATGCAAAAATCCATTTGAAAAGAAGAGGTTGCACTGTTTGGTGGTGAAGATGAAAGGGTAGCCCCATCTTGATCAGCCTGATCGTCATGTACCATAACAGCAGAGAATCTATTCACATCAAACCCTCTTGACATGTTACCTGAAGAGCCAGCTTCAAAATTAGTCCCTGCAAAAGAAGAACAAAAAAAGGCAAAATTTCAAAAACCAAAAAATATATAAAGAAAGCAAAAGGTTTGTGAATAGGATAGTTTGTTGAGATGTCTGGTTCAAAAACCAGATAACAGGAAAGAAAACAAAAGGTTTAGGTACCAAAAAGTGAAAACAAACGAAAACATTTTTTGGGGGGTAAAAACAGTGCAATTGACAGATTATAACGATCAAAAAAAAAAAAAAACAGATTATAACGCAAACAGAAAATCTCAAATATTCAAAGGAAAGAAAAAATGGTTTTGGGTACCATTATCAGATGCCAACATGAGGATGCTGTTCTGGTTACGAGGGACAGGGGTGTTAGGGAGAAGATCAAGCTGGATAGGTGGATCAGTACTGGTATCTACAGTCAAAATTGTTCCCTTGTTGGCTTGTACTGTTTCTGTTCTTGTGTTTGTATTGTCAGAGTTATGATCAATATTATTGCTAAGTTTGTGATCATCTTTATCTTCGTCTTCTTCTTGTAGGGTGTGATTTGTACCAATTGATAAACCCATGCAAAACCCAGAAGTGACTTTGTTGGTGAGCTGTGTAGATTTCTCCATGAACCCAAATGGTTTTGAAGTAGTAGCAGCATCTCCTAAGCTTAACCCAAGCTCCATTTCTCTTTTATTTTGCATGAATGAAGAAAATGAGAGAGGAAAGAGTTTCTGAGTCAATGCACTGGGAAGAGTCTTTATAGGGGGGAGGGTTCCGTGCCTTCCTACCCTCCGTAGTCTTTTCCAATAATTGCATTGCCCGGGAATCGGAGATAAGTTTTTTAACATAAATTAATAGGTTTTCCAGTAAAAAAACAAATCCTAATTATTAATTTAAAATTTAATATGTAAGCTTAATAAAATAAACTAAAAATTATATTTATCAGTAAATGCTATAAAAAAATCTTAATATTAACTAAATATTAAGTCGTGTAACTAAAAAATAAACACAAAAACAAATATTGATAATGCGTTATAGTAAGCCCTTTAAATTTTTTAACTTAATTAATATTTAAATTTCATTAAAACAAAATATTTTTTAGTAACATTTTTTTACTTATTAATATATTTAATTTTAAAAAAAATATATAACATTTTTTTATATGTCATTTATTTAATTGAAAACAAAAGTATTCACAAGAAATGCATTGAAAGACCGGGTTGATTTAAAATTAAAAAATATATATACATCTCTACTAAAACCTCTTTTGTTTCTTTAACGTGCTCTTTTTTTGTTTATTTTTTAAACAACATTCTATTATTATTCTATAATCAAGTTTCAATTCTAAAAAAATAGCATCCTAATAATTTTAATGGTAATGTATTAAGAAATATAATGATAATGATAATATTATTGTGTGTTGTTACAAGGATTTTAGTCGGTCATTCTTGAAACCTTTCGATTCAAATTCTTTCCCTGTCTTGGTTTCAACTTAAACAATGTGAAGGTTGAGTTGATGTGATTTCGTCGACCTGGTGAATTTAAAAACAACCTAAAAAATTAGTAAAACATGGATTGACTTCAAATAACTTGAAACGACATTTGTTTTTTTAATGTTAAGGCGACAACATATGAGATCGATTCGGGTTAATATATCAAACTCGCGACTCAGGTCATAGACCTGACTGAGTTTAAAAAGTTTGTTTTCTCTGAAATTATTATTTTTATCTAATTATATAATAAAAAAATCAGCAATTGCAGTGAAACAACTAAGTAAAATAAGTAAAATAAAAATAATAGGTTGTTCAAAAAGAGTGATTGTTTGATAAAAATACAAATAAAATGAAATTTAATAAAATAATATTTAAATGCCATTCTTAACTCATCTAAGAATTATTAAAAAATAAATATATTATATGTTAAACTATTTAATTTTTAAGAAAGTAAATATTAATTGTTGGAAATTTTTTTTTAAAAAAATAAACTAGATGTGTGGTCCTAGATAGCATGTTGTTTGTACCGGGGCCAAACAACACGGAGGTGCTAGGTTGTTGGGACCTATCCCGAATAACTTAGAGGTGCCAAGCCATATGGGCCTAGCTCCAATAGCCTAGAGGCACGATGTTCAGGCTTAGCGTGAATGACATAGAGTGGCAAGCTATTAAAACCTGGCTTGAATGGTATGGGTTTTTTTTTTGTTTTTTTAAATTGTATCATGAATATATATGATAAAAATCCTATAAATAAATTTATGAATAAGATGTAGTATTAGTGATAGTTTAGAGTAAGGTTGTTAATTTCGTTCCGGTTGATGTTATGTTTTTTCAATTGGAACGGTATATTTCGGTTTCAGAGCATTTTGACATCCGTTTCAGGGTTGTACTACACACACATATACACAATTCAAAATATTAATTGAACAAATATAATTTCAATTCAAATTCAAAGATAAACTAATTTAAAATTATACAATTTAAATTTCAAACACAAGTAAATAAGTGGAAGTTAAATCGATATGACCCGATCGACTCGATAAGTTCAAAGATAACCTAGATGACTGGTAAAAATATTAATCTGACTGAAAAAAATCAAGATGACATGTTTTTTTATTTAATATTGAGATAACATATTGGATCGACCCGGGTCAACTTGGGTTAACTTTCCAAATCCGTGACCCGGGTCATGAGACTATAATAACCCCAAATAAAACAAATCAAAACAAATTATGAAACTCAATTATCAATAAACTTATTGTTGAATGATGAAATTGGAAAAAAAATTCAATCTAAACAAAAAACAAATGACATTTCAAAACAAAATTAAAAAATTTGAATGAAAATACAAAAATGTCAACGGTAATCTCACAAGGTATTTCTAAACTCCAATTGCCTTAAAAGTTTAACCTAAGATATAAAAATATGTCAGGAAACTCCTAATAAAATTTCAGTTTAATTCAGTGGTCGAATTGAGAGATATGATTAATACTGTAAAACTAGACTATATATATATATATTTGGCTGGAATGGAACCGGAACATTCCAGTTGGAATTTTAATGGAATTTACGGACCAGAATGAGCGAGATGAAATCTATTTTGGCTTGTTTTGTGTTTTAAATTAAAATGATATATACTAGTTATGTTAGATAGAACAGAATTGACATTCTTGATTTAAAGTAACCTATCTAATCTTGATTTATTGTACCGGAAAACTAGATGATTACGTATTTTATTTTGAATCATAACATTTCTGTTAACAATCTCTACATAATAATCAATGTAGAAGGGTTGACATGATTACGTATTTGATAATGACGAATACACTAGTATAAAAATTTGAGGCTAATAATCGGCAAAGAAAGGGTTCCAACATGTCTTCACAGGGGCATGATGCTGCACCTGAAAAGGAAAGAAAGAAAGAAAGAGGCATGACGCAGCACCGTTTGAATTTTAAGGCACTGCACTGTTTTCTCGCGTTGTTTTACATGCTTTAACACATATACATCACACGGCCGCATAGCCTCCTATTTGGAATTAAATATTTGCTGTACACGTAACATTGTTCGTGGATTTTTCTTCATGAGCACATGGTGAAGATACATATATTGTTTGTTTTTATGTTCTTTGTATATGAAATATATATAAATTAAGAATTTCTACACCATTGCTGAGGTACCATCCATATATTACGATCCCTCGCACCCCGCTTAAGGCAAAAATGACAGAAAGGATATATACAACAAAAGATTGTCTGCTCAAGCATGAATAGTACAAAAGAAGAAGAGAACATACATAATTATAATTACGAGGGATTAACTTAATTGATTAGATTCTAAGTTTGCTTTTTAAAATCTCAAGATTATTGAAGGTTTATATAGTCGTTAATTTTATGATCTTAAAAAATTAGTCGAAATATACGTAAACTGATCCAGATAGATATAACTACCACAAAAAACAAACAAGAAAAAGAAAACATACATATGAGTCGTGAAAAAACATAGCAAGTGTTGTCGAGTGTGATCAAAGATGTAAGATATTGAGTGAAGTCGAAGCCTTTGTATTGACCGGATTCAGTAATAGTAAGAGTTCTGTTATATTTCATTTTATATGAATTTCCTATTCAAAAGGAAGGAATTATTGAAAATGTCCACAGTACCATCCCTTTGATCAACATAACGACAAAATAAACTACACTTAATTCTATCTTTTGGCACTATAATCACAAACACTATCATGTGTCAGTAAAAACTAGCACACATGATGATGAGATTTATAGCATTGCAATATCACACTTTGTAATTATTAGTTCTAGTGTGGTAAACACGTCTTAATTGTTTTTTAATTTAAGGGAATCAAGAGTGACAACACTAATTATACTTAGCTAAAACATGTATCTTAGCTTAGTGATCAACATTAAATCATGCTTTTATCATCAATGTAATATTATTGTCGTGAAACACACATGATTGGGACCATCGTAAATGTCCAAACTTATTGACTGTTTTCAACAAATCTCCTACTTGAATACATTTTAATTCTTCTGGTGAAGTTTATGTATACTCCTCTTGTCATGCGATGCCCACGTTGTAATAATTATAATATAATCTTTAAACAGTTATGTCTCCCTCTTATCATTGTGTTCCCTTCAGTCAACAATACAATGGCAAGGAATTACCACAGTAATAATTACCCATTTATTCCTACTTCGATGATCGATCGTTGCATGATGTCCTCGTCTTTTTTCCCTACATGAAATCATACAAGCAAGCATCTTTACTAAGAGCCTAGATTCACTCTATGTTTTTTTCTTCGAAGTTCAAGATATATAGATTAACTATCAATCAGATTTTAACTTTCAAGGAATCTACAGGTTTATTTTCGTGGACTCTCTAGTATGCATGCCTAAGACATTTCAAGTAAGCAAGCATCACATGTGGACAATGGCATGTAGGACTTGGATTTTGGGATTTGACTTTGCATGTGGAACGACCGATACGAGTTCCATATATATGATGAATCGTAACCCTAGCTCACGAGGATCACGGCTGCATGATGCAAATCATGCAAGGTGTTTAAAATAATTTTAGTGTGGGTGGTGCGATTCACACACCTTAGATTTCTATACACAGCATATTTCTTTAAAATGGATGTTCAAATTAATTACTTTAAGAGTATGATTTCATGAAACTCTTAAATTAATTTTGCTCGTATTTCAAAGAAAGCAAGAGATCTTTCCTTGAACATTCCACTGCAAATAATGCTAGAGAAACTAAATCTAATGGTAATTAATTTGTGTTATATGCGTGTGGATTTAATGAAAACAATGCATGTGATGCAGGAACTGAATTATAAGTATTCAAGTGAGAATTAAGCCATCATAAAAGCTACGTTAACAACTTCGAAAATGAGCCAAATCGCAGAGAAATTGGAGAGAATGTGTGACCATGAGGGATCAAATATTAATCATTATGAAAAGTAAAAGACTTCAAGGATCAAATTAGAATATTTTACAATTTAGCATAGCCATGTGCCCGAGATCTTACAAGATTTAGTAAAAAAACATGAGGAATCCTAATATTTCTCTTCACTAAATTGCTCTTGTGAATATTAGCAAAGCAGCAATATATATAGGCCATTATTGATCATGAAACGGACTAACAATTAGAAAGAACCAACATTCGATACCTCCTCCTTTTCTTGAAGAAGAAACATCGAAAGCATAACCCATTTCAGGAAATATCCCAACAGTTTCTAGTGGTAGAGACTAGAGATAGTTTTGAGCATAATTGGCGGGGTTTGGAGACTCTGAATTTGTCAAATCCACTAGATTTTGAAGCTGCCGTCTTGCCCTTTTTGCATATCCAAGAACTCCTTTTGCCTAAGGTTCACTATGGTGAAAGCGACGTGAATACTGACTTTTTGGTAATGTTATCGAGCATGTTTTGTAAAAAAAAAAATTTGTTTATAAATATATTTAAATAATTTTTTATTTTATTTTTTAAAATTTATTTTTAATATCAGCATATTTAAATAATTTAAAAATATAAAAAAATTAAAACAACAATCAAATTTTTTAGAAACGTGCACTGAGTTGTGTTCCCAAATACTTCCTTAAACACCTGACCTAATTTAGTAGGTAAATTTGCTGATTCAAGATTTAGTTTTAATTAGATATTTGACCCATGCTGCGTTATTAGTTAAATTTTCTTTTCTAAAAAAAATAAGTAAGTAGATTTTTTCAATGTGTTTTTTTAATATAAAAAATAGATATCATAAAACTTATGTATACATCTAATAAAATAAATCGAGAACTACGTGTGTTAATTAATAAATAAAAAAGTCATTAAACATAAATAAAAATTAAAATTAAAAAATTGAGAGTCAGATATAGACTAATATATTTAGCTTCGCAACTCGAATCTTTGACACAGTTGTGTTTAACGACTTTGTTCAAAAAAATTATAATAAAAATAAATGCACATGAAATTGATTAAATAAAATAAGAGGGAAAATATATTATGCAAGGTTATACATATTAAAAATATTATCTGAAAATAGATATCTTAAACATGCAACATTTTTCAATATGTTGTTTTATATTAAAAATATTAAATGTACATAAAAAAAAGCTTATGAATGTATATAATTAAATAAATTGATAATAATCTATGTCAATAAATTAAAAAAATCATTAATGATAATTAAATATGTATCTGGAAAAGTCGATAGGTGAATATAGATCAAGATATTTGATTCCACAACATGGATCATTTATCCGATTGTGTTTAATGACTATATTTATTAAAATTATTTTTTTATTTAATAAAATGATAGTGAAAATAAGCACACACATAAAATTGATTAAATAAAATCAAAAGGAAAAACATATCTTGCAACGTTGCACTTATTATAAAACTATCAAAAAATAAAAAAAATTATTTTTTTTAAAAAAATCAATTATATATAACAAAAAAATACAGATGAATTAGAATAACCTCTTCAAAAATTAAATACATACAAAATAAAAAAAACAACCACTATTTTAAAAAGGGTTGAATACAAAAAATAAAAAATTAGAGAGAAGGGATATTAATTGAAATATAATTTTAAAAAATTATTAAAAAAAACATATAAAAAAAGGAAAAATTACAAAAAAAAAAGAGGTTAAGTGTTGTTGGGCCCTGTTTTTTTTTTAATGCAACTAGGGCGGACCACCGCCCTAATATTTTTTGAAAAAAAATTCTTAGATTACAATCATTATAGTGGCTGAAAAAACAAGGTATATGTTTTTTATAAGGAAAAAAATATATAGAAATCAATTTTCAACTAAGTTTTAATTCAAAACACTTAGAAAATAGCATAAACACATTTACAAACTCATAAATGGCCTTAAAAAAACAAGAAAGAAACCACCTAAAAAACTGAAATCAACTCGAAATAAAAAATATTTTCGGGCTTGAATATGTTTTTTTAGGTCATTTCAAGGTTTAAAAAACACATAAATAGAACCCCCCGCGCTCTCCAAACAGGACTGTTTGACACCAAGATAAACCATTTTTATGGTCGGAATCGGTGAATACACTAATTCTCTTTCTATTATCATATTTTGGTGATCTCTCTCTCTCTTCTCTTAGGAACTAAAAAATAAAAATAAAAACATTTTGTACCATAGTTGAATTGAAAAAATATTGAGGGACGGAATATATATAGGTTGTAAAGTTCAAAGACTAAAGTAAATATTTTGTGTGAATTTTAAAACCATCACCCAATTATGGAGCCTTTTTCTATTTTGGTCCCCTCTTTAATGTTATTCTTTGTTAACAAACTTATTCAATTGTCCTTGAATTTGGCCTCAAATTGATGCAATCGCAGAAAAAAAAACTTGGAGGATCAAATTTAAAAAAAGTATAATTTTAAACAGTATGTTCACAATAAAATAAGAGAGGATGAACAATATTGTGTATGCATAGTGTTTAGCCCACGCATTTTATATAGGTAATTGGGTAAGTAAAAAAACAATTTTTTTAATTAAAATAATATTGTTTTAAAAATCTCTTTAAAAAAATTAAAATTTTAATTGATTTAATCAACCTATTTAATTTCAATTTGAGCTTTGAGATGGATCTACCTAAATGGAGTCTTGTAACTATACTTTTACATGGTCAAAAGTCATTAAAGTAAATCTTTTGAAGTTGAACTATATATTATGACCTTATAAAAAAAATTTAGTGTTCTCCTATAATTAACACCTAAAATAAATTTGGACCACTTGGATATAGTATATACTAGAATATTAGCTTATGTCATGTTGCAAGCCAGATTAAATTATTTTTTAATGTAAAAAAAGGTCAAGTGTCACTAATATTTTTTTTTTCTATAAAAAAACCATGTGAAGGTTAACCTTATTAACTTGACAAACCTAAAAATAACCTGAATAATTAGTAGATATGTAAAAAAAAATGTGAGGGTTGACCCGGTCGACTTAATGGATCCAAAAACAACTTGTACGACCAGTAGAAATATAATTTAACTCAAAGAAAATTCAAGACAACATCTTTTTTTTTTTAATATTGAGATGGTAGCATATTAGATTGATTTAGGCAATTCAGGTTAACTTTTCAAACTCATAACCATGATCATGAGACTATGATAACCCCAACAAAAAGCAAATTGAGATAAATTAAGAAATGTAATTTTCAATCAACCTAATATTGAAAGATGAAATTTTTTTTAAAAAAAGTCAATTAAAAAAAAGACCTAAAAAACAATCTGATTCAACTCAGGTTAACTTTCCAAACTCGCAACATGAGTCATGAGACTAGAATAACAACATACATACATACATACATGCATATAAATATTTAAATTTAATTTTCAATCAATCTAATATTAAATGATGGAATTGAAAAATAAATTACACAAAAAATAATCTGAGTCAACTCAGGTTAATTCACTAAACTCAGGACTTGGTTTATGAAATCAAGATAACTTCACTACTCAATTCAATCTAGGTTAACATACCAAACCTACGATCAAGCTAATATCTCGAATTTTAATTTTTTGTTTTTTGTTTTTTTAACACTTGCACTGCTTAGCATCTCTTTTTTTCAGCATAACGGTTATTACTATAACTAAAAGTTAAGAGTACATTTTTTAACAACATATATTTCACTTGAAGAATTACTTTCTTAAAACCTATTCACGTCTACTTACATTTTAAACGTAACACTATTAATTTGGCCCAGTACAAATGGGATGATTTGAAAATATTATAGGGTAGAGTTTTCTTTAAAATCTTCGAACCACGACTGAGGTTCCTCCTGGTTCACCAGCATCCAGGGGACAAAGAAGAGGTGGTCTTGACTCATGGGAGTCATATCACTAATTGAAGTCAAGGAGGTCAGGCAGTGAGCAGTGGTGAAAGGACAGACTTTAATGGTGATAATTGAAAAGTCAGTGACCGGCAGATTTGGGGTGGCATGCCAACATTTGTCATGCTTTTGGGATCATAGCAATTATTGAAACTCATGCAACAGCCTTTAATGATTTTATACCTACCCCCAAGTTGCCCTCTGTGTGTGTGTATATAGTGAAAAGGTTGTTTGATTTTGTATTTTGAAATTGTTTTTTTTTAAAATATATTTTATATATTTTTAGATTATTTTGATATGTTGGTATTAAAAATAAATTTTAAAAAATAAAAAATATTATCTTAATATATTTTTAAATAAAAATATTTTAAAAAATAATTAATATCACGCTAATAAACTAGCTGCATAAGAAGTAGGAGAGAAGAAGTATGAATTCTGAAGAATTTATTTTGTAAAGAAAGGGAGCTTTAGAAACACTTCAGGCACAGCCCATCGGTCACCCTTTTGGCAAAGATAAGGCTTTCTTTCTCTAGACACGTTTTCTTATTTCATATTTTCATTTGTATAAAATGTGCACCAAAATAACATTTAATTATTTTTGGACTAATTATAAATTGATACGTAATCAGGTGATTGTTCTCTAATGAGACAACCTTACCAGTCTCTTTACTGTAGCACAAGAAGAAGAAAAGGATAAAAAAAAAAAGACCGGACCAGATACTCTGAACCCCCTTTGTCAGTTTATACAAAAAAAATAATACTCTATATTTATTTAAATTACCTAATAAATTAAAATAGATGAGTGTTTCATGTTAACTCTATTGTATACGGTCACTTTTTATTGTTCTAGTTCCCTAAAATTCTTATTTTTGTTAATGTTCATGGAACTTATTTTCCTTTCAATTCAGTTGATGCAAACTTCGAGAGAAAATTCTAAAACCCATGTGATATTATCCAAGAAAAGATTGAATAAGAAAATTTAAATTTTAATATAATTGTGTCTATTATCCAGTTTTACTCTATTGAGTATAACTTCCAATTTAATCAGGAGTTTCGGGAAATATTATTTTATTTTGGGATAAAATTTTAAGTCAATCGAAATTCAGAAAGGTTTTACGATATAAGTTAAAAGATACAATACAAATTTTATGAGTTGCTGCCTTTTGACTTGTAGATTTTCTGTTTGGAAATGATTTTTTTTTTAATGATGTATGGATATTCAACAACTAATTTTGAGAGTTTTCTTAATTTCACAAGGAAACTAAGAGGAAGCATCTATTACAAAGATTCTCATGCTTATTTAGGAGAGTTAAAGTTGGTTTTAGGCTGATTTTTTATTTGACCGTTGGATAATGATAAAATTTTACTATAAATTTTCAGAGGTCTTATTTTATATTAGATTAAAATTTCAGATCAATCAAATATCGGTAAAGCCTTGAGATAAGATCTAGAAGTTATTGTGTGAGAATTACATTATTTTTCTAGTTGATTTAGGATTTTTTTTCTATTTTGAATAATACTCTTTTATTATTTTTTTTCATAATTGTTTAGGATGTTTTTTCCTAGTATAAATAAGTTTATTTAGCTTGTACTTAAATTTTTTCTTTTGAGCTATGATATTTTAAATAAACTTATGCTTTGCATGATGGAACGCTTTTCTCTTTATTAGGACAAAGATCAACAACTGACTTATCAAGTAGTCCCCGAGTTTAAGAAATGAAAGAGAAAGTTGATGAAAAATAAAGGAGAAGAGAGAAAGTGATTTGTTAGCCATAATTCAATAACAAAAAAGTTTGATCTTTGTGTCATCGGTCCTTAGATTCCTCTTAACAAAAAGAGTGTTATTGAGAAGTTTTTTTTAACTTTAATCTTGTTGGAAAAGGTAGATCGAGACTAGAGAAAATTTTTTATTTGATTTTCAGTGATTTTTTATTTTCTCTCTCAAACTCATAGAATAAAATGTTAAGAAAATGAACTTTTAAATTAAAATAAAAATTAAAAAAACTATAGGAATTACATAGCAAGAAAGAAAAGGTAGGTGGACTAAACATAACTGCTTTTAGTAAACTTGAGATTGATCATGGTATTCCTTTTTGTTTTACATATTGGTCCTTTTAATTAAATGTTTTTTTCCTTAATAAATTTTAATTAATTGGTCATTAATTCGAGTATAGAATACTGCAATTGAAAAAAACAGTTATTGGGAATTGCTACCATGTTTTACTCAGGTGTTTTAGTATATTTTGTAACTGCAATGTAATTTGTAATATAGGATCTTAAAATTAATCCTGCAAAAATTGAATGGTGTTGCTCCAATCCCTCTCCTCTTATACATCCGAGCTTTGCGATGTTTTGGAGCTTGGAACTAGAGTCCTATGCTTAATATTTGACATTTACTTTTTTCGGAGAACTGAACAACAAGGCACACCACTTCACATTATCGGTGATTCTGTAAAGCGTTGAGCTCCATTAATCCTAAAACTTGTGTGTGCATTGTAGAAGGTTTTGCTACGTAGTGCTGGACGGATTTGAGCAGAGAAGAAATGAAACTCGACCCAGTACCAACCAAGCAAAAAAATGGATTTCTAGTTCCTTGATTTTTCATGGAGCGACTAACAGGTATATTCCTCCAGAGAGTTCAAATGATGCATATGTTAGCTGCCATTTTCAAAAGGTCAGGCTGTTAAGATTCAGAAAGAAAATAAGTTGAAAGATCAAAGAAAATCTGGAATTTAACAATCTGTTATACTAATTTATATACAAAGTATTGCCTAGTTTTTTGTTTTTTTTTTTATTTTTTTTTCTGTGATAAGCATATAGAGCAACAAACTTCAAAGACAG
Organism: Populus x sibirica; assembly: GCA_019202695.1. NCBI lineage: Eukaryota > Viridiplantae > Streptophyta > Magnoliopsida > Malpighiales > Salicaceae > Populus > Populus x sibirica. The sequence goes on from JAGMVL010000957.1 coordinate 84,482, forward strand.
AGGAATGGCTACTAGTCATCAAGGATAAGGAAGCCTGTTTAGAAGGTTTTGGGATCTTAAAACCTAGTGATTAGCAATTCCTTTCTCAAGACACCTTAATTTGCTAAAGAATCCTCTCTGTTGTTGGATCGAAGAGATTGAACATGTCATAGGTTGCTTCAGGACTCATTTATGCATCCGAACTTTGCACAGTTGCAGAACTGTGTTGATTGCCAAAAGTTCAGCCTCACTGGAGTCCTTTGTTCCAATAGAAGTTGCGTACATGCATCTGAATATGCCAAGCGAGTTGGGAAGGTAGGAAACCACCTAAACCTGCCAACCTTAGCTTGCCGATAGATGATCCTTTTGTATTACATTTAAGCATATTGACAGAAGGTGAATTCATGAAATTGGTTCTCGATGGCCTAATAGGTCTTCAGCACTGTATTGGAAACCTGTGAACATACATCAACGCCAAGTGGGAAGACAAAGAATGATTATCTCGAACTGCTTATTTGAAGATCGAGCTCCATTGAAGACAATTTCATTCGAAGGCAACCGAATGGACTATAGAACGGAAATAAAGAACATTGACCAACTTTGCCTCTTAAAGTTTCCACAAACAATTCCTTCAAGAACAACACCCATACCGGCAACATCCACTAAAACATACTCATTATATCCCAATCAAAACCACCCCACACTTGGGTGGTGTTTGACATTAATGATATCCTAAAAAATCCAAGTAGCTTGAAAACAAATTTTATGTATTGATTAATCGATTAATCTCTTGGTTTTGACAATCAAATTCATTTTTTCTAGTAAAGGTGGTTGATGCCTGATACTTGTAAAAAGTCTTCTTTAGCGAAGTTTGAAACTCACTTATACTTAAGTATCTTTTTTTTAGAGAAAAGACAATGATATTTTAGAGATAGACTCTAAAAATAAATATGTAGTATAGAATGGAGATTGAGAGCCCTCTCTTTTAAGGACCTAATAGGTCTTTATAGCCCATTCTCACTTTTTTCTTAATCGCATTCCAACATGTTCTTTATCAAAGAGGAAAGTATTTCTGACTTAATCAGAAAAAAATAATATCTCACTTTGTTAGAGAAAAAATATATTCAACTTTATCAGAGGGAAAAATATCTCTGACTTTGCCATTACCAAGGAATTACAATAGAGGGGAGGCTACCTCAAACCCCTGAGGATGACGTTCCTAACACTCTAGGTGTAAAGGTCATAGAGTTCGTTTCTTACCTTCAGCTAAGGGAGTACATAACTCAGATACCTGACCAGGTTGAGCGTATCAATCGGGAGACCATGGGTTATGTCCAGGGTTATTTTGAGATTACAACCCCTTTTTGCATGTATGTGATGAGGTACTCCTTCCTTCTCCAAGGATTCGTAAGGGAAGTGTTCAGATACTACCAGCTAGGTTTATGCCAACCGCATCCAAATAGAGGGATCACTTTGTCCACCTTTGATAAGTTTTGTGGGCTTGTCAGAATCAAGCTTACGATCAATGTCTTCAAAAGTTTCTATTATTTGGTTGTTGACATTGATGGCGGCAACAAAATGCATTAGTTTTTCACCTTTTCCAATAAACCTACATGAACCATGAAGGGAACTCTATATGGGAAGTTTGCGCATGTCAAAAAATGAAGGGGAGATAGTTGACAGTGAGGTATAATGGGCTAATCAACTTTAGAGGTGGAATGCAGTAAATCTGGGGTTGTTCTCATTATTAGAAGGTGCATCCCCCATATGTAAATTGCAAGCTTCATCTAAACTCGGATGAGAAGAAAACATGTGTTGTGTTGGCCTTGACTTTAACCAAGTATGAAGTCAATAAGATGGCTAAAGGATATTATCAGGCTGATTTGTAAAGTATGTAGTTTCCTTATTCTCGCTTTATTGCTAAGTTTATTACTAACTTCTTCTTTTTTTTATGCAGGGATAACAACTGAAGGAGTGGGAGGAGCTTTATCGAGGTTTGCAGAAGAGAGTTCACCAAATAAGTCTTCGTCTCTTGTCTTGGTTTAAGGTAGGGCTGAAAAAGTGATGGAGAATTACCCCATCATTGTTGATGAACTCTCTATTCCTAATAGCTCTGTTCCTAAGGATACAATAGTGGGAGTCAGAACTCCTATAGAAAATGAAGTCAGGGGAAGTCATACTCCCCATCTAAGGGTCAAGTAGATTTGACCCCTCCTTGAAGTGATCGCAGGCACTGTTATCAGCTTTAAGAGGATAAGGGTCCCTAACCTTGTGGAGCCCAATGTTCTAGTCTTGATTGTAAAGGCTCTTATGGTGGCATTTCCTCTATCTTAACTGTCCACTTTGGCAGAAGCTACAGTAACTGGGCCTTCTACTCGGGTTGTTCTTGAGAAAACTAAGATCGAAGATGCTTTTGTCAACCTCACCTTTAGCCAATGAAGGATGTTGTTGGCACCCGGTCATGTATCAGAGAGGCTAGCCTTGAGGTGGTGAGATTGATGAAAAAGACTCTCACCATCCTGTCAGACATCTAATGAAAGCTATAACTGTCATTTAGATCTAACTGGTCAAATAATGTTTAATGTAAGGAACCTTCATGTTTACCTTTTGTTTAGTTATGTGACTATTCTTCCTAACACTTGTTTTTTGAAAAACTTTTATAATGTGTGTCCATTCTAAGAGGCATTGGGTGATCAAGAGGAATCATATAAAGGAGGCCACCACAAACTCAGCAAACCAAGCTGCCTTTGAGCAGCTAAAAAAAGAAAAAGTTATGGGGGTCGAACTGAAAAGCCTTAAGGTGGCTTATTCAATGCTGAAGGAACAAATACAAGGCATTGTTTTTTAGTTGGGCTCCAACGACAAATTGCTTTATACCGTCTATAAATCATGTGGATTTTCTGAAGTGGGAGATTCTTAAGGCGAAGACCATCCAAAATGGTTTGAGGGCTAAGCTTTTTGCTGCTAGGAAAGAAGCCCAGAGTTCTTAAGCTTAGATGGAGGCTCTGAGGAACTCTCTCAAGGAGTTTCATGAATTTTTTAGGGGGTATGCAACTTTGACTAGGACAGTTGGGGATTGGATATTCCTTTCCATGTCTAATATAAGTGGACTTTAGTACCGTCTTTCATCTAATTCTGGTGTCTGGCTTTATAGATATGCTCCCAATCAGGGCTGCTGCTACCCAACATGGAGAATATCTAGCTGAGAAGCTTGGACTAGACATTTAAGATTTTTTTCCCCCTCTCCCCTTATTAATTTGCACACCTTTGGTTTTGTGAGGTTTATCCATAAAACATTTTTTTTATATAAAATTTTGAATCTTATTCATTTCTCTATTTACTCGTGTGTAATCTCACACTCATAGTAAACATTTTATGCAGGGTTCAAGACCCTTAGAAAAAACTTTGAAATTTTATATGGGTTCAACACTTTTACTTAGAAAAACATTTATCAAATTTGAATTTTGAACTATCTAACCTTAATCAAGATTTAGAAAAGATCTGCCCCTTGCCTAGAACCAAGAGGAAATCTTGGTTTTAGGTATATTCTAGTTAATTCAAATAAATCTGTAGTGGATTATTAAAAAGCTACTATGTAGGAGGTGGGGATTGGTGTTGTTCTTTATGCAAAACATCGTTGTTAAGGTAGTTAACCATATCCTTGGAGAAATTTGTTATGGCACTAGGATGATCATGTTAATCCATTCCAAGATAACTTGTGCAATCACACTAGGGAGACTGGGTCAATCCCTTCCAATAGAACTTGTGTACTCGCACTAAGAAGACTTAGTTTATCCCATCCTTGGAAGGTTGTGAAGTCGTCACCCTGAAGAGATATTGTGTCAATCTCATTATTAAAGAGTTGTGAAATCGCACTATGAAAGTTTCAGATCCATCTCTTCTAAGGTAAATTATACAATTGCACTAAGGAGACTAGGTACATCCCATCCTTAGAAGGTTGTATGATTGTTGCCTCGGATAGATGTTGTGTTAATCTCATCCTTGGAGAGTTATGCAATCGCATTAGAGAGGCTTCAGATCCATCCCTTTCAAGGTAAATTGTGCAATCGCACTAGAAAGACTAAGTTCATCTCATCCTTAAAAGATTGTGTGGTTGTTGACCTGGAGAGATATCATGTCAATCTCATTCTTGAAGAGTTTCACAATCGTACTAGGGAGGCTTCAAATCCATCCTTTTCAAGGTAAATTGTGAAATCACACTAGGAAGATTGAGTTCATCTCATCCTTGAAAGATTATGTGGTTGTTGCCCTGGATATCACTTAAAGAAAAATAAGACATCTTTACTGTGAATAATTTAATTCGTATACAAGAAACTTACATTCCTAGTTATTGATCATGATACATTTTTATTTCCTTTTGAGGCATAATTGTCTTAATGGCATTTTTGTTGAGATCATTATCTCAACTCCAAAAAACAAAAAGAATAGAGTTTCTCCAATAGATGTTTGCTGGATGGTTAACAAACAGACTTCATATGTTTTATGATTTGAACAAACATTTCACTCGTACTTATTGAAAGCTTTCTCAAATCTTGAGGCTCCAACTGTATTCTTGAAGTTGGCAAATATCTTGCCCAAATTTGGTTGTCTCATTAAGCCCATTGGCAAGCAACTAAAAAAAACATAAATATTAACATAAAAGCAAAAAAATTCACTCTTTAGAAAATATATCAAATGTTTTTTTTTTCATTTTAAAGAAGAAAAGACTACTTTTTTAATTTGTTATTAATAAATTCATAATGTTAATAGAGATGGAATCACATATTGTTTGATATTTTGGTGATTTTTTATATATTTTTAATCAATAATAGAAGAGATTTTCAAATAAATTTATATATTAATAAAAATCATTTAGATGGTTTAATATATAATTTGTATAGTTATAATGTATAGTAAAAAAAATATCTCATTGAAAGGAAGAGCATTTTCAAGGATTATCAATTACTATTTGTTTTGACCTCATAATTTTGTGGTCCACAAAATATGCAATTATTAGGATTTTTTATAAAATTACACGATAAACATAAAAATTTGATAGAATAACACCGTTTCAAAAATATTTGATAAAATAGCATAATTTGACCATGTCACGCTTTAGAAGCGTGATATTTACTAAATATCATTATACTGAAGCACAACAACTATGTTTTATGAAGTTTTTCTTTCAGAGATGTTTTAGGAGTCAAAATATACATCTTTTTCTAACTTGTAGACTAAAAAATAGATTTCAAATAAAATCTCAAAAAGTTATTGTTCACACAGTAGTGGATGATTTTGATAGTCAAGTGTGAGTCTGTCATAACTAAATGAAGATCTTCCTCAAACAAATTACATGGATGGCCTAGCAGATGCATTTATAAACCAGTGGGACAGGTTTACGCCCAAGATGAAATCTGGTCGCGCCAAGCCAGAATAACAGCTTATAAGGGCCATAAATTTTGATCCGACTATTGGATCATGCTCAAATTTTTACGGAAGTTTTTGGAGGCTGTTTTCCTTATAATAACGACTACATCACTATACGGACTACCGAGTCTTATTTTTGAATCTCATTGAGGCCCTTTGTTTTTAGCAGTTTTGAGATTCTCCTTATTATTTTTGAAACTGGTTGACCAGTTTCACTAACCATTACAAATTGGTCAACTGTTTGAACTAGAAATAGCACAGTTTGATCATGTCACGTTTTAGAAGTAGGACATTTGTCGTGCTTCTGAAACACGACATGGTCAAACTTTGCTATTTCGCCCAAACTTTTTGCTTCTATGTCAATTCGCTAATTTTTTTTAATTTTGTGTGCTAATTGCCCAATTTATCCCAATTATTATGTGTGTGATTGATCCAAGTAAATTGAATGGAACATGGTACCAGTGTTGTCCTAGTCCCCCTGCCTTCATGGGTGTTCATGAATATCGTTGGATCAAGTTAGAGCTTATAATTAAATTCAATCTAACTTTTAATATTTTACAAATTATAAATCTAATTTGTTCAATATTTTTTAGATATAAGTGGGTTGAATATATTGGGTTAAGACTATTTTTTTATAGATATTATCCACGAGTTGAGCTTATATTATTAATTTTCATGGATTTGCATTTAAAGGTAGGCCTACAATATGGACTGTAGGTGTCATGAAACCCTCAATATTAGGTCTAACTGTTATACATTGTATCACCATTAAATTCTAGTTACCTTTCTCTTCTCTCAGTAAAGAGACAAACCTCTCTTTTTTTAAGGTTAAAGAAATCTAAAAAAAAAATACACCAACAAAACTTGAAACTGAAACATTTCTAAATAAAATAAAAATAAATATTCAAATCCATAAATTTCAAATATAAAAACTAGAAGAGTATAGGATATACGAGTTAAGTTAGGTTGACCAGATTTTAAAAATCCTAACCCACCACACGACTAATAATATTTATTTTTTTGAATTTTTTGTATTACTATCATCTGTAATATCCATATTATCTAATTTTAATAAATTAAATCAGTCCAGATAATACAAATATTACAGACAAGCAAGTTTCTTTAAACACCACTGCCCACCATGAACACTTTAGGCATCTATCTCGCCTACCATCGTCACTTTTCTTATTACCTCTTTTAGTTGCTTGTTATAACCTCATTCCTCTTCCTTTATCAACAACACCTCAGAAAATGTTTTGAACTTGGTATATATTTTGTTCTAAGCGGATCATAACTTGAGATTTCTGAAGAGAATTATGATTATGAATATGATCGGGGTTTATGTACATAATTTAGTCCAACTATACACATTATGGATAGTCGATGGACTGTGTAAAATTGCCATCACCAACTCCACATTTCATCTCTCTAGAATAACTTAAAAATCAATGGTAGTGGGGACCTTCTTGTCTCCATACGGTGCTCTTCAGATGGTAGAAAGGGCTCCAAAAAAGTCTAAAAAAATAGTTTGGGCCATCTTTACAACGTCAGCATCAGCTGTTACAACGCGTGCGTACAGCACATAGACAATCCTTGTCATAGCATCCCTGTCTCTCACATTCATTATTTTTCTTAATCACCCTGTTGTTTTGTTAATTATATTACTAATTACATGTCAAATGATCACTAAATTCAAATATCAAATTTGACAAAAAAATAAAATAAAATAAAATATAACTCAACTATAAAGAGATTTCATTTCTTAATTTGATACAGGAATTAACGTAAAAAATACTACACTATCATGAAGGTGAGGGTTCATTATCTGCGTTAAAATCTTGCATTAAGTCATAATAAACTTTTTGATAGACAACAAATGTCAATCATTGATTTCTCTGTCATTAAAGTTTTGACGAATGAAGAAAAAAGCTTCAACATGTTACTTCTTCCACTGAGATTTGTACAAAGTGACATGGAAGAAAAAATGGACTCAACATGCGCACCTCCAATCATTGATATCTCAACGAAAATTTCCACTCCATCAAATTTGAAGAATCAACCAGCGTGACTAAACAAAAAACCATCTTATATGCTTTGTCAAAGCTCATAACGGGGAACAAAAACAACTTTGCCCATGCTTTTTTGCTAGCTCTGCTTTTTTTCAACATTATAAAGCACCACTTTTAGCAGTTTTGTCCATGCTTTTTTTCCCATAACATTGCTGACTAGTGAGACACTGGATGGTACGATATAAGAAAGGAAAAACTATCCGACTGGAGGCAATGTAGGACAAGACAACATGGTATCTCACAAATGAAGGTAGGATAAAAATTTGAACATGACGACTAAAGCCACCCTTTTATGCGTACACCATAGTCCAATATAAGTAAATTACTCTTGGCCAGTTTCGCTACAATGTATAAAATGGGAAGGAGGTGAAGGTGCGATATCTATAGTTATGCATGCAAGGAGGGATGTATTGAAACAGACGCTCTCTAGGGTGGTTCAATCATAACCATTGTCTAGTACAGTATCATTAAGAATTTAGGAGATAAATCCTTTTTTTCTCATTTTCAGCCATCCCTACCTTATCGTCTCATCACCACCATCATTATTAGCAAGTTGTAATTATAAGGTGGGTCCACACATGCAAGTTGCTGGAGACACAGACAAGGTTTAGAAGAAAACTCCTACCTCAAACTGTTGTAATTATAAGGTGGTTCCCCAACTGGCTGGGCTTGTAGGGTTCATATCCTGTTCTTTTCTTTGCTTGCATAGAAAATGAAAGAATAGTTAGAGGCATGCTTGACCAGACAACTCATACAAGGCACGTTTAAGCTAAATATTATTTTTTTTCTGTATAAAATCATTATAGTTTACTTATGTAAGCAAGCCATCCTTTGGTGAATATATTGTTGACAGAGACACAAATGCAACAAGATCATTAGAGACAAAAATCATATATGCTATGAAGCCTATGGATTTCATGAAATGATGAGTACTTGATGATCAAACCATAATCAGGCAGTTCGATATGACATGTATCATCACATCATGACTTGTTAGTTCATTGAAGACAAACCTACAGCAAGAATTAAATTAAAAATCTTTAATCAATCATCTAGCTAGGATCTCATGAAATGATAATTGTGAATATTATACAATCAATGAAAGTCTGATATCAGGCAGACCATAAAAGTTGTAATGGTGCTGAGCAATAATGCTAATAAAATTGTCTGATTTGACCTATCAAAATCATAATTGCACTAGAAATCAAGAAAGCCCAAAACCGAAGCCTAGCATATAGTTAGAACAAGGCATCATAGCAGGACAGCCATGTTGGGCTTAGTGGACTAATTCCAATTCCAGCACACATGCTCCATTGCTAATCCTGTTCAAACACTTCGATAGGAAACTCACGATAACAGATGGTAAAACCAATCAAACAGAATTTTCATTAACTTTCAAAATGAGAGATGCATCTTGACTTAATTGTTAATACAAACCCTTTTTACACACCTAATAATACCTCTCTTATATAATCCACCAGCAAAGTGGCATGCGTTTAGGTTCACTTCAGTTATTGAGAAGCATAGTATATGAACTCACTCTTTCACCAATAATGAATCACTACTCTATAGGAATATCTCTTCACCACTATATTTGATCATATCATAAGACACTCAACTCAATGCAACCGAATGTGATTATTCATGTTCTCTTTTTTAAAGAGATTATCAATGAATTGACAATTAGAGGTGGGATTCAAACTTGAGCGCTTATCCTTCTCGCTTTACAAGACCAAAGGAAATCGGAATAAAATCTTCAAATTCACATTATAAGCAAGAATGCCAATCTTATTCTCAAAGTTGCATGCACAAACAAGATCAACGCTTAATATGAAGCAATTTACCTCTCTACCCCCAAAACAAATGATATAATGGTATGTGGACTGTCATTGCTTCAAGCTGGTTAACAATAACTTGTACCTGCAGCAGTTTAAATCATCAGTAAAGTGACAACCTGACGCAGACGAAAACACAAACAAGAAGACAAGCAAAAATAAGAATAGAATAAAAGCTGAATAGGGTTTTTACACAAGAACCTCAACTTGAAGTTTTATTACTCAATAATTTTTTAATCAACACTCAATATTACAGCACTTTTAAGCTGTTTATATACTAAACAATGCCAAAAATTAATAAAAGAGTTCTAAATAAAATAGAAAAAATAATCCTAAATTAACTAGGAAAATATGGTAAATCCTAAATAATAACTTTTAAGCCTTATTTGAAAGCCTTCCTGAACTTAGGTGGCTACAAAATTTTCAAACCAATAGCAAATAAGGCCTATAGAATCTTCTAGCAAAATTTTAGTTGAATCCAACAATCAGATCGAAAATTATATCCGTTAATATAAGGTTGCACTTCGGAAAAAATTCTCCTGCATCACAACCAGAAAAAAAAAGCCCATGAAAATGCAACACTAAGTTAAAGATTAAACCAGTTCTAAGAAAGGATATGGGGCTTCTGCAATTTTCAGTCACTTGTTTGGTATTAGAATTTGACAACATCTTGAGCATCAATAAAAATCCAAACAATCCTAATCATTAACCAAAGCAAAACATGCACGCATCACAAAGAATAGAATAATCACTTTTCTATTATTACGTGTTTTTCTAGCAACAATGAAATTTCTCCGTTCTGTTGGTAAAATCACCCCAATAAGAAATTAGAGAATGAGACTCATTTTAATTACAATAAATCGAATAAAAGTCAAATGAGCAGGATTTTCCACTAAATTTGTAGTCAGATAAAATTCCTCTACATCAGCATAGAAAGCATTTTGAGACACATAAAGATAATAAAAGCCAACGTTTCAATCTTAAATACTATTTTAGACACAAAGAACTTGCAGACAGCTTCTCTTTTTATGTCATGTGTTTTCCAAGAGAACAGACAGTTGTTAAAACTTGCAGACAGCTTTTCTTTTTATGTCATGTGTTTGTTCCAAGAGAACAGGGAGTTGTTAGAAAAACAATTAAATGTCAAAACTATTTTCTTTGAAGTTTGAGTGTTCTAACATTTAAATTGTCTGATAGTCTGCCAAATTTACCCTAATCTTTAGAAAGCTGGTTTCTGTGAAATTAGGACTTGACACATGGTGTTTATGGATGGGACAAAACAGTCATTTTAGCTTATGCTAGAAGAGTTTAAATAGGTCTCAGTTGATCATTATTTAGCTGGTTTAAGGTCTGACAACCCTAAACCCTTGGTTTCCATTCTGTTTTGCTGTGTTCTTAAACTTGCTTACCCTCAAAGTGTAGCTTATTTCATGACGTATTGTCTGCCAACAGTTAATGTTTTTCTGGTTTTAGATTTTATACTCCTTTTATTCTATGCTCTGTCAATTAACTTTTATTACCAAACAAAAATACATAAAATTGTACAAGTTCTGGAGAGTGCAACAATAACATGTCAGAAAAAATTCTAAATTCATTTTGCATTTTGAGACATTTAATTGTTAAATAAAAAAAAACTTTCTACAGATCATGAACATGTCCGGACATTACTCAAAAGCAACGAAGCACATTAGCAGTTTTAATCATTTCAAGAAAACTACAATCATTCTTAAAGTCCAGACCTGCAGACGCCAAAGGAGTTTTGAAGCAATCAAGAAAAATTCTTTTTTCTTTTTACATATAAATTCAAAACAAAAAATATGCAGGTTACCAGTTAACAGACATAACATCTTAACATGCATGAGCAGTAAATGATAAATCATCATATAACCATTTTTTCTTGCCAAACATGATATCCTGGGTCTTAACCACCACTAATAATATAAGTGATTTATTTCAATAAGCACGAAATGAGTGATCAATGATAAATCATCACAAAACCATTGTTGCAAGCGGGAACTTAACATCATGGGTCTTCGTTAAGGTCAACAAAAAGATATCACACACAAAATAACAGGGAAGCAAAAAACTCAAAAAGTAAATCAACAACCAGATAAAACTATTGAACAAGTACATTGTATATAACTATAGGCAAAGAAAACCAAATGAATCTTTCACTAAGAGTTCATAAACTTACCAAAAAGAAAATCAACAACCAAATAAAACTTTTGATCAAGTACATTGTATATAACTATAGGTAAAGAGAACCAAATGAATCTTTCACTAAGAGTTCATAAACTTACCAGTTAAATAGCTGTTCTCTGCCTTACAGAACACCGTACTATGCAATCAAGGATGACACTGCATCCTTCGGTAAGAAACCACAAGAACTGTCAATGAAACAGCCAAATAAAAAAATATATAGCAGCAAGAGTATAAACACTGGTAGTGTTATCCTGATATTTTGCTTAAATTGCAATATGCATGCAATAAATGAATTGGCAAACATGGTCTTCATAAACAAAGATGCATTAGTTTCCAACAACACAACTAAATAACAGTACTCAGACAAGGAACATGTTATCAATTTAGCCCTTATTTCTATGGCTACATCAGCTCAACCTTCTCCTTCTACGCCCACGGTTTTGTCCATTGTCTGCATCTGAAACTCTGGAAACTTCAATTCTTCTCCTGGAAGATGAAGGATTTGTTTGTAAGCTAATGTCCACTTCTGAAAGCCTAGAAACTAGATTTCTTCTACTAGAAGTCGATGAAATGGGCACAGTAGAATTGCTTTCTATATCAGTACCCATGCTATGGCTTTCCAATTGTGAAACAGTGGCAGCATCATCAGGCCTGGAAGACGAAGCAGAATGAGGCAACATAGAATCAGCATCAGCAACTGTATCCAGGTTCTGGATGTCAGGTTGAATAACAGCAGCAATGCTTGAAAATGAATCTCTATCAGCAGGACGTGAAGATTGTTGGTGGTTTCTTCTCCCACGATGATTGTGCAAAACTGCCTCGAGGTCCTCAACTAATCTTTCTGCAGATTCCACTGCAGAATTCATCGCAGAATTCACTGCCGATGAAAAGGAGGACAGTGAAGCTGCTCCTTGAAACAATAACCTTGAAACATGAACAGAATGGTAGTCCTGGCTTACCTCTGCCCCTGTGGAAGGCAGTGCCAGAGAAGTAATGGCTTGATTTTCCAATAAACTGATTCTCTCAGATTCAAGATGAGTATCATCAAGATCTTCTGATCGAGGTATCTCCCCCATTGCAATGAGCACATTGCCAAAATGCCGCATCCTTTCTTCAATTGAAGAAGAAAATACACCGCGATTAATGAGTTGCTGCCTCACACTCTCAACTCTTTGTGCAGAAGGCCTAGGAGGAACCTTCAAGCCAGACTCCTTCGACCTGTGCTTCTTGTTATCATTACTGTTTCCATTGCCATAAATTGGAATAATGCTTGTGTCTGTAACCTCTTCCATACACACAGGGCATTCCTTCACATTTGAGTAAACATACGACAGCTGATAGAAGCATGGCCAACAAAACAGGTGTCCACAACAAGTTAATACAGGATCTTGTGCCATATCAAGGCATATGTTACAATCAAATGCACTCCTATCACTTCTGGCCTCCTTACCATTCCCATTCCTGCCTAATGCTTTAGCTAACAAATAGGCACTATTCCTTTTGCCAAATTTATTCATCTCATCTCTCCTTTCTTCAGTAGCAACACTAGCCTCCCCAATAAGCAGTCTACCTTCACTGCGAACATTAATGGGAGCTGGTTCCACAGAAATACTCACCGTTCGAGGGGTGATGTGACTTTGTCTCCATCTCTGTCGTTGCCTAGCCCTGAAAGTAACTGCTTCAAGCTGCCTGATACGTTCTTCTATAAGACCATTGGTGGTTTCTAATTCATTCCACATAGTTGTGAGTCCCAACAGCGAATCATTGGAAGAGTATAAAGGTTCTTCGTTCAAATCAAGATCCATTATTCCTTGTCAAAATTTTACGACACTCTGATTCAAAACTCTTTCTACAAGAACACAAACCAAAGTCACTAAAAAAATTCCTATACCCTTCCCTGCAAAGAACAATAAAAACAGTCTCTTAACTCATCCAGGTAAAAACTCGCATTTTCATGTCTTTTGAATCAGTTGCATAGCAAAAAAGAAAAGGAAACAAACTTCTAACCAGAAACTGAAATTTCCCATCATCTTAAACTAACTACAAGAACTAAATGAGATAATTATCACTCTCTAAATCAGTAAATTAGAGGGGGAATTCCAAACTCTACTAAAACTGAACCCTCCCTACATACTAAAAAAAAAAAACATAAAACAAACTCAGAATCAGCTTAAAAAGAATTAAGAAATATCCAAACCAAAATGAAAAAATAAAATCCAAAATCAGCTCAATAAAAACTTCCCTTATCAATGATTTTGTTACTAGAAAAAAAAAAGACTATAAATTGAAAGTTCTCTCCTTTTCATTCTTCAATCTCTTTTTGAGGAAAAAAAGAGAGACCCATTAACGTTTTGAGCCACAATATTAAAATTAATCAAGAAACTGAAAAGAAAGAGATGAAAGAAAAGAATAAGAACCTGTATGAAGCAGATGATCAGCTCAGGTCTTCTTCATGGTAAAAGATTCATTGATACAATCATTTTGTAGCAATCAATGAAAGTTAAAGCAAGCGGCGGTGGTTATTTATGGGATTTATTGACAGGTGATTTCATGTTCAAGGCCAGATGGGTATAAAATGCTGTCGTTTTGTGCGCTGAGCTTGATTTTTGAGGCGTTGTGATTGGAGTTTTGGCAACAAACTATCAGGTTAAGGAGCTTCGGTCCTGTTGGATTGGATTCTTTTGGCAGCTACTAAACTATTTGGTGGTTCTACTTTATTTAAATCTCCATTTTGGTCTATATACTCTCTTTTTTTATTTTTCTTATAAAAATATAATTTCGTTGATAGTGATTATAATATATAATCATTATAATTTTTATAAACCTCAAATAAAGATTAAAAAAAACTATAAAAATCAAATTTAATTGAGTGAAAATTGACTCCATAATGGCAACTATTGAGATTCAAATAGCAATTTATAGAGTTTTTTTTAGTTTTTCTTTTTAAATCACCCGCAGTTATATTCTCATGATATAGAAGTTTTGTTGAGAAAATTGATATTATTTATAGTTAATTTTATTTTTTTATTTTCCTATTAAAAGAAGCGGGATTTAGTAGGGTGCTTCACAACAGTGAAACACCTACTCTTTCTTTCATCTTTTTATTTTTTTACTTTAATTATTTTTGAATTAAATTTTTTATAGCCTAATCAGATGAGATTTAGTTTGAAATTACGATAGAGAAAACAAATTAAAAGAATGAAGACTTGAATACAAAACACAAAGAAATTGCATGATTAATCTCAAGTTCATGACAATCTTTATTTTACTCTAGAAATTAAATTTTTTAATTTTTTAGTTCTTGAGTTTTAGTTCTTTATTTTACTCGAGGTTTTGTCAAATAAAACAACTTTAAAATTGAGTTTTTATGACCCAAAAGCTTGGACCTAGAAATATTACAGTAGGTGACATGTTATATAATTTAAAAAAGAAAAAGAAAAAATTAGTATTAGAAGATGCATTGTCCATTCATGCACAAAAAATAAAATAAAATAATAGTCATAAGCATGAGTTTCAAGGCCTAGACGCCCCTAGAGTTTTGTATTCAAGTCATGTACGTGCCCTGGTCTATCAATGTCTGACCTCTCTTTTTTTTTTTTTTTTCCTTTCAATTAATTGTTTCCATTTAAATAGCGATTTGTGCTCTTTTTTTATTTCTTAAACAAAATAAATTAGTTTAGTTTTTTTAAAAAAAATGATTTATCGTTTTATATTTTTTTAGTTGCATGATATTTCAAAGATATTAGTTTGATTTCTTCCAAAAACAATTCCTCTTATATCTTTAAAAATCATGATATATTAAAATATATATTTATATTGATGTATTCTTTTACCGCATTAAACTTTAACATGAAATTCAATGTACGGTGGCGATAGCACAAGTTTTAAAGCTAGTTTGAACTTAAAATCACTTGATGATAACCAAACAACAAACGTAACAAATAATTTTATACATAAATTAATTGCATTTTGACAAACATTATCCCTTTCTTTAAAGGATTGTGATAGTTAAAAAATACAGTATTAATAATTTTTTAAAATATTTTTTATTTAAAATATATTAAAATAATTTTTTTATTTTTTAATATTAGCACATTAAAATAATTTATAAATATTAAAAAATTAATTTAAAACTAAAAAAACTTAAGAATTTTCAAAAGAATGATTGAACCACAGTGGTAAACGGTATATAAATCTATAATTAAAATATATATCTCTTAATTTTGCAAGACTCGATTCTAATAAATAATTAGTTTCTTTTCTTAACATAAAAATACAAAACAACCTTTCACATATGGAATTTATTTCAATTGAGTTTGAATTCAAGCAATTTACTCAATAATGCCCTTGTATTTGTACAAATTACAAGCAGTCAACACGGAAGCTAATCAAGTAGCTAATTATTATATTCAATTGAGATGACCTTTTCAACTTACAAATTCTTTACAGCAGAATTATGAGTGATGTATGCAGTGCACACAAATATTTTCTTTTTAATTTTCACTATTTTTAACATTTTCAACTAATTTTCATATATTAAAACTAAAATTTTAGCTTTTTTTTTTAAGCTATTCGGACCAGTTTGCACGCACCTCGACTAATCTCACAAGCCCTGAAATTAACAATCATGTAAGACTTCAAAAACTATCATACTAACAACCAAAAAATTCAAACCTAAAATCCTTTAATTCTAATCTCTTACCAATTTTAGTCCAACCATAGATGTATCTCTATATCTCTATTTGAATTAGAACATTTAATGGTACTGTGGAGAGCAAATCCAGAAAACAGGGTTGTGGTTTTTCTTGCTTTTTTTTTCAGACTGAGTTGCACCTCAAATTCATCATAAATTCCATCAAAATAAAACACAGTTTTGATTTTAATCTAACATAAATTTATATACTTCAATTAAAACTCACCCACAACAATATTACCAAACATCACCTTAATTTTCTTTGTTTTTTTTTTGTGCCGACTTATGTTAAAATCAGATTTTATTACCAGAATCATTGTAGTTATTATAAAGAATGTTTATAAAAATATTTTTTAATTGAAAATGTTTTTTTATTTTTAACATAAATTATTTAAGAAGAGGTTAGTTAGAGGGGCATAATTGGTTAAAATCTTATAGCCTATAGGTGTAGGGTAAAATTATTTAATTTGTTACTTCTCATGGAAAAGAAGATAAATTGGAAGAAGGGAATCCTTGGTGATGGGGCTCAGGAGGTTGAAGAAGAAGAAGAAGAAGCAGAAGCAGAAAAGGTGTCCCTTTTGCTTGCTTGCTTCTTGTTTTCTCTTTTCAACAACAAATTGAGAAGTCATGATCTTCGTAGATGGACTTACATTTCCAACCGATTCCTCTCAGGTAACTTGCTTCATCTCTTGTTAACTTTCTAATTCGTGTTTCGAAAAATCCATTTCCTTTAACATACCAAAACTCTCTAGTACAAAGAAACAGCTCTGTTTGGTTGCTTACAAAATGTAGGAGAAAGAAATTAGTGCCCACATGCTTAAATCATTGAAAAAGATTGTGTTTTTGTTTAATCTATTTTGTTACTCTGTTTGATTGAAGTTCTTATTATATATAGTATTTGTTTTCAATGATCTTTAACTTATAATTATGATAAATAGGAAAGGGGTGCCCTAGTAACCTTGCTGGAACACCCCAAGTTGGTATCTGCCTCCAATTCATTCGAGGCTATGCAGGAGGTGAAGTTATCAGCATCGAAGGAGTATGCTTTGCAGGGTCGGTGGGTTTATGTCTTCCAAAGAGAATTCGCAACAGTTGACCCGGCACTTATAGACGTACGTTCTTTTTGGCCGTGCTCTTTTTTGCTATCCCTGGGTAAATGTCTGAGAAAGTTCTTACCTCTAAGTTTTCTGTTGTCCCCAGTTTAAATATTTGTGATTGCATCTTATAAATATTTTCATCATTGATTACATTTCTTTTCTAAATTGACAATGAAATCTCAGCAGAAATATGTGTGCGGGTAACAAAAGATGTTACCTGTTTGATAACTTATGAAACTATGTGTAGAAATAGTCATAAATTTGTGGCTTTATCTAGTAATAATGATTTCTCATGGCACTCTCGTGAAACAAATGTGGCCTTCTTTGATATTTTCAGTTAAATCCCTGTAATGGACTCATTTACCATGGGAAACATGTTCTAAATCTCTTTGAATCATCTTATGTTTCTTTCTCGTGAGTTTGAAACAAGTTTTGTTCTTCTCTCTCTAAATTGTTATTTGTCTTAATACGCTGTAAGTTTTTTTTTTTTCATTTACTGTTTTAGATGTTTCTTTTTCCTTCCTTGCATGTAAAGTTTATTGGCACTGATGAAGCAACTACTTGCGCGGGCCTTGTTATTCGGAACCAGAGAAATGGAATGTAAGAATCGATTTTGCAAGAGATGGGAAAGTGCTCAGAACTTTACTGCTGATGATATTAATTGTTTTATTTTTTTACTTTGCATTTTGGCATTTTATGAGTTGCAGGACTTCAGTTGCCCATATGGATTCTACAAAAGTTGTCGATACTGGCCTCGCCCAAATGTTGTCACTTGTTGTTGACAAAAATTTTGATGATGACTTGGATGTATTAATCTATTCCTTTTCTACCTCACAATTTTGTTGCTTTACTCACAACTTCTCTTCACTGGTTCATTTATTTTTCTTGGAGTAAGCCATTCTTGTGATTTTTAAATGCAGGTACATTTGATTGGTGGTTTTGAAGATGTCTTACCTAAAGTCTCGTCCAGGAACCTCTTCTTTTTTATTGATATTCTAGAGATCTAGTTACATCTTGAGGCAAAATGATTGAAGTGAATGCATTGCCATTTGTTTGCAGCAAGCTGACGGCTCCACTAGGTCTAAAACCCAGGCAAAAGGGGATGGCTATTCCTTTCCTTTGTGTACCAAAATAATTGAAACTCTGCATAAGAGAAAGGAAAAGTTTCACATTCAAACTCTCTTTGTCCTTAGGCATAACACCAAAAGGGATTCTCAAGGAAATGCATACCCGGTTTTCAATGGGTTTCTGGTTAGGTTCAACTTTAAAATTGTCCATCGTCATCTTAAATATCTGCATTGATTTCATACGACAATTTTAGATTCTATTTCTGTGAAGGAAATAATTGAATGAGAGATCATAGTTGGTACCCCATGGAAACCATTTTTCTTTGACTTGAAATTCATGACTCGTATAGCAAAGTATCCACTCCCTTTTGGCGAGAACTAGCTAGCATAGGAATTTCTTTGACAGCATTTCTTGGATATACCTTATTACCAACATGCCCTTAGCACCATTTGTATACAAGTTCATGCTGAGAATTTTCTACAAGTTATATTTTGCAGCCTTTGGTGTCTCAGCCAAGAAAACTAAAGTATACTAGAAGACTGGTTAGAAACTCAAAATTTGATACCGGAGATGATATAACTGCAAATCTGATGCTTAAATTCATCAAAAAGCATTCAACCATTTGTTGGTATCAAATGCTGTTTTTTAATGAATTTGCAAGGTGGTTCCAACTTATTTGAAGTATGAACTGTAGTTGTTTATCAAAAGTTTATCATGTCTTGTTCCCTTGGTTTTAGGACAAGGTAATGAATAGCATTGTTTTATGTTGTCGAAACATTTGTTAAGATTTGGCAATGTAGAGTCTGATGTTTCTCTGAACTTTGTCAGGTAAAAACATCCACTGGATCCGTCATCCCAGCCAGTTTTGATAGAACTATGAGATGCCCAGATGAAATTGTCAGAAGAATTCGAATCTCTGCTTCCCATGAGGACCCCACTTGGAACGGAAAGTTGCTGGAGACCTATGATACTCAAAATGATCGATTTGTGATTGCTCCATGCTCTTGGTATCGGGTTGCTACTGAGCTTTTTATTTTGATTTAATTGCATCATAAATTAAAATTCTCCAAAAGCAGTAGCCTGCATAGTGATTGGGATAATATTTTCTATTCTACAGACTGTATCTGGTCTCGTGCTTGTGGCTAAACTCTGAAGTTAATATACCAAACGTTTGATGTTTGTTCCTTTAACTACTGTGCAGGACATTTTGGCAAGTACATGATGCTTTGACACTGCAAGATCTTTCTGATGAAGAGATCCTCCTTCAGTGCTCTACTTCACCTTCTGCCGAGGGCCCTGAATTTGTGGATAATTTAAGAAGGTGAGCATGTTTTAAAAGAATGCCTTCTCACTGTCTGCCTCGGGCACTAGAACATGATCAGAAAAATGGTTGGTCAGTGTCTATTCATAGTGAATATCAACAGATTTGAGTATTTGTATGTTGGAAGCCTGGATAGCCTTAGATGAGGTAGCCATGATAGCTTTAAAAATCTTGTTCATTAAATTATTTGAATTTATAGCTTTTTTAATCTTTATGGTTTTGTTCATATTGGAATAATTATCTTAGTCAAACAAAACTTGGCTGATTACTTGCAGTTTGCAATGTTTATTAGCCGGCAGATTTCTGTAGATACAAATGATAAGTGCAGACTGAAAGATTTTCCACTTTTCAGGCAGTGGGATTATTTGATCAAACAACCACTATGGAATTTGACATTCCCTACGAGGCATCCACGTGTGTTTGAATGGACTGCTGATGGATCCTGGAAAAGATGCTTATTTTCACCACAGGATTCTTGGAATGAAGATGGAGCTCAAACTTCATTCCAGATGACTTAGATCTTACCGATGAATATCATTTTTCATACCTATCCTTATTTATGATATTAGTAATATGATATCCGATGTTTATGTTATCATCGAGACATATGATTAAATCACTTGAATTTTCTGGCATCTCATTCGCAATCTGTCGGAACAGGGTTGAGATGCAAGCTATCAACTGGTTGATGTATATAGCTTATGGTCATCTTTATCCTCTGAAAAACAGTTTGTTTGCTCAGTAAAATTTATTCGTCTTTGGGATAGGTGGTTTTGCTGTCCTGGGCGTGGTAAGTGGAAGTACCTAAGCATGTTTTTTTCTTAAAAGTTAACTGTGATTTAGTCCTTCTAGTTTATCAAAACTAGTTTAATTAGTCCTTGTAGTGTATAAATATAATAAATTAGTCCCTTGACTTGCATTGACCATCCTCAATTTAGTAGTTTTTTGTTCCAAAAATGCTGTCTTTATTCAATTCTTCTCATCTCACTTGCTTTTGTATTCTTGTGTCCATTCTTCAGAAGAGAAAATAACAAAATAAATTGAAAAAAAGGACTAAATTATAAAAGGATTTGAAAGGTAAAGATTAATTAATTGGTTTCATTAAACTACAAGAGTGAAGTTATGATTAACACTTTTCTTAGTTGTTTGCCGTCGTCTCTTGATGATTCTCGGGTCTTGAACTGGTTTTTCCGATGGACTCTAAGACGATCAAAATTTTGAAATTGCTTTGGGTGGCCGAAGTCCATGGGCTATGGCCGGAAGGGCACTGTCGAGCCCTGTTTTTTGGGGGTCTGTATTAAGATTGAACCAAGACTTGGACGAGCCACTACTTTTCTTCTTCTTCTTTCTTATTTAAAAAATTTAATTTGTGTATAAATTATTCATGAGATATCATGAAATCATTTTGTCCACTCAAAATTTGAAAACATTATAGTAATCCCTTCTCTACCCAGAATGTTTTTAACTTCAATGGCAATGTATTTACATCAAAAATAAATATTTATGTGTGAATCATGGAAAAACAATGATTGTTAAAAAATAAAAAAGGGTTGAAATTGATTGAGTACAGTAAAATTGATCTAATCATGCTCAAATAGTCTTAAATCATCAGGAGTTTTGAAACGGTCAATCGAGCGATTAAAAGTCACGATCGACTAAGAAAAAAAGATATATTAATCATAGGAGTTTGAATACTCATAAAGAACTAGGATTAACCAAAAACTTTAATTTTATTATAAATAAGAGTTCTCGATAAAATAACTAAACATAATTCATAAAATTAGCTTAGCTTTGGATTCATGTTGTATTAATATGAGAGTAGTTTAGTTTGCATTAGGATTTAATAAAATCTCTTTGTTTGGTACCATTATTTATATAGAATTATAGTTGTATATTTAGGTGGGATTTAAACTTTATACCAATATATAAAGACCACACAATAACTTAAAAAAATAGTCATACTCACATATGCAATTTCAATTCTTTAATTTATCTTTGTCTACTTTTTTCATTGTAATTTTATTTATTTGCTTTCATTATTTTTTTCATAGCCTTTGAATTCCAGTAATTCATCTCTATTTTGTCTTTTTTTTTCCTCGTGTGGTGTTAATCAAGACATTACCTTTTCTTAATGTTAAAAATCTTAATATTTCACGTTCCACTTGATTATGTGAGGTTGATACTTACCTTATTTTGGGATTAAGTTCTCATAAAAGGTAAAAATAAATGACTGATAATGTAATTAATCAAAAGATTAATTTGACATATTAATATATTCATGCTTTGTGAGATAATATTCAATATTTGTTCCATAAGCTAATATTTACGCCTAAAAAATAAATGTGTAAACTCATTAATGCTGCATCAAACAAATAATTAGTACAAGCAATGGAGAGAGAGACCAACTTGTTGGCCATTATGTGTTTGACAATCCACCATCTTTTTAGGTTTGGTGGGTCAATTAGTATTAGATATGCTAAGAGATGGATCTTTATTATTTAATTCACCCCTTATAATATAAAACTACATTTAGACACACCCCATAAAATCCCTCTTGTTTCCATCAATTTCAAGATTTTCAAAATATAGATGAAATATTTATTTTAAAAATTTTATTGTAAATATTTTATATAATATTTTCAATAGTAGCATTGCTATATTTTTTTAAAATAAATTCACGTTAAAATTATCAATTTATTATTTTATTTTGTCAAAAATTTCTTTTACAATTATAATATGTTTTTGTTTAAAATATAAACTTCTTAAAAAGAATAAAACAAAAAGAACACGTTTATAAAAGAAAGAGGTTCTGATTACAGAGATATATTTTTTATACTTATTTCAAATCATTAGAGTTTTTTTTTATATTGATTTTAATTGCTTGCAATTTCTATGGAATAAACAACATAGTCGACGAAAGATATATATATATATATAATAATAAATTAGTAAAAAAAAGAATTAATACCAACAATTACATATTTTCTACAAAATTTAAATTATTATATTTCTAATGAAAATCTTTTTTGTTGCAAAATTTAATAAAAAAAAAAACAAAAAAAACCCATGTCACAAGACCAAATATCATTGCATGCATATCTTTCCGCTTTCCACTTTAATTTTTAGTTACCATTAATATTTTTTTTATGATTTACTAGCTCATATAATTCTCAGTATATTTCATTAAACACACATATCAAATTGTCAATTGTCAATTACGATTTTTTAATAACTTTAAGAAATATATTTACAATACAAACACATTCTCTCTTACGTTAAAAATACTTCAGAATTCCACTTGCTAATTAGCTAGTTATAACAAAAAAAAAAAAGGGTATTAATGTCATATGTTATCATAACCATAACTGTTACGTTTACAGTGAAAGCCATCAAATGATCAAGAGAATAATGTGGTTTTAGTAAATTGATCTGTTATGCTCTAGGTTTTTTTATATGTAAAATGTGACAATAATAATAAAAAAATTGTTAAATCTGCAAAGAGGATTCGAGGGCCAAGTGGCCAGCACATGTATTTTATCTGCTGAAAGAAATTTACAAAAGAGATAGCAATTCCTAAACCAACACATAAATATATTGAAAAAAAAGATACTAAACTACCCGAGTCAATCTGGGTTAGTTTTCCAAACTTGCTACCTGGATTATAAGACTAGCATAATCTTATAAAATGCAAGCTGAAAAAAATTACTAGGCTCAATTCTTAATCAATCCAATGTTGAAGGATAAAATTGTAAAATAAAAGTAAATGAATTAAAAGAAAAGAAAATTGAGTTGTTGAAGAATAAAATTGAAAATTAGAAAAATAAAGGCTAGGCGTTGATGGATTAGGCTCGCGCGTGGTTTTTTTTTTCTCAATAGCGTATGATGCATCATCCGATCCTTAAAAAAAAAACAAGCGACAATTAGCTTGCAATGACAAGTGATATGTTACCTTTTGAACTATCTAGTGATAAAAAAAAATTAGGATCCAAGTTTTTAAAAACCTAAAAACCTAATTTTGAACTTGTTTTTGCCTAAAAACACCTCTAAAAGACATTATAAACCTCAAAAAACACTCAACAACCCCTAAAACACTCTAAAAAAAATAAACCAAATAAGAAAAAAAAAAAGATCCTAATTAACTTTTTTCGGTAAGTTTAGAGAGAGATATTACCTTCATCGAACTCCTTTCAAGAAGAGAAACCCATCGACACAAAGATCATCTTTTTTTTTCATGTTCAAAATGTCAAAATGACCAATCAACAACTTTCTCTTTATTTTATTGTTTTGTGACATCTTTCTCTCCTCTTTCATACAGAGAAATTGAAAAATAAACAAAATAAAATTTTAGACCAAAATCAAAATTCTAAAAACTTTAAGATTGATCATGCATTTTCTCTTTATTTTTACATTGTGATTCTTTTTTTTTTTTAATCTTTTTTTTTCTACTACAATTTAAAATTTTATATTATGAAATTAAGTTATATAAGGATTCAATAAAAAAAAAATATAGGAATGAAATTTAAAAAAATGACAAAAAAAGGATGAGAGGAGCTCCATTGTTCATATTAACAATAAAGCTTTTTTTAAGTCTTTTTAGCATATACTGGATCGGTGATCCACACTACACCGCGGACCGTTCAAAATTTTTTGAGTACACAAAAGGGATGCTTAGATGACAAGGGAGAAAAACTTGATACTCGAGTCATTAATTCGACTGGATCCAATAAGACCGGGTAGTTTAATAATATGATTTAAATTATAGGCAACAATATAGATGAACCATAAGAAAAATTTAGCAACAATCAACCAAAACAAATGAGTCATCAATATTATACCCAAAAGGAAAAGAAAAGAAAAGAAAAGGATCGTTGGAAACCCACCATCACTCCATTATGGATATCGTCCATCACAAAAAGAGCTTGTTGAGACAATTCAAACTTGATTGCAACATTCTGGATGACGACATAAGAAGAAGTCACATGGCTCGCTAGAGCAACATCCTAAAAAAGCAAATTGAACAAAAAAAAATGAATTGAGCATCCGCATGTATTCAATAAATCAATTCTATTTAATTCAATGATAAAATTCATTTTAAAAAATAAATATAACAAATAAAAAGACCCAAGGTAACCTAATTAAATAAAAAAAATAAAACCAATGTCATATAAAAGCATTAAAAAAATAGAGTTCAATATATAATTAAATAAATATTGGATGATGAAATTGAAAAAATATCAGTATAAAAAAAAGATAAAAAAACCAAAGCAATCCTAAACAAACCTCATGAAGCCGGGTTAATTTCTAAAACTTGCAACCCGTGAAATCTTAGACACAAGCTTAACCAAAAATCTCAAATCCAAACTAACTAAATGTTGAAGAATTAAATTGGATAGAAAAATACCAATTTTCAAAATTTTGCAAAGAAAAAAAAACAATCAAAAGGATGAGGATGAAATCTATTTGAAAACTTTTTACGGAGGGTGGGATCACAAAAAAAAAATGCAAATCCAAAAATCATCCTAGATTGCATAAAATAGCAATTAAAAGAATAAGAACCAAATTTGACAAAACAAATGTAAACTCTCTGCTAAATTTTTCTTAAGATATTAAAATTTTAACCCAAAGATAAAATAGGTTAAATTAAAATTAAGAAAATTGAAACTTAATATCAAGGGCAAAATTGAAATGAAAAAGAGAGAGGGTGTTATGACACTAAATAAAAGGGAGAAAATAAACTAGAAACTTTGGGACAAAATAGAATTATATATAAAGGAGGGGTTAAAGTGTAAATAAAAAAGAAAAACACATATGAAAGTTATCTCTCTCTCTCTCTCATCAAGGTCGACAGTAGCTGGAACAAAAAAAGGGGAGAAATATTGAGTTTTTCTTAAAAAAAAATTCTTAGAGAGAGCACAAAAGAATTTAGGGAATTAAAGAGGGATTGAGGGAAACACCCATCACCACATCTTTAAATACCTAAACAAGATAGAAAAGTGACGAAAATCAAGGGGAGATCAATGCACAATCACGACAGTAATGGTTTTCAAGGGGGGATCCAAAAAGTTTTGACTGGTTGAGACTCAAAGAATAGATTAATGTTTGATAAGGAGTTCCAAACCTAATCTAACAATTTCGTACAAAACGAATAACAATTGAGGTAGAATTATGAAATTAATATTAGGGTTCATAGTGGAATTTTAGGGAAAATGTAAATTGACCATGAATTTATCAAATTGGGTTACATTAGGTTGTGTTGGGTGTTAAATAAGGTAGAAATGATGACGAAAATCATAGTGTTTCTAAGGGTTCAATGGCCAATCAATAGGGGACCGAATTGCATGTGCTTGAATTGTGTTAATTTTTGTGTTATAAATTGATGTGTAAGTTATTTGAGTATGATTATAGTAAATCTAGTTGTTTTATTCATAAGTTTATTGTTGACATGATTTAAAAAAATGGGAAAAGGTGAGATTATGTATGCTTAAAATTTAATGGTGTAAATTGTTAGATTGATTAAATTCTTGGGGAATTTGTATTAGAAATGGTATTATTAGTAGTCTAATTGATGAATTTAAAGCCAACCATGAATTTTTAAATCATGGGTGGCCGGCCATGTTGATGTAATCGGGAAAGTTTTGGAATTTGAATATATCTTGGTGTCATATGGCGTGTAGGGTTTTAATTATGTATAATTAATATGATTATGATTAGTATGATTAGGTTTGGATTATGACCATTCAAGTTGAGTGTTGATGTATAAATTCTTGTTGGTGTGTTTAGGAGGATGTGTATGTGAAATTCCTATGAAACTGATGAGTTGAATTAGTGCTCACAAAATATTTGATAAAAAGCTAGATATAAAATATTGTTGATAAAATATTAGACATTAGAAGTTATTGATGAAAAGTTAGAGATTGAAATTGTTGATGAAAATGTTAGGATCTTAAAATAAATGTGTGGAGTCAAAATGGCATAATGTGTATTAATATGAAATGAAAGTTTGGGTTGTAAGTAAATTAATGCTTGGGATCTCCCAGTATAAATGAGACTCTGCTGAAATTTTGATAGATTTTTTTTTTAAAAAAAGTTTTCCCTCTAAAAGTTGTAACATTCATGAGAATCTAAGTAATTATTGCATGTATTTATGGAGGCTGTTACAACAAAATATTAAATGAGGATGAAATCGAAACAAGAATCTAATTCAATGGATTATTTTTAAAAAATCATAACCAAAAGAGCAAGGACCAAATAAAAAAAATAGAAGTTTAGGGGTTGACTTGAAAATCATGTGGCAAGGTGCAAACACTGAGGAAGAGAGAGGAAAGAAAGAAGAAAAAAAAGAAATGGTTTCCAGCGACAAACTAGGATTCTTATCGGTGCACGAGCCACATATTCATGGGAAAGACGTCGAGACGAAGTTGAAGCAACCCCAAAATAGCCTTTTTTATCGCTGGAATCAGCCGGACACGTTGTCCAAAGACAGCGGAGCAGCTGAAGCGTTCTCAGCACGCATCAAGGTTTTTTTTTTAATATTTGGAAAGACTAGAATGCTTCTGCCCCACACACAAAAAAAAAAGCAAATTACAAAATAACTAAAATACCCTTTGACCACAGGCTTCAAGTAAATAAGCTCGAAGGGTAAGTTGGTCTTTTAATTGCACTTACAACTCCAAGGGTAATATGATAATTTAACCGTGCAAAATAAAATTAAAAAACAAAAATACCTCTCCAGAAAACAAACAAATTCTCTCTTTCAATAGCATCGTTGTAATTTAACTATATATATATATAAATCCATACCGTGTCCAGATCAATCTTAAAATGTCAAACTGTCTTATTGCAATTATTAGCCTGCACTCTTTTTTTTTAGTAAGAGTAAGATGTTAAATTCATTGTTTTTATCCGTAATGCATTGTGTATAGATGAACAGTGAATTCACCACCATTTTAGTGTTTTTTTTTTTAATAATATATCGTTAGTATTCAAGATAATATCATTATAAAAGGTTTCTCATTTTAAATTTAAACCTAACACAAGAAAGAATTCTAAATATTATTTGAGTTGGCATCTCAAAAAATCACATTTTCATGGCAGTAGAACAAGATTCTCATTCCCCATCAATGCAAACTTTTATCAAGCAGACAAAAAACTTTACAGGAGTCTCGTCTCTCTCCCTCTTCTTGATCGAAAGATACAAATTACAGAGGTCTCATGACCCACGAAAATCACCATGGATATGCCTCATGACCCACGAAAATCACCATGGATATTTTTCTTATCCGGCAACATTTTTTATTAACATTTTACAATTCGAAAAAAAAATGATTTTTCTTTTTAAATGTCGTTGTATATGGCATGTGATGATAAGATTTAATGGCTAAATTAAGATTTAAAATATAAGATTTTATTTTATGTCTTTTCCTTATATTCCTCTCTCAATATTCTCACGAAAAAAGCCTAAACACCCCAAAAATAGATTAATCCCAATACACGATCAGAATTTCAAGTCTCCAACAACAAGATCCATATTCAAACCGGGTTCGGTTTTGACCCGAGACATGACCCGACCAGCCCCGTTTCTCCAACTCGGATTTCTATTATTCCCTATTATTGTAATTGCACAGCTGGAGCCTTTCACCAACCTTAACAAGACGACAAAAAGGAATGGCATTTATTGAAATTTACACGAACTCCCATGCACAACATGGTACTCTTACCCTTTCCTGTTAGACATCAAAGTCACGAACCGTGTTGCGTGCTCCAAAAGATCAGATCAAACCCTATTAATATATAACACGAGAGCCAGGAGATCGGAGGGTCAAATATATTTGCGTGATCTTATATTAGTCCCCAACCTATAATATGCTTTCAATTAAATCCCTAATTTATAAGTTTAACCAATTGGGCCCTTAAGTTATCCAAGAATCCTCAATTAGAACCTTCTCTATGCAAATTTGTGTAAGTTTTTCAATGTAGAAAAGGATGGAAATGAATTGAATCGGAGTGGATTTTTGGTGTGCCACTCTTAACTCCAAATACTTGTAACTATCACCAAATCTAGATTTATTTTAAAAAGAAATCATTATTAAAAACCATGGAAATCACATTTTAAAGAATTGAAGAAAAAAAATCCATCTTAAATAGTAAATAATAAAAATACCAACTTATATTCAAGTTCGATAATAGATCAAGTGAATCTCTTATCAATACTCACACTTTATCTTGATAGAACTAAATAAATTTCACCCAATTTTACATAAACTTGACACCACATCAAGTGTTCGATATCTGTTTGTTTGGGCCTGATATTTTTTTCTTTAAATAGATAAAAAATGTGTTGTCAGATCACTTATTTTTTTTAAGAAAACAAACAACATGTTGTCTGTATGCTCGGATTTTATCTATCATAAAAAGGTGATAAAAGAATTTGGTTATATAATTTTTTTTATCTAAAAACTCATTTTTTTAACATGTTTTCACCTACACAACCTCAAGAATACTTTGATAACATTAAAAAATTAATTTTACAACTATAAAAAAGTTCAGATTGATTTAAAAATACAAAATCAAACATAAAAAAACCTCTTTTAACCCTAATATATTTTCTCAAGCGATATAAAAACTCAAAAACACTTTGATGACATTTATATTATTAAGATGAATACTTTGATAATAAATTTAATTATTTTTATCAATAATATTAAACCAACCAATAGTTTTCTCTCTCCTTTACTATTTTCTAGCGGTCTTCTTTTATCTCTCTAGTTTAGGGACTAAAATATAAATAAAACAAAATTTTAAAATAAAAATATAATATCTTAACTAAAAAGATAAAAAAATTTGGTCAAAATATTAAGCCTTATATATTTTTTTAAAAAATATAATTTTAAACAAGTAAAAAAAAATACAAATACGAAGTTGTTTTCAATTTTTTTATTTGTTTTTTTAAAAGAACCCTAGCTGTTTGTTTTGAAAACAAAGGGAGGGACGTGAATATTAGCAGAACAGAATTAGAATAGAAAGATAGAAAAGAAAAGCCAGAGCTTACTACCCTAGATTAGCTCTCCCAATCAAAACCAATCATGGCAATAGAAGAAGAAGGGAAGCACAAGAACCAAAACCAACAAACATGGGGTACGTGGGAAGAACTATTGTTAGCAAGTGCCGTCAAGCGTCATGGTTTCAAGAACTGGGATTCCGTTTCTTTAGAAATTCAAACCAAAACCTCTCTTCCTCTTGTCTTAACCACCCCGGAAAATTGTCAGCAAAAATACCACGACCTCAACCATAGATTCAACACCAACAACAAGCTCCATCACCATACCCGTAAACCACCGGATTTTCAAGAACAACACAACAACATTAACACTGCTGACAATAGTAATACTACCAATAAGCATGTTAACATTCCCTGGCTTGAAGAACTCCGACAACTCCGTGTAGCGGAGCTGAAACAAGAGGTCCAACGATACGATGTTTCCATCCTGTAAAAAAAATAATATTATTCTCTTTTGATATTTTCTTTTATCTCCTACTACTTATTTTTCTTCCTCAGATCTGAAACAAACATTCATATTTGTTGACAGTACTTTGCAATTGAAGGTGAAGAGATTGGAGGAAGAGCGGGAGAAAAGCGTTCAAGGAGGAGATAGCAATACACAGAAATCAGATCTGAAGGAAGAGAGACCGGAGATCGAGAAGGAACATGAATCAGGGAAACCGGTTTCCGTTTCCGGCGAGGAGTCGGACTGGGAGAACCGATCGGTGAATGAGTCGAATTCGACCGGGACGGGAGGGAAGGGTGGAGGAGAAGATGCGGTGGGGGAATTGGAGAAGCTGGAGCCGGTCCGGAGCGGGTCGGGCGAACCGGATCCGGTTATGAGCGGGTCGAATAGGAAAGAGGTGGAGGAGGGGGGTGGCGGTGGTGGTGATGGAGGGGAGGAGTCGTGTGAGGTGGGTGACTCGGTGAATCAGATGAGCAGTGAGTCGTTGAGTTCGGGGAGGAAGAGGAAAGGGAGGGAGAGCAAGGAGTTTTCAGTAACAGGCGGTGACGAAACGGTGGTTGTTTGTTCGGTGAAATCTGAGCCGTTGGTTGGGTTCTTAGAGATGATTAGGGCCCACAAAAATGGTTCTCTATTTGAAAGCCTGCTTGAAAACCAGGTACGTGTGGGCTTTTCTTTTACATAATTTTTTTTTTATTTTTTTTTATCGTGTTTATTAAATTTCACACACTTATTTGTATTAGCAAATATCGATAGCAATTAAACCATTATTTTTTTTTCTTTTTAATATAATGGTTTAATCGATATTAGTGTTTTATTTATTCTTCATATCTTAAGAGGATTCTGTTAAACCTAATTTGTAGCCGTTTCTTGAGGGGGGATTTTGTGAAAGAAGCAAGTTTTACCGGTCAACAACTAGGACTAGGTGGAATTAAATATTCACGGTGTTCAGTATTTTGGACCATATATTATTATTATTTCTTTATTATTTTATTTTAAAAAAACTTATTTTTGGACCGTTTGCTTTCTTGTCTTTTCCCATAATCATATATTCTTTGCCTCTTCCCCTCTCGTCTTCTCTGATCAACTCAATTCTCTCCCAAAAATTAGCCGAAATTCTTTATTAGATAATTCTTAAGCTTTGAACTTGTAGAAAAACAAGAAATCAATGATTTTTCTAAGGTCAAACCTAAGTTCATGCAACGTGAATAGCCCTGTTCTCTTAGTGGGTTGTTATTACATAACTTAGCACCAGTCCTCATATTTTATATTATTATATCATTGATAATTCATAACCCACCTTCCTTTAACCGAAATAAATCACTACCACATTAGCCCTCGGAGTCATCCTTCCCATTCACTTATTATTTTAGAACTCGAACCTGTCCAATGGATTAATCCGAAGCTTCATGGATAAAAATCTTGGTTAACCAATTAAACCTTATCACCAACTTTTAGGGTTTTTTTAGTTTTTTTTTCTCTATAATTGTTGAACTATTCATTCACCCACTTTTGTTTTTAAGTTTGTACATCATTAGCTTTTGGGCCCACAATGTTGTCCCACCTCAAACAATTCCCATCCAAAGAAAGATTATCTCTTGGCCCAGTTCAATGATGAGACCATGGGCTCACATGAATTGGGCTTGTGCAATAATTTTTGCCAAAGCCACACCTTTGAGGAAAGAACAAAGGGGGGTTAAAACAGCAATGCTTCACGTATGTTCAAGTTTGTGCTTGCAAGTGATATCTTTATATCATTGATAATGCAGTAAACTCATAACCATATGTAATATACTCCAGGAAATGGATGTGTATAAAGACATGATCCGGCAGCATATGGACTTGGAAGCAATACAAACAAAGTTGGAACAAGGTTCCTACTCTTCTTCAAGTCTTTTGTTCTTCCGAGATCTTTTGCTTCTCTTCAACAATGCTTTAGTTTTCTTTCCCAAACACTCTGTTCAATCACTCGCCGCCCATGAACTCCGATCCCTAGTGTCAAATGAAATGAGAAAAGAGATCCACAGCTCTGATTCCTCTGTAATGCCAGAAAATATCCCACCTCAACCGAAAAGCGAACTTGAAAGATCAGATTCATTGCTCGCTAAACACAAGTCTTCAATTCCTGTTATAGTCTGTCGTAAACGTAGTTCAATATCTGTCAAGCCTTCCTCATCTAGCTTAGGGCAAAAGATTGAGCAGCAGCAACAACAAAGCAATGAGAACAAATCGGTTAATGATCTGAAACCGCCTACTGTTGAGCAGGGTTTACTAAAGAAGAAATCTGACGAGAAGCCTGTAACTGGTGCAAGAAGTACACGGAGAGGCAAGAAGAATCTTGCGAAAGGTTCCAGTTCTCCAAGCAAGAAGCAAAATACAAGCCCTGACTCAAAAGCTGTTGTACCCGATAAGCCTGAAACTCCTAAAATCGAAAAGAAGAAAGGTGAGGCATTAACATTGGAGAAGAAAAAAAAGCGCAGTTGATTTCCTGAAGAGAATAAAGAAGAATTCTCCTGCAGAGACACCAAAGAAGAATAGTAGAGTGGCTAGTAATGGTGGTGGAGAGCGCAAGAAGGAAGGAAGTGGTGGGAAAGGAGAAACAGGAAAGGATAGAGTGTTGAGGAAAAGTAGTGAGAAAAAACCAGGAAAGCAGGAGAGTAGTCCCGCTAAGAGGAACGTTGGGAGGCCATCAAAGAAGGCAGCAGAGGTGAGTAGGGTTTCAGGAAAGCGTGGGAGGGACACTGGCGGAAAGGAGGCGGCGAAGAAGCCAAGAAAGCGGTCTAGGAGGTAAACATTGGTAATAAATGGCTGCTATGGCTTCTTCTGTATATTATGTAGTGTAGTGTAGTGTTTGACCACTCGATCTGTTAGCGGTTATTTGATCTTTTAGTCACTGTAACATTGTATCAACTCTGATTCTTTTTATACTTAGTATTAGTGGAATTGAAAAGCATAATTTGTTTTTCCACCTATTTTTCCTTGCTAGTCATTTACATTTTGTGCCATTCGAGAGTGATCAATGTTTTGTTGAGCAAAAGATCTTAAAAGACCCGGCTTCTTGATTAACTCTTAATGATAATTAGCAAGAATAATAGAAGACTTGCACTCAGGTCCTCTGTTTAATTTGAATGACTGAACTGATAATTATCCGTTAATGACTTTCCAGATGTTCTTGTACTTAGGACTGCTCTTGCTTGACTCGAATTTCCATGGCAGGAATAGGCATTTTCTAAGAACTGGACTAATTTTCAAAAACGTAGGCAATGTCCCTGAATGTACCGTCAGTTCGAATTATTCTGTTCCTCTCTCCAAAACCTGCTTAAAGAGAATGATGGTGAGAACATCTTCCAAAACAATTGTATGAATAAGAGATTCAATTGTTCAATTGATTTAAAAGAGATCTCTTACCCACGGCCTGCCATCATCCAAATCAGGAACTGTTGGAAAGAAAATTTGCTGAAAAGCACGTCCCACATGAACAGTCTGCTTATTTCTAGAGTTGATAGATACTGGAAAAGGAAAAAAACAGCTAAAAATGAAGACGAACAGAGACATGCACAATCTGAGATCAGAGAGAAACAGGGTAGCAAAAACTTACAGACAATGGGCCAGATCTAAATTTCATGTATGGTGGGTAGAAGGTGAGTGCTTTTAATGCCATCCTGGCGGCTGCAGGCACCATCACTAACTCGGAACATTCTTTTCTTCTCGTACCTATGCATAATGAAGCCATAGCAATCAGAATCCAAAGTTCCATTTCTCTGCATAATTCTGTTCCCGTCTTCAGAGTTCTGAAACCACAACGAAGGTGGTATTATACTCATGATTCATGGGAAATCTCTGTTTTGGCATAAACTTTCCCTACGAAGTGCGGTGGCAATTTCATTGGACTGTTGAAAATCAAAGCCTCACTTGGCAAACTTGTCGAGCTCAGGAATAAGCTGGTAACAATCCTGCATACACAATTTGCCAAATGTCAACATAAATAAATACGAGGCTGTGGGAACTTGCAAAATGGAAAAACCTCTACATTCCAAGTCTCAAATCCAAACCAAATAAAATGATTAAAGATACTAAAACATCTAGTGATTTTAACGCGGAACAAGACAAATTCACTATGGATTGTAACGCACAATGTTTCCCTTTTTATTTTCTTTGTTTTTTTTTAAATCACTCAACTTCCTTTTTTTTTTTCTTTCAATTTGATCCTTTTATATGAAGTTAATTTGAGTTTATACTTGATTATTTGTTTCGGTTGGCTTGATATGAGATTCTTGTTATGTTGAGAAAAAGATTCAATGCTATGTCAATGATTGATTTGGCAAAATAAAATTTAATTTTATTGATCTAAAACAATTGAAACTTTAAGGATCAAATTTGAAATTGAAACAAATATCTATCTTGTTTCTTTTTGTCAAATTAGGGAATGAATTGAATAAAGGGAAAAAAGTGACAAGTGCTTTTAACACATACCAACATGTGAGGAAGATTGTTATATTGTGACAACATGTGTGGTTTTTTTCGGGATCTAAAAACAACATTTCTTGGTATCTTTGGAATTGTTTCGGTAGGGGATTCCTTACTCGGTAGCGTGTGATGACGACGGAGCTCTAATGTGGCTCCAATAACTTATTCTTCTTTTCTTTTTTTTTCTCTCTTTCCTATCTTATGTCCTCGATTTCTATACTAGACCCTTTCTAAAATAGCAAAGTGAGTTGTCATTTTTTAATGTCTATCTTGTTTCTTTTTGTCAAATTAGGGAATGAATTGAATAAAGGGAAAAAAGTGACAAGTGCTTTTAACACATACCAACATGTGAGGAAGATTGTTATATTGTGACAACATGTGTGGTTTTTTTCGGGATCTAAAAACAACATTTCTTGGTATCTTTGGAATTGTTTCGGTAGGGGATTCCTTACTCGGTAGCGTGTGATGATGACGGAGCTCTAATGTGGCTCCAATAACTTATTCTTCTTTTCTTTTTTTTTCTCTCTTTCCTATCTTATGTCCTCGATTTCTATACTAGACCCTTTCTAAAATAGCAAAGTGAGTTGTCATTTTTTAATGTCAAATTTGGTTCTTATTCCTTTAATTTCTATTTTTTAGCAATAATTATAGTTTAATTTTACAAAATTAACGTTTGATAAACTATGAAATGATATTTAAAATCATGAACAAGCAAGATAATGTGAGACGGAAGAAATATTAAAAAAAATGATTGAAGTGCAACATAGAAGGAAGACAATCAATTGTGAATTACAATAGTTACTCACAATGTTTTTCTTTTTTTTTTTCTTGACCATTTAAATTTTTTTAGTCACTTTACTTATTTTTTTCAATTGAGTCCTTTCACATTAAATTGATTTGAAATTGAACTTGATGATTTGTTTCATTTGGCTTGATATGGATGTCAAGAATAAGTTCTAGCATTGAGTTGAAATTGAAACAAATGTTCATCCCCTTTCTTTTTGCTAAATCGCGGAATAAATTGAATGAAAGGAAAAAATTGACAAGTGCTTGTAACACATGCATCAATATGTGAGGAAGATTGCTACATTGTGACGGCACATATGGTTTCCTCCAGGCTCTAAAAGTTATTTTTCTTGGTATTTTTGGAATTATCTGGGCAGAGACTTCTTTACTTAGCAGCTCATGATAATAACAGAGTTTCAATGTGACTTCACCAACTCATTTTTCTTTTCTTTCTTTTCCTCTCGCATCTCCTCGATTTCTATGCCTGACTCATTCTAAAATAGCAATGCGAGCTATCATTTTTTTAGGTCAAATTTATTTATTATCTTTTTTTATTGATATTTTTAACAATAGTTTAGATTTACAAAATTAACATACGATCAACTACGAAATGATATTTTAAAATCATCATCAAGAAAAGACAACGTAAGATAGTCCAAAAGTGATCCATATTTTGTGGTGACTCAAAGGTCACTCTCCCACCAAAAGGGGCCAGATGATAGCTGAGGCGTAGGGAGCATCATTGCTTCCTTTTTATCCGCTCTTATTGGTGCCCATAGAATATCACAAGTGGGATATGACAAGGTTTCGTGACTTATCCCACTTCTTGAGCACACTTTAATACCATTCGAGTTTTTTACGAGAGACACTGGGGCACCCAGCTTTTTGCTCAAGATTTGTGTCCATGTTACTTTCCATGAAAAGGTTTTTGTTTATGAACCACACACCTTCTTCATAAACACCAAAAAATTATCAAAAATCGATATTTGGCTCATAATCAACAACAAAATCAGAAAGACGGTTCCATTCATTGAGGTGACAGCAAAGAGCAGCAGTCATTTGCAGCATGCAAGAACATAAATTGGCAAAAACAAAAAAAAACAAAAAGAATTTATACATTATAGCACACTAAATACGGATCAATGAACAATGTTACACAATCAAAAAGTGACTATTTTACTGTTATCAAAGAAATTTTCACCTGGCTACAACAATTTGATTCCTACATTAATACCTATCCTACACCAACCAAACCAAGAGCAATTCCATGTTGGGGAAGAATATATAATTCTAGTGAGGATTTATACAAAAAGGTGGACATTCTTCAAAGTCAGATCTGTCTCTCTACCATTGCATGAGTCACTGCTACCCTGTTATCTGGTTCTGTCATCCTCTCTCCAATGCCTGCCCATAACGGCGACCACCCTCATCTGTTTTCAGACAAATTATCACATATGCATTCAACAAACAGGATGAAGTTCTATCCAAGGACTACTACTGGTCTAGTATTATCAAGGATTGCATGCTCATTTTCAACAATATGCAAGCACTAAGAAGTTATGACACGGGAATTTTGTCCACTGTTATAGAAATTTTATAACTTATTTGTTTGGTGAAAATAATATTAGTGGTTTCAGAAATGGAAAGGGAGAAGTATGTAATTCAAATGTTGTGTAAAGATCAGCTTTGAATGAAGGATTATTGCCTTAACCCTGTGTGGTAAAAATAGAATTAGCAACTAAAAAACATAGATGAAGGGGAAATATGTGATTCAAATGTTGTATTATTAAACATATAGTACCCAGGATAGTATATCTGTTCTTGAGACAGCCTATGTAAGAAGTTCAAATTTAACCTCAAGAGTGATATGAACAAGAGGGTTATAGAAAATGATGGTCATCTGAATCTAGGGTGGCCAGAAATGCTTCTACTTCTTCAACAAGCAAATGATTATTTATTTTGGAAACTGTTTAGTCATATCATATCAAATAGTTTTTACAAGCACACAACTATTATTCAGTTATCTGAAAACCGACTGGCATGAGGCAAAGTAAGCATGTGAGAAAGTTAGATGGTATGATACATACCACTTTCACCATCAGAAATATCTGCAAGCCTTGAAATTGCATCAACAAGTGCTTGCTCATGATCCTGATTTGAGAGAATTAACCACTCAGATATGCAAATTTGATGAATATGCTGGTGAAAGTGGAAAAGAAATTGGGAACAGGCAAAAGAATCCACCACAGTTTTTTGTCTGACCTTCAATACTTTCTTTGCTTTGTCAATCTCAAGAGGATCAGGATGATTTGCATTGAAGACTCTCTCTACCTGTTCAAATTTACAATTGATTAAATAACCTGTGCAAAAAGTTACACATTTTGAATTCATCAACATTTTTCACTTACTTCTCTGATTAGAGTATCTGTATGAAGAATTTGGATATCATCAGGCACCTTTTTTCCAATCCCATTCTGTGAAGGCAACAAATCTTTCCTGGATTGACCCTTTGTTACCCCTCTACTTCTTCCAGGACCAGGACCACCATCCCGGCCCATTGCCCTATTTATTCCATGCCCTGAACCACCATAATTGCCACGATGAGAAATTCCAGGGTCCTCATCTACCCATTGTATATCACCAGGAGAGATCTGCAAGAAAAAGAATGTCAGTCAATGGAAGTTTAAACAGAAACCACCTCTTTTATTCATGGTCTAAACAGTTGATCCCAAATTGAATATTTGTACCATGCTCCATAATTGTTTGAACGCTGGATCTACATGATATTTTAATTAATGCGTTTCTACAAAAGGCTTGCATGCTGTCTTTGTAAACCTTGGAGCTTGTTTTTGGTTCAGAAAGCAACATATATATATATATATATATATATATATATATTTGGTTATAAAATAACTGTCATCCTTCATGCCATTTCATCATACTTTCAGATACATCATTGAGCTACTTCATCAACCTTCTGATATGAGCAATCTTTTAATTCTTGCAATGTAAGAATCATAAACTAACTACTTCAATGATTGCAATCTTAGGCATAATCCACGAGAGTAGAAAAGAAACCAGACAAGTGCAAATATTTGGAATTGCCTTCTCAAAGCAAAGAATTATCCAAGTCAAGGTTAAGCAACTCCAAAGAATTTAATAAAAAGTATCAGTTAAGTACAGCAATTATGAAACACATTCATTCACAATTTGAGGTCTGTTACTCTGGAAACATAATGCAGGTGCAACCTACTTTTCATTTCTTTTTCATCAGTGAAAACAAATCCCACAATATAAAAGCTTTAGGCAATATGGTTTTACAGGGCTAAATTGCAGTTCAAAAACACAATCCATACAAGAAACAAAACAAGGAAAAAATTAAAATAAAATAACCGATTGACAAAGCAATAGATATACCTCTGACAGATTAACCCATTCCCATGTCTCATTTGCTGTTCCCATATCATATACCAGAGCATGCCGCCCCTAACAATGGTTATAAGTGAGCTACATAACCACTTGAAAAAAAAAGAGCCTAAATCAATAAGCATACATACCTCAATTGGGTTGTAGTCAGTTATAACAGCCTCATAAAAGTGATTATCATCAGGCCACCTAGTTTTGACTCTCTTCCCAATATATTGATCAGCACCTTCAGGAACAGCACCGGAAGATATTCTATTTGCAACTTGCCCTCTTCCAGATGGACCTGATGATGGGTATGGAATGGACTTCATTGAAGAAGCGCCAGGTAAACCCTGAGAAATGGAAAAAAGAAATATTAAGAAAATAGACGTATAAATGAGTAGAACTTTCCAGCTTTTGAGTCTCAAGAATATTCACTCACAGGTTTTTGCTTCTTGCCCTTGGGTCCTGTTCCCGGTCCACGTTTAGCAGCAGATGAAGATGGCTGGTGCGATGCAGAAACTGCTGGTGGGTGAAATGATGGAGAAGGCCCACCAAAGGACTGAGAAGGTATTGACGATGTCATCTTCTGTTTCTTGCGAGATGCAGAGACAGTAGGGCTAGGTATTGGATCATGAACAGCTTGACCTGTAGTGAGCATGCCAGATTGATGCCCACCTGCCTGTCTCCATTCCCTAATGGCATCGCCCAAAATCATACACATTAAATACAAAAAAAAAAAAAAAAAAAAAAAACCAATACCTGCTCTGATCAAACAAAAGGGGTTTCATTTGCAAAGTAAAGAAAAGATTGCTTCATCATCCAATCATACCTTATCCTCCGTATTACATCATCTGCATTAACCCGAGCAAGAAGCTCTCGGTGCTCCTCATTAGACAATCTCAACTCCTTTCTAAGCTCTGTTATCAAGCTTTCCTTCTCCTGAAGAAAATAGACATAATGTAGCTGTTAATTTAAACCTGATGGGACAAATTTAAAGTTATTAGAATTCACAAAAATATTATGACAAGAAGTACCCAAGTGATGGCATCAGCTTGTGCTTTAAATGCTCTTAGAACTGAACTGTATGCTTCTTGCTCAAGTTGGTGAATTTGAGTCTCCATATCAGTTTCACCATACATTCTAGGATAAGGGACTGAACCTCCAACTGGTCTTCCATTCCCTGCCACACGACCCCCTCTGGGAATTCTGTTTTGATGTGACGGGGGAAGATCATCATCAGTTCCTGGAATCCAGCAAAGTCAAAAACAGGATTATAAAATGACTTGAAAGAGGCTTTAAATAAGGTATTTAATCATTGAAAGTGCAAGGTCCATGCACAAAGCCTTTCTCACAACTGGAAGCATCACCAACATGAATTCCATGACGGCTGATGCCCTTATTTCTAAAGATTCAAGAATCTTGATAATTTGCAGCTTGTGCCTCCAAATGATTTTGTTTGGAATTGGAGAAGATTCATTGAAGGTCATTACCACATTATCACTGAATTGCATTCAGGTTTTCTCTACCATTTAGTATCAAGTTTGTTGAATAAAAAATTCTAAGCTTTAAGTGTAATCAATGGCATGATAGGGTATTCAGCTACTTGCATATCAACAACTGCTAAAAGCTCGCATGTATTTTGAAGTTGACATTCAACATTGTTCAAAAGCAAACAAAATGCCGATACCAATAATCAAAACAGTGCATCATTTTGTTTAATCTCTCTGCAGCACACCCAAATGCTACAACTCGAAAGGCAGAAAGTTACACTCTTTAAGTTGCTCAAGCTTGCTATTTATAACTAAAGTTTCTAATTTCAACACTCAAAAGAACATTCAAGAACACCCAAAACACTACTGCCCATCACCAAAATCCAACAAACTTCAATTACCAAAGCACAACTTGCGAAAACTATACTTTCAAAAGTACAATTCCCACTTAACTTGAAAAAAATAACACTCCAATACCAATCATAATTACTATCACACCTCACTATTGCCTGAGTGATACCAATTCAAACATCAAATAAACCTCAAAAAACAATATCTTTCAAAAACAAATCTCACACTTCCTATCTAAAAAATGCCATCTTTTTCCTCCAAAAAAAAAAACCAATCAATTTGCAAACACCTCATTAAAACCCAACAGTTTACATATCAAAATTCAAGCAAACCCTAACCCTAACCAATAAAAAAACCCATTATTTAACCCTCTAAGAAACTCACTAGAGATATATTTTTTTTTAACAAAAACCCATATAAAGAAACACAAAAAGGTTTGATCTTTGCAGGTAGAAGCTCACCACTGCTATCGTAAGGCTCGTAATCCATAGCCAGCTTTGATACCCAAAACAAAACTCCTTTAGCTCAGCGCCACCGCAAAATAAGCCCTCAGAGATCTTTAGAACACTAAATAATTAGCTTAAGAACTGAATACGATGCCGTTTAGGATGCAGAAACTGGAAAGATTTATCATCCTCTTTAGCTGACGGATAGACTCTGAGCTTACAGACTGTGATTTTGATTATTTTTTCCCCCTTTTTTCCTCAAAAATTAAAAATTAGAAGAAAAAAAAACGGACTTGAAATAAATTATTAAACAGGTGTTATTTAGTTTACAGTGGATTTTGAAATCCGTTAGTGTTTGTTCTCTGTCTTGTAACAAGGAGCCAGCCATGTGCCAGAGGAGAGGATTCTGCGTGTGTTCTTAAGCTGGGGTCCAATAACTTGGGCTTACTGTTTCGTCATAAAAAGAAAACAAACTAACAGATCTTGGTCTGAAATTCTCAGCCCAGATTATGGGATTCTTGGATCTTTAGTTGTTGGAATCTGTAAGCCCATCCCATGATTTATCCATGGTGGAAGATGGATGCCATTCACTCCGTTTGTCCAGGCTTCTGTTCCTGTTTTCTAGGTTAAAAATCCAAAAATGGTAGCTCAGAGAAACAAGACCAACAAATTTTTGGTGGAGAAACGTGTACTAGATAGTTCAAAGTCAAGATTCCGTTTGTTTATGTAAAATAACCTGTTTTTAAGCATATACTAGGTGTCGTTATTTGTCTACATCAATAAAAAATCTATTTAAAAATAATTATTTTATATTTAATTTATATATTTACCATTGTTGATTACTCACACCACCATTGAATGAATGGTCTCGTTGTATACTGTTACCAAGAAAATTACAAATGTTTGGTATTGTAATATATGTTATTCTTTAAAAATATATATTTTTAATATATTAAAATAATTTTTTGTAGATTTGTTTTTTGATTTTTGATATCAACACTTTATAATTATCAAAAAAATTAAAAAAAAATTGATGTATTATTTTTTTTTCAAATTAAACATACTTGATTAATATATTTTCCGTGATGGCTTCTCCCTTGTATATGACCAAATTAATTACAAAAATACCAGTGCGGTCATGACTATGACAATAGATATTCAAAATGTGTTTTTCGTCAAAATTACGATTTTTTTATTATAATTAATAATTTTTTTTTATGAAATAAGTGGTTTTTGTACGCTTTTATCTTACGTCAAACTGCATCAGCCGAACTCTATTAACTTGTTGTATACTTGTGAACAATTTTAAAGTGCAAAGGTCAGTCAAGGATGGCTGCTTGCTACCTTGCTCACCGATGTTCATTTAATAATCATTTATATATTCGTTTTATTTTGAGCATCGGTGAGCAAGGTCGCAAGTAACCATTCTTCATTGACTTTTGCACACTTTAAAATTGTTAACAAGTATACAAGGTAATGGAGTTATTTGATGGAAGAGAGAATATATATATATACACTTCATGTTTAAAAGAGTTAAATGCCGAGTGATAATCTAACATGCATAGGTTGAGTAGAATGTCAAACCTAAATGACATGAGTTTAGTTTTCTTCCAAACCCAATATTTGAGTTTAACTTCATAATGAGTCCATGTAGATATGAGTTTGACAAGTAAGCAGACTCAACATCTTTAGGTTTAGCTACATGTTGAGTTCAAATACGTTGTGCTGAGCTCATGTACATATGAGTTTTGCAAATAACCAGACCTAACATCCTTGGATTCAGCTACATGTTGAGTCCAAATATGTGTGGATCTGGTGAGTTGTCAGACCCGACATGCTTGGTTTCAACTATATGTTGAGCACAAGTACATGTGGGTCTGATGAGTTGTCAAACCCAACATCATTGGATTCGGCTACATATTGAGCTCGAGTATATTTGGGTATGACAAGTTGCCAGACCCAACATTTTTGGGTTCAACTATACATTAAACTTAAGTACATATGATTCTAGCAAGATGTCACACTTAACATGTTTGGGTTCAGCTATGTGTTAAGCCTCGAGTACATGTGGGTGTGACAAGTTGCTAGACCCAACATCATTGCGTTTAAATAGGTGTCGAGCCCGAGTACAATTGAGTTTGACGAGTTGCCACACCCACAATCATTAGATTCAGCTACACGTTGAGCTCGAGTACATTTAGGTTT
The DNA here is from genome assembly GCA_019202695.1 of Populus x sibirica. Lineage (NCBI taxonomy): Eukaryota > Viridiplantae > Streptophyta > Magnoliopsida > Malpighiales > Salicaceae > Populus > Populus x sibirica. Next base: position 127,828 of record JAGMVL010000957.1, read on the forward strand.
GATGAGTTGCTAAACTCAACGTCCTTGAGTTCAGCTACGTGCCGAACCTAAGTACATGTGAGTCTGGCAAGATGTCAGACCTAATATGTTTGGATTCAACTACATGCTGAGCCCAAATACATGTGGGTGTGACAAGTTGCTAGACCCAACATCATTCGGTTCAGCTACGTGTTGAGCCTGAGTACATTTGGATCTAGTGAATTACCATACCCAACACCCTTGAGTTCATCCACGTCTTTGAGCCCAAGTACATCTCAATCTAGCGACCTGCCAAACCCAATATCATCGGGTTCAACTATTTGCTGAGCCTAAATACATATGATTTTAGCGAGCTTTAAAACCTAATATCATTGGGTTCAGCTACATGCTGAGTCCAAATACATATGGGTCTGGAGAGTTATTAGATCCACCACCTTTTGGTTCAACTACGCGTTGAGTCCAAATACATGTGGATCTCGGCAAGCCGCTAAACCCAATAACCCTGGGTTCAACCATGTGCTGAGCCTAAGTAAATGTGGGTCTGGCGAGCACGCATACCTAATATCCTTGGGTTTAGCTATATGTTAAGCCCAATTACATGTGGGTCTGACGAGCTGTCAGACCTAATATTCCTGGGTTCACTGCACGTTGAGCTCAAATATATGTGGGTCTGACAAAGCTTTCAAACTTATTACCCTTGAGTTTGGCATCATTTCAAGTCCAAGTATGGAACTGACGATCATTGTAGGTCTCATGTTGGGTCATGAGACTTTATTGGTTTATTCTTACGGCTCTTAATATAAAATGTTAAAAGTCAAGAATAATTATCTCCCTACACCTCCTAAGTGTTTCAGTCTCCTAAGATCCTACCATATTTCCATCAATATTAATATTGTGTAAGGAATATTTATTTCTCATTAATACTATTAGAAAAAAATAACACTTCAACCTCTCCATTCAAGTAACTTGATAAGATTCAGAGGCTATATGCAACCTCTAAACCACTCAAGTAAAGGGTTCACAATTTTTATTATCTAAATACAGTTTAACAAAAACAAAAACAATTATACTCTCGTTCTTAAAATTTAAAGCTTATTTTTTATTCATTGCAATTCCTTATTAAAAATCACTAACTTTATTATCAGAGAATTCCTAAACCTCACAAAAAATTATTGTTTTGCAGGTGTTAGACTTTCTACCACCAACCATCAACTTAGTGAACTCTGAAGAAAGGAATATTGACATGAACATGTAATTATTCATTATTCAAACACTCAAAAATCTTATTATTCAAACACTCAAAAATGTTATTCTTGAACATATTGAATTTTAGAACATCATTATTATTAAATCAATAAAGGCAATTCTCTAATTTTCAATGGTGAAATGAGTAATTCGAACTAAGTAGTTTAAGCTCCTAGAGATTTGTTTTACGCTACTAAAGATACCTTCTTCTTCTTCTTCTTATTATTATTATTATTATTATTATTATTATTATCTTGAACTAGAAAATTAAAATTCAGTAAAAGAGGTTTAGTCGGTGAATCGATTTATTACACTAATATTTGATTTCGTAAACTAAAATGTAAAAAAATAAAAACACATCTAAAATTTCTATTTAAAGCCTTAAAAAAAAAGTAACAACAAGCAAGAAAATAAAAAGATCTAACAAAATAAAATAAACAGATTATCGAAAATCTCTACTTAGAGCCTAAAAAATATAAGAAAAAATGTATATTAAAAACGATTGGAGGAAGACTACCAATAAAGTAGCCTCAAACCTAAGAGATAATATAGAAAAAATAACTTGTCTAGATATTCATTTTTTTTCTATTTCCAAAGTATTAAGCTCCCCCACACACAGAGAGTACTGTTATAAATTGAATGAATGATATAGTTGTATAGTACTGTTATGAAGGAAATTGATGACACCCAATATTAATTAATGGATGGTCAACGCAATTGATCAAGTGGTGGTTAATTAATTAATAGATTAATATATTTTTTTCCGTGGTCGCTTCTCCCTTGTGTATAAAGGTATCTCTTTAGCCTCGAAGTATGAATCTAGATCTTGCTAAATATCAGTTCTTACTTGATCCAGCAGCAACACAAATCATTTTGTTCACTATCTGAGAATTGATTTTGGAAAGATAATGGGCCTGGAACCAAAGAATCTTGAATCTTCTATCCCTGTTCCGAGTGTACAGGAGCTTGCCAGCCTGAAACTTGAGACCGTGCCATCTAGATACACAAGAGACGACATGGACAGCATCATCGGCACCGTTCCCTCCGACAAAACTCTCCGTGTGCCGTTGATTGATATGGCCAAGCTGGTCGATTCAGAGTCTCAAGAGACAGAGCTTCAAAAGTTTCATGCTGCTTGCAATGAATGGGGCGTATTTCAGGTAACGTAAAACTAGGCAATTAATATACAAGTTCTAACATGCATGAGCAGTGTGTATATTCAAACATGTTGCACACTCCAGCCTGTGAGTTATTTCCCTTCCTTTTTCCCATCAAGAAATAGAACCGACCAAATCATAGCTTTTAATTTTATTTTTTTTATTTCATGAACGTGGATCGATAATGTTTTAATGAAAAGTGAAAATAAAGTGATATATACAGCACCGGAAGGAGGAATATTATTGAATCCGAGCTTGAGACAAGAGGTGGGAGTGAACACATGTTGGATAATTTGTTCTCTTCTTAAACTATCTGGTTCTTTAGTTTGTTGTAATCCAAGTTCGATGTTCTTACTGGAGAGAGCATGGTAACAAAATCCAAGGGAGGGAGATGCAAATATTGCCTTCATTTTCAAATACAAATAAAAATTCCATCCACGAACTATCCTGAAAACTATAAAACTTGCGTTTTATCTGACTTATGTGAACGATCTCAACATTGTAGATTTGTAGTGATCATATGCAAAATGTGTTTGTCGTCATTAAGCTCCATTGTCAAAATTACTATATATTTGATTGTAATTAATAATTTGCCTTATGAAATAACTGCTCTTAATTTAAACTCTTTATCTCAAGTCAAATTGCATCGATTGAAATCTATTACCTACTTGTTAACAATTTGAAGTGTTCAAAAGTCAGCAAAGGATAGCTTTGAACCATGTACTTATAAAATTCAGCTACTGTGAGTGATGTCTGCAGTGCTGACTAAATTTACTGACAATTTCGACAGCAAATGGTCAAAGTTCGATTTGTTGTACTGTTCTTGCCCAGCTGGAAAACGTTGAAGAAAGGCTGAAGAAGCATTACAAGAATAATTTGTCTGTAGTATGACTTTAAAGGATGTTGATGTTAACTTCAAGTCGTGATTAACAAGGAACACCGATGTTCAAAATAAATAAACAAAATCTTAAAATTGAATCTCGTGCTTGAATATCTTGAAAGTGATCTATCTTATAATGGTTACATAATTATTAAGTGTTTATATTAGATAAAGGAAAATCTCTCATTTTTCAATGGTCAAATAAGAAAGTAATCGAACTAAATAGTTAGTTTAAGCTGCTAGAGATTTGATTTTTCTCTCAAGAGATACGGCTGATGCCACTAGCCTCTAAAGATAAGGTTTTTATTTATTTATTTATTTATTATTATTATTATTAATTGAGTCTTGATCAACTAGAAAAGTGTTGTTATACATAACCTAACAAAGTAATATACCGTATAAAAAAAGAAAAGGAGGTCTATGTACGTAATGATATGATTTTGCAGTTAATAAACCATGGAGTTTCAGACGAATCACTGAGAAACATGAACAAGCAAACTCAAGAGTTCTTTGACCTTCCCTTAAAAGAGAAGAAACGCTGGGCACAGAAACCAGGAAGCCTTGAAGGCTATGGTCAAGCATTTGTGACCTCAAAAGAACAAAAGCTTGAATGGAATGACATGATTTTCCTCAAAGCTCTTCCCATTGAAGACAGAAACCTTGAAATCTGGCCCGAAAACCCTCCAAAATTCAGGTACTAGCAACTAGTTAGCATCACCAAGTTACTGCTGTTGACTGTCATGATGATTAACTAAACAAAGTACATTTTGTCTATCAGGGAATCCTTGGACAGGTATTCTCAAGACATGAGGCAAATTGCTGTTGCCTTAACAAGATTCATGGCCATGGGGCTTGAGATTGAGAGTCAAGAGCTCTACAATGCTTATGAAGAAGGACAATATCAAATAAGGATGAATTACTACCCACCTTGTCCTCAACCTGAAAGAGTTATGGGGTTAACCCCACATGTTGACATCCCTGGCTTCGCTCTTTTGCTTGATTGTGGAGATACACCTGGATTGCAGGTTCTAAAGGATGATCATTGGATTTTTGTTGAACCTTTAGATGGTGCCATTGTTGTAAACATGGGGCAGATCACAGAGGTAAGTAAATAATTATACCAGGTGTTTATGTGAGTGAAATATTTCATATCAACTGAAGAAAAGGGTCTAAACTGATCTCATGCGTGTTTGTTCGGTGCGAAACATAATATGCATAAAATCGGAAAGTAGATTTTTTTTCGAGTTGTGCTCTAATGAATTGATTATGAGATGTATAGTTAGATAATTTAATTGAATAATGCAGATATTAAGCAATGGGCTATACAAAGCACCGGAGCACAGAGCAGTGGTAAACAAATCAAAGGAGAGACGATCCATAGTTACCTTCTGCTATCCTAACTTATCTTTCAAAGTTGGTCCTGCCAAAGAACTAATTAAGCTCGGAAGTCCACCTTTATACAAGACCGTCACCGTGGAAGAGTATATCGGATGCTTCTTCAATCGAAAGCTGGAGGTTCCGTTCATCGATGCCATGAAAATCTAATGGCTTACACAGACAGAACTGTGCTTTGAATAAATAAGCTGCCCTACCCTACAAATTCTCAATTTCTCGTAACTTTATGTTGAACGATATATGATTAGTATCTACTTCTAATATTGAGATGTATATACCTCATAAATCATCCAATAAAAAGTTTATAATTTTTATTTTTTAAATATATGTATATTTTTATTCCCGTAATATTTATCATATAAAAACAAAAATAAATAGTTTTATTCTTAAAATTTAAAACTAATTCTTTTATTTACTGCAACCTTTTACTAAAAATTATTAATTTTATTATCTGAAAATACTTAAAGCCTATCAAAATAAATTATTTTACAGATTTTAGTTTTTTTTATTATCTATCATTACTTTCCTGAAACTTGAAAAAAAAAATATTAATATAAATATGTGATTATTTATTGTTGAAACACTCAAAAATCTTATTCCTAAACATATTAGATTTTGAAACATCATTAAATTAAATAAGGAGGGAACAACTTACATAATACTTAAAAGTATGTTTCTTTTTATATATATATATATATATATATATATATATATATATATATATATATATATGAAGAAAGGGGAAGAGGAAGGTTAATCTTGCCTTCCCTTCCCTTCTCCTCCCGTCATAATTTTTATATTCAGACCTAAAATCTGAATATAAAAAATCAATAAGGAAGCATGGTCAGCCCCTCGACTCACCTATAATTTTCTTTGGTATAGGAGTAAAGGATTACAAACGTTTTGCTAGATAATTGAAAGATAGTCTCGGGTTTGAAATTCCGAGCCTCGTAAGCTACCTTGATATATATTTGATATATTTTTGAGTTTTGCCTACTTAGATTTATGAATCCGAGTTATGCTGCATGTCAGAATTTTATTTTTTTTTATTATTAGTAAAAATACATTCTGGTGACACCAGCATGTTTTAAGAAAGTTTTTAAAAAATAGGGCTCGAGGAATAAACCCAACCAAGAAGAAAGAACAGGACCATGTAAAACAAAAAAACCAGTTAAAGACAACAAAATTAAGATTTCAGCCTATCAAAATTAGAAGAACAAAATTAAAGAGAATAAAAAAAAAAAGTTACCAAGGCCAACCTAACTCAGCATGCCAAATATACAAGTTAGGTCATGAGACTGAGATAAAAAAAATAAAATAAAAAGTCAAATCCCAAATAAATTCAGCATTGAATAACAAAATTGAAAAGATAGTCAATTAAAAAAGAACAAAAAAAAAACCAAGCAAATAAAGCTCTGTTATTCGGATCATGTTAACAAGACAATCGAATAGAAGACAAATTGGAAAACAACACGTAGCTCAATTCCAAAACAATCTAACACTGAAGGACATGGTGTAAAAAATATTAAAATTTTAAAAAAGCGACCCTAAAAAATCAAGCCAACCTAAGTCAACTTACAAAACCTGCGATCCATGGGATGGGATCAAGATGAACGAATAGAAAGAAAATCGAAGAAAATCATGAAGCCTACTATCAAGAAAACCTAACTTTGAATGATGGAACCAAAAAATAAAATTAATTCTCAACCAATACAATATTAAAAGATAAAATCATGAAAAAAAATCGATTTAGAAAACTTACAAAAATAAATCCAATAAAAAACAACAAATAAAAAGATCCAAGACAACCATGTCATTTTAAAAATTTGAAAAATACCAAATAGAAGGAAGATAAAGAAAAAATGAAGCCTAATCACTAATGATATAAATTTTAAATAGTGAAATTAAAAAAATCAGCTTAAAAAAGAAAAAATAATAAACCAAGTAAACTCGGACGAATCTTTTAAACTTAAGCTAATATCTCACACTCACAACCCAATAAATCCTAAACCCGAGCTGAATCAAGAAGCTTAATTTCCAACCAATTTAATATTGATTAACCAAAAGTATATCCAATAATGAACACCAAATAAAAAGACCCGAGAAAACCTAGGACATTTTCAAAATTAGTGAAAAATTATACCCAAAGAAAATAAATAAAATAACATAGCCTAATTTCCAATTAAATAAATGTTGAAAGATGAAACTTAAAAAACATGAGCTTAAAGAAAGAAAAAATAAAACCAAGTAAACTTGGGTGAACCTCCCTAAAATAGGTTAATCTCTAAAACCCAAAGCTCGTGAAATCGTAGACCCGGGCTTAGTCAATAAGCTTAGTTCCAACTAATCTAATGTTGAATAATGAAATAAAAAATATCAATTTAAAATATCTATGAAAGCAAAAAAAAAATAGTATTAAGAAAAACAATGATCAAATTTGATAGGAAAAAAAACTTAAGAAGGCTGAAATTAAAAAAAATAAATTTATCTCAAACAAAACAAATAGCAATCAAAAGAATGAGAACTAAATTTAAAAAATTAATAAACTAAAGGAGAATGAAATTGAAAAGGAATTTTAATTTTATAAATTGTTTTAAAAAAATTATTTCAAATATTGAAGGATGGAATAGAAAAAGTATTATCAATGTAGAGAATTAGCCAAAAAAACCAAATGACAAATAGAACGACACGAAAATGTTTTTTTATGGAAAACAAATAAATAAAAAGAATGGAAGAAAAATCCAATTGAATAATTGTTGAATAATAAAAATGAAAAAAAATAGCTTAAACAAAGAAAAATAAAAAACCAAACAAACCTGACGCAAACCTCCTAAACTGCTTTAATCTTTGAAACTCGCAACCCATGAAATATTGGACCAGGGTTCAACCAAGAAGCTTAATTCCCAACAAATTTAATGTTGAAGGATAAAATTATTGAAAAAAAAATACTAATTTAAAAAAACTTGCAAAGTTAAAAAACTTAACAATCATTACAACATGAATCAAATTTGATAAGGAAAAAAAACACAAGGAGGATGGAATTGTATAAAAAGAAGAAAACCCCAAACAAAACAAATAGCAATAAAAAAACAAGGATTAAATTTGAAAGAGAAAAAATAGAAGAGGGTGGAATTGAAAAAAAAATCTAATTTTATAAATTATTCAAAATGAAAGAAATAGTAATCAAAAGGATATAAGTCAAATGTTTAGGAAAAATAAATAAAGGGGCTAGCTTGAAAATTTAAAGGGGTTGATGTTGAATTTAAGGTTGAAGAGAGAGATGAAGAGGGAAGAAAAAAAATGGTCGTTAACGCCAAACTGGAGGTGCATTTAATACACGCGTCATCCTTTCAAGTAAGGGGCTTCAAGACCTTTCAAACGTCAATGTGAAAAGTAGTGTTTGGTAACCGGACAACCTTGCACACGTCGCCCACTTGTCGGCGCATAGATAGGACTCATCAACTAAGTTTTTTTTAAAATATTAAACATTTATTAAAATATAAAAATGTTAGAGTTAACTTGACATTAACAAAAAAAAAAAAACATGATAAGGGGTTTCAAGACCTTTCAAACATCAACGTGGAAAGTGGTGCTTGGTAACCAGACAACCTTGCATGTGCCTCCCATTTGCTGACGCGTGTATAGGAAGCACCAACAAAGTTTTTTAAAAAATATTAAATATTTATTAAAATATAAAAATGTTAGAATGAACTTGACATTAACAAAAAAAAAAAAACCCATGATAAAAAAACCAAAACACCTTGGAGGACATAAAAACCCAGAGGTAATTAAATAATTTAACTGTGATAAAAAAAATATAAAGGACATAAAAGCCTCTGGACATAAAGATCATTTACTGAACTATTTGAAAATGAAAAAAACTTAAGTTTTTTGTTAATTATTCTAAAAAAAATGAAAAGTAATTTACCCTCTAAATAATTTGAAAATAGCATTGAATCATGGTAAAATGATAATCCTACCCCAAATTCGTGCGAAAAATTTGTCAGGATACTAATCCAATGACCAACAGGACACCACAAATCAAATCAAAAGATTTTTTAACATTAAAAATATCAAGACATTGCTAATGTTTTTTTCTAATAGAAAAAAGATTTAAATCGCAAGTGAATTAATTTGATACACGAATATGACCAGAATTGGCCAAATCCAACACTAAAAACTAGCCACTCTATAAAGTTAATCTTTCCACTGCGTATTCAATCTCATTATTGAAGCAATAGCATTTTGCACACAAAGAGTACAAGTAAAAAGAAAATCGGACGCGAAAGCTGGTCCGGACACCCCACGTCAATCCAAAAAAAAAAAAAAAAAAAAAAAAAGAAAATCAGACAGCTTGTTAAAACAACAAACTATAGCAACAAACGGAACAATAAAAGGACAAGAGAACATGTTCAAATGTTCTATAGAAAAATGTGAATCTACAAACGGAAGCACTCAATACAACAAACAAGTCCTAAAGGCCATATATTTTTTCACTTCTCCCTATATTTATCTCTTAGGAAAAATGTCAAGGTTCTAATGTAAATATACCTTCTTATATGGCTTCGCAAGTGACTTAGCTAGAAACCAGCCCATCCAGCAGGTTGAGTAGCTGGCTTGCTCACCGTAATCTTATAACCACCTACGCTCACTTCAGTATTGGACACTGGAATTTGGGAGCTGGTGGCTGGGACAGCTGTAAAATTCTCTGATCCAAAACCCCAGGAATCAAAATCGGATGTTAATTCAGCAGCCTGCTTATTCTGGTGTGCATTTCTGGTTCTAACGGACTGTGGACTGTTGCCTTTAGAAAGATGCTGCTTCTGTGACTTCTTATCATCTGCAAATGCTTGCCGTGACTTTGTCTCTAGGCTTAGGGTACTCCAGTCAGATTTTTCATTCTGTGATGGGAATAAATAAAGTAAAAGACATGGACAGACAGTCTCTATAGCAAAAACAGTGGTGAAAACATCAATGAAAATAATACCGGAGGACTTGCAGATGGTTGGATTCTAGGTGAGGCTTGGTATTTATTTGGTGAGGGAGTTCTAGCAGCTAGAGTTTGCTTGAGCTCCTGTATCTCCTGTCTCTGGGATCGACAAATGGCAGATAGCTTTTCAAATTTCGAAGTTATTTCAGCCTTCTCAGAGTTTACCTGCTTCAGCTGCTCTTTAAGCTTCTCTATTTCAGCCTCTAACGCTTCTTCCTTTCCCCCTTTGTCACGACCAACTCTAGAGCTGAGCTTATTGCTATCAAATTCAGTAACAAAAGTATTAAAAGCCTCATCTTGAAATAAACACGTGGCAGCTGGTTTTGATGCTTTCAGCCTTTCCATGCCTGTTTCTTCCTGAGAAAAGGTTAATTCAAAGCCATTGGAATCCTTGGGCACATGTGATATATTACGCACATTCCTCCTGCCAGCAACATGGGTCTGTACATTTTCCTGCTTAGCAGGACTAGTATTTTTGGGAAAACTGTAATTCTCTGGGTGACTCCTCTCTTGTTTTGTGTTATGTATAGATTCTTCATCGAAGTTAGGTCTGCTCTTGTCTTCGACTAAGAGTATGTTTGGCAGTGTAGTTGCGGTTGCTTTTCAAATAACTTTTCGTGCTGAAATGCATGTCAATGATTTTTTTTATTTTTTAAAAATTATTTTTAACATCAGCACATCAAAACGATCCAAAACATACAAAATATATTAAATTTTATCAAAAAAAAATTTAAATTTTTTTATGAACACGGTTTACACGGCATTCCCAAACGGTTTCTAACAGTAAATCCTTTACAAGTTGCGTTGACCAGAAAGCACCAAGCTGTCCCCCACCTCCCCCAACCCCAGATGCAGGTGGAGGTGGTGGACTTCTTTGAGGCATTGGAGGTGACCTATTTGCAGTTTTTGCAATACCTAATAAATAAATCATTTCCACATTCTAAAAAAAATGTGAAAACACCTTTGTACCTCTATTGATAATGAAAATGACCAATGAATCACTTTGAAAAAAACTATTTTACCGAAAAGTATAGTCTTCGAGGTTGATTTGGTGAAAGACAAAATCATCAAGTTATTTTGAAAAACTAGCTAAGAACAACGCTATAAAGTCAGTTATAGATTAAGAGTTATTGATATAATCCAAGAAATGACTGAACAAGTAAATTCAGATTTTAGAATAATTATGCTTGCTATCTCATTTTATGCTATCGAGCATAACCCTTAATTCAACAGTTGAATCGGACTGAAATTTAACCAGGAGCTTTATGCCATGATGTTTTTTAATAAACTTGTGTTTTGTATGATGTAACACTTTTCTCTTTAGATAAACAAAGAACAATCAAACTTATCAAAGTATAACTAACTTTGTGGCGTTCTTCCTTATATATCTCATTCGCGAATTGGTATTTATAAAGTGAGGGTTTATATTCTAGTAGTGATAGTGATTTGGTTCAAGTAATCTATGTGTTATACTATTATTAAAACTGAGTTTTTAGATTTTCAAGATTTGTCTTTCTTCCATGTAGGTTATATGACCATGCTCTAATATAAGGTCATATCTTTCTGAAAATTTTGTTTTATTTGTGTTCCATAAGTTTTTAGTTTTTTTTTTCTCTTTGTGTTTTAAGCATCTTAGTACAAAAAAAAATGTTATTTCGTTTTGTTATTGTTCCTAAACATATTAATAACATAAAATGTAAAAAAAAAATAGAAGATATTCAAGATAGTTTCAATTATATCGTGAAAACACAAATTTATTCAAAACATCATAGCTGAAAGCTCCTAGTTAAATTTCAGCTCGATTCAAAAATCAGATTGAGAGTTATGTTTGAGAGCGTAAAACTAGATTATAGACACAATTACGCTAGAATCCAAATTTTTTTCTTCAACCCTTTCTTGGATCATATCAGTTATGCTTGATAATATAAACTGAACAATGGGCACAATTACGCTAGAATCTTAATTTTGTTGTTCAACTCTTTCTTAGATTGTATCACCTGGGTTAACCTTCTAAATTCATGATCCAAGTTAAAAGACCATGATAACCCCATATAAATCAAATCAAAATAAATTATGAAGCTTAATTTTCAATCAACTCAATGTTGAAGGATGAAATTTAAAAAAAATCAATTAAAAAAACAAAAAAATTGATATGAGTCAACCCTAGTTAATATGTCAAACATATGACTGAGATCATCATGCCAAAATAACCTATAGAAAGTAAATCAAAACAATTATAAAGCCTAATTCTCAATCAATCTATAATAAAATTGAGAAAAAAATAACACAAAATAAAAAAATGAGTCAACCTGAGTTAACATGCTAAATCCATGACCTAAGTCACGAGAATAGGATAATCTCAAAACCCGGGTTAACTTACAAAACCCTTAACCCATGTTCATGAGACCTGAGTTAACCCCAAAAACCCGTGATTTAGATTTTGAGATCGAGATAACCTCATAGAAAAAAAAATCATGAAACCTAATTCCTAATCAATCCAATGATGAAGGATAAAATTGAAAAAAAATATTAATTAAGAAAAAATCAAGCCAATCAGGTTAACTCGCTAAACTTATGACACAAGTCATGAGACAAGGATAACTATATAAAAAAACCACAACAAATCATGAAACCCATCTCTAACAAATCAAATGTTGAAGGACAAAATTAGAGGAAAAAAACATATATTCAAAAACAAAAACAAAAAAACCAAAGAAAAAAAAATCCTATTGCAATGAATAGTATTTTGTGAGGTCATGCACAATAAAAGCACCACCTCTTTTAGTTTTTTTTTTTAACTAACTAATTGATTCGCACCTCACCGCATGTTGGATGATTAAAAAATGAATATCCAGGATTTTTTCAATGTTTTTTTTATATAAAAAAAATCTTAATAATAGATTGATGCATTCAATAAAATAATTCAATATTTGATAAAGAGATAACTAAAATTAAGATATTTGATCTCGCAACACGAGCTATGCACTCGTTTGTGTTTAATAACTTTGTTTATTAGAATAACATTTTTGTTTAATCAAATGATTATCCATGCCAATAAAAGGTAAAAAAAACATTTTTTTTAACAAAAGTGAATTGAATAAAACTATGAAGCTCAACTATCAAGCAACTCAGTATTGAATGATAAAATAAAAAAAGATTTGGATCAACCCGCTAACCCCGCGACCATGGACACAGGATTGGGATACTCCAGAGAAAGTAAGTGAAAAAAAAACATGAAGATCAATTCCCAAACAATTAAATGTTAAAGAATGAAATTGAAAAAAAAAAAGTTTAAGAAAAGACTTAAAAGGGATCAAAGTCAACCCGTGAGAACTTTTAAAACCCGTGACTATGGTTATGAGGTTTGAACTAGCCGTATAAAAGCCAAACCCAAAAAATCACCGAAGCAAAAAAAAGGAAGATGTTGAGTGATGAAATTATATATATATATATATATATATATATATATTTTTAAAATAGCATTGAATTTTTTTTTTAGTCAACCTAGGTTATCCCACCAACCCCACAAAAAGAAAGGTGAAAAAAAGCACAAAGATCTATTAAAAACTCAAATATTAAAGGATGAAATTGAAAATAAGTTAATTTTATAAAATGACCTAAAAAAGACCAAAGCCAACCCCTGTTAACTTTCGAAACCCGTGACCCAAACTATCAGGCTAGGACTAATTCCATAAAAGGCAAAAAAAAAAACAAAGAAAAAATCTCAATATAAAAAATATTGAGGGATGAAATTAAAAAACAATAAATAAATAAGGGATACAAAACAAAACAAATAACAATAAAAAGAATGGGGACCAAATTCAACATAAAAATAAATTAAATCAAATGTTAAGGGATAAAATTGAAAACAAAGTTTAATTAGTAAAAGGGTTAAAAACAATCAAAAGAATATAGGTCAAATTTAATTAAACCAAATGAAGAAGGGCAAAACTAAAGAAAACAAATCAATCAAATAAGATAAAATTAATACAAAATAAATACCAATCAAATGAATGAGTACTAAATTTGATATAAAAAATAAATGAGAGGACTTTTCCCCAACCATGGACACGGGATTAGGATACTCCAAAGAAAGTAACATGAAAAAAAAACATGAAGATCAATTCCTAAACAATTAAATTTTGAAGAATGAAATTGAAATTTTTTTTAAGAAATGACCTAAAAAAATCAAAGTCAACCCATGTTAACCTTTGAAACTCGTGACCATGTTCATGAGGTCTGGATTGGCTGTATAAAAGCCAAACCCAAAAAACACCGAAGCGAAAAAAAAAAGATGTTGAGTGATGAAATATATATATATATATATAAATATATATATATATATATAAAATAGCATTGAAATTGTTTTTTGAGTCAACCTAGCTTATCATGTCAACTCTCAAAAAGGAAAATGAGATTTATAGTTCATGTCAAGTATCGTAGGGTGAAAACAAAACTTCATTAAAATATGAAAAAAAAATACATGAAAAATTAAAATTGAAGAACCAAAACGAAAAGGAATGACACTTATTCAAAAGAACAATGGACAAAAAATATTATAAGAAAAAAGGACAAAAAATTTCGTTAGAATGTTTAAATTGAAAAGAAAAATAACTAATATATCAAAACACATTATTCCAAGGTCATTTTGATTATTATCATTCTCGTTATCACAATTATTACTATTATTATTATTATCATCACAATTATTGTTATCATCATCATCTTGAATTAGAAAATAAAAATTAAATAAAAGAGGTTTAGTTTGTGAATTGTTTAATTACTCTATTTTTACCACTACTACTACTAGTAGTAGTGGTGGTGGTGATATTATTATCACTATTACTATTAATAATATTATTACTTTTATCATTATTGTCATTGTTATTATTGTTGTTATTTTGATTATGATATCAATTTTTAATTTTACCATCACAATCATTACTATTATTATTAGTATCATTATTATTACTAATATTATTATACCATTATTATTGTTATTGTTGTTGTTGTTGAAAAAACAAAAACCATAAATTTCATTTGAAAGATAAAATTGAAAATCATAAAAACTTTGACAAAAAGGCTAAGGAAAAAAACCAAGAAATCAAAAGAAGAATGACCAAATTAAGATTTTTATTATTATTGAAAAAACAAAAATTATAAAATTGACTTGAAGGATAAAATTGAAAGCGTAAAAACTTTGAAAAAAAGGAAAAGGAACAAAATAAGAAATCAAAAGTAGAAGGACCAAACTGAAAAAATATTATATATATAAATTAAAATTGAAGGATTAAATTGAAAAATCATAAAACTTTAACAAAAGAAAAAATGACAAAAATAAACAATCAAAATTAAAAGGACTAAACCTGAAAAGGCAATAAAAATAAGGACTTGAGTGCATCTCTCTATGTAACAGAGAGAAATGAAGGTAAAAAAAAAAAGGACTACCGGCGATAAATCGGCCACCTTTAGACACGAGCCAACCATAAAGGAAGAGTACATGGCGAAGCACAAAATGATACGACGGAAGATAATTTTCCATCACCGGGAGGCATTACACATTGTCCAAAGTATGCAACGCCTCCCATGAGTTGACGCATGTATAACACACGCCAACAACGTTTTTAATAAAAAAATATTAATTAAATGTTAAATGACTTCATCACCCTTGACCAACCCCAGTAATTACAAAAAAAACTTTGAGGAAAAGACATCAATACCCTTGTTTATATGGCCTATTTTTTTTTACACCAAGGACAATTGTATAATTGTATTGTACAATTAAAAAGTAAAAATATCAAAAACACCTTTGTCTAACAATGTTAGTTTTTTTGTTTTTATTTTTGTTTATTTTATTTTAGAAGTATTTTAATTATTTTATTGTGCATTAAAAGATAAATAGATGAAAACAACCCAAACAAATTAGTAATGATAAATAAATCTTGTAAAAAGATCAAAACACCATTGAATCAAAAGCAATCATTTTTTCTTGCCGAAGTCATAGACGTTACTCCACTATTATAGTGAAAAAATAAAATAAAATAAAATAAATTGTCTATAGCTGTAGGAAATATTTCATACTTTTTAATATATTTATTATTATGTATCTTTATCCATCTTGTTTAAAAAAATATAAAAATTCACTAAGAAAATATTTTAAATATATTTTTATCTCTTTATTGTTTCTTTCCTTTAATACTTAACAAACACAACTACAGAGATTAGTAGACTGCATGTTTTTAGAATAGACAAAATTTTCAAGTGTTGGTTAAATCTGACGGTTACTACTCACTGAGTGAGCAAGTCCCATGCCAAATCTAGAAAGTTAATTTTTAGTTAGTGTCTCGCTTTCTGTGGAAGTCGGACCCAAAAATAATTAAATGTAAAAACAAAGTTGTACAAGCATTATTAAAGTATTTTCTAGTAGTAAAATTCTTTTGATGAAATTAAAAAATAAATAAAATGATCAAGGTAGAAAAAAAATTAAAGGAACAAAATAAAAAAAAAATTGCTGTTACAAGACACAACTAGGTTGCTCACGCTACATCGTGAGTTAAATTAAAAGTCAATTTCAATAGAAAAAAATATATTACCAAGAGTTATTAATATTTTAATGAATTTCAATTAAAACTAAAAATATATTGAGGCAGGCCCTTTCTTGTCTTGATTTTAAAACCAAATTGTGTTGGATTTTATTTTTATATGACCTAGTTGATTATCAACTTAGTAAAAACTTGATTTGATTTGAGAAAAAAATATCAAGATAATAGTGTTTAACATTGTTTTATAAATATTGAGAAAATGATGTTTTTAATTGACCAAAATTAACCCATCAAATACATGTCCATGTTAGGTTTAACAAATTTATTTTTTAAATTATTATTTTTATTTAATTTGATGATAATAAAAATAGGTATACGCGAGAAAACAATTAAATAAACTTTTTTTTAAAATAGAAAAAATATTATGAAGGGTTGTACAAAAAATACTTGCTGATATAATAAAAAAAGTATCATTTTGGTTAAAATAAAAGTAATAATTGAATGGTATTTAATAAAAAAAATCTAAAACAAAATTTTAATTAATATATTTTAATACACTTAAATTAAAATTCCATAAAAAATATAAAGAACAAAACAGGCCAAACACATGGACCAATATGCTTGGCGGTACACTAGATGTCTTTTTTTTCCTTATGTTAAGAAGTAGGTGATGGGTTGCATGCCTTATTTTTTAAAAAAATATATAAATAATAGGTCATTTGTATTTTTAGATTTTAACAACCAAAGAGGTGGCATGAAAATCTAGGAATGGTTTTTTCAATTTAAAAAAATTATTTTTCAAAATATTTTAACTTTTTAATCTAAAACACCTAGAAAATACTTTTAGAATCTAAATGAACCAATTTATCAAGCACTTATAAATTGGTAAAAAAAACACAAAACTAAGCTAAGTTTTTTTCTTTTTCTTTATCAACCTTGATCTATTTTTTTTAATAAGATGAGGGTAAAAAACACATCAATCAATCTTCTCTTGTAAAACGGAATTTATTGACACAAAAAAATGTTTTTTTTAGTTGTTAAAACGTTGTCAACCGATGATTTTTTTTCTTTTCATTTATTTTTTGATAACTTCCTCCCTAGAACTTGAGGACTGAAACATAAACAAAATCAAGTTCTAGATAAAAATCTAAAAAAGAGGGATTAAAAATAAAATAAAAATAGAAAACTTTGGGGGAACAAAAAGTTAAGAATGCTCGTTAGCTACAATAGAAAGAAAAAAAAAAGTAAAAGAAAAGGAGGTAAGAATCCGTTTCAGCATCAATTTTGATTCCTGGAGTTTTAATTGTGTTAAAACTGAATTTTATTTTCCAAATCTACATCAATTCGGAATCTTTTTTTAGTGTTGCAAGAAACCCTTACGAAGTTTAATTGTAAATAAATAAACTAAATAAGAAAGTATCACATTGAAAAACAAAATTAAATAACAAAAAAAAGGAGTACAAAAAAAGAAAAACATCATACGAATCAAAATTCCATCCAAATTGAAAGCATGAAATCCAGTTCTTGTTAGCAATGGCTGTGTCGCCGATTCTTGTCCCAGCCCAAATTAATTTAACCAACATTTTCAGTATGATCCAGTCTAAAAGTAAAAGTACATGTAATTTAATTATTCCGATTTTAAATTTATTATTTTTTAAATTATTATTTTGAGTATCATAAATTTCAGAACTATTAAAAATTTATATGATTGTTAACTTTAAAATTTCAAAAAATTAATTGAGATAAATATAAACTAATTCAGATAATCACGATTAATAAAAATAAATAAATAAAATTCTGTGATTCACCGAAGAGCAATCTATGCTAGTGAGAGGATCTTATGATTTTATTGGGTTAACTAATTACTACACAACATTTGCTGCAGTTCTTCTTCCTAAATCTAATCTACTCGATGTTAGCAAAAATCTGTTTGTGGTTTTGTTCAAAACTCAAGGACCAAATAAATAATTTATTCAGGATAAAAATATTGCCACCCTATCCATTGATGTATGATCCATCAGGTTTTTAAAAATAAATTTTATTGAGTTGCCCGTTGCTTGTATTTACTAAACAAATCAAAATTAATATTCAACTAAGTATAGCCAATAAATATAATAATTATAAAATATTTCTTGAGAGTCAACAGTTTGGGATGCCCGTATCGATATGATCGGATTTCACGTGCTTATGTATCAGTCATTAAATGATTTGTTTGTCCAATAATTAGCTATTATTTATCAGTATTTTTTTTAATTTTTCTACCTGGATGTTCATTTAAAGCAGGCGGGTGATAATCTAATATTTTTTAGGTTAGCCAATTACTCACTTCAAGTATGGATGGTTTGATGACTTACCGGACTCAATATTTTTTAACACAACTAAATGTTGCGCTTAAGTTTATATGTTTGGTGAGCTATCATACCCAACACACGTGAACTCAGTTAAACCCTGAGCTCAAGCATATATAAGTCTGGCTAGCTATTAGATTCAACATTCTTGGGCTCAGTCAAAAGTTAAGCCCATACATAAATGGGTCTGACAAGTTGTTAAACTCACCACCCTCAGGCTCAGTTAAGCGTTAAATCCAAATACATATGGCTCTGACAATCTTGCTAGGCTTCATTTTGAACCACGAGATTCTAATAAGTCAGAGATATTTTATCTCTTTAACACAAGAGGTTTTAATGCTATAAAAATGACTTTTTAGTCCTCCCTTCCATCAAAGGGTTAGAATGATGGGCTATAAAGACCCATTACACACTTAAAAGAAGGAGTTCTGAATCTCCATTCTCTATAGTACATTTATTTTTAGAATCTCTCTTTAAAATATCATTGTCTTTTCTGTAAGAAAGATGCTTAAGAATCAGAGAGTCCTCAAATTCACTAAAAGAGACCTTTTACACTTACCGACCACCTTAGCTAATCAAACACCAGCCACTTTGGATAGGAAGAATGTATCAAATTATCAGAACCAAGAGATTAATCGATTATTCAAGATATAAGGTTTGCCTTCAAGTTACCTGGATTTTTTGGGACATCACCAATTGGTACCGTCTGTGGAAAGTGATAAAAAAACCCTCAGTTCTTCTTTCATAACTGGTTTATTGGCATCTTTAATTACCATCATAAGTAAAAAAATCAAGACACTCATGGAATGAGACATGTCATAGACCTTCCTATAGTTGTTGGTACATCTATTTTACCAAAACTTCAACAACTCTTCAATAAGGAATAAAAAGTGCTATGCAACAATTTGATCACTCTAAGTCAGAGTATAGTTTTTTCTACTTGCGCATGAGCTTTTTGAGAAAAGCAAATTTAGGCTGGGTGTTGCCAACTTCACGAATGTAGTTGGAGCCTTGAGATTTTAGAAAGCTTTCAACAAGTACAAATGAAATGTTTGTTCAGACTGTAAAATATGTGAAGTCTATTTGTCAACCACCCAAAAGATATCTACTAGAGAAATTTTATTTTTTTTCCTTTAGAACTGAGACCATGATCTCAATAGAAATGTCATCAAGTTGTTTATACCTTAAAGGGTAGCAAAAATATATCATGGTTAATGATTAAGAATGTAAGTTTCTTATATATAAATTAAATTATTCAAAGTAACGATATTTTCTTTTTTCCAGGTGATATCCAAGGGAATAACTTTATAACCTTCCAAGGATGGGATGAACTAAATCTTCGTAATGCAATTGCATAATTTATCATAAAAGGGATTGACATATGTTTATATTATGAGTTTATTAATGCTTAAAATTATCAACAATGGCACCTCAATTATGATTTTGATATTAACAAGATCACCATGATTCCAGTTTGGATCAAACTCCATGATTTTTATAGGAATTTAACTAATGAATTACAGATAATATGGGTTTTTCCGGTCTGTTAAACAAAAAAACAATTGTTTATTTTCTTAGCTTTCTATTATTTTTTAATCTTTTAGGTATAATTTTATGAATTTGGGTAAGATTCATTAAATAGAATAAAAATTAATCATCTTCAAAAAAACAATAGTATTAGTTATTATTGATTTTTTTAGGGTATTTTACTATTCAATATTTTAATGAACAGTAAAAAACCAATAGTTTTGGGTAGGAGTATTTAGATATTTTTGTTTTTTATATACATATAATTGATATAATTTCCTGATTGACTTTAGGTGTTCAATATTTTTTTTTCATTGACTAGAAAATAATCAAGAATTTTAACATTGATTATTTCATTAACAAACATGAAATTACTATTGACAATCATTTTCACGTTTCAAATAATAATATCAAACCCACGCTTTTGAATAATTAGAGCTTAGTGTCTTCAAGCTAATTGAGATTAAGTCCATCATTTTTTAGACTAATTACGGAAATTTATATAAATACAAAATTAAGAATACTTAAATAGAGAGAATTATCTTTGAGATTTGTCCAAAAAAAGATGAATACAAGATGACAAGCTTGATTGCTTGTTAAAATTGGCATGTGTTAGTTACACCGTATTTTTAAAAGTTTTGAATTTGTTTTTGTTAAAAATATTTTTTTATATATTTTTAAATTATTTTAATATGCTAATATTAAAAATAATTTTTAAAAAATAAAAAAATATATTTTTAAATATATTTTTAAATAAAAAATATTTTAAATCATAATCACAATTATTATCACAATTCCAATCAAAATTTGTATCCGAAAATGTATCCAAAAGTATCAAACAAATGACCCACGGTACGTGTTTCTTTTATATCCAATCATATACACTCTATGATTGGCATTAATCAAGAACAATCATCTCTAGAATTCATGCCACAACTTGTGGTTATAGAGTTATGACTAAGCCTAAATTACTATATCATAGATTTACCATAAAGAATCTCAATTATTTAATTTAAATTAGTGTCAGAAAATTATTTATAAAGAAAATTATTATGTCAGAAAAAATGGGTTCATATTAATAAGATAGAGGGGATTTTAATTAAGAAAATTTCATTTTTATTTTTATTTCAACTCTTTCAAAGTTTTTTTTTATATTTATTATAATTGCTTTTAGTTGTTATCGAACAAATAACATATTTTAAAAAGCTATATTTAAAAAATTATGATAAGAAAAAGGAGGAATTATACTAGAAAATTATTTTGTTTCAATAGAATTTAAATTAGTGTTTTTTTAGTAAAAAACAAAATGGCATATAATTAGAAAAAAAAATTTGAAGAGCTCTCTGTAACATGAGATAAAATATCTTAATCTATTTATCTTTAAATTTCCCAACTTAGTTTTTGGTTAGTATTCGCAACTCTTTTTAATATTTATTGACGTATATAATTCTTAATCAATTTTATTAAACACACATCAATTTTTTAGTTCACAATTAAAACTTTTCTTGATGCTTGAAAACATGTTATAAACACCTATATATTTTTAATATTATAATTTTTTTTTAATATGACCCATGATAAAGCAAGAGTTAACGAACTAATACCTTCTATATGACTTTAGTGTGTCATAACGAGAGGTGACTAAAAAACTTGAAAAACTGATTGAACAGAGAAAATCAATAAAAAATTAATTAAAAAAACCAATCTAAAAAAAACCAAATTAAATAATTAAATCCCCACACGTCTTAGTGTTTTTTAGGTAATTACAAAGTAGTTAAGCTTTAGTTGTCAGGAAACATATTTCATACATTTCCTCCCAACAATAATCACTTAATTAAACAACTAAGCCATAAACCACTTATAATGGAATCAATCAAATAGGGATGGAACGTGCCATTAGTTTTGCCATATGTATTGAAAGAAGAGTGCAAATAAATTTTCTTGAGATTCTACTAATTAATAAGACGTGCACGCAATACAAGTGGAATTCTTTCTTTATATATTTGCATGGTCCATGGATTTATTTTTATTTTATTTTAACAAAGGATTCTTGAACACATGGAAAGTCCATAAATATTGATGTTTCAACTTCTTGTTTTTTCTTTTTTTAACGTCAAATTGAGAAACTTTATAGTCATCAATCATCTCATATTTGATAAGAACATTCAAACCTACATTCTCCTTTATAAAAGCTTATTATTTAGCCCTCGAATGTCAAAAGAATCACGTAAAAAAATCAAAAAATTGATTAAATTGAGAAAACTGGAAAAAAAATAAAAAAAAAACCGAACCTTAAAAAAAACAGATTAAACCGATTAAAATTTTGAAAAAACTGACCGGTTCGATTCGGTTTCGGTTTTATAAGCCTGAAACTGAAAAAACCGAACCGAACCGAACCCAAACCGAAAAAAAATAAAAAAAAAACCGAGCTAAAATTGAAAAACGGAGCCAAACCGGTTTGAACCGGTTTTTCTTCTAAAAAACATAAACGAACCGAAACCAGTCGGTTTGAACCGGTTTCAGTTTTTTTTTTTAAAAAAAATTCGGTTTGGTTATTTTTTTTTTATAAAAACCAAACTAAACCGAAAATAATCACCTTACCTTCAACACAATTATATATATCTTTATCGGGTTATTTTGAATGAAAATCGAATCACTTGTATGCATCACTAGTATTTGAGATGATTCCAAAACGAAAACATTCAAGGAGGTGAAAGAGAATATATGCCCATAATTGGCCACACACAAACAACAAACTCTAATAATGTACAAGTGCAAAGACGTTTCTTAAGGAATAATAAGTTCTTAATGCCATCGTTATCGTCTCACTTATTTCTTTAATGGGAGGTGTTAGAAGGTACGTAGTCTTTTTCTTATTTGTTTTTGCCCCCAAAGGTGGTATGGCCATGGAATATTTGACTTCAAAATCCATCCCCCCGTCCATTTATGATTAGTTGACAAGCTTCAATCATGTATGTGCTATTTAAAGTGTTTTTAGTACGAAAGAAATATTAAATTAATAATCTTTAATAAGAAAAGAAATATTATATGTATATTATGAAATTTTAAAAAACTGTTTCTTAAAAAAATGATAATTGATAAATTATTTTAATGTATTTATAAGTAAAAAATACTTTTAAAAAAAAACCGCTATGCAAATATTTATTTTCAAGTTTAGGGTAGAATTCATTAACATTATGGAATTGATAAATAAAGTCGAGTTTAATGAAATTACTGATTTATTTATGTGACCAACCGCGGGGTTAGTGACACAAACAAACAAATATAAATTGAAAGAGGGTGATAATACATATATTAATGATTTGTGAGTGTTTATATAGAATTTTGTTTCAAGATAACAACTTATATCCCACCGCTTGACAATTTGTAAACCATAATTTTTTTGTGTGACTCATTACATCACTTGAGTTTTTGGCAATGAGTCACCCATTAATTTTATTAAAAATATTTTAAAACTATATAATAAGATAATCAAGATAAATATGATCTATATCATCACTCATAGTAGTAGGAATAGTAAACTCCATTAATCACACTAATAAATCCAACTATTAAGTTAATGGATTGTTTTCACAAACAAATTGATTCGTATCGATTTAGATAGTATTTGGAAACATGATTGAAATTATATTTTTAAAAATTTTAAATTTATTTTTGTTTAAAATTTATTTTTTTATGTTTTTAAATCTTTTTGATATGCTAATATTAAAAATAATTTTTTAAAATAAAAAATATTATTTTAATATATTTTCAAGCAAACAAACATTTTAAATAACAACTATTATGACACTACTAAATACATAATAAATGCTTTCACTTCATTAAGATTTATCCAGCAATTCTTTGTGTGAATTCTCAAGTCTCAATGATTGAAGATAAACTATTAAAAAATATAAAAAAAAATAATCAAGAAAATATTTTTAATGATGGTGTGCACTCACCAAGTGCCTAACATCCACACAAGCAACAAGAGAGATGCATGAGGACTTCTCTCTCCACTATAATAATTGTTTTTTAAATTAATTTTTTTAAAAATATATTAAAATAATATTTTTATTTTATTTTTTAAGAATTATTTTTTATATTAGTATATGACAACAATGTGAGAATATAAAAAAAAATTAAATAAAAATTATTTTAAAAATTATTTTTTTAAAAAATACTTTTAAACAAGAAAAGATAAATAATTTCTAAAGCAGTTCCATGGACCCCACAAAACCCCGGAAGAAGTAAACGCCATGAGCCACGTGTCAGACAACGAGGGGATACATCTGCCACGTGCGAGAGGGTGCCAGCATGGACAAGAAGTGGATGCCAGCTGGCAATAACCCGACACAGATTTTTGAGCTGAGGGAGAGGCATGAATGCAAAGTGGATTTGGAGGACAAAACGAAACAAAACAAAAACATCATCTGCTGTCAGGGGCAAGCATAAAAAGATGAATGGTGGCACGTCACACGCTTGGTCACTGCAAAAATGTTTTTACTGGGACAACTCGCTCGAGATGCAAGGACAACTCGACTCAACAGTGTCCTTTCTCTCTCCTTTCCCAGGTGAAATTGAGTTCCATATCACCCTCGGATGCCCTCACTCTTTCTTTTTAATAAATAACATTAATGGTCTCTGACATCCACTTTCTCATGTCTAGATATATGTTTGGAGCTGTAATAATAATTTTTATGATTATTAAAATTAATTTAAAATATTAATTTAAAATAAAAAAATTAATTTAATTTTTTAAAAAAATAGGTGAAGATTCACTTTTAAACTCTCTCTAAATTTTGAATAACCAATCACTTTCATGAATAAACAAGATATATGTTTTTGATATTTGTTCTTATAGATAATTATATTATTTATAAAAAAAAATTTAACATCAGCGCATTAAAATCATTTAAAAATATTAAAAAAATAATTTAAATTAAAAAATTAAATTTAAAAAAAAACAACCTCGATAAACAAGCCATACCATACCGTTAAACAAATCATCATAAATGATTTTAGTCATTCATAGACTATTAGTGAATTTGTAAAAAAGAAAATATCTTCTTACAATTTTGAAAGAAGCCAGATGAGTCTTCAAAAATATTATAAATGTGAAGGCTTTTATATTCAATGAGGTCCAGGTTAGGCCAGCTTGCAATGTTGGCATGAAACAGGGCCACGTGTTGATTAGAAAAATAAAGACAAAATTTTAGTCCACAGGTTTGTCAACTAAATTAGTAAATATGTTGGAAAAGTTAAATAAATTCCTCAGCTAAGGCAGCCAATGACACATTTACCCTTCTAATACTCTACTAGGAGGGGTGACATCATTGGTCATGCTGAATCGATTTATGTATTCTTAATATATAAGCGATTAAGATTGGTTACACCAGAAAATTTAAATATAATGTTTTTTTTTGTCTTTATTACCTAATCCAATATTTAATTGTTCTAATTTAAGGGAAGGCTAATCCAGTACACCTTGTTATAAGAAATGATAAGATGAGCACGATTAGATTTATATAAAAAAATAAATGAGCATAATTAGTTTCTCTCAAATTGAGAATTAATGCAGCTTAAATTTTTTTCAACATTAACAAAATAATAATTCGACACAAGCATTTCTAAAAACACAAAAATAAAAAAAAACTTAAAACTAGAGTTGTTGACTCGTTTGAGTTTAATAAGTTCAGTTAATTTAAATAATACGAATAAAAAGATGTAATGACAGTAAATAAATTGACAAAAAAAGCTGACAACATAAAAAAGACAGGACCCAAGCTCATCTAGGTTAGCATGTCGAACTTACAACTTGATCGTAACATTGGGGTAACTTTGTCGAAAGCAAACTAAATAAAATCATGAAGCTAAATTATCAATCAACTTAATGTTCAATGGCTAAACTAAAAAATAAAAATAAAAAAGCAATGAAAACAAAAGATTCATGTAAACCCGCTAACTCTGCGACCAAGAGCACATGATCGAGATAATCCCATATAAAAGAAATTGAGAGAGAGAAAAAAACACTAAGACTAATTCCTAATAAAAAACAAATAGCAATAAAAACAATAAAGATTAAATTGAATAAAAAAGAAAAATAAAAGAACACCTTTTATTATGACAAGGAGAAGAGAAAGAAAAAAGAGAGGAGAAAAAAAAAATCAATTAGAGCCCAACCACTACTCCTTCGTGTATATGCAAGGCACCAATAGAAATACCATGACAATATGCTTCAAACACCGCCTCAAAAAGCAGTGTTTGAAAGTAGGAAGACGCTACACGTGTTGCCTTCTCACCAGTACATACCACACACGCACCATCTATTTTTTTATTTTAATTAATATATAAATTTATAAAAAGACTAAATCATCCCCAAGTTAACTTATTAATCATTAAAAAAAAATTATTTTTAAAATACAAAAATATTCTTATTTGCGTGTTTGAAGATTTTTTTTTTAGTTTAACGTGGGTGTCCGGGCCAGCTTTCGCACACCTCGACTAATCCCACGGGCCTTGAAGTTAACGACCATGTAAGCCTCCAGTGTCCATCATATGAGCAACCACAGGACTCGAACCTGAGACCATAGAGGGAGCAAACCTCTTAGTCCCAAGCTCTTACCGCTGGGCCACCACCTAGATGGTTATGTTTGAAGATTTTTTTTTTTAGTTTAACGTGGGTGTCCGGATCAGCTTGCGCGCAACTCGACTAATCTCACAAACCTTGAAGTTAACGACCATGTAAGCCTCCAGTGGCCATCATATGAGCAACCACATGGCTTGAACCTGAGACCACAGAGGGAGCAAACGTCTTGATCTCAAGTTCTTATTATTGGACCACCACCTAGATGGTTGAATATTTACTTTTAAGGGTGATAGTCTTTACATTGTCTTTCTAAAATATAAAAAAACCACGTTGCCTCCGTTTAACCTCTTAACAATCAAGGATAATATAAACTTGATACTATACTTTAAAAAGGATAAAAGCTATAATTGTTCTTGGTTAATTTTTTAACAGGTCTCATAAAAAAGATCATTTTATTTTAATATCAAGTTTATTATTTTTTTATTGAAAGAGCGAAACAGTAATTATATTATCATGGTGAATAATTATATATTTTTTTTTTCAAATCGCAGTACGAGATTACTCAAGAGATGTGCTCTCTGTCTCTAATCCACGTGAAATTTGCAAGTGGATACCACCGGTCAAAAAGTTTTGCCTCCAAATTGATGAACCAAATCATCTTAAGCACATGTAGAAAACTAAAAATTATTTTCACGTGAAAGAAAAAAACAAAACAATTTTTTTTTTCATAAATTAGATTAAAAAAAAACACACTATTCATGTTAAAGTTTCACGTTCAAATCTAGAAATATACTATATAGTTACTATGCACTAAGCTATGGGACAAACTCAATTTTTTTTTAGCATAAAAAAGAATTTTTAAGCATTTTTTTTATAATATCATTAAATTTAATTTAAATACTTAATTTTAATTTTTTTTACTCGACTTCTTGTTTAGCTAAGTTTTTAAATCAAATCGTCTAGTTCAATATAATTTAGTCAATTTATTTTATTAATTGATTAGATTGATTTTAAGTTGTTCAAGTTAAAAGGATTATGTCAAAGCAACTCTCATATCATTTAATTTTAAATTTAGATTACGTAAATGATTTGGTTGGAAGTTTTTTTTGTTAATGATTATTTTTTAAAGTGTTTTTTATTTAAAAATAAATTAAAATAATATATTTTTTATTTTTTTTAAATTTATTTATAACATTAACGTATTAAAACAATAAAAATATTAAAAAAGATAAATTAAACTAAAAAAATAAAAAAATTCAAAAATATAATTCAACTACGATGCTAATCAATACCATTATAATAAATAGTAATTGAAGTAGTTTAAAAATAGACCTCCACGAAACCGTCCGAGACACCTTTCTCTTCTTCTTCTCCCCATTCTGACAGCTCCAACGCGTAGACAGACAGCCCTTTTCGCTCAGTCTTCGCGTTCCCACCACCCCTTTCTCTCTCTAAGACACCACATTTCTTCAAGAAAAAAGAGGGGTTTCAAAAGGAGTGTTTTGTCTAGTTCTTTCTTTAATGGCAAAATCAAAGAATAATGCAAAGAAAGTTTCTTACATATCAGTTCCATCACAAATAATCAATTCTTTATCTTCTTCGGCTTTACAATCTCTGCTTATTCCTCCAAAGAAACCATCAGCAAACAGGTTCTTTGGGTTGAAATGGTTTAGAAGTCCAAGATTTTGGTTTTTGGCTCTGTTTCTTTGTGGTTTTCTTGGTACGTTAAAGTTATGGTACACTCTTGACCCTTTAATACCACTTTCTCCTTACTCTTGTGTGACTAGTCAGTCACAGCTGCAAGAGTCTTTTTCTAATGGGCATACAAGACAGCAGCTTGGTTTTGTTTCAAATGATGAAAGAAATGATAAAAAAGATCAAGAAGTAGGATCTGTGAATGCTCGGGAGCTAAAATTTGAGGCGGGTATTAAGTCAAACGAAGTAAAACATGAGTCTTTGAAAGGTGTGGTTGATTTTCAGGGTGGAATATCTGGTGGGGTTGAAGAGGAGAGTGAGTTTTGGAAACAACCTGATGGGTTGGGTTATAAGCCTTGTTTAAAGTTTAGTAGTGAGTATAGGAGAGGGAGTGAACTGATTTTTGAGGACAGGAGGAAGTATTTACTAGTTGTGGTTTCTGGTGGAATGAATCAGCAGAGGAATCAGATTGTGGATGCTGTGGTGATTGCAAGGATTCTTGGTGCTGCTTTGGTTGTTCCTATTTTGCAAGTTAATGTCATTTGGGGAGATGAAAGGTAAAAAAAAAAAAAAAAAACTATTAAAACATTTTGTATCATAGGCTATGCAAACTAAATTTGTGTCCTTTGTTGTCCATAAATGCTACATGTGCGTGTTTATTTAATTAAGCTTTGTGATTGTGGTTTTATATGCTGAATGCAGTGAATTTTCTGATATATTTGATTTGGCGAATTTCAAGAGAGTTCTAGCAAATGATGTGAGAATAGTTTCATCATTGCCATCATATCATCTAACCAGAAGGCCGGTGGTGGAGAGCCGAACTCCTCTCCATGTCTCCCCTCAATGGATCCGCGCACGTTATCTCAAAAGGGTGAGAATTGTTTCTCAGTTTTTTTCACCGCAGAGTAATTGCTTATCTTCTTTGTATTGATTGTTGCTGATCAGTTTGTTGTTTGAAGTAGATGGCTTTTGCCACTTGTTCCTTGTTCACTTTGGAAAGTTGATTTAGCAAATGAAAAATAAAAAAGAAGGGAAATTTAGAATGTAGGCATATAAGATAAGCTAAGCTTGGCAGCTGATAGTTTGTAACTAGGCTTAATGGCCCACAAATTGTTAAGGTATTATTGAGCATGTATGTCTGTTTTTCGGTTTTTGCTTTGCTTTAACTGTTTGGATTTAGAGTATTATGTTCTGGTTGTTGGGGTAGGATGCTATTAATTGATAATCAGGATTACAATAATGACTTACCAAAATAGCTTCTGCTCTTCGACTAGGCTTAAAAAGAAAGAAAGAGCTGTCGGAAACTTTCATAATTTTGAGGGCACAAATTGCAGTCTGGCACTCCAGTTATATTAATTGGCTCTGGTCTCATACTGATTGAATGGTTCTGTATTTTTGCTGGATGGCATTTTGGATGAAAGATTCTTTGCCTGTACATTTGATTCACTAGCTTCAGAGAAAGATTGATTCAATGTATAGCTGATTTTAGAGCGCGCTTGAAATTGTGATAGAGGTTGCTTTTCAAAATGTTTTTTTTTGCTTGGAAATGCATCAAAATAATTTTTTTAAAAAATTATTTTTGATATTATCACATCAAAACGATAAAAAAAAAAAAACAATTTGAAGAAAAACAAATTCAAATTTTTTCAAAGGTGCGGTTGGACTGCAAAAACAAACATAGCCTTAATATCAAACCCGGCTCGAGTTTTGTCCACGTTTAGCATGTCCAGTGTATTATCTCTCATGAGAGTTGTCATTTCATATTTGACCAGTATCAATGTGCTCCAGCAGATACCAATTGGCATAGTGGGTCTTACTTGTGGTTTATTTTGGTTCTGCAGCTTAACCGAGAAGGTGTTTTGCTTCTACGTGGTTTGGATTCAAGGCTCTCTAAAGATCTTCCTTCTGATCTTCAGAAACTTCGATGCAAGGTATTTTAAGATTTTTCTTGCTTTTTAGTTTTTTCCATTAGATTGATGGCTTTTCACAATTGTGCTAAAATTCAGTCATTTGTGAATTTAAACTCAGTCTAGTGCTGTTCTCCATTCATATTCTCATTGTAGATGTTCTGATCTCGTATTTTGTTTTCCAGGTGGCATTTCATGCATTGAGGTTTGCGCCACCAGTTTTGGAGCTTGGTAACAAGCTCGCAGAGAGGATGCAGAGCAAAGGACCTTATCTTGCTCTTCATCTGCGGATGGAGTTGGATGTGTGGGTGAGGACTGGATGCCAACCTGGTTTGAGCCATGACTATGACGAGATAATCAATAAGGAGAGGAAACAACGACCTGAACTACTCACTGCAAAGTCAAACATGACTTGTCATGAAAGAAAGCTTGCTGGTCTCTGCCCTTTGAATGCCTTGGAGGTTGCTAGGTTAGAATTTAATGCTATGCAAGCTGTTGTGTCAGGATTAAGGCAATGTGAATTCAATTTGCATAGTTTACCTATTTTTTATATTTGAACAATTTCTATAGTCGATTTTTTATTTTATTTCAATGTATTAGGCTTCTTAAAGCTCTTGGAGCTCCAAAAAGTGCAAGAATATACTGGGCAGGAGGGCAACCACTCGGTGGGAAAGAAGCTTTGCTACCATTAACCAGAGAATTTCCTAATTTCTACAACAAGGAAGATCTTGCCTTACCTGGCGAACTAAAACCATTTGCAAACAAAGCTTCCTTAATGGCCGCCATTGATTATTTAGTTTCAGAGAACAGTGATGTTTTTATGCCATCTCATGGTGGAAACATGGGTCATGCAATCCAGGTACAGTCTGCCATCACTTCTTTGTTTGCATCTTGTAATTTTTACTATTTCTAATTGTAGAAGCAAGTAGACTAAATATATGCATACACATATGTTCTTCTCTAGCTAAAGCACTGACTTTAGCGAATGATTCATTTGTCCAATGGATCTTTAATGATCTTCAATTCATGGATTTAGAATCTCAAATGTGTTTATCCTGCTATCTTTGAAACTGAACTTTTGTTTTTGTTACAGGGACACAGGGCATATGCAGGACACAAGAAGTATATAACCCCAAATAAAAGACACATGCTCCCTTATTTTCTAAATTCTTCTCTCCCCGAAGCAGAGTTCAACAGAGTCATAAAAGAATTGCATCGTGACTCCTTAGGGCAACCAGAACTAAGGACTAGCAAAGCTGGAAGAGATGTTACAAAGTATCCAGTTCCTGAGTGTATGTGCAGAGACTCGCATACTCACGTTTTGTGATTGACACCAAAGACTGCCAACTTGATGCAATTAGAATGCAATATGTGCAGAGTGCAGTGACTCGCATACTCATATGATTAAATCAGTGCCAGCATGACGATAGAACTCATGAGAGCCACGTAATAATGTTCTAGGCAATGATGGCTCTATTGAGCTCGATCTTTGAAGTGCAGCTGCAGAAGGCATGCGTTTGCGAGTAATCTCATTTATTTGTTCATATGCTCTTATGCATGCGTGTATTGTACATGGTAAGCAAGATAGGTATGTTACGACAAAAATAGTAAACTATACAGTGTTTCGTTTGATTCATTATAGCTTATAGGATACATCAGTTAATTCATTCTATCTTCTAAATTTATGTAGCATAGGTTCATACGCTGTATATGTACAATAACTCATTTCCAGTGAAATATTATTAGATCACAAGTGTTCATCTGTTTCTCAATCTTGTTTCAGTGTATCCTTTATTTGTGAGAAAAATAATGAACTTAAACTGTTTGTCTTTGCTGTAAAAACCATGTTTTATAAATTTTTGATTTTTTTTTCTTGATTTTTTCTTCTTGGTGTTTTTGGATAGTTTTGATATGTTGATGTTAAAAATAAATTTTAAAAAATAAAAAAAATATTATTTTCATATATTTTTAAATAAAAAACATTTAAAAAAATAATTATTACAATAATATCAAACACAGTGCCTGGACTCTTAGATTATTACTGAGATATTGTTCCACATGAGGCTTTAGGCTCAGCCAGCTTTTGGCCATACACAGAGATGCTTACTCTTTGGGGGCGTTTGCTACACGAGCGACAGCCAGTTTTCAGATTGAGATTTGTCTTTTGGGAATTTGTGGTATACGTTGTTTGAGCTTAATCCCAGTATGCCAATGCCACCCAGATACTGAATCATATTTGCCCTCTAGGAGCTTTGCTGCGCGCATGCTAGCAAGATTCAAATATAGTTTGCCCTTGCTGCATACGTTGGTTGCGCTCTCTCCCAACATAGTAGCCAGTTTATCAGACTTTGGTTGCTGATATTCATGCAGATGATCAGATTTCAGCATTGGCTACATACATTCAGCTTTAGCTGCAATACAGATTTTTGGACAGCAAAGCTAGGTGCAATGAGGCAATGTCATTAAATGTGTGGATTAAATACAATTTCTAGATTTAACAGAGTATCCAAAATGAAGAATTTTATTGGTAGATTTATATAAGTTTCATAATTTAGAGATTTTCAGATTGAGTTTCAGTTTAAATATATGTAGAATAAATGATCAGCTAGTTCAAGGTAACTCCATTTATTGCGCTCACGATTCATCAACACCCCCTTTGTTAGTATAATTTATGTTAATTTTTAAGGGTGTTATAATGATAATAGACAAGATAATAATTTAACCAAACTATATAGCATAAAAGTGAAGAGATTGCTGATAAATCTTTATTCACAGAGCTTATTTAGATGACTTCTGATATGGAAGTTATGCGGACATACTCTATGATTATTTGTTGCAACTTTCAAGCATATTAAATGGAGATGCTATTAGGAACTCCCTTCCCTGTGACACCATGAGCAGAAAATGGCTTCAGGAGCTCATATGGAACAACTCCAGCTCCAGTCCTATTTTTCAGGTTCAAATCAGTGTTCCTTTCATCAATAATCCCTTCGAGCTCCTTCAGTCTTCCAGTGAACTTTTCAAATGCAGCCTTAATGACAGGATTTTCTTCCCAAGATGGTTCCGTTTTCTCGCCGATATACTCCTCATCAGGCGAATGGCTAGATAAAACATTCAGAACAGCCATCACTTTTGTTGCTTGAAGCTGTGTAGGGAAGCATTTTAACAGTGAAAGTTCTGGTTTCTTCAAGAAGAGCTTCCACTCCTCATCTGATGGTGACTCAGTTGGCATGTTGGTTCGAGCTATTGTTGGCCTGTTGGGGAAGTACCCACCATACATGTACTGGCCAAAGTTCACAGCTGCATGATGACCTGAAGTCACCCAAATTATTGTAGTTAAAACATGAACCAAGTTTTCTTGTGTTTTCAGGACAGGCCACCATGGTTCATCCTTCTTGTCTTCGTGGCCTTTAGCTCGCACTTCTGTCCACCATGCTTGAAGTTCTTTGTCGGACTCCACCATGCTTGCTTCTGGGTAGTAGTGTTTCACGTAGTCACCAACCCATTCCTTAATTGCATCCCAAAGAACAAGACCGTCATTGGCAAATGGATAGTCTTCGATTGTCAGCTTCAGGCCATGTCTTGCTGTTGGATCCTCTACTGCCATTCCCCTGAAAATTGATGAAGGCAGAGAATTGATGTGTTGAGCAGCTAAATGACAAGGCCGTCCAAGAACTGTGGGATAAGGTTAGACAAACTCTAGACCTATGTATGTGCGTTACCTTCTAATGAGGTCAGCTGGCAGTGCTTCCGTATCGAATCTCCATAGCTTGTCATAAGCAACTGAGCTGAGCTCCATGCAGTATTTTCCAGGAGAGAAAGTGGTTTCAATTATTCCTGCTGCATTGATGAGGCTTTCTCGAGCAAGAGCGTTGATTTCCATTGTGTATCGGAAATGCGGACGTAGAAGTCTATTGATTGGATGCATTGCACTTAGTTGCCTATTAGCAGCAATTATGTACGGCTCTGCACAGCAGTGTGTCCTTAGCCTGCAAAAAAAAAAAAAAATGTCCCAAAGTTTAAGTTCCATGATCATGGCTTCGAGTTTGTACCAATGAATGACAAGTAAGTTCATAAAAAAGCATAATTTCTTTAACTTATCAAATCTTACAAGTGACATACTATTAATCTCAACTTAGACCTACCAGTGAATGACGAGCTGGTGGTAACCGGAGTCATGAGCACAAACATGAGCTTTGGCCAGCCTCCACAGCCAGCAACCAGTGGCATCGGAACAGCTGGGTGTAAACACTTGTTTCCATTGTGGCTTGTCACCGGATGGTGGCCTGGTGAGTTCAATGGCCAGAGGCCTCAAGGTGCCATTTTCCATGAGGAAGAACAGCGTCCGAGATCCATATAAAGTAGTTCCTTCAAGCTCTCTCACTTTGTTCACATAAGGCAAGTATAAATCATGATAATCCAACATAAAAATCCTCTTTTGTTTCATAGCCTACAAACCACCAAGATCCAAGAACTTAATTTGGAAAATGTTGTGAAACAATACAAAATAGAAAATTAGCTTGTTTACCAGTGTCTACACCCTTACCTCTTCAACAGTCATAATTCCTCCAATCTCTTTTTCCAAGAGCTCTGTTGTGATCATTGATTCAGGAGGGCCATAGATTTCAGGGTCAAGCTTACTTGTTAGGGGCCATTCCTGCTTGAAAGAAGTCACAATAATCTTCTTACTTTTCTGTCACCCTTCTACCACTAATGCAAAAATGATTCAATACGGATTTTCTTACCGTAACTAACTGTATGCTGAAAGGATTTAGACCAGCCAGTGTTTGCCGAGAGAATTCTTCATCCTTGAACCAAGAAAATTTATCTCCTGCAGAAGAAACTTATTTGTAAGAAATTTATTCTATAAATATATATGCACGAGAAGAGGTAGAAGGGGAATCATACTATCAATCATGTCAGGAGTGTCGAAGAGCAACAATTCATCTCCTCCCTCTCTAAAAGTTTTCACAAGCCTTGGCAAAACCGTGCGGAGAAACCCTGTATTTTTCGGCTTAGGCAATGTAACTCCTTCGTCGAAAAGAGAGTCTATGGCATTGAAGTAAGGGAATCCAAGTTTTGGATCTTCAAAAACAGACTCAATCGATGGCAGGAGCGCGTTCAACACAGACTTCAATGTCTTTGCTGAGAATGTGATTTGTTTCACCTCCGAGAATACCTCATCCCTCGGCACGTAGTTAATGAGGCTTTTTGATTCGGACGATGGGTCTGCATTCATAACCAAAATAATTATCAGATATTCTAAATAGAATCATAAATTGTGAAATATTTCCTTTTCTTGTCATCAGGAATTTTGCTGACCCTTTCTAGTGCGCGGGCGTCCGGTTCTGCAACGCCTTGGGTACGGGCGCTCTTTGCCGCCTAGCACAGGCCTTGCTAGTTTACTGCTTATATCTGGAAAACCAAGATCATTATATGTATCGTAGTCATAGATCCTCTCATGTGACTTTCTCTCCCCTTCTCCATTTCCTCGTATATCTTCCAACTCTTGCTCCCTTAGCCTCTTCAGGCCATCAGGGGTCTCGGAAGTTATGTAGGACTGGTTCATTAGCACATAACCAGATAAAAAACAACTAAAAGTCAACAATCAGAGAATTCTATTTTATCAACAACTATATATAAAGTATTTATATTATTTTCTAACACATCTTTTTAAATGAAAATTTTTTGAACTTCAAACTTTCACAAACCCACATTACTTTATGCTTAATTTTTATAAAATAAATAAAAATAGTAAAATTCAAACTCGTGATAACTTGATCATCAACGCTTTGATATCATATCAAAGAATCATTTTAACTCAATAACTTAAACTTTTAAGTGAGATCTCATAATATAATTTATATTATTCTTTAAAATTTGAACCACACATAGTGTTCTTTTATTTCTAGTTTAGTTTACGTTGTTTTTCCCTTCCTCTCTATCGTGAATTCATGAAAATTTTGTACACAGAGATTAGTAAGTTTATTTGCCGATAATGGAAAATCTTTAAATTTGTTGGAAAAGAATAGGACCTTGTTGGCAAAGAAAATCCTCTTCTTAGAATCATCATATTTGGAATGAGCCCATGAATCACATTCAACATTGACGGGGCCATTAGGGAATCCTTCAAGAACTATGTCCTTAAGAAAGATTTCCTTGTGATGTTGGTTCTCTACCAAAACTGCTCCAACCGCTCCAAATCCTGCCGGTACCGTGAATTTAGTCTCATATTTCACCTCATCATCTTTTTGGTTTGCTTTGTGAGCATAAGCCTTGATTGTTTCCTTCTCTAATCCAGTATCTGCCCAAAAATATACCAGACATGTATCAGTTCATGAAAAAATTTATAGTTACATGCAACACTACCAAAATATCAGTAAATAGAAAGAGAAAACAGAAGCACTACTTACTGGGATCAAGCTGTGAGCTAACAAGCTCCAAAAGAAAAGATTTACCAAATACCTCAGTTAACTCATCAAGAGGTATTGTTAAACCAATATTGGAGAAAATTCCACCAATTGTTACTTTAACCGTAACAGTTGCCTTAACTTTCACAGCAGTTTCTGTTGTTGATGGTTTTGATAAAACCTTGGCATTGCCAAGAGCTGCACGGATTCTAAAGTTAGCTTGCCTTTTAGGTAAATATTGCTGCTTATAAATCGGAAGGCTGGGGTTTCCATGGCTCAGGATTGAGGGTTTTGGTAAAAGTGATGACAAGGGTTTGGTGGAGTTGAGCTTTTGAATCTGAGAGCTTATCATTTTAAGAGGTAGCGGTGAAGTGTGGGAAGGAGTAGTCTACTTGGTTTGGTGCAATGACAATTGTAAGATGGGTTGCATGTATTTATAATGCTGGGGGGGGGGGAAGGGGAGCCCCACAAGGGATCCATCTTATGAAGTTGCATGCGATCATGATATTTGTTGCATGAATGTGATGTCACGGTAATTATTCTCTTGCTGAAAATAA
Organism: Populus x sibirica; assembly: GCA_019202695.1. NCBI lineage: Eukaryota > Viridiplantae > Streptophyta > Magnoliopsida > Malpighiales > Salicaceae > Populus > Populus x sibirica. Next base: position 165,049 of record JAGMVL010000957.1, read on the forward strand.
AAAGAAGAGGGCTATGGCCAGTTTCCCTAGTAAAGAAATGCATTGCTTTAGTGATAGAAGAAAGAATAAGAAATTTTTATTTTTTATAGTAAAATAAAAATGGAGTTATCATCTAATATTTTAGTCATTAAAAACTCTAACCGGTTTTAGAGTCTGAATAAAAAGGATGGTTGTGTATAGGAAGAAGATACGTATCACCCTTAGTATACCTTATTTAAAGTAAATTGTATTGTTTATTTGTCATATATAAACTAAAGTATTGTTGTGTTTTCTAGTCGTGCTGGTCTATCTAAAATTTAATAAAAGTCATCATCGGTAAAGAGATCCTTATTTTATTGGGTTAAAGCCTAGCCATTCTAAAGTCAATATTTTTTTTTGTATTTTTTTCTTTGAATATCGGGAATACATCTTACGCATAAGTTCATAATCCTTGATATTGGGACAAAGGAAATAAAGTTTTGGTATTTTTAAAATGTAAGCCAAATTCTCACGGCTTTATTAAATTGTCAAATCCAAAAATGCATGTAAAAATAAAAAGCTTATTTTTTTATATTTTTTAATATGCTAAAATATACAAATATAATTTATTTTTGAGAGACTTGACCATATACAAATTAAAATTAAAATTATATTTTTAAAAGAAAGATTTTTTGCTGTTGTTTTTATGAAAGGAAACCGATTAGTTTAATACTGAAAAAGCACCTCGCGTGTAGGTCACAATTCCAAATATTAAATATGTGAGGGTAGAAAAAAGTAGAAAATTCAAATTAATTGCAAAATAATCTTCTAAAAATTTAAAATTGATTAAAAACTAGACAAAGACTGTGCTTGGCAAGACACAAATAAAATGTTTTTATCAAAGCTATTTGAATCATGATATCAATTCAAAACAAATTATTGTTCATTAACTCAAAACCAAACAATGGAAAACATCCACATAAATTTTATTAATTTCCTCTACTTCGTTCAAAGTTCATGTCAATCCAAATAAATCCAAACATAAAGATTTAATGTTCAAATCCATATAAACTCAACCCTAAATCATGAACCAACATTTAATATTCAATTAGCAATCACAGTCTTAAAAATAAACTCACAATTCAACGCAAATTATCAATAAAAAAACACTTGAATTCAAATCAAATAATTTCCAAACAATCCAAAAATATACACAACAATAAACAATTTGTCCTAAATTTCACAATGTTATAGCAATTTGTAAAAAAATGGTTTGAGTTTATAGATCAACCTTCTAAGGCGTTTGAAATGTCCAAGGTATACTAAAATAGACATTGAAAGACTGTTGGAATAGTGATGGTGCATGTACCACGTGCCACTACCACTACTGGTGCGTGGATTCACGTGTTACCGCTACTGGACAAGCATGGTTGGTGGATCGGGTGCTCACCTGCCTCCTCTTTTCTCCTACACCAGCAGTGCTCCTTCACGCTATTTGAGGAATGAGATCTAGCCTTCCAAAGCTTTGGTCATTTTATCTTTTCTTTCTCCCCATGCGACTGTTGTTATGGTTGAAAGGATGTCGACTGCTTCTAGTGGCGACAAAAGGGGCTTCTGATGGCGACAAACAATGCTACTAGTGGGTCGCCCAAGGGCTGAGTTGATTTCAGGCCTGATGCTAGGGTGTTTGATTGTGTGGGTATGATTTTCAGGGTTGACTAAACCATCGAGTCTCTTGAGGGGAGTTGGGGTTGTGGGTTGACATGTGGAGGAGCTATCGTGTGTGAGGCTAGTACATAGATGGTTGTGATGAGATGATATTTGAGGTATAGAAACAATGTTGAGGTGTTAGTTGGAAGGGATGATTTGTGGCTGATGGTGGTCAAATAATGAGTGACAATAAGGGTAAAAAAAGGCTGGTTTGGGTGTTTAGTTACTATTTAGAGGTTGGTGGAGTTGTTGTCTTAGTTCAATGGTGTTGATGACGAGTTGAAGAAATTGCTACTACTATCTGTATGGTTGGAGGAGAAGAGACCAACCAAAGATGAGGCCTTTACTGGTGATAATGAGGTGTTGATTCTTTTGTGTTATTGATGCTGCCGGCTAGATAAAGAAATGAAGTGTCTAGATTAGAAAAAATATTGAGAAGTATCAGTAAATGTTAGTATATTACTGTTAAATAAGTCTGGTAAGTTTGTTACGTCAGTTGTTAGTTGGTTAGTGCCTAGCTGGCAGTTAGTTGAGTGGTTCCTTGAATCACGCTGCATTAGTTGAAGATGCAGTTAATACTGTTATTCATGTAGTCATGTAAAGGCTATAAAAGCCAGACATTTGCTTTCAAATAAATGTGTATTCATTCATCATTCTTCTGGATTTCTTAATCCTCTGTTTCTAACAAATTGCTATTAGAGCTCCCCTTTGGGCCTGAGAAGAAGAAAGCCGCAACTTTTGAGAAATTTGCAAAACAAAAAAGAGTAAGAGAGAGAGATGGCTAATGACAGCAATAACAATTTCATCCAACCATCCATACCATGTTTTGATGGTCATTTTGATCATTGGAGCATGTTGATGGAGAATTTCTTGAGATCCAAGGAATTTGGAAATTTGGTTGAAACAGGTTATGCGAAGCCAGAGGCAGGAATAGTTGTGACTGAAGCACAACGAAAGAAACTAGAGGAGTTAAAGCTTATGGATCTGAAAGTGAAGAATTACCTATTTTAGGCCATTGATAGGACTATTCTGGAGTATTCTGGAGACTATTCTAGAGAAGAACACCTCTAAACAAATCTGGGATTCGATGAAGGGGAATTACGAAGGAAATGCAAGAGTGAAGCGCTCAATCCTTCAAACGCTAAGGAAGGAGTTTGAAACACTGGAGATGAAAACAGGTGAGACTATCACTGAATATTTTGCTAAAGTTATGACTATAGCCAACAAAATGAGAATCTATGAGGAGTAAATGCGAGATGTAACAATTATGGAGAAGATTCTTCGATCTTTGACTGACAGATTCAATTACATGGTTTGTTCATTCGAAGAATCTAAGGACATTGATGTGCTCTCAATCGATGAGTTGCTAAGCTTATTAATTGTACATGAACAAAATTTTTAGAAACATAGCGGGGAAGAACAAGCCTTAAAAATGACATCTGAAGACATGTTTTATGGCAGAGGCCAAGGCAGACAAGCTCCTAGAGGAAGGGGAAAAGGTAGAGGATGTTATGCATTTAACAAAACCACTATGGAGTGTTATAAGTGTCATAAACTTGGTCACTTTCAATATGAATGTCCCACTGTGAACAAGGAGGCAAATTATGCTGAATTGAATAATAAAGAAAGATACTGTTGATGTCTCACGTGGAATTGTATGAAAATAATTCTGAGGACGCATGGTTTTTGGACTCTAGGTGTTCAAATCATATATACGGAGACAAGGCTATGTTTTGTGAGTTAAATGAAGAGTTTAGGTAGCTAGTGAAACTTGGAAATAATACATGAATGACAATGCTTGGGAAAGGAAAAGTCAAGCTGTATTTGGATGGGGTACATCATATCGTCACTGATGTGTTCTATGTACCTGGACCGAAGAATAATCTTCTAAGTGTAGGGTAGTTATAAGAAAAGGGCTTGGCGATCCTTATCAAATCAGGGACGTGCAAAATCTATCATCCTGTGAGAGGTCTGATTATTCAAACCAGGATGACAATTAACAAAATGTTTGTGTTAATACGAAAGGCTCATGTCAAAGACACTTCTTGTTTCCATGCACCTGTACAAGATCTTTCACATCTATGGCATTGCAGATATGACCATCTTAGTCACAAAGGACTAAGAACCTTGAAATATAAGAAAATGCTTCGAGGACTACCACAACTTCCTGCATCAACAACAAAATGTACTGCTTGTATTAGTGGTAAGCAACACAGAGAATCCATTCCAAAGACAAGCTAGTGGCGTGCATCATAGATGCTACAAATCATTCATGCTGACATATGTGGTTCAATCACACCAATCTCAAACAACAAGAAAAGGTATTTCTTATGCCTCATTGATGACTATAGCAGAAAGGCCTGAGTTTATTTTCTAGCAGAAAAATCAGAAGCTTTCCAGTATATTCAATATTTTAAGAAGTTTGTGAAAAAAAAATTGGACAGTTTATCAAGTGTATAAGAACAGATAGAGGTGGTGAATTCAACTCTCTAGAATTCAATGAGTTCTGTAAGCAGAATGGAATCAAGAGGCAGCTAACCACAACCTACAGCCATTAGCAAAATGGAGTGGCCGAGAGGAAGAATAGGATGATGATGAACTTGGTGAGATCCATGCTTTCAGAAAAGAAGATTCCCAAAACCTTCTGGCCTGAGGCAGTAAACTGGACCATATATGTGTTGAATAGATGTCTTACCTTTGTAGTGAAAGACATGACTCCAGAAGAGGTGTGGAGTGGAGTGAAGCCATCAGTTGAACACTTTAGAGTGTTTGGATGTGTAACACATATTCATATACCATATGTAAGATGAACCAAACTAGAAAACAAGAGCTTCTATTGTGTACTGCTAGGAGTGAGTGAAGAATCAAAAGGCTACAAGTTGTATGTCCCTGCTGCAAAGAAAATTGTAACTAGCAGGGATATAATTTTTGAAGAAGACAAGCACTGAGACTGGGATATCAGTTACACAAAGCATTTACAAATCGACTTAGAATAGGGAGAAGAAGGTGAAACTGATAGAGATGAAGCAAATAGTTGTGAAGATGCAGAGACAAATGGGTATAATATTAGAGACTCAAATGCAGAGTCAAATAGGGATGATATTGAGGGCTTCAGAGAGACTTTTTCAAACATAACACATGAAGAAGATGTCAACCTGCATACGAGGAGGGAAACAATTACTCCTGGTTGGATGAGAGACTACGTCTCTGGAGAAGGATTATTAGAGGAAGAAATTGAACTGAATATGACAATTATAACTTCTGCTGATCCTTTGACCTATGAAGAGGCAGTGAAAAGTTACAATTGGAGGGAAGCTATGGATGCTGAAATACAGTCAATTTAGAGGAATGAAACATGGAGTTTAACTGAATTACCAGCTGGAGCTAAGAATATTAGAGTGAAATGGATATACAAGACCAAGCTAAGTGAGTTTGGTGAGGTGGATAAGTTCAAGGCCTGGTTGGTTGCAAAGGGTTATGCTCAATAACATGGTGTGGACTATACAAAGGTATTTGTTCCTGTGGCAAGGATGGACACCGTTCGAATGATCATTGCTCTCGCTGCTTAAAAAAGTTGGCTCATCTACCAACTCGATGTTAAATATGCTTTTCTTCATGGGGAATTAAGCGAGGATTTGTTTGTGGAACAACCAAAAGGCTATGAGTAGAAGGGAAATGAGCACAAAGTGTACAAACTGCACAAGGCTTTGTATAGACTAAAACAAGCCCCTCGAGCTTGGTTTAGTCGCATTGAAGCTTACTTTACTCATGAAGGATTTAGGTGGATGACTTGATTTTTACTGGAGATGATGAACAAATGATGTTAGAATTCAAGAAATCAATGATGAAGGTATTTGATATGACTGATCTAGGAAAGATGAGGTTCTTTTTAGGCATAGAAGTGTTGCAGCAGGCTAATAAGATTTATATCTGTCAATGAAAATATGCACTGGAGGTTCTAAAATGGTTTGGAATGGAAGAAAGTAATGCAATGATGGATCCTATTGTTCCTGGTTTCAAGGCTGGAAAAATTGGAGAGGGTAACGGAATTGATGAGACTTATTATAAGCAAATAGTAGGTAGTCTTATGTATATCACTGCTATAAGGCCAAATATGATGTTTGTGGTGAGTTTCATTAGCAAGTTTAGGGCCAGACCAACAGAATTGCATTTACAGGCTACTAAGAGAGTATTAAGATACTTGAAAGGCACTGTTGATTATGGAATATTCTACAAGAAGAACGGGAACAAACAACTGGTTGCATTCACTGATAGTGATTATGCAAAAGACATAAAGGACAGAAAGAGCACATCTGGCTATGTCTTTATACTGGGTGGAGGAGCAGTTTCATGGTCATCGAAGAAACAACATATAGTCTCTCTGTCAACAACTGAAGCCGAATTTGTGGCAGCTGCAGCTTGTGTTTGCCAAGTAGTATGGATGAGAAGGATTCTAGAGAAGTTAAATCATGCACAAGATGGTTGCACTACTTTGATGTGTGATAACAGTTCAACCATCAGGCTCTAAAAAAAATCTATTATGCATGGACACAACAAACACATTGATGTGAGGTTCTATTTTCTACGTGATTTAACTCGAGACAGAGTGATTGAACTTGTGCACTGTGGTTCTCAAGATCAAGTGGCTGACTTGCTGACTAAACCAATTAAGTTGAAGTCATTTGTGAAACTTCGAGAACAACTAGGAGTCTACATGATGTCTGGAGTAAACTAATTGTTACACATAAATTAGTTTAAATGAGAGAATGTTGAGAAGTATCAATAAATGTTAGTATATTACTGTTAAATAAGTCTGGTAAGTTTGTTACGTCAGTTATTAGTTGGTTAGTGCCTAACTGGCAGTTAGTTGAGTGGTTCCTTAAATCACGCTGCATTAGTTGAAGATGCAGTTAATACTGTTATTCATGCAGTCATGTAAAGGCTATAAAAGCCAGACATTTGCTTTCAAATAAATGTGTACTCATTCATCATTCTTTTGAAGTTCTTGATCCTCAGTTTCTAACAAAAATGATGGTGAGGCATTTGGTATGGCTGTCTTGGGAAAGAAGATGCAGAGAGGACGTTTTGTCGGAGGAACTGTAACGGGTGAAAGATGAAGGTTAAAGTTGGGGGCTTTTTTTTCTTGTATGTTTGGCGGTTGTGTTTGTCAAGATGGGGCTAGGGTTTTTTTTTTTTGTAGGGAGAGAATATGGAAACAACCTTTTATTTTTCTTTCTTTTCTTTTTTTTTTTGGTCTCCTTCTTTTTTTGTGTGTACTACAACCATCTATTTATATGTAAATTAATTTGTCATTTTTCTCCCAATTGCTTGGTCCCCAAGCAACTTAAAAAACTTTGGTCCTTTATTTTATTTTTTTTTGCATTTTTGGTCCCTTTGTCCAAACATTTTTTATTTTTTTATTTTTCTTATATTTTTGTGTTTTGACATTTTTTTTAAAAAGACAACTTCAACGACAACTCCATAAAATTGTTCAATGATTTGAGGATGGTGCATTAAAAACTCAACGCGTTGAAAAGTAATTTGAATTTTGATTTTTTTTTAAGAAGACGTTGAAAATAATGCAAATACATTAAAAACATATTTTTATTTTTTTTGTATTTTGAAAATATTTTAAAAAATAAAAAGTAAAAAATTAGATTATAACAATATTCATTGTTGTCTATGAATTATGAGATTTTATTCTGATTATTATCTACGATGCCAACCACGTTTCGTTTGAAACTATGGTCGATCATGGAAAAAGCATTTGATGCTTTTTGGGTGTGTTTGGAATTGTGGTAGCGATAACGATTCAAAGTGTTTTTCACTTTGAAATGTATAAAAATTAAGTTTTTTTTTATTTTTTAAAAATTATTTTTGATATCAGCACATCAAAATAATTTAAACACATAAAACTTTTTATTTTAAATAAATAAAATCAAAATTTGAAGGAACGCCGTTTGCACCGCGTTCTCAATCACACCAAAAAAAACAATGCTCGAGGCAAATCACGGTTTGAAATACGGTTCACTGCGGAGAAAAACGAGCTTTTAATTAATAACTGGTAATGAATTTATCAATAGTTTTAACAGTAGGAAATATGTTAAACTTTAAATTTACGATCTCCTTTCTCCCTCCGAATTTAAAATCTCTAGTTCTAGCTAGCATGGATGACTCGGTGTTAACTAGATCGAGGAGTGAAATTACTTTTAAGAATTTTATCACTTGAAAACCAGAAAAAATCATAGATCTTATTATTTAGAAGCTCAAACCCTTACATGCATGTATTTTCTCTTGTCGCATTAAGAGAGAATGCTCCATTCCTGAACAATATCATGACCCAGTTTCAAATAAAATTCTAGTTATATCATGAAAGGAGCCACTCCAGATTCGTGTTATGTATAAATTCCAGTTAATTATATTATTGCTACTGTCCTAGCTAGCCGAAGTTTACCGAGGGCATGAGTTTTGAAATACTTAATGTTCGTCGTGCCTGAGAGGAACTAAAATAAGAAAAGGGAGAATTACCCCCACTATGACAATATTCCTAAGCTTTTCGTCTCCGAAAATCATCAAATTATACAGTTAAGTTTTCGAAGCAAGATGGCTAGAGACTACCTATCCCATATCATATTTATCTCAAAGGCGCGTCAAGAACCCTAGATGCAGGGGGAGTGCTAGAACACCACCGTAGAAGGCCACAAGGGCTTACGTTTTTCTTGATCCAGATCTACAATGGAGAGTCAACTTATTGAAATTGCAACATTAGTTGCTGTTCCAGTATCTGGCAGAGCCCATATCTTGATAGCCGGATATGCTTCAGAAATTATGACAGTTCATGTTCTTCCGTTCATTAATTTCCAGCCAGCTATTACACTGCACACATCACACCTGTTAAAGGGACAAATGTTCATTGGTAATATACGAGAGATATAAATATTATTAATTTTGAAGATCTAAACAGACTGGAGATATTGTCATTGGAACTCTAAAAACAAACATTATCCTTATTATTATGTAAGATCAGAGCTCGATCCCATGACCATCCTTGAGGCAAGAATTGTATATATCTACTTGTTGGTGGCATGTAGCAGCATAATAAATATCAAGAAGAAGAAAGCATGAGGACGAACGTTTTTATAAACAAAATTCATCTGCATCCACCTCGAGACCATATCAACTTCTCGTAAAAAGAAAAAGATTGTATTGCATGAGCGAGCGAACAGTGTTCATGTCACGAGTCTATAAATTTCTCCCACCATCGCATCGTGGTTGGTCGGTACTGGGTTGTATATGATTCATATTAGTGAGCTCGTGACGACTCAGACTCATCTAATATTTACCCCGTTTGTGATACCGTTTTGTGTTTTTTTAATACAAGTGCTTTGTACAGGTCCCCCCCGCCCAATTGCCACTAGATCATCACCTTCTATTTAAATTGGATCGTACATAATTCCTCTTTTTGCAAGTTGATTCATGACATTTCTATTTCCAACACCATTTTCACTATTATCCATTGAGAAAAATAAGATAAAACTAAAGACAATACTGGAATTTTAAATGAAACGAGGTGACAGGCACCTACTTGCTCATCCAATAGTCCTCGCTCCCTCCACTGATTGACCCACTCCTGATACAGCTCCTAATTTCAACAAGGAGATTCAACATTCATCAATGCATCTCCCACAACGAATTATCTATACTCAATCAATCCACTTTTCACTTAATACTAACACATATAATTTCATTTACATTTACAAACCATGCATTTAACCCTTAACTTTCTCGAGGAAATCTCAAATATTCCAACACATACTAAGATCACAATTAAATTTAATAAAGTAATGTTTTCATCTCCAGAAATGATCATAATAATTACGCATTTAAACTAAAAATTTAATTTCCTCTCCTTTTTTTTTCTTTATTGCTTGGCTATATAACCCTCAATTTTTCAAATTCACTCTTCAATTTCCCAAGGTTTCTATACTCTTTCTGTCCCATTCCATCCCAAATAGATCAATTTCCATCAATTTTACATTTTCCCTAATTTTTTTACCAGAACCCCAACTGAAGTTTTCTTAATTAATTTTCTCCTAAATCATTTCAATTCTACTCAAACCTATATGATTAGGTTATTAGCACCTTACCAAGTAATTATGAGAGCTTTGAAATGCAACCAATCGAAATTATCACCACCCTTCTTCTTATTTACTTGATTTCTCTACTTTCCCCCTCTATCTCTCCCTTTCTTTCCATTTAATCTCTCTTTACTCTTGTTTTAAGCGTTTCTTCCCTTTTTAAAATCATCTTAAAACCACTCACAAGCTTGGTCCTTTCACAATTACAAGAAAAATAAAAGAATTCACTCACAAGCTTAAAATTCTCTAAAAAAATTTTATGGTTTACACAACGTTTCATGCGCCAACTCAAATTCTAGCCATTATTATGATGTCCAAAAAATTAGAGCAATGAGTTATTTACTCTAGAAACCTTATTTTTAAGACGTTTCAACCTAAAATACCTTACCGACACCCTTAAATAACTAGAAACCAATTCATCAATAAAAAAACTCATAAAACAATCTAAAAACCTAAAATCAAACTAGGTTAGACATGTCATCTTTAACTTAGATGTGTTTTTTTAGACAACATTGTAACTCTAAATAATTACCGTCAAATTCCTTTCGTTCCATGGATCGAACTTGTGGATAACAAGAATAATCATTGGACTTTTCTTGATTTCTTTGAACCTACCATTCATTTTTTACGTCTTTTCACATTGATCCTCTGCTTTCAAGCTTTTAATATGTCATTGGTCAACAAAATTGAATCAATCATCATTTTACTTTGGCTCTGTGTCTAAAACAAAGTTTGGGGGCCAAAAAAAATAAAAGAAAAACTTTGAATATTTAGTCACAGTGAAATGTGAGAGGATCCATGATGTAAATATTTATATTAACGCACCTACATGTTTTAGTGTTTTCTATAATAAGAGAGAGAAAAAAAAGCTAAACTATACGTTTGAATTTAAAAGAGACCCTTTTAATGGTTGCTTTTGCATTAAGAGGACATTAAACCTTGTTAAACCCGACATTATTTTTCGCACCTACTGGATTTTAATTTTTTTATCTGAAGAATGATTTAAATGGTGTGCACAGACAAGATTGATATTAATTATGGTAACTTTTACAATTTAAAAAAAAATCTTTTAAAAAAATTATAAGCTATATTTTTCTTAACCCAAGTTTTTAACACAATTTAAAATGAAAAACAAGTTTAAATAATAAAAACCAAATAATTTTTAAGTTTATAATTGAAACGTGACACAATACGTACGTAGGGCTATATCTTACATATAAATAAATCATGTTGGGCACGATTTCTGACAAAAACACATTCAATAAACTGTGATATTGACGAAGCATGGTATATAAAAGGTCGAAAACTGTTTCAGAGGGGAAGTAGCACAGAAAATAATAAGAAAGACAGAACAGGAGTAAATCTACGCCCACAGTCGAAACCATATATTCTATAGTCAAAAAGACGTTTTCAAATCTGTTTTCACGTTGATCAAGAATGGATCGACCAGTTTATGGATTAAAATCTACACTGAATTATGTCTGTCTTTGGATTGATTTCAGAAACTTTATAATATTTATCTTTCAGTTATAAAATATTTTATTGCATGAGTCTGGCTCGATGTTCATAAGTCTATACCTAAAAAACTTGTTCCACCATCACATTTTGGCGGGTTGTGCATAATTTACGTTGGAGAACTCATGATCAATCGTCTAGTATTTGTTCGTGATATCATTTTGTGTTTTTTTTTAATACAAGTGCTTTATATTAGACTGGGAACATGTAGTCTATTATTGCTTGTTACTGTTCAGCTTCTATGATTGTAATTTAAAAATAAATAAATTTTAAAAAATTATAAATTTATATTTCTTTCATATTCAAGTTCTTAACACCCAAGTTTCATAATCTCTTTCTATAATCAAACAATTTTAAAGATGTATGGTTATAGTAAAAACATTTTCTACTGTAAGAGAATAATATAAATCATATTTTGAGACCTCACCTAACAGTTTAAGCTTTTGGGCTGAATTGGTTTTTTGACATGATATTAGAGCCTTGATGACCAAGCGGTCACGAGTTCGAATATCACCATCCTCATTTATTTGATAGAAATCAAGTACAAGGTAATCTGGACCTGTGCAATTTTCAAGCCCAAAGGCTTTCATTTGAGGGGTTGTGTTAGAGAATAACATAAATCATATTTTAGGACCTCACCTAACAGCTTAAGTTTTTAGGTTGAGATGGTTCTTTAACACCTACCATAACTAAACATAAAAACGAGCAAATACTTGAAAAAAGAAAAGAAAAGAAAGAGTTAAACTAGTTTTGAACTAAGAAGATTCCCTTTGTAATGGTTGCTTTAGCATTCAAGAGAACATTTAATCCCAACATTATTTTTAACATCTACAAGGTGTTTTTTTTTCCTTTTTTGAAGAATGATTTAAAGGGTTTGTGGATGAGATGCGTGATTAATTTCCTCAATTATTCAATCTTCAGCCAAATGAGCTGTTTTTTGATTGCCCATGCATTGCTTCGTTTATTTTCTCAAGACAAGATAGAAAACATATTTTCTATAAGAATCGTTTGGACCACTTGTATACTAATAAATGCAAAAATATGGACTATAATATTAAATGCAAAATATAGGACTATGTTTTACATACATGAATCATGCTGGCCACGATATCTGACAAAAGCACTTTCAATATAAATAAATTGTAATATTGATGAGGGAGGCTGCGTTACAAGTTGTTTATTAAAATAGTTTTTTTGTTTAAAAATATATTAAAGTCAATTTAATACTTTTTCCAAATCAAAAACATTTTAATTTAAAAAACATTTTTTGTACACCGCATTGAGAGAGTTGTAGCTAGGTTTTGTTAGGTTTGGTATTTTTGTTGCTGGGATAGGTCTTGGATGGTGCTGGTTTCTCCTTCTAGGTCGGATTCTCCTCTGAAGCTGTCTGCATGCAACTAGATGAGTGACGGTTCTAGTTCTGTTCACTGTCTTCTTTTAGTTTCGACGCAGACACTTTTTTTCTGGTTAATGTCTTTTCATTTTGTCTATATACCTTTCCAAGTTCTTGGCACAGCTTGGTGGGTTTGACACATTTTGTCTCTTCTTCTTTGGTTTGGGTTACGTGAGGGAGATATAGAAGGCTTTCCTCGCTGTTTCCTTCATATTTTTCATTGCGGCTTCTATGGTCTGTGATCTTTGGCTCTTTTTCTTTCCCTTTCTTGTTGCTGCCGTAGCTGTTTCACTGCTATTTGTTTGTTCGATTTTACTGTTTGGTAGAGGAGATAGCCACATTCATAAAAAGAAAAAAGAGAGTAAAAGATGAGAAATTGAAATCACTGTGTGACTCCACACAGTAAAAGCTCTCATGATTCATGGTAAATCCTAATCTTTTTTTCTTTTCTTTTTTAATTGAAGGCAATAACCAACTTCTCAAAAAATATAAAATTTTCTACACGAATCATTGACATGGACTCAAATTTTGATCAGGTTGCATATGCATGAGTTCCCAAGATTTTGTTAAATCCTTAGTGGGAATATATATATATATATATATTTGCGTGGTAAATATATCCCGAAGCTAATTTACACTTTAGTTAAGAATAAATCTCTTTTTGAATAATTTTTTTTTTTCAATTTTTTATTTGAAAAACTAATCTCTTTTAGTTTTTTTTTTTTTTTTTTAATTGAAGGCCATAACCAACTTCTCAAAAAATATAAAATTGTCTGCACGAATCATTGACATGGACTCAAATTTTTTTTTTTTTTTTATTAGCGTGGGGTGTCCGGGTCAGCCTACGCGCACCACGACTATTCCCCACGGCCAACTGTACATCCTGCAAGCCCAGTGAGCAGGTAAGGCACCGCGGGGGTGACAGGCGTGCACATACATGGTCGAACCCGGGACGGGGACGGAACAAGTCACATGATTGACCACAGCAGTTAGGCCCTCAAGTGCATATGCATGAGTTCCCAAAATTTTGTTAAATCAGGATTATTATTATTATTATTATTATTATTATTATTATTATTTGCGTGATAAAGGTATCTTCAAGTACTTTAATCAAGAATAAATATCTTTTTAAATAATTTTAAAAAACTATTTGTTTTTGCGGTTAAAACAGTATTTCATGATTTTTAAATTTTTTATTTGAAATTATTTTTTTATATTTTGGATCGTTTTGATATATTAATATCAAAAATAATTCTTACAAAATAAAAAAAATATTTTCATATATTTTTAAATAAATTTTTTTAAAAAAAATAACTACTATTATATTTCCAACCATTACCTAAGGTTGATATCACCCAAGCATGTTAAAAGAAATTTAATAAATTCTCCATGATTTTGGCTTTAAAAATCTGGGAAGGAAATACATGTCCTTGACCACTTGGTCAATCACTTGAAATTGCAAGTAATTAGATTAAAAGTAGTCCTCCCTCTATGTATATATTATTAAGGAAGTAATCAAAGTAAACATTTTAATTATTTTCTAATTAATAAAAAGAAGAAATTAAGAAACTGAATAGTGAAAATAATTAAAAAATCCTTCCTATTATATTATTGAAGGCAAATATCAAGAAATGAGTAAAGTTTATTTTATTTTATTTGTTTCATTACATAGTTGTTTTATTTTGAACCAATGCTAGATATTCGTTTACCATGCTTATATATATATATATATATATATATATATATATATATATATATATATATATATCAAAAATTTTTTAAAAAAATAACATATAAGAAATTGTGATTGAATGACAAAATGTATAACATACAAAATTTTTATTAAAAGGATAAGAATGAAATAAGAAATTAAAAAAATAAGAATTGAAATTGAAATACCAAAAACAAAGAAGACAATCGTGTATTTTTCCTAGCAGGAGAGAAAAAAAAAAGAAAAAATAACCATCGGTGACAAACCGCTTATTATCCACCATCACGTGCCTCATTAGGAGGAAAATGTCATGGTGCCACTTCCAACAACACGGTGAAAGTGTAGGTTTGACACCCGGGTGGCGTCTCACGTGGCGTTTATAGAGCGCATGCAAACACCACTCACACGTTAGCACATAATGAGCGCGCGCTAACAACTTTTTTTTTTAAAAAATAATAATTAAAAACTCAACATAAAAATACCAAAACACCTCTCATTCCTCTAGAAATCACAAATAAATCCATGTTAAAGGATAAAAATTCCGTTAAACACATAACTTAATTTTTGTCTTTTATAAGGACAAATATGTATTTTAATTGTAGTCTAAAATGGAAAAAAAACAAATAAACCATTGGTCAATATCTTTATTTTTTTTTTTCTTAGGGTAAGGAATTATTATAACTGTTTTAAAGTTTATAAAAAAAAACCTTAATCAACAGTTCTAAATTATATTGACCTAGCTGCTAAAAACATATTTTAACTATACAAAAATTTAGAAAAGACTAACATACTTCCAAACAATATTTAAAGATTAATGTACCTCTGAAAAATACTAAATTATCCCAGGATAAAGGATAAAGGTTATTTTTTTCACCTAAGAGCAAAACAATAATTTTACTGTAGCACTTTATATTAAACTGCCTTATATTTCATGTTAATATGTGCCCATGATTAATTTTGCTTCTCCTACTCCAGGAATAGCTGCAATTTTGCAAGCCTTCTATTGGTACTTTTAAAGTCCCTTTAACTCCACTCACCATTAAAAATACTCTTATTGTTCCAACTCTTAAAAAGAGACTACTCTTTATTTCTCAATTTACTGTTGATCATCACAATTGTTGCTTTGTATTTTATCTATGAGGCTTTTTAATAAAGGACTTGAAGACCGGACGAGTGATATTTAAAGGATTTGTTGATGCTAGTATATATGTACCTATTATGTGTCATCCAAACATCTTCCAATTCAGTTGCATTCCAAGCTACAAAGGTTTAAACGAGCTGCATTATGTGTGTTTCTTGGCTACTCTTCAAACCACAAAGGGTATTGTTGTTTTTATCTGACCGCAGGTCGTGTGTTCATCTCCAGACATGTTTTTTTTTTATAAGACAACTTTTCATTTCTCCATACAACAACATTCATATGATTCCCTTGTCCAGCTCTTCAAACTCCATCATCCACCCAACATTCTTCACATAATACCTGACCTATATCCTCATGTCAATACCAACTCAGAAGATATGTTCCACAGCCAATTGCACCAGAATCTCCTGTTTCACATGCTTTAGATTCCTTTCATGCATGCTTCACCACAAGTCCACATGCCTGTAATATCAATTTATACTCATCCAATGGTTACACAGAATTCAGCCATGCAGTCTGAATTTGATGCTCTCCAAGCCATTCACACACGGAATTTAGTTTCCAAAATAGATGATATAAACTTGGTAAGTACTAAGTGGGCATTTAAAATCAAGACTAAAGCAGATGAGTCTATTGAAATATATAAAGCTCGTGTCTTGTAGCACGAGGCTTTACTCAACAATCGAGCCTAGATTATGATGAGACCTTCAGCCCCGTTGAAAAACCTGCAACAATTAATTCGCTTGATTTTGAACATGGCACTTTCTCAGGATTGGACTTTAAGGCAACTTGATACGAGTAATGCATTACAATAAAGGATATATCTTACTTAACGTCTTGGATTTCAGGATCTTGCATATCCAGACTATGTCTGTCATCTGTACAAAGCACTTTATGGGCCTTGAGCAAGCTTCACGAGCATGATATATGAAATCCAACTCCTATATCCAGCAAATGAGTTTTTAACATGTCCGTACGTATGATAATTCACTATTTTTCTGTCATCAAGCTAAGGATAATATTCTTCTCCTTATTTATTGATGATATTGTTATAAATAACTCTTCCATTTCTTCTATCAATACATTTTATCTCATGTCTAAAGTGTTTCACATGAAGACACTTGGGGACTTGTAGTATTTTCTTAGACTGCAGGTCACACAGGATAGAACTAACATCACCTTCAGTCAAACACAGTATCTACTCTCTTTATTGCATAAATTCAGCTTTGATGGTGCTAAACCAATTTCAACACCTTTTGCTTATGGCATGCAACCCTCTACAACTGATGGCATTCCTCTTGCAGGCTCTATTATTTATCGATAAATGGCTGGCTCTCAACAATATCTCAATCTCACACGGCCAGCCATCGCCTTTGTCGTCCATTGTGTATGCTAGTTTATGCAAGCTCCTTGTGAACCTCACGCGGCCAAAAGACTTTTTTCGCTACTTAAAAGGAACTCTCGGTATTGGTCTGCACTACGTTCAAAGTCCACTTATACCTATCATAGGATATTGCGATGCAGATTGAGTAGGTTCAAGAGATGATCGTAGATCCATTACTGGTTTTGGAATTTTTATTGGTCCTAATCTCATATCTTGAGGGGCAAAGAAACAAGCTGCAATATCAAGACCAACTGTTGAAGTTGAATACAGATCCATTGCATTCACCACAGCTGACCTCATGAAGTATGTCGATTTGTTCCAGAGTCTTGGCCACTCAGTTCCTATTCCTATACTGCATTGCGATAATAAGAGCGCTATTAACATTGCAAAGAATCTTGTTTTTCACCATCGGACCAAGCATATTGAAATTGATGTTCACTTTGTCCGTGAACAAGTAGCTCGTGGTGTGATCAAACTTGCACATATCTCGAGTGACAACCAGATTGCTAACATTTTTACGAAGTCCTTAAGCAGCCCGAGTACCTACCAGACCGTGGCAAGCTCTGTATTGAGCCAGTCCCTCCTTGAGCTTGAGGGGGAATGTAGAGACATATCAGTCATGCATGATTCTCCACATTAATCCATGATTTTTCTTCTCGGATCTCTCTTGTAGATCATGATCTTCTCATCAGATCTCTCCTGTAACAGCTGCTGATTTCTTTCTTATTTTTAAGCATACGTTACTGTAAATAGCATTGAGTACAATAGGACTGTCACAGCTGTATAGATTTCATTCTTTATCTCTTGTACAACTATAGAGCACTGTTTTTGTATCCTGTAAACTCTATAGAAATGAAATACAAGACATGCATAAGGCAGGTCGGTTTTCATTCATTCTTACATACTCTTCAGTTGAATTGTTGAAGTTATAGGTAGGTATTGCCCAAATATTACGTACTCATCCTTCAAATTCCAATGCTTTAGTTCAGGTTGACTGAGGTATTTGATGCACAAAATTGTAGTTTCATACTCATTCTTGGTTATCTGAATTTGAGGTATTGCTTTTACTTTAATCTCAATCACGAGCTATTTCGCTTATCTTGTCATTGATGCTACAATCAAGTAACATATACAAATTCAAAAAATAAATAAGTAAATAAATCAGAATTACCTAGCATAAGCAATCACTCATGAATAAATGATATAGTTGTAGCCCTTTCCACTCCTCATAATTCCCACGTAACTCTGAAGCCAGCAACGCCAGATGCTAGCAGTTGGTATTGTGGGGACTTGCATAATATAGTACCCTCGGTTACCTGGAAAGAACCAACGTAGACTCTCTTCATGTATCTGGGCAGGAATTTGCTACAAAACGAGAGAGGTATGAATTCATGGGGAAGTAAGAAACTACAACTGGAGCACCTGATGATTTTGATTTGCTTTTGGGTTTCTCTGACTTGTTACTGACTTCCTTGCTGCAGGGATACAGCATCATCCGAAACCCTTGAAGAATCTGATGGAACAAAGCAACTAAAAATGGCTGAGAAATGAACCATTTTCTTGCTTTCTATCTTGTTATCTAAAACAATTGTTCTTGATTAATAATTGAAGGAGGCACTGTAGGCTAACTAGTTATCTTTCTTTAGCTGAAGAATTTGAAGTGGGAGTTTCTTGATGATCTTCAAGGGAAGCCTGTCTATTTATAGCTAGTGAGCAAATATTTGGAAGTTTCTTTGATAATCTGCTTGCGCAAGGAAACTCAAGTTTCTTGATGTGGTTGCTTTGACTACGAGCCAAAACCATAAACCCAATGCTAACAATACAATTTCTCTGCAATTCAAATACTTCATCGTCAGCTCAAGCGAGTCATAAGAATATGTTCACCATCTTCTTGCTGGCAGAACAAACGATGTGGAGGAGGAACACGACGTGCCAGGGCACAAACTAAGTGGCTCTCTCTCTCTCTCTCTCTCTCTATCTATATATATATATATATTTATTTGTGTAATCTGATCCCCCCCCCCCAAACAAACAAAATTGTTTGACTTTCATTTCCTTTATTACTATAAATTCAAGATGGAAAGTTTTTACTTCTGGACCAAGTTCTTGAAACTAACGAAATCTAGACCTACCATGTTAACATGCACTAGCTCCAGCATAAAACTGGAAAAACAGATGATGTACACTCGATAGCAGTGATGAAGTCCTGATCCATTCGGAGGGATAGGGAAGATCAGCAGGACTAATCAAGGGACAAACAAGAACGTAGCCAGCATAGATACATAAATCCATTCACAAATCTGCAATATTCATACAAATACGAGAGCAGCGTGTCCAGATCAATATTCAGAAAGTAGTAATTCCCATTACATCAAAAGGAAATCCATTCGCATTATTATCTTCTTTTATTTTGAACATCAACTCCCAAGTATAGCAAGCTAGACGGTCTTCAGCCACCTGAATCAAAAAGGCTTCATCAGATTCATACTCGTATAAAAGCAGGCCATCAGCATCATCAATTAGCTGTACAATGCATCCATGTCAATACCATTTAACAAGCAAAATCATTTTAGCTAACTTGTACTATCGGTGGTTTTCAAAAACAATCACCTAACTCAAAAGGTAATCTGTAGGCCACAAGATGCCAGTATAAGAAAATTGATATAAACTAGAACAAGAAAAGATCAATAGCGTTATATATAATACCCGAAAGCATGTTGCTCTGATACAAAACATCACCTTCGACTAGTTTGTTCATTTTATTATAGTAGAGAAAATGTTTCTATATTCTAACATCAAAGGCACTTTCCGCTAGAATTCCATACAGTATGATTTGTAAGGTGAATACTACAGAGTACCGCTATGGCCTTACCGTTGCTATTAATGAATCCAACAAACACATCCCAGATTGTCGGACTCATGATTGCAGCTTAATTAATGCACAGCTAAAACAATTTTACAAATCAAATGCATAGGTCAGCTGCCAGTGCCACCCAGAACAAAGTTAAGGCAGCCAAATTTGGAATTTCTGAGAAGATGGGTAAACCATGCTAAACTCACGTTGTCTTTTTCACCTGAACCAAAGAGATCTGTTTCCTTCTCCGTGTCCAACATAACAAGTATACTTTTCTGGTTTTAGATTTTGCTGGAAATCGATTTCTTTTGCAGCATAATAGACTCGTGACACTACATAACCTAGTTTTTGCCTAATTCACAACCAATATAATTCAGGTCACCAGGTTGGAGATGCGGGTATTGTGATTATGTTAAGGCTCAATGCGAACACCCCAAGGGAAGGCCTGCAAATGCCTTACAGCAGAACCTCAAGGCAAGTAACCTAATTCTTGGTCCGGCAAATTGCAAATTCATATCAACTTGCAAACCTAGCTGTATATACACATGTTCCGAGCCTCATTCCTACAAAACATATCTGGTACAAGTTATGGTAGTGGTTTCTATCTGCCTCTATGATGTTCTAATTGATTTTTCAGGCATTGCTTCAAAATCTTACTTTCGAAAAATGGATCAGCACAAAAAGATTAGAAAAAAAATGCACCCATTATACTGAGAATCATCTATTGTACTAATTTGCAAACAAATGGGTGTTTAGCCTAGTGGTTCTCTCCCAAAGGAAAGGGAGTGGGCATATTCGGTTCAAGCTCTACTCTTGTCACTCAAGGAAATGGGGAAAACACAAACAACGTTTCTTCTTTGTAGGCTGTGGTTTTAATTAGAAGTTAAAGACCTCAAGAAAGCTAGATGAATAAAATGGAATCTGGGTGGATTTTGCAAAAAAAAATCCAACTAAAAATTCATCCCTAACATGCTCTAACTCCAAAAACAGGGTGCCCATCACTAGCTTTGTATACAGCTTTGAGGTCCACATAACCCCTCTCATTTCCTGTCATCTAGATGCATTCTCCAGGTATCATAAGAGTTTTAGGGCCATGTCAATGTTGCAAGCATATGTGAATGAAGCCAAAAGCGACTGCGAAACATTGTCTAGATTAGTTAAAATGTTCATTTTTGACAGCATACCAATTCTGTTTCAAGAAATAAAAGATGGTTAATTATATATACGTACCTAGCTAAGCGCTAGAGTCAGAAGGAGCATCCCCGACAAGCTTGAATTCCTGAACCTCCTTAAAATTCATCCATGGCTTCTCCCACACCTTGGCTTCATACACTTTCCCGTGACCCCCGTCAGTTACCTCAAAGGTTATGTAGTACATCGTCCCAGATACCACCTGCTGCTTTGTTTTCACCACTCTCTTGAACTCGAGCAGCGAATTCTGCACAAAAAGCCGGGATCAAATTGATTTAAAACAATATTTTACAAAGTTCTTCTGGCTAAATTTGACTTTAAAGAAAACAAAAGAACGAACCTGTTTCTTGTTGTAATCATCAACAGCAAAACGAGCAAGACTCTCGATTTCAAGACTGTTAGCTGATCCTCCCACCTCTTTGATACCGCCTGTTGTTGCCATTTCTCTCTTTCTGCTTTCCTTTATTTTTTTTTCTCTCTCTTTCTGCTCTGCTTCGTTCTCAAAGATAAAGGAAGAAATGGAGGGCCATACATTAAATAAGAGAGAGTTTTTTAGAATAAAGTAAAAAAGATCGTAATCTTGTTGGACTTTTTTCGAGCTGGTCAAATTTGGCGCCGTATGCAGCGACGAATACTTTGGCTTTTGAAGGGGTACGTAGGCATCAGAAGGTGAAATCAGGACGTGGATTTCCATGCACGACTCAACTACTAATACTTTTTTACGTTTGCCAGACCCTCCATTAAGTACTTGTTAATTAAGTAAAATATATATTAGGATACTTGTTAATTAAGTAAAATATATATTAGGATGCGTAAGGAAATAAAAAAAAAAAAAAAAAAAACAAGCTAACGAACTTATCTCCTGATAATAAGCACCACGTTCTCCGCAAAGCAGGTGACCCTTTCTCGAGTGTTTCCTAGCAATATATTAGTATATTAATATAGATTTAGATCTTAATATAAGATTAATATAATATATTATAATTAATGGAAGACATTAACCTCCTCGCAAATTAATTGTAACTCCACGTATTATAAAATAAAGGTTTGTTTGTTTTGGTGTTTTAAAAATGTTTGTAAAAAAGTTTAAAAGTTTTTTACTTTTTTTTTTAAATTAAATTTATTTTGGTGTTTTTAAATTATTTTAATGTGCTGATGTCAAAAATAATTTTTAAAAAATAAATAAAAATATTATTTTAATGTATTTTTAAATAAAAAATACTTTAAAAAATTAAACAATTCTACATTTCCAAAGATTCTTTAAATTATATGATTAATATCTATAATACCTTGCCTCGTCGAATAAAAATACTCAAGACATAATAATTCATTATTGCATGCAATTTTTTTTATTTTTCTTATATATTTAATAACTTATGCATGATAGAATTTAAAAAACATATTTTTTCAAGAATAATCAAGTAAAAGTAAAAATACAAGGCTTATATCCATGTTCACACAAGATGAGCCCATGAAAAACTTAATTTTTGTTGAAGTTTTTTCATTCATGATGTTTTATAATTTTATTTTATTTTAAAAGCAGCTTTTTAAAATTAAAAAACTCATTCAATGTGATCCGTTATTTTTTATATATATAGCCAACCAAACATCATCATAATTGCTTATTTCTTCCCTCCTATTATTCTCTTTAAATTCCGAGGCTTGATTTCATAGCCTTAATTTGCTGCTTACCTTTTCATCTGGGTGGTTGCCCTAAAGAAATTTAAATTCCACGATACAATAATTTTTTGTATTAGGATTTCAACCAAACTCTTTCTTAATTAAATTTCAATTTCTTTCTTCTAAATTAATTTTTAAGAACAATGGAATAATTGTTTTTGTTATTTTTTTGTGAAAGTTTCCCGTGGCATCTAAGAATTAAGTAATTGGTAGATATGAGATCTAATTAAAAATAAATAAATAAACCAATTTTCTTAGATAAAATTGATGAGATTTGGTATGGTAAGTTAAATCAACAAGGCTTCCTGTTAACCGGTAAAAATCATATTCGGTAGTGGATTGTTTGCAACCGTAGGGGTTTTTTAAGAAGGTGTTTGAAAGTATGGTAGTGGTTACGGTTCAAAGTGTTTTTCGCTTGGAAATATATCAAAATAATATTTTTGACATCATCACATGAAAACAATCTAAAAATATATAAAAAAATAAATTTAAACAAAAATAAATTTTAAATTTTTAAAAAATACAATTTTAACCACATTCCCGAACACTGCATTCAAAATAATGTAGGAAACATTGCTTCCAATATCTTGAGGCATTGCTTTCGATTCCCTCTCTTATTTTTCTTTCTTTTTTGATATGCATGGTTGTTAGGTTAATATCTACCTTAATTTTTAGTGGCATCATGGCTAAAAAAGGCGGATCAATGGGCAGTACGTCACATTGTCATTGTTGCTATTACCCTGAACGGGCACAGCCAGGTTGCATGGTTACATCAATAGTGGATTCATGACGACAGGGGTTGTATCCCCAACACCAACAGATACTAAAATAATGTTTTGGCGAAGAGATAACTTTTGGTGATGGATAATGAGAGATACAAGCAACAACTGCAACCAAGACTTTAATCGGGGATAATGAGTGAAGCAAGTGCATGAAATATTGAAGGTCAGACTTATCTCTAAATTTAGGTTAAGTCCATTCATAATTACTTCAGATTTGATGGATATATATACTATACTGAGGATAGGATTTTCTTCTTGAATTTGGTTAATGGTGTGTCCTGTCAGGTTACTAATTGTTGCGAAAGCAAGTGTTAAATTTCTGAGCTCCATCATGTTAATCTTAGTTTTATTTCGGTTTCGAGTGTTTTTTTTGTTAGCTACTGTATTTTGTAAGCTCTCTCTCGATGTGATCATTTTGCTTTGATTTGCTTATAATTAATTGTTGGCATTTAATGCTTAGAAACTGTACTTTATGATTTTCGAGAGAGGGCCACAGACTTTCATTGGTGGAACATCTTAGGTCTTGGGTCAAAGCATTTTTGTCTCTCTCCTGTCATAGATTATGTTGTTCTTGAATTTGCTTGCAAGATGATTTGCAATGATCAGAGAGACAAATCAAGAAGGCTCCCTGCTAACTTGTATTTTCTTTCATATCATTACATGTAGTGAAAATTCATATTATAGTTGTGGGATGTTTGTATCTAGTTAGTCTTTTGTAGACTACAACCTTATTTTCTTTCTTTTGTAGTATTTTTTTTATAATTTAAATCAATGTAAAAAAACAATTGCTTCCCACGTTTTCAAACATTACTTTTGAGTCTCTCTCTCTTTCTTTTCTGATAAGCATTTTTATTGGGTTGATCTTTATCACCATTTTTGTTGACATTGAGGTTAAAAGGGTAGATGGACAGTATGTCATATTATGATTCTTGAGGATTTGTTGTCGTAAGCAGATATCATCCAATCAAGAAAATTGTACCGATAATGAGAATAATCAAGCAAGGAAAGCAAATATTCTATTATTCTTTAATAGATTCTACCTCACAATAATCTTTCAAATAACAACATATAATAACTATCATCTCTACCTACCAACACACATACCTCAAACCTATATCCCCCTTTATAACCTTTAAATTTATCAACAAATACATAAAATTCATTATCTATAGCTTTCCTAAATGAGACATCTTAACTTCCACCTAAAGAACCAACTTGTTTTATGATAATTAGGCTAAAATATATCATTCGTAAGTCTTGATAGCTACAAAACATCCAATTATAAAATGATCCTCCTTTTTATTAACTGTTATAATAGATCATATTTGTTACTCCCAAGCAATTAAGCATTTTTATTGGTGAACAACAATGTTAGAAGAGTTCAATGCTTTGATTCAAAATGGCACTTGGTCTCTGGTTCCATCTTGACCATATCTTAATGTTATTGGTTGTAAATGAGTCTTTAAGAACATCTTTCAAATGAGACTATTGGAAGGCACAAAGCTCGAGCTGTTGTAAAGGGATTTCATCAACAATAAGACATTGATTTTAGAGATACCTTTAGCCATGTTGTTAAGTCCCCAACTATTTGTATTGTGTTTTTACTTGCTTATACTTACAAATAGCCTCATCGACAACTTGATGTACATAATACATGTCTTCATGGTCAATTACAAGAAGAAGTTTACATGAAATAACCTTCTGGTTTTGTCAGCCCCAACAAATCAAATTATACATGTCATCTTCAAAAACCAATCTATAGCCGCAAACAAGCTCTAAGAGCTTGGTTCAATAGATTTAGTTCTATACCGGTGGAACTTAAATTCATTACTAGTAAGGCAGATTCTTCATTATTTTTTCGACATATACAAAGTGGATGCATATTTTTACTTCTCTATTGTCGTGACATGCACGGCATCGAATAATGGAGTCACCTTCTAGAATTGAAGGGGTTTTGGGTTTAATCATGAAGTTATGATTTGAGAAAGTCACTATTAAAATGAAAAAAATAGATGGATCTAAAACGTCTTCTTCTTCCTTTTCTTCTGGCACTAGCGGTAAGTTTCATCGTTACCTACAAAAATGTCAAATCACACAAGAAAATTCATTTTATTTCATTTTTTTTTACAAATCTGATTTTTATAGTCTCACTTTCTTCTTTTTTTGGGCTGTCATAGGTAGTGGTCATCAGTTTTCTTCAAAATGGTGGGAGGTGTACCTGATGATGGTTGCTAATATTGGAGTTGTAGGTTGGCTTTATATGAGTGTCTTAGTTGATTCAGTGGTGAAGAGGGCTAGTTGATGGGTTATTGTAAGGAGCTATTGATTGAAGCTTTGCTGCTGCTGTCGGCGTGGTTGAATGAGAAGAGGTAAAGCTCGGTTTTAGCTGTGTGTGGGCTAGTGGTGTGGAGAGGGTGGTCACTGACGTTATGAGTTTGTTGCTGTTAGTGGCAGCGGTGGTTGACAGTGAGAAAGATAGGAGAGGTCGTTGTTGAGGAAGACAAAAAAAAAGGTAAGGCTGGTTAAGAGAAGAAGATGAAATGCCATGATTATTTTTTGTGAGGGTGAAAGATGGAATGGCTGGTACTTATGATGTTTTTGCTAAGAGAGGGTCTGGTTTTAGAGGGGTTGTTCTTAGTGAAGAAGAAGTAGGGAAATGACGTTGGACATTGAGGTTTTAAGTGTTAGTCAAAAGTCTGATATGGGTCCTTTTTTTTGTTCTATGAGGAGTGGCTGGACAATGAAATGTTGTCATAAGTTTTGGAGGGAAGCTACCGGTGATGGTGACAATGGGCATGAAAGAAGCTGGGTTTAGTCATTTTTTAGCCATGAAGATGGAGCTTGTGGGTGTGCTTTTTCTTGTGTGGTGGCTAGTGGCTAGGAAGTAACAAAATAGGTTTAGGATTTTTTTGTGAGTAAGGGAGAGAATCTGGTTTTTTTTTTTTTTGTATTTTCTTTAAGTTTTTTTGCCTCCCCTTTTCCTTGTGTGAGATAACCATATATTTATAGGCAAAATAATTTGTCTTTTTCCTCCCCCATTGCTTGGTTCCAAAAACACTTTGGTCCTTCATTTTCTTCCTTTGTATTTTGGTCTCTTTATTCAAATATTTTTTTATCTTTCTTATTTTTTTGTATTTTGATTTTTTTGAAAAAAAAGGAATGTCAACATTGACTCGATGAGAAAAATCAATAATTTTAAAAATGACGCGTTAAAAGTTGAACGTGTTGAAAAGAAATTTGAAATTTGAATTCTTTTTAGAAGACGCCGAAAATGACGCAAATATATCAAGAATATATATATTTTTTATTTTTTTTTGCATTTTGAAAATATTTAGAAAAAAAAATAAGGGGTTAAAAATTGAGTTATGACATCTATGTTGATGATATTGTCATTTCTGGTGGTGATACAAAAGGGATCGAGAGTCTTATTTAATACTTATAATCTCATTTTAATAAGAAGGACTTTGGTTCCTCAAATTTCTTCCTGAGGTTCATCATGATTCTCAATCCATCAATATCACTTAAACAAAGTATGCTATGGAGATTTTAGAACGTTCTTCTATGATTGGTACTAAACCAGTTTCCACACTAATGGCATATGGCTCTAAAATGTCCAAATTTAATGGTGATTCTCTTAATGATGCTATATCATATTATAGTGTTGTTAGGGCATTACAATACTTCATCATGACAATACTATATTTATCTTATGCTATAAATCAAGTCTGCTAGTACATGCATTCTCCCACAACAATACACTTTAAAGCTTTCAAACAAATATTGCAGTATCTTAAAAATATTGTTGGCTATGGTATCCTCTTTGCCCATTATCTTTTTTCTCTCTCAATGTATTTATTTGATTCGAGTTGGGTTAAATCACTAGATAATCCTCATTCTACAATAGATGGTTGTTTATTTCTTGGTTCTAACCTCAAATCATGGTGCTCTAAAAAGCAATCAATAGTTTCACGTTTCACTACTGAAGCTAAGTACCGAGCACTTGTTGTTGTTATAATAGACTTGTGTTGGATACAATCTTTACTTTATGATCTAGGTGTGTTCTTAGCTAAACTTCCTACCTTGTTTTGTGATAATATCAACACTACCTATCTTGTTGCCAACCCAATACTACTTGCACACACAAAACTCATAGAAGTTGATTACCATTTTGTGCGAGAACATGCAACACGAAGAGCTCTTCATGTTTAATTCATTGGAAGTGACAATCAGATTGTAGATGGATTTACTAAAACCTTGTTCTCATCTCAATTTTCATGGTTTTGAAACAAACCCAACATGTTTGTAAGTAGATATCACTCCCACGTATCCAACAAGAAGATTATACCAATAATAGAAACAATAAAGGAAATAAGCATATCTCATATTTCCTTGACAGCTGCAAAACAATCCCATGACAATTACAAAACGATCCCTTGACTAGGGCTGCTGAATTTTATCAAATGATCATTCCTGCAATTCATTGTAGCTATTTATTTCCACGTATATCTATACAATTCTTATATAATAAAGCTATTGGTCATAATTGGTTTAAGCAGAAACGTTCACTTGATATCTTGTTTCTACAACTGTTGCCTTGAGTACAGGTAAAACCAGGTTGTCTTGTACATTAGTAATGGGTTCATGAGACCAATGGTAATGTCTATATCACTAACAAATACTAAAACTGTGTTTTTGGTGAAAGGACAATTTTTTATGATGGAGAATGAGTGATGCAAATGCAAGAAATATTGAAGGTTAAGTTTTGTCTTTGAATTTAGGTTAAGCTCATTCGTAACTTTAAATTTGATGGATCTATACTATACTAAGCGATATGATTTGCTATTAGAATTTTGGTAGATATATGGTGTGCCTTTGTCAGGTTACTAATTGTTGTGAAAACAAATGACAAAATTTATAGAAATATCATGGTAATCTTTGTTTTGTTTCAAGCTATCAAAATGGTTGGCAATCAGTTTTCATTATTCATTATCATATGTTGCCACAAATTCTTTCTGTAATGAGGTATGGAACTACATATTATTTCAAAGACAGAAAAATGACTATCTTTTAGAAAAACGAGAGCAATTTAAGCTATGTAACAAGTTAATTCTTTACAATTTATCTTGAAAAGAATATATGATAGGAAGTGAAGGTACAAAGAATGTTTGTTCGTGAGGTGTGTTGTGTGGCGTATCTCATAAAAAACATTAATATATGATTTATTATGAGATGAATAAATACACCCATAGAAAAGGAAGAGATGGATATTTCTTTACCTTTTTTTATTTGGATAAAAAAAAAATTGAGGATAATTTAATTTTCATTGTTTGGATAAATTGGGGAATGAAAATAAAAATATATTAAATATCATTAGCATTTTAGGGCCATTGTAGTGTTGTGTGTTTAAAGATTTTTTTAGATTGGTCCTTTTGTTTTTCTTTTTTACTTCATGAGTTTAAACCATAGGCTGTTAATTAATTTTGATTGTTGGAAGGGGTATTTGGTATTTACCAATTACCACGAACAGAGAGGTGGATCCCGTATTTTTCAGATACAAAATGCTGCTTCCTCGACAGGCAGCAGCGCCGTTACATTTTGAAACTAACGAACAGATATCAGTAGCTTAGAGAGAGCATCCATCAATGGATTTGGAAGAGCATCGACGTAAAAACGAAGAAGAAGACGAAACCGAAGCCAATAAGCAGAAAGGATTTATTCTCTCTGTCTACTCTCACTATCTCCGCAACCGACTTGCTGCTCTCTTTCCCCTCTCTTTCCATGATTCCTCCGATTTTCTCTCCAGAATCTCTAATCTCTGCTTTCAAACCGGACGACGCGTCTTTTTTCCTCGTAGACGACGCAAGGCTTGCCTCCCACTCCCTCTCCCTTCTAACACTCTCGATTCTTCTGTGTATTTACTCTTTCTCTCACTCTCTTCACATTTTGATTTTCCTGTTTAATTGCTAATTAATTACTAGTTTTTTTGTTGATATTTAGGCATTATTTCACTTTTCTTATGAAAAAATCGCTACTGGTAATTGAACGCTGATTAGAGATTAGTGCACAAATTTAATTAAAAAAAATTATGAAATATTCTTGTCTTTGTAAATAATGATGGATAACTAAGTATAATTATTTTAATTTGTTATATTTATTTTCTTAAATCTAGAATTTATTAGAGATGATGTCGTGTTTTCTATATGTGCAGGGTTAGGATAGAGTCTTCGAGGGTGTATGATGTTTTGGAGGATATGATGGGGCATATTTTTATACATTTGCACAACATTCAAGATAATTTGCAATTTTGGCAACCTTTAATAGAGGTACTGATACTACACCCAGTGTGTTTGTTGTTAACCGTTGTATCTGGTAAGTTCTCTCTGTTGTGATCGTTTTGCTTTGATTTGTTTGTAACTGCAGGCATCTAATGCTCGGAAATTGTACTTTATGATTTTCGAGAGAGGGCCACGTGCTTTCCTTGGTGGAACAGCTCAGGTGTTGCGTCAAAGCATTGTTGACGGTTGGTCTATGCAGCATCCAAGTCAATTTGCTTCTGCTTATATTTCTGAGAGGATAGTTATCTTAAGCAACTTAAGATGTGCCATTGCTACATTCTTGGCCGAGGTTCGTGTGATGCTTCTTTTGGTTTTGTATTTCATAGATAATTCTTACTAATTATTTGACCTGAATGTCAAATAATTATCTCAATGTGGGTAGCAAGATTCGAACTCGTGATCATTGGTCATTAAAACCTTGAACTATCTCATCCCAAAAGTTTAAGTTGTTTAGGTGAGGTCTTAATGTATGATTCATATTATTCTGTAACATTATATATGAACTTGCTCTTCATTGATAATTAGAAAACTCGGAAATGAGTAAACTTTCTTTGAAATATGGGCTTGAAGTGTAAAAAAAAAATTCTTAGTGTCAAATTTTTATGTTTGTTCTTTGTGGATGTTAATGGATACATCAATGAGCAAAAAAACATTGTAAGAACTAATTACCAATCAATTGCTTCGCTTCACTTCACTTGTAGGTTTACATGGAAGTTGATAGACGTGGAGAGCAGTTAGTGGAAGATCCAGAAAAGTCATTTCCACCATTACTAGCAGTTATTAATCGTTTATTTTCAAATTTGGAGGCATCAATTGGCCATTTACATGCAATACGTCAGGTAGAGAAACTAACATATGATGATTGCAGTTTTTCGCCATCCTTGTGGCAATGACAATTTGCTTATGACTTTTTAGTGGTTTTTTTCTCATTGTAATAAAAGTTGCTATTATTTACTTTTCACTTCAATGATGTGCAGACTGATTCTTCTGTTGAAGGAAGCTATTCATTTCCACTTGTATTTGAGAAATCACCGAAAGTTAATCAAGAAGGGTCTCAGTGGACAGATTGTGAAATCAGTGATGCCATCAATGCGGTTTATAAAAATCTTGAGAAATTGGACTCCTATATATCTGTTATGGTAACAGTGCTTCCTATAGGCTACATTTTATAATTGATTGATTATCTTTATTGGTTGATTGCTTCTTCTTCTACTTACTCTTGTATATCTTTATTGTTTTTTAGAGATAATTATTGCCTATTGGTTGGTCAACGTTTTTGAGATATATTTGTTTCTTCTCCTTTCTAAGGTTTCCAAACACCAAAAGCCTAGTAAATTATCCCAGCACTGGATCCGCCACACATGTGGTGTAGTTGGCTTGTCATTTTGTTCCTTGTGGCTCCTTCAACATAGTCGTTTGATGGGAAGCCCTGATATTGACAACTGGATTCGTGAAGCCAAGGACTCAACTATTAGCTTCTTTAATGATCACGTGGAGCAACCGGTATGCCCTAACTTGCCCTTCTCATTGCTCTTCTTACTGTTAGGTTGACTGGCCCTAAATGCTCTCAGCTTTTGGATATTTAACAAGTATAAACATGTAGACCATAAAATAAATTTTGATGAAGATATTAAGTACTCAATTGATTGGATATCAATAACATAAAGCATCGTAGATGATGATATCAATGAAAGATGAGCTTATTATCAACAAATTAATTAAAGTGAAAATTTCATAAACCTGTGTTCATAGCAATGAAAAGTAATAAGCATTGTACCTCAAGGGTTCCGTACCTCTAGTTGATTGAATTGCGATAGCTATAAAAAACCAATGGTATGAGAACTAATTGGAAGTGAAGCTTATATCAAAGAGTACTTATACCATAACAAGATTTTGAATTAGGTTTTAAGACTCAAGGTAAAATGTATTTAATGGCTAACAAATCTTACCATTAGTCAGAGACTATATGGAGGTTGTCCAACTTACTTTGGTATGTATGGGCGCATTAGCAGTCCTAACTCTTGATTGGATTAGGATATATTGAAACTTTTAGGTTTTAGTGATTGACTTGGATAGCTCAATTCTAAACTTCTAAGCCCATACATTATTTTTGTAAAAACATTGAGCCAATCCAAATACTGATGAAATCACCATTATTTTAGCCCATCTAGATACTTGATAATTTGAAAGAAAAGAATGGATTTTCTTTCTGCCTAGTTGTTTGATGTGTACATAGGTCCTTATTTATAGTTATACAAGAGTAAATCAAATCCCTTAATTGACTAACCAGTTCCTTAGTTTATGCTAGCTAATTATATCAATTATTGCATGCCTATTATAAATCACAATCCCTAAGTTACAGCCCATCACAATCTCTAATTTACAGCACAAATCTCATCAAATCACAACCCTTAATTTACAGCACAAATCTCATCAAATCACAACCCTTAATTTATAGCATAAATCTCATCAAATGTGTTGACACTCCCCCTTAAATTGATGTTGACAGAACAAACAACAATGTGCCAATTAAGTATTGATGTTCTTTAGTCATCCTGTGGTGAAAATATTGGCAATTTGGTTATGAGAAGAAACATGTGAAAGAATAATCAGTTTTTGTTCAAAAACTTCTTGGATCTAATGACGGTCAATCTCAATATGCTTTCTGCATTCATAATAAACTGGATAGCACTAGTGTTGTCGGCACAAAGAGAAGTTGGATCGAGTGAAGAAAATCCAAGTTCAGTAAGTTAGACCTTGAAGCCATGTAATATTCGAACATGGATGGGACATAGCTTGATATTCAACTTTAGTTGAAGATTTTGAGACACGATCTTGTTTCTTAGATTTTCAAGAAATTAGACTTTGCCCAAAAATAAACATCATCTAGTAGTAGAACGACGAGAGCTAGGGCAACCACCCCAATCTTCATTAGCATAAGTAGTCATTTTAAGATCACTTAATAAGGAAAGAAAACTCCTCTCAGAATTGTCCCCAAAATATACTAAACAACACAATGAGCAACGATTAAATGAAGATGATGTGGTCATAAACTAACCAAACTGCATGTGCTATATCAGGTAGAGTAATCGTCAAGTAGTTGAGTCTCCCATCGATTCTTTGAAAATGAGTTGGGTCATCAAGAACATCCCCATCATTAGAATGGAGTTTAACATTGAGCTCCGTTGGAGTATTGTATGTGCTAGGACCTTGAACTTGGGCAAGATCAACACTATCTTGAGCATATTTATGTTGATTGACAAAAATACCATATTAAGAGAGAGATCTCAAGCCATGTCAATGGACCAAGATCCTTGGTGTGGAAATGCTATTGTAGGGTTGTCTTCAAATAGTGAGTTTTAGAGACATCATCACCTGTAATCAAAATTTCATCTACATAGATCAAAAGAATGGTTATACCTTGAGCGGTTCGACAAGAAAACATAAATGGATCATAAGCGCTTTGTTTAAAGTTTCTACACAGAGTGTACTTTTAAATTTGGCAAACTATGCACGTGGAGCTTGTTTGAGACCATAGAAAGATTTCCTTAATCGACAAACACGTTTGAAGCTAGCTAAAGGATATCATAGAGGTGGAGTCATAAAAATAACTTCATCTAGATCACCATGGAGAAAAACATTCTAAACATCCATCTGAGATAAGCTTCAATGATGAGAAGCATCAATATCTAAGATTGTATGCACGATAGTCGATTTGGTAACTGGAGCAAATGTCTCGTCATAGTTTACTCCATATTCTTGATGATTTCCTAGAGCCATTAAACAAGCTTTATACATGTCCAAAGAACCATTAGGCGTAACATTATACGCTCACTTGCACCCAATTGGTTTAACTTCAAAGGGACATGACACAAGATCTCAAGTATGATTACCCTCTTTGTGCCCAAATCCTGAACAAGTGAGTTAACTTTGGGATAAGAAAAACACAATATGATAAAAGGAGTCAATATGAACAGTCCCAATTCCAAAAATAGAAATAGGTTCTATTGCAATATGAATTTGATTAGGATCATAGTTGGGGAAATTATGGTAAGATTATGTGGGGACCAAGTCATATGATTCAAAATAGAGGAGTCTAGATAACATGACTGATAGGGACAAAACTCGTGGCATCAGAAGAAACAGTTGAAGAAACAAAAGACCCTAGTGCTGAATAATCCACATTGTATGCTTGAATTTTATGACTTTGTGGCCGATGTATACAATCCTCGATAACATCTCCAGACTCCTTATAATAATGCCAATTTTTTTTTTCTTTTACACAATTATTTAATGAGAAACATTGAATCTTGCTCATTTCATGATACTTGTATTTGTCATGTGTTTTAAAGGCCACCTTAGACTGCCTAATGTTCTGTTGTTGTGCAGCCGTTGTGCTTAATGACTAGAGTCATTGTTCTTCCCTCAATAAATGATGGAGACGTATGTCTAATTGGTTGTTTGTTCATCAATATGGCATGAAGATGCTCAAACTCCTTTCTAAGTTTCTTGAGAAATTGATGCCGATTAAACTTTTCATAAATCTTTTGTATTATGGGAAGTGAAAAATTGAGTGCTAACTCTCATTTCTTATTGAATTAATTAATCAACTTGCTATTGAACATTTACTTTGAACTCGAAAATTTTCGGAAAATTTTTTTTTGACCCATTTTTTATTTTTATTTATTATTATGAGAATCAATCCTTCTACTTCTGGTCCTAGAGTTTCCAGCATTGACAATATATGCATATTCAATCGAAAGAGATAAAATCATAATAATAGTCCTGAACAGGCTTTCCACCCTACGTGTATTTTTGAAGATCATGTTCAAGTTGAAATTCCCTCGCATCATCTTCTTGATGAAAGACCTGTTTTATATAGTTCCACATGGCAGAAGTAGTTTGATAGGTAACAAATTCAATGTTATATCTGATTCAACTAATCCCAAAATCCAACTAATAACTCGAGCATTTTGAAATCCATTGAGCTTGATCCTTGAGGTCAACTGGTTTTGTTTCAGTTCTATCAATATAACCCCACAACTCTTTTCCTTGAATAAAATTTTGTAAATGAAATTCCCAAAGAAAGTAATTTTTCCCATAAAATCAATTCGGTATAATTTCTTTATTGCTCAACATATTTCCAAAAAAAATATTTCAAAAAGGAGAAATGATGCCAAATAACATAGAGAAAAATCAACTATGGCCAAGAGACAATCAATCACAAACATAAAGAGAATTTTGTAGAAGAATCTCTCGAACAATCTGGCAGCCTTAACGCGAGTAAAGAAGAGCAATTTTGGCTAAGAGACAACCAGACACGAGCAACAACTAGTACTCTAAAGACATTGGAATTTTTTTTATAAATCCTCCTAAGCTCTCATACTATGTCCAATAATTATCTCAACCCAAAAGTTTAAACTTTTAAATGAGGTTCAAAGATATGATTTATATTCTTCTCTAACACATCTTTTCAAGTGAACTTTTTAACCTTGAAACTTGCATAAACTCAAACTACCTTATGTTATAAAATTAATTTTAATTTGAAGAAAGAATAGGGGTGATGAGATTTGAACTCGTGATTATTTAGTCAACAAAGCTTTGATACCAAGATAATTTGAAAGAAAAGAAAGGATTTCCTTTTGGCCAAGTTGTTGTTTGTTGTGTACATAAGTCTCTATTTACCTATGCAAGAGTCGATCAATTCCCTTAATTGACTAACCAATCCTTTAGTTTATTCTAGATAATCAAGTATAGGATTCCATACCTATTATAAATCACAAGCGCAAATCTCATCAAAGTCGACCAGACAAAGATAATAATAATAATAATAATAACAATCATGTCTTGAGTTTTTTAAGAACCAATGTTTGATTTTTGTAATCATTTCAAAATACCTCGTTAACTCAATACTTGGCCAATGTGGCGTAAATATATGGGCTTCTTCATGTTCAAATCTCAGAATAAGCTGGTTATTCCAGGAGACATTTTGGCCCTCAAGTGTGCTTTTGGTATCCTTCCATTTGTTCTGGATCCCTTTGAATATTCAGAGGAAGTCATTTCATAATAAGCATTGGACTCACACTTTCTTTGTCTCCAAATTATTTACATATTCCTTGTTATTTAGGGATTATTTGCTCAAATTTAATGGTGTGGAACTTGATTTATGAACAGCTTCTGTCCATTAGAGATGAACTTTTTGATACATTCAGGAAGAGACACAAAGGTGTGATGGAGGTAGAAGAAGTGCAGTTGACTGCCAGTTCGCTGCATAGGTTAAACTTTCTTCCATTTCTTGTGGACTCATTACCTATTATATTGGATGGTGATTTACTTGTTATACAAAAAGAGTATTGTACTTCACTCATAAAACTATACTGTGTATGTTTTGGACTTAGCTGCAATGATGCCGTGGACCTTATTTACAATCATGTATTTCATGTATTCCACCTTGACTCTGAAGATAATGCTTATATAGTTTCTAAATTACCTGCAAGCTTAATTATGACAAGAGAGGGTCAAGAACAGTGAAGAATACATAACATGTTCACATGATACAAAAAAAAAAAAAAAAAAAAGGCAAGTTGACTTTAAAAAATAATGGAAGAGAATATCGTTGTTAGTGTATGGAACAAATCAAAAAGGGGGTCTCGCTATCACCTTGCACAGAAGATGCTGCCATATCATTTTCTTTTAAAAGTGTTTTCTTCTTTTAGGTTGATCTTCACTCGACCTTTACTTAATTATTTGCTTGAGATGCAGAATGTTATTGGCTTTCAGCGAGCAGACAAAAGGTCAAAAGTTCCCTGAACATGCATCAGATCAGGAAATGCTTGAAGTAGTTATGGACAGGTTGACTTCTTTGCCAAACTTATTTTGGGTCTTTATCGTTACCCTTGATATTATATTTCAACAAATACCATAAGACACTTCAAGTATAGAACAGCAGAAGGGAATGGTTAACTCAATTACTAGTTTGCTGCCATGCCTGACTCATTGTTTTGTATAGTAAATTGATGCATCCAAGGAACAATAAAGGGGAACCAGAAAGTTGAAAAACATGCATGTGAGGCACCAGAATATTGAAAAATAAGGGGAACCAAGCAATATTTATCTTTTTTTGTATTGGTTTTCTGTTCTTGTCCACGTAGTTTCCTAATGAAAGATTTTTCCATTTCACAATATAGCCCTTAGATTTTAGTTTATTTTTAATAAAATCTTATATGGCCCCTCAAAATTATGTGTATTCTATTCAAGTCCTCACTCGTTCTATAATTTGTCCACCCTCAGCCACTGTTCCTAATCCTATTGCTTTGTTTAAAGATCCTACTTTGATGATTGCCAATGGCAATAAGAATGGCTTATTACTAAACTATTTTCACCATGTCCTCATGTGCATCATATGTGTTTGTCAAATGTAGAAGTTGATTGAGTCGTTTATCTGCTGTAAATTTGCTGAAGGCATTAACAAGACAAATTTGATCCTAGTGTGTTTTTGTTTGGACACATTTGTGTGCACAAAGAATGTTTTAATGGACATCATCCCCATGTACATTTGTTAAATCTGCTTTCAGTCAATAGAAATTTTACTCAAAGTTAAAGAAACTCAAATCATATCCTTGATAAATTTATCTAGGAAGGTGGTAGGTTTTTTTTTGGGGGAGGGGCTAATACTCTTAAAATCTCTCTGAATTATTAACTTCTTTTTTTCTTTGGAAAGAGAATTGTTAACTTCATGTCAATATTTTGAATTGCTACTTCTACAAAATTACTGATCTGATTATGTTTTCTGGCAGATTTTTTTTTTTTGACTGAAAAGTAAAATAATCAGCTTTTTAATTTTAATGCAGGTATGAACAGGAACTTACGCATCCTATTCAGAATCTCTTAAAGGGAGAGCTTGCCCATGCTTTGCTGATCCAGGTACTGCAGACTATTTTTCTTATGTTATTTTCTTATACTTTTGGCCATGTATAATGGG
Source organism: Populus x sibirica (assembly GCA_019202695.1). Taxonomy (NCBI): domain Eukaryota; kingdom Viridiplantae; phylum Streptophyta; class Magnoliopsida; order Malpighiales; family Salicaceae; genus Populus; species Populus x sibirica. The sequence continues at coordinate 202,822 of JAGMVL010000957.1, forward strand.
TTCTTGCTATTTCAGGTTCAGAAGCTAAAACTGGATATTGAGACGTGAGTTCACTGACCTTGTATTGTGGATAGATGATTAATGTTCCTTGACCATGTTTATCTCAATTGTCTTTATCTTTAATCAGGGCGATGCTTGAACTGGATCAGATTCTCAAGGCAAATGAGATCAATTTTGCTATTCTTGCAGCCTTACCGGCTTTCTTTCTCTCTCTTTTGCTGCTAATGTTATTGCGTGCATGGTTTAAACAGGTAAGAATTTATTTATCTTTTTACCTTTCTCAAAGTAACTTCGTGAAGAGAATTAATCTGTCACCAGGTATAGGAATTAAAAGATATTTGATAATACACATGCGTATCATTAGTTCAGACAAGTTCAGCTTGAGTAAATTCCCATGCTTACTGTTGCTGTGGTGATTTATTCTTTAATCCAGGGAAGAATTTAATGATTGTTGTGAGAGAGAGGATATTTGTTGCTTTTCATTTGGCATAAAAAAGCTTTGACTCTTTTCAGCTAGCATGGCATTCTCTATACTTCTATTGAGCATAACACTTTCTATACTTCTATAGAGCATACACCTGAGCCTTAGGTTAGGATTCGTGGTCCATTTAAAACAATTGGCATATTGAATAAACATGCAGTATCTCATGAGATTAACAATCAAATTCTGTAAATGCTTCAATCCTTTCACTGTTCATGTTTCTTCCCTGTTTTTATTCCGTGGCTGCTGATTCTGCTTATTTGTATCAGGATACTAGAGCAGAAGGAAGGGGCAGAATTGCTCGGCGCCAAAGGAGACTGCTTTTAGTGGAGGTTGAGAAAGGAATTGCTCAATATCAAACTTACGTTAACCAAGGAATGGTATGAATCTGGATTTCTTTTAGGACTATTTTTCCTAGTTCTCCCTGTTACCTCAATTATTTAGTATCTATTGATATTTTTGTTAGTTTTGTACTGTAAACGAAATTTATTGCATTATATGAATGATCTCTCTTTTTTAACCCTAGAATGACAGGGCTTTTCTCTCGTGCTCATGCATTAGTTATCTGCCATTATCTTTTCTACTTGACAGAAGGCATAAGCAGGTTTATGGTCTTGTGTGTTATGCTTTTCTGAGTAGATGAATGATTGGGAAAACTTGGATGGACTCTGATTAAAGAACTGCTTGATATGAGAAAATTATTTTTAAAAAAAATTATGATGCGCCATGGCCAGTGTTTTCTTTGAAAGTTCTGGAGTTGTTGTCCAACTTTCACGATGTTATCTCCTCTCTCAGTCTTGATACGAGATTTGAATTTGGGAGTCACTTGCTGGTCACTCTTTCAGCTCTTGTCAAAGGACCAAAAGTTTTAAAGTGTCTTTTCTCCTGCTGCCACTTTTAAATGATTCAAACACGTTCGTTTGTTGCCCGTGCATAATGAATATAAATACATCAACCCTCGTTTCTTGTGTTTTACAGGAAAAGGAGTCACAATGCATGTTTGGATTAGTGTTACATTGTCTGGATCGCCTGTTCCATGCTGTAGAGGGGCATGCAAAAGCCACTGGTGAATGGCAATGGTTAGTGTCATCTCCGAGTTTTACTTTTTATCCAAAATCTCTTGCTGAGGTGTTCCCATCCTTCTCTCTAGTACAAGGCAAGAATGAGTTTGTTCTAAAGCTAATTGGAAATATGTTTTGAACAGGTTGAGACAGGATATTATTGATCTGGGCAAGCCCCGCCTTCAAACTGACTATAAGCTCATGGTGTTATCTCGCATGGAGCGGGTTTACGAGTGCCTGCTTCCTTCATTGAGACGACAATAGGTCCATATTTTGTTCACCCCCCCTCAATTGAATTCCTCCCCACCAAAAAAAGGATTAAAAGAAAAGAAAATAAGAGCACATTTTGTTGAAACCATCCATAAAATCATCTGGGTTGAGGTTTTTTTACTGTTTTTATATCTTCCTATCGAAATCATAAAAAAAAAATATTAATTCAATCTAAATGTACATTGAAAAATACTGTCCAAACACATTATCAAATATAGGTCTGTGTCGGGCAGTTCAACAATTGGATTGAAACCATAGCCCATTGAGTTTAACAGGTCTGTTCTAAGGTTTTTAAAAGGAAATTAAGACGAGACATTTTTAAAAAATAATCTCCTTAGCAAATCTGAGTTAAGGCCTCCCTCTTATTTGTTCTTTATTACTTTTTATTTATTGAATTACATTTAGAATTCAATTCCTAGAGTTCATAGAGAATGAAGGAATTGAGTCTCGGAAATGCCAAAATAAATACTTGATAAAAAACAGAACTGCCCATCTTTGTTACAACGTACAAGTTACAAAATGGCTCGAGGAAAAGCCTTTCACAATCCAACGTGGAAGCTTAACTTTGACTTCCCAGTCTGGGAGTTAAGCTCCATGTAGCCTTCCTCTTCAACGCCAAATGCTGCTGTTGGTACGAGGACCACTGTGGTTGTCATGGGCCCATGGCCCTACTCCCTTGCCTGGAAAATGCCACATAAATATCCCATAAACTATACAGGGACCAAAGTGCAGAAACGTTTAGAAGTAATGACTAGTGAGCGCCATCTCAAACATGGGAATGGTTAAACAAGTTGATCTCTATGTATGCCTAGGGAAGCTACTGTGTAATCTAAATTCTAGCTGTTGTCTACCATTGCTTATAGGATGTGAAAAAGCATATACAGCAGAACACAAACACTTGCTAGTAACTTCAGTCTTCTTCATCATAATCTTCCTCGTCTATTCTTGTATTTAAGTTCGCAAGTTGAATGGGATCGATATCCATCCTTTCAATGTCTGCTAGAGACCATCCAGGTACTTCCTCGTGCTTCAATTCAGGAATTGGTTTTGTTGAGGAGCTTGCAGGGACAACAATGTCAGGTTTTGTTGAGGAACTAGCAGGGACAGAAGCTAGCACTGGTTTTGTTTCTCCATTCTCATCCAAGTCCAAATTCAGGTCAAAGTCATGGACTGGTGTTTGTAAATTTCTTCCAGCTGGAATATTATCCTTCAAATCTTCAGGCTCACAATCCTTGTCTAGCCTTCCAAGGTATGGACTGTGCTTGTCATTATGATGAACAATGTCTGGTTCATCTTCCAACTTCCCATCCTGTGCAGCTCTCTCCCTCTCCATGGCTCTCGTCCCCCGGCCACGGCCTCGGCCTCTGCCCCTACCTCTTGTCTGGGTAGTCTCATGCTGTCAAAGGAATTGTCGGTTGAGTTCTAGGTAGGTCATATTGTTCGAAAACATAAAAACAATCTGCAACTGGTGATACAATTAACTTGTTACAGGAAAAATAACACCATTTAAACTAAGAGCATTTTTGTAGTAGACATTGATCATAGATAGTTTCTACACAATCAACAAGATAACATGACATCCAATGATATATGGAAGATAATCAAGGCGAAAGGCACAAAAACTTACTGTTCTGCTTCTATTGCACTCCTCGTCACTGTCATTGTCTTCATCACGAGCAACTTTCCTGAAGTTGAAGCATTAGGAATGCCATTAGTCACCAAACACTCTAAATCTCCAAAACTACAAATAAGATACAAGACTAGACATTCCAAACCTTCTTTTGCCAATGCCATGTTCATCAAAGGCAGCATCAGGACCACCTAAATCTGGAACCTTGCTCACAATTTCCCTCAGAAAATCAAATACATTGAAAGTCTGTACACATTGTTTCCTGTAAATTTCATAGAAAAAGTCAGACCACCTTCATTCCCTGAAGCTGGAAGGCGAAGAAAACACAAACTTCATTCTCTCTCTTCTCTCTCTCTCTCTCTCTCTCTCTCTCTCTCTCTCTCAATCACTCAAAATAAGCTACGGTCGCCAGCTTGGCACCCACAGGTAGATATGTACCCAAAGACAAGAGAAAGATGTCACTTACAAATGCAATGAATTCAAGGTCTTGGCTCCCCTTTTCAGAGTGATCTCGTAAGTTCGGTCACATAGATCTTGCAAAAATAGTTCCAAAGCTTTAGCTGCACATTTCAATACAAATCTAATTAGTAATATGAATGAAACAGAGCTGACATAAAGAAAAACAAGTTGAAGAAAATAAATGTAGCCCATGAAAATAGAAAGCGCGGGGAGGGTGATCATTCATGGCATCGGCATAAGCATGACTTTATGAAGAGCAAGTAAGAAATGTGATGTGAGAGAAACTAGATAGGGACCATATTTCCACCATTTCATAAGCATGACTCCATATTTATTCACTTACAAACAAGAAGGGGCACAGCCATGGCAATCTTTCCGACATCCTCATCGGTTTGCATAATCTTCTTAATCCGAGCCTGTCATATAATACCAGGATAAAGTAACTAATCAGTTGGTAGAAAAATAAACACAAAAAAAAAATCACTAGATAACCTAGAAAAAAAAAAGAATATGCAAGAATTCAAGTGATATCTTTTAATAGGCCCATTAAAAGGTTGAACCACTAGATTACCCTCGAATTGAAAATGGATGCAAACCAAAAGTTAGAGTCCTCTACATGGTACAAGTGCTTTAAGAGTGGCAATACCTCTTCTTACAATGTTCAGAGGCCGGAGCCTTTGAAACAGGTTTTTTAGAAACGAGAAACTGATGGCATTGGAAGCAGGGTGTTAAGGAGGGAGAGAGAAGGGGATTTGCTCTTGGGACAAAACTACCAATTCCTATTCAAAATTTATAGTTGAGAACAGTTCTCTGCTCTTTTGGGATCGAACAACCATGGAAAGGTGAGAAACGAGGGAAGCAGAAGATAACTTCATGTCAACCGTTCAGTACAGAACAAATCGAATGTCGAATAGCAGTGTAAGACTAAAAACTCGTTAATTTTTGTGTGTCTGTGTGTGCTTACATGCGCGCTTGTAAGAAACAATTTTTTGTTTCACAGAATGAAACTACCATGCTTCTATCATACATTACGTGCATGGAACAAATTTTCTATCTGTCTCACAATTTAGAAACCCTAGAAAACAGGGTAGCACGTGAAAAAAATAATCTCAATAGTAAATAAATAAAATAGAGCCCGAAAACGTCACGAAAACAAAACCAGTCCAGCAAAGTGCCCCAGATGGGAACAAGAAAGTAATGAAACAAATTTGCCACCAAACAAATTCAGCAGCACGCAAAAGGACATGTAAAACAGAGGTAAAGGGCAAGCTATAAAGAGTCAATACGCATTACAACGTGCTCTACACACCAGCAATTCTTTAAACATAATCAAATTGGTACGAGAAACAAGAGTTGGTCCGCTTATGTTTTGCCATTTCTGCCACGTTAATACATAAAAACATAACCAATCCAACAAACTGCCCGAGATGGGCCACCAAATTCAGTAGCAAGCAAAAGTAAATAAATAAAGAAAATAGGCATGCAATATCAAGGACAAAACCAGATTCTGAGACTCAATACGGATTACACAGTGCCTTAAATACCAATAATTCACTAATCCCATGTTAGTATTAACGAAAAACTAACCCCAGTAGCAGAATCATTACCATGAAAAAATATTGCTAAAAATCGATAGAACCAATAGGGAAAGGAAGAAAGACAACCCGCGATTTTCTGTTCAAAAAACATGAAGAAAAAAAAACAGAGAGAGAAAGGAATAGCTTACGGCAGGGAAACGAGTGTCGAGTTTCTTCCTCATGCTACCAGAACCTCTCTCTTTCTCTTGAGGACAAATGAGGAACAGACAACGTTGTTAAGGAAAAAAGATTATTATTATTAGAAAAACAAAAACAAAGGGAGACGATGGCCAGAAACAGAGACGGAGACGGAGACGGACAGAGTTTAGCCGGGAATAAGGAAGAGAAGTTTAGGGGAATTTATTTATATTTTTTGAAAGTTTAGGGTGATTTCTTTAATTTAATTACATTTATGGGCTTTGACTGCCAACCGCTGATTTTTAGGTCCTCAGAAAAAACCCTAACCTGCCACGTTGCAACTCTTCTGCCTCTTTGGTTTTCGTTGTTTTATTTTGGTCAACTTCACCCCTCCGTATATTCTAATGTTTCACCTATATCCTTATAGTTTGCCATTTTTTAATGTTGCCCCTGTAGTTTTCCACAAGTTCCTATGTAATGCCTCTGGTAGTACATTTATATATGTTTTTTTCTTATTTTTCTCTTGTTTCATATTCTTTGTGTACATATTATATTTTTTTCTTATTTTTTTACTAAATTCTTTGGTTATTTGATTCTTAAAAATTAAATATTCTTGAGGATTTAATATAATTAGTATGGAGAATGCTCTCACATTGTTATCCAAAGTTCAAAATTATATGAGAGGTTGTAAGAAAGTAATTTATTATAAATGCTCAAATACAATAGGAGATGAACTTAGCCTTGATTCACAAAAACCATTCTGAATATGCCCTTCCAATTAAAATCAATAAAAAATTTATTAGACATAAAATTGAAACTTTTCTAATACTATAAGGATAATGTTGGAAAGTTTTAAATCATTTGCATAGATGGAACATTATGGATTTTTATAGGGATGAGTTACATATATTTTACTTTTATTATTATTGTTATTACTCTTTTGTTTTATGTCCTTGTAATTTCAATTTTCGCTCTCTGAATCTTGTTCAATGATTCGGGTATAGAACAAGGATGTCTTGACAAATCGAATCTGTCTGATTCCAAACAAAAGGTTCATTAATAATGTTTTCTTTTTTCAAGTATCAATTATTGAATTCATAATTTACAAATTACAGGGTAATATTTTTTATAATTGATTGATTTTTTAATCCAAGCAATATAATCGATTCTTCATAATTAAGGTATTCGATGAATTGATATGAAAAACCTAAGGATTGGTAAGTGACAACAAACAATATCTGATAAGATAGGTGATTGGTAACTATGGTAATAACAGGTGGTGCTTGATAAGTTAGGTGACATGTAACCGATACTTGTAAAAGATTCGCTTTGATGGACGTGGAGACTCTCTAACTTTGTAGAGAGATAAAGTGTAATGATATTTTAAAGAGATAGACTCTAAATGTTGAGAATGAAAAGATTGTGAACATTTGACTTGAAGTATTCATGGTGTATTTATAACTCATGAATTTTGTCATTTTACGAAGAGGAGAGACTGAAGTGTAATTTCATCCTTGTGATATTTTGAGTTATATTATACTTAAAATAATACGTATTGCATCAATATAAAATTTTGAAAAACCCACATGGGGTCCAGAATAAATTATATGGCAAGTATTGGGTTTGGGTAAGGTTCTCATGCCCATTGGAGGTGAAAGTAGATCTGGACACGCTACTTAGACCCAAACACGTTGGACTCGGGCGTGACAGCCCGAGCCCATGAGGGCGCTGGGCGTACACCTTGTATGGGCGGACGCCCAACACCCGAGCCCAATATTTTTTAGTTCAAACAGCAGGCCTAGACCCACTTTCACCTCTAATGGGCTCAGGAATCTTGCTTATGCACTAGGCATTCACATGCCCATACAGGGAGCATGAGCTCAACTACTTGTCCGGTCCATGTTTCTTAGGATTTTTTAGGCACTTTCCTTTTTTAGAGGATTTTTTACGTTCATTTTATTTGGATACACCACTAACCTTAATATGTGATCCATATTTGCATGTAATTAACTATAAGAGATTGGTCCTTTATAGGAACAAAAGCAAAACACTTACTTACCTAACAAGATTCAATACTAACACACATCATATTAATAAACACAGGCATAAATTGAAAGATAATTATTATTAAAGAATTTATTTTAAATCATGGTTAATATGTATATTTATGCTAAATTAAAAATGGATTTCACTTACTTTTAGTACTAAAATTTTATTGAGAATTATTTTCCAACAAAAATTCTTTAACATGAAACATTAACATGATTAAAATAAATTAAGGGTAAATAAAAAATTGATCTAAAAAAACTCATGGTTAATATGTTTTTGTAAAACCCAAAACCCTCTTTCCCACATAGAAAAAACACAAGATTGTCTTTTAGTTTATATAGCAAAAAATTGAAGAGTTACAAATGATTTTATACAAAGTAGTTTGGGTTTATTGTTAATTATATACTTAACAAAGTATATCATAAAAAATTAGAAAATACACCATATAAATTATGAAAATATAAAAAACCTTTTTATTAACATCTTAAAGTGTGGGAGTATTTTGCAAAAGCGACAGTACTTGATCTCGAAAAGATCAATATAAAACCTGAAATTATAAATTGTGTTTTTATCAGATATGCTTATAATAGCAAAACATATCAATTTCTTGTACACAAATCAAATATTAAGAGCATTCGTCCTACTACTATAATGAAATCAATAAATGTTACATCTTTAAAGATGTGTTTCATTTAAGAAAGCATAAGAAAATCATTCATGGAGAATTATTGAAGCGGGCTCAAGTATTCATCATTAATAAAAAAAATAATAAGGTTGAGCCTAAAATGAGTAAAAGAGAAAAAATAACTAAAATATTTTGTTTTGATTTTCTAACATGTTAGAAAATGAATCTCAAATGTACTCTAAAGTAATTTCCTGTCATGAAGCTTCGTATTGAAAGAAGATGGTCAGTAGTAATATTGAATTCATTATGAATAATCATACATAGGAATTCATGGATATTTCATATGGAAGTAAACTATTTGGATATAAGTGGATGTTTAAATGAAAGATGAAAGCTGATGGAACTATTCATAAATATGAAGCAAAAATTATTGTTAAATGTTTCAAACAACAAAAAAACATAGATTATTTTGACACATGTTCACCTATATCAAGAATAAATTATATTAGAATATTAATAGCCATTACAATATTAACAAACTTGAAATACCTCAAATTGATACAAAAATAACTTTCTTAAATGATGATCTTGATGAAAAGATTTACATGAAACAATCCAAAAGGTTTTTTTTTTTTGGTTAATAGATAAGAAAAAAAAATCTATAAGCTTGTTAAGTCATTATATAATTTAAAATAAACACATAAATAATAACATGAAAATTTTGAAAAGATCATGTTGTCGAATAATTTTAAATTTTACTGTATGAACTATGAAGAATTTGAATTAGAACTCTTTCCACTATGTTTTCGGCCATAATTGTTAGTGAGACTATCATCAAATAAAAAGTATCGTTTTTACAAGTTCATTCACACCAATCTTATATGTAACCATATCCAAATTCAAATAGTGCTGTGAAGGTTTGAAATTTTCAAATTTAGAAACTAAAACTCAATTTGTTAGGATTGATTTGAGTTTGGAAATGATTGCTAAATTTATAATTCACGAGATCAAAAGAATTGTTTTACCAATCATTTCAAATACGTAAAGATGGCTCAATTCAAACACCTAATAATTCATATATTAAATATATTAAATCCTAAAGAACAATATTTTAGGGGTGTGATGAGCTCTTAAAATATCAATGTAACTTAGGTGCAAAGTTTATATGTTGGATAATTGGTTAATCTTTTTGTTCTAGCAATTTAATATTTTCTCTTTAATAAAAGTAGTTGCCTAGTGTCTGATAGGTCAGGATGACCGGTACCTATAAAAGATCCATTTTGTAGATTTTATGACTCTTAAATATTTAAGTAAATATATATTTTTTTTTTAAAAAGTGCAATAATATTTTAAAGAGATAAGCTCTGAAAAATTTTATGTTAAAGATGTTGAAAATGAAGAAATTATAAGCTTGAAACTCGAAGGATTCATGAGATATTTATAACTCATGAGTCTTGTCCTTTTGTGTAGAGTCATTTTTTCCATGTGATATTTTGAGTTGTATTCCACTCAAAATAATACATATTGGATCAATATAAAATATTGAGAGACCCGTTTGAAAATTTCAAAAAATTACAAAGGGAATAAAGTATTGAGCTCATGCGAGTTGCCTAAACTTGTTGAGGATAGACGCGTTGCCCAAAGCCTTGATTTTGAGCTCGTTAAATTCGAGTTTATCACGGTATTATTAAGAATATATTTGTTTTTCATTTAAAAAAAGCTTTCGAAAATCTTTAATTTTTTTTCTTTATATTTCTAAGATTTTATATTGTATTAATATTAAAAATAAATTTTAAAAAATAAAAAATATTAATTTAATATACTTTAAAATTAAAAACAATTAAAAAATCAACCACTTGCACCGTAATAATCATTACCGTAAAGGGCCTTTGTTAACTTAGCCAAAAAAGGAAAGAAGAAAACAATAGAACGCAACGGCCACATGGCTCTCATCCATCCATCCACATCCCCCTTGGATTAAAAATATATAAGGTCTCATCTTTTTAGATTTTATTTTTACAAAAAACAAAGAAACCAATAAAAACAAAAATCAAAATCCCTCTTTTCTCGCCCCCCCCTCTCTCTCTCCAAAAACCCTAATTCTATTCGGACAATTCGGTTTCAACCTCTACCAATCCTTTTCTCCTTCCCTATTCAATCTCCACCGTCCGATCGATCACACTGCCGTCTCGCTCTCTCCGCAGGTCTGCCCTCCCTCCTCCCTCTCTCTCCCCCTCCCTCCCCCTCCCTCCCCCTCTCTCTCTAAGTCTTACCATTCAATCTTGATTTTGATTAATTGACAGAATCTCAATCGAATTATGGATTTGAACTCGATTTTATCTCTCTGCTTAAGATTGAGAATCTCGATGATTAAGAATTTTTTTTGATGGATCTATCAATTTGACTATTTTAATCAATTGACGATAATTTTGGCATATATGATCGTAATCAATGGAGTAATGTTAAAGGATTGGAAATGTCGGTGCGGTGGAATTAACCGTCAAAGGAGAAGGAAAATGATACTTTGTTTTTTTGCGGCAGTTTTTTCCTCTTTTTTTCCCTTTAGTTTCTAAGGAATCGTTTTTTAGTGTATCTAGGGCTTGGTCTGCTTAAGATGAAGTTGAAATTAGGGTTTTTCTCATTAAGTTTTAAGAATTGAGACTTGTTTGGGGTGTGAATTCGTTGATTTTATCTTGTTTACTTCCAAGTTTTGATTAATTTCAATTTTGGCATATATGATCGTAATCAATGGAGTAATGTTAAAGGATTGGAAATGTCGGTGCGGTGGAATTAACCGTCAAAGGAGAAGGAAAATGATACTTTGTTTTTTTTGGCGGCAGTTTTTTTCTTTTTTTCCCTTTAGTTTCTAAGGAATCGTTTTTTAGTGTATCTAGGGCTTGGTCTGCTTAAGATGAAGTTGAAATTAGGGTTTTTCTCATTAAGTTTTAAGAATTGAGACTTGTTTGGGGTGTGAATTCGTTGATTTTATCTTGTTTACTTCCAAGTTTTGATTAATTTCAATTTGGCAGGTCATTTTGTGTGGTGTTAGGTTGCTTTTCTTGTGTTTTCTGTTTTGTTGCTGCTAGCGTTGTTATTTGGTAGCTGAAAAGCACCGACTTTGATTGGTGGAATGTTATTAGGGAAAATTGCTCCAGTGGAGAAAGATTCTGCTGGAAATATATGAAAAATTAATTCCAATCGAATATATAGCTTTTAGTGGTATGCTCATGCATTTGTGTTGTGCTTTGTTAAACATGTTACATAGTTTGATAGTGATAGTTTGGGTTTTAAAAAAATGTTCTTTATTTTGGGAGAAGTCAGGGTGTTAGTGGACAATTAGGTTGAGCACTTGAGTTCATGTGGTTCCTTGTGGCTACTCTCCTCGATAATTCTGTGGGGATTGCTCTAAGAAATTAAGTTCTTAAAGAGTGATGGGATCTCAAATTCACCAATACTTCAATGCTCGAAGACTCATTTTGGCGATTGAGAAACAGAAATGAAACAATTATGTTTGAACATTTGGATATCTTCATTGAGATTCAGCAAGACCAGTAACTGTTGAAAGCAATGTTGTGAAGATTGCAATAGTGTTGTTACTTTTGTAAACTCCATATGAACATTTGGAATTAAATTTTGTTTCATTTCTTTAACTGCTAAAGTGCCTGCACATTTCTCTTATTTTTGAACTATTCAGATCCTAATGATTCAGAATATTTATGCTCCGGAAGAAGAGGCCTTATTTGTGGAGTTTTTTCACTTGTTTGTGCTAAGGAAAACCCTAGCTCTTTTGTTAACTCTTCACACTGGAAATTACATCAATGGATGATATTTGGGCCTTTCAAGTGACTCGCAACTGTTGGTGTCTTTGTAAAAATTTTAAAACCTTGCTTTAGCCAATGGGGACACAATAGATCTGAAGAATTGGAACACCAGCTAAAGGCACAAAATAGTTGATAACTTGGCTGTTCAAATGCTTCAAGAGTGGTTTTGTTTGTAACAAAGGTGACGAAATGGGTAGGCAAGGATTTGGCAGTGTTGAGATTCCCTGGTTAAGAATGTCTTCCTTGTGATTTTTGGAGTACGCATTTTAGAACTTAGAAGCTTTGCTAAACAAATCAGTTTCAACAGTTTTAGGTTTATGAATACTGTGAAATGTGAAAAACTTTATGATGCTTTGTCAAATTGGAGAGTAATCTATCATGGGGAAACTTGTGATTTTGTAGTGATGCTTAACTTTATTACAACCGTTTTTTTTTTTGGGTAATTTCCTGGAGTTTTCTGAAGATGACATTTATGTGTTATCATGAAATCAAATTTAACTGTCAAACTCCACGTCTCTGATGTATATAGTCTCTGCATTATCCTGTATTATGATTTGGAACAAATTTTTGTGGCAATTTAATATGGATGGTTGTTAAGTGAGTGATTGTATTTTTGCAAAATAAAATATTGTTTAATTATACGATTAGTTCTTTTTTTGGTGTGGTTCTCCAAGAAGCATGTTCACATGGACATGCCAGAATGTGCATTTAATGAGTTGACTGGTCTGATAGTACTTGTGGTATTCTTTTAGCTGCAGGGTATCAGGATTTGTAATGAGCGGTTGTTTGAACTTTATTTTTTCGATGCATATTGGTAGTTTCTTTTCTTAAAGTTCTGCCACAGGCATCATTAAAACATTAGTTAAATGAGATGGTTAGTAGGTGGTTATGCCTGTGTTTAACCCTTGTATTTTCATTCTGCATCTTTTCATGCAGCAGTTTTTGAGGTTCTGATCCTTGAATAAATAGCATATGTGTGGCTATCTGTATATTATATCACAAAATAACAACTTCCTTTAATGCTTCCAAATAAACTTGTGTGAAGATATTGAGTGGATGATCGCTGGTTATTATAGTGTCTGATATAATGGTGATCTCGCATGACCAAGTTATTTGTCTTTTTTCACAACATACTAAATGTCTCGATCATTATTGTAGACATCACAGGAACATATTTGCCTTTTGAGATGTCTCCAGCATCAAAATCTAAGTCGAAGGACAAAAAGGCTGGCAAGGAACCCCAGAAGGCTTCGTCAAAGCCTTCCGGAACTACTAATGCAGGGAGTGGTATCTCAGCTAGCGCATACAATCCACTGTCTGGAACATTTCATACCATTGAAACAGTGTCGACATCCTCTGCCTCACCTCTACACAGTAATGGTCGTTTCCGAAACATAGATGAGACAGATGATCATCCTGGTGGCTTGTTAGGAGCTGGGGTTGATTATGATTCTGTTTCAAATAATGGTAGCTGGTCTGGTGAGTCAGAAGATCAAAAAGAGAAGACTTCTAATCATCCAGTCCGGCAAGAAACAATACCAGGTGCTGACAATGACAAGCGGGAAAAAGTCCGCCAGAAGAATGAGAAAAAGCATCAGCGTCAAAAGGAGAGGCGAGCACAAGAATTGCGTGAGCGATGCACCGGCTATCTTATGTCAAGAAAGCTGGAAGCTCTAGCTCAACAGCTTGTTTCAATGGGATTTTTGCATGAACGGGCAACAATGGCTCTTATATTGAATGAAGGAAAGTTAGAAGAATCTGTGACATGGCTGTTTGAAGTGGGTGAACATGCAGATAAGCACAGGGATCAAAACCTTGGTGGGGGTACTTTGAAAATTGATATATCAGAAGAGCTTGCTCGGATTGCAGAAATGGAAATCAGATATAAGTGCACAAAGCAGGAGGTTGAAAGAGCTGTGGTTGCCTCTGAGGGTGATCTCGAGAAGGCCACGGAAAGTTTAAGACAACTGAAGCTAGATCCACCATCCGCTCCACCAAAACCTGAGGAAACTGGTGATCCTCTGACCTCAAGCAGTGATAAGCTTTCTGTAGCAGGTAGCCAGAATATGGTGAGACCACAACCAAAGCTCAACCCAACTTCTTCGATACAGCAAAGAAGAGATAAAGATTTTAACTATACAAAAGCAGGTGTTCCAGTGGGAGGATCTTTGGAATCTGGGAGTAAAAATGAGCAGCCTTTGAAGAGAATACAACCGAAGTTGGATTGGCCAAAACCTCAGCCAACTCCGACTCCGACTGACAAAAGATGGCTAAGTGCGGGATCAAATCCTTCTGTTTCTTACTCTTTGGCATCTCCTTTGCAAGCGCCACCTCCACCTGCCAAGACAGAAACCCGTTATGTTGCTGTTGGAAGTGAATATAAGAGCCTTCAGCCTGGAACAGTTAGAGAACCAGTGATAATGATGCAGCGGCCTCAATCGATAAATTCAAAGCAGGTTCCAATTACAAGCATAAGCTCATCTCCTCCCGGGACAGCTGCCGGTTGGTATCCCACCAATAGAGTTGATATCATGAAGCCAAATGGCTTGATGCCTCCCATTCCTAGCACAAGAAGCCCCAGCCCAAACAATCAGATGTTCCACCAATTTCATTATCAACAACCACAGCATTTTGTTCCCAGCAATGGTCCAGGGGATTCTCCTGGAACCAGCAAAGTAAATGGGTTGTGGAGTAGAGCTAGTTCACCTTCACTCGCTGCTGCTTCTTCCCTTGGACTTTTCTCTGGATTGGGTTCCACGGGTTCATCAGGGGCATCCTCTCCGGTTGATTGGAGCACCTCTGGGTCAATGGCGCAGTTAGACTACACCAGCATAGACTGGAGTTTGGACCGAGGTTTATCTTCCCCGAGGCCTGGTGGATTATGGTTAGGGCCAACAAATTTAAAGAGCAGCGCACAAACGTATGATTCTAGCAGCGCACAAATGTATGATTCTAGCAGCGCTTCTGGCTTTGGTGCCAGGCTGGCAATGAGATCAGCTCCCAGTGGCAATGGCATACCCGTTCCAGGATTGCAGGATGGTGGTGTGGCTAATTCAGAAACATCCACCCCCGGTTCCCTTGAATGGACTTCGCCATTTGAAGGGAACGATCTCTTTGGCTTGTCAAGACAGTTTGTTTCATCTCCTTCGCTGTAGGGTGGTGGAAATGATTTCAATGAATAAAATGAAAAAGAAAAGGAAAAAAAGGAAAAACCTCAAAATGTGTTTGAATTTGATGTTGGTGTTGGTTCCCCGTGTTGATTGTTGGTGAATATCATTCTAGTTTCTCAAAGGTACTTTGCTTTTGATCTCTTCTCCCCCCCTTCCCTTACATTTAACTTGTTATCATAATTGGAGAGGTGATGACAAATGGTTTCCACTCACTTGAGCATAATGCTCATTGAAGAATATTCATTTATCCTGATGGCACCCTCCCTCCCATCCCAGCTTCAACTGTCCAAAGATTTCTTTACTCCCAACTTTCCATTAGCTTCACAAAGGTAATTGCATTTGCTAGTGTTCGTTGCACCTCAATGAGTGATATAATTATACAGATGTGATCATTGTTTTTATACAACAAGAGGAGAATAATAATTCACTCTATAGAGCGGGTAAATTCAGGTGTAGAGTCACAAATTGTTGAACTTGAACCAGGTTGTTGATACCATTGATTTGCTTCACGATTAATGAAATTGGCCTCTGCAATCAGAGTTGAATTCACAAATTATGAGAAAGAAAAGAGGAGATTTCTTCTTTCATCGACTAGGCCCCCCAAAGTTTGTCCTTAAAGTAGCCCACAGAAGCTTTTTTTTAAAAGAAAGTTTTTTTTTTTTTTTTTTTTTGGCTTGCCTTTGATTATATAAACCTTAATCCCAGCTATATTTTTTAAAGAGTATAGTAGCAGATATTTTTTAAAGTGTTTTTTACTTTAAAATATTTAAAATAATATTTTTTAATTTTTTAAAAATTATTTTTGATATTAACACATTAAAATAATCTAAAAACATCAAAAATATTAATTTGATATAAAAAAAAATTCAAACTTTTTCAGAAATATTTTTAAAACATAAAAACAAACAGGTAAGCATACCACCTTCAAAAGTAGTGGGGATTTGCTCTTTGAAGTCCTCGCGAACTCTAGTTAGGCAGTCACAAATGAAATAGTAAGCTACAGGGTAGAACTACTAGAGCTTTACCTGACACGAAAACATCCTGGTACTCGTCCTCGTCATATATGAATTGTGGAGGATCTGGCGAGCCAATCCCAACTATTGTGCTTCCACTGCACGAAGTATATGGGAAAATAAAAATAAGATTATGGCAAAATGGATCAACTTTTATGTAAATTTTAGCAGCTATCATCAATGTTCTAAAATTAAAAACATGGCTTCAACTCTTCTTTGGCACGTCAGGATTAAAATATATAACTATGCAAACAAAATTTAAAAGCTACAGCTGATTAGTTACATACTTCATGCAAACTGTTTGCTTTATTCCAACTCTCCTTGCACCGTGTATCATGTTATCAACTGCAACTACTCACTTATTACGAGATGCATGCGGTAAATAAGCTCATTTTGTAAAACTTTGAATGCAAATACACACAGAGAGAACCCAGCAAACACAACAAAATAAGACTTTGACAAAATATACATAGAACTTAAAATTCAAAATACATGAAGAAATAAAAAATATCAAGGATTTGCACCACCTTACTGGTGCAGGAGAAATGAATTTGACAGTTTCAACTTACAAGACACTTCTGCAACCAAAAAGACCTCATTCCATCCTAACTTCAACATTGGTTAGAAAGGGTCTATGCATTTGATGATAAGCATGTTCAGAAATGAGCTTCAAAGGCTTTAGTGTTGCTAAATGGGCTGCATAAATGAAAATTTAAGGCAATTATATCATGGAATTTGAGTAGTTACTGGAAGATTAAGGTTTAAGGGTCAGGAGTCAAGAGAGGATGGTATTTTTCGAAATTATAGATGAATTCTTAATGGATAGTGGCAGTAACTAGAGAAGTTAAAAGAAAGAGAAAAAGGCACCAAGAAGATATAAACAAGGTTACAAAAGGTCACCCATGCTCCAAACAGAAATACGGCACTTTCTTCTCTCTTTTTAACAACAATATACTTTTAAAATAGCAATTTCAACCGCCCTCTCTCTCTCTCTCTCACTCAAGGAGAAAAGGCATTCTAGCATACTCCAGTTGGGCTGCATTAGATATGAGAGATGCCTAGTGGATAAATAGTTTTAACTTGATTATATATCTGCTCTATAGTAAGTGTGCCTTTAAGGACAATAAAGATAACAGACCTTGCCGAAAATTATTCAATTTGTAGAAAGGATTTGAATGCTTACTAAAAAGACTGTATATGTTTCATAAACCTAAACTATTGTTATGAACATGGGGTGTTTACACACACAATTATGAGCTAAGAAACTTATAATGACAAGTTAAAGACTCTGTCACTTATCAAAACCACGGAATACAGTATCTCATGCACTCAACTGCAGAAGTCCAAATCTCATTAAGATTCATTGGAAATGTTATACTATCAAATATAACCATTTTGCTGACTTATGATAAACGTGGATTCAATATGAAGATTCCAATAGCAATCCAGCATCATACCTCCCAGACATAAAAACAGCATCATATTGTCCACGGCCAGCTGCAGCTATACGCTGTTTCAATCTTTTGAGAGAGGGGAGAACTTCAAAAGCAGGGGGCTCTACAAAAGAACTCATCCAAGAATATATAAAAAAATGAATATTCTTTCACCATAAAGCAAGCAGAAAACAAAATGTATGATTGGACCAGGAAGGCACCCTAGCTATCCAAGAACTGCCATGAGCCTAGAGGGAGTTGTGACTACGAATGACAAGGGAGTCTCTAACCTGCAACACCACTCTATATGTCCCAAAAAAGAGTGGTTAAATGGGAGAAAGGATGGGTTTTGCTATTGCTGTGAGAACCTGAGACAAGCATGCGTTAGGGGTAGATTTAGGGCCACCCAACCCAACCCAATTGTGCATGCATGAAAGCATCAACCATTATTTCTGTCTTTTGTTCTGCAATTTACCTTATTCTTATCCCATTCATAAATAGCATGTTTCAATCTGTGTCACACTTTTACCTTGAGGAGCATTGTCAGTATGGTAGGAAAAGTGCCATGAGTGCTTACCATCAGCAATCAATATTTAATCTCAAGAGCTGCTGGTCAAGACTTTGCACATAGGACAGGCAAAGAGTGGTGGTGATGGTGGCGGCACAAAGAGAGAGGCAGTGATCCAGATTAGGCCCCAGTGCTTCTTCTCCATATTGAACTGGAGAGAGTGTTATTGCTTTGACCTTGAAACCATTTGATTGAGAAAATTGGAGGTTTTGTGCAGTATGGAGTGGGATTTCAAGCTTTAATGAATACGAGATGACATGCCCGCGCGCTGCCGCGGGCTTATAAAACAAATGTACTTGATAGTGTTATAATTGTGAACCAACGCTAGATAAGTAATAAAAATTAAAGGTATGATGGAGCAAATATTTCATGACGGAAAAAAAAGTTGTGTTGGTGATCAAAAACTTAAAGACTGAACAAAATGATTTGTAGCAATCTACAGTGTTTTGTGAGGAAAAATACAGTGCTTTCGCCACATGATTTAGCTTTTCACTTAATAAAAAGCAAAAAAAATTACAAAACTACATTCTCTACCAACTTAATATTAAAAAAAAAACCAACAAAGATAATTTTGGAAGGAAAAAAACCCATGAGAAAAAACGTTGCAGGCAATTGACAATGTTTTGTGAGGAAAACTATAGCACTTTTCCCAATAAAATAAAATAAAATAAAAAACCATTTAAAAATCGACAAATATAATTTTAGAAAAAATCATAAAAAAATCACATGGGAAAACACCGCAACAATTCACGGTGTTTTAAAGAAAAAAAAATTACAAAGCTAAATTCTTAATCGGCTCAATATTAAAAAAAAAAAAACCAACAGAGACAATTTCAGAAAAAAAAAAAAAACAAACACCAAAAAAAGGAAAAAAAATCATGTTGGAAACATTGTAGCAATTCACAGTGTTTTGTGATGAAAGCTACAGTGCTTTCCCACATGATTTAGCCTTATTTGTAATGACTTGTAATTATAATTCACAAACAACTCAATATTAAAAAAATAAAATTGAAAAAGATAATTTGAAAAAAATTATAACAAAAAAAAACTATGCGGAGAGACACTGTAGCAATCCACAATGTTCTATGAGCAAAGCTACAATGTTTTCCCCACATGATTAAGCTTTATTACAAAGTTAAATTTTAACCAACTCAATATTAAAAAAAATCAAATCGACGAAGATGATTTTGGAAAAAAATATTACAAAAAAAAACACAAAAAAAACTGGAAAAAAACCATGTGAGGAAAAACCTGTATCAATCCATAGTGTTTTGTGAGGAAAAACTTGTATTTACTTGTAATTGCAATTCTTAACCAACTTAATATTAAAAAAATAAAATTGACAAAGATAATTTTAGGGAAAAACATAACAAAAACGGGAAAAAAACCATGTGGGAAAAAACAACGTAGCAATCAACAGTAATTTTCGAGGAAAGTTACAAGTGCTTTCCTCACATATTGTAAGCGTAATTTTTAATCAGCTCAATATTAAAAAATAAAATAAAAAAAGATAATTTCGGAGAAAATTATAAAAAAAAACCATGCAGAGAAACACTGTAGCAATCAACGATGTTTAAAAGAAAAAAAATTACAAAACTAAATTCTCAATTAGCTCTATATTAAAAAAAAATCGACAAATATAATTTTGAAAAATAAAGAAATAAAATAGAAAAATTATGTGGAAAAACATCGCAGCAATCCGCAGTATTTTAAAAAAAAATTACAATGCAAAAATTTTAACCAGGTTAATATTTAAAAAGTAAAATAAAAAAAATAATTTTGGAAAAAACTAAAGAAAAAATAAATGAAAAAAAAAAGAAAAAATAGGAAAGTTGAAAAAAAAAAGTAATTTTGAAAAAAAAAAGGAAAATAAAGGAAAATAAAAAGAAAAAAGAGAAAAGTTAGCCAAAAAAAAAAAAAAGGAAAGCACTGTGGATTACTGTTGTAATCCACAGTGTTTTGTGTGTGGGGGAACAGTGATTCCCCCACACCATTTAGAATATGCTGTAATATGCTTCAGTTTTAATTTGAGAATCGGCTTGAGGAGATGTTTGTCTGTCTTTCTAGTGTGTGTGTGTGTTGGGTGGGGAGACAGGTATGGAGTTCTATCTCATAGGCACAGAAGTGATGGAAGTGAAATCTTTTCCCTGACTTGCGAGGCAGGGCAGGAATAGGGGAAGATTTTCTTGCAGAAATGCCTCATCAGGGAGGAGACATCCATCCCCAACCCACCCTGCTGTCATTCATAATTCACCAATCCCAACTGATTTTACAATACTTTCATCAATAGATTATGATACTATGCCAATTAGAACCAGCTTGTGTCATATCCAATAAATTGGGATCTACCAGAAAGATCTTTTTGATGCTTGATGCATGATGCATGGGACAGCAACGTGCAGCTGTGATAGTGTGTTTCATATATTCTACAACAAAACTTGTGTTTTCCAGTTACTTCATAAATAATTTATTAGGCTAAGAACAAAAACCAAATTGGTTATCCAGAAATCAAAAACAACCAAAGGTTTTCGCAGGATTAACTAATCTGAAAGCAGGAAACCGTAGAAAGAACAGAAGAAAAAAAAGGTATTTTGAAAAGGAGGAAAAGAAAGCAAACTCATGTATCTCTGTAGATTCATACCTAAATCATTGATACAAACATCTTGAGATATTCCATTCCTTGAGATCTTCTCTAGCAATGTTAAAGGATCAGCTTGACTGGTTTTATCCAATTGAAAGCGCTGAAAAATCAAGAGACTTCTCTTGTCAAGTAAATGAGCTGATGTTAAAGAAGTGCAGACAGTGTTCTAATCCATAATATCAAAACTGAAATACCTTGTAAACTTCTGCAGTTGAACATGCCTGTGGGGGCTTTATGAGAACCATTGGCTTATCCAAAGGTACTAGTGAAGGAATATCTTGAACAATCTGAACAACAAGAGAAAAACTTCAGCAAGATCAGAAACTACACAGAAGAATTGCATTTCTAGATGTGCAAGCACATTAGGAGTATGCATATATAACTGCAGAAGGGTGTGCACATCCTTCTAACTGTAACTAAGAGAAATTATTTTAAACGATTCATATTGTTTTGTCAGGAAAAGGCTAGCAAGTTCCCCCAATGGCAAACCGACTTTGAAATAATTTCCTCTAGGCAAGATCTTTATTACTAATCCAAACATTTGTGTAATCCTGTATGCATGATACTCACCTCAACTAAGCTTTAACTTCACAATAGGTGAGGTTGGCCACATGAATTTTTTCCCCATCATTCTGCCTTGTGTAGGAGAAAATCTTCCATGAGACGCTCAGAAGCCTAAAACTAGTTTTGTTGGTAGTTGGTACCTAACTAGGGCCATAACTTCAAAGATGTTATTGCCATAACACCTATGCATGATATAACATCACAACAAAAGGATACCAATCAGAAAATGCCACCTAAACAGCATAAATGCCTCCCCTGGTCTTCCAGACTAAACCAAACCAGCCCTCAGTCCTCCAGGGAGGGGAGAGTTTGCAACCATACTCATGAATCATAGCAAAAGCAATATATAAAAAGAGGAATTTAGCTCTCTCAAAAGAGTTAGGGAAATCTCAATCACGTCCATAATTGAATTATTGCCCTACGTCTGGAATTGAGAGCATGATAGAAACATGAAGCGGAATAAGGAATACTGTCTTTGACTTACTTGACAAAGCAAAATTCATACATACCTCACCACGACCAGTACAGTAGGCTGCTCCATGAGAAAAAAGAAGGGGATATCTGAACCAATCTCACTTGACCATTCTTGGAGTTCCTTCTCAGTAGCAAGACAACCACTAAATTGATTTGCGGCCCACAGGGCAGTTGCAGCATTGCTGCTCCCACCACCAAGCCCTGCCCCAGTGGGCACATTTTTGTCTAAATGAATCTTCCAACAAAATTCAAAATAAGAAAATTTACTATTACTATTCAATTACTAAGTTTTATCAAGAAACAGATCTTCAACACTAACCAATAGCACTTCTTACCCAAAAGAAGTTGTCAGTGCCGGTCTTTTTCCTGTAAAGATTAAGGGCTTTAATGATCTGTATGAAGAAAATCATGAGAAAATAAGTTCACAAGCATATCAGAAATCAATAAAACATCAAAAACACTATTATTTATGCCTCACCAAATTATCTTCAGTAAGGGGCACACCAGACACATTGGTTGATAATCGATCAATACTTTTTGATGGCGACAGAGAGAATTTGATCACATCTCCTAGACTAATCACCTGAAGGAGCAAAAGGGGCCAAATTATGATTTTTTGAAGATTCAAATGATATATCAAACTAAAACTAAAGTTAGCAATAAAAAAAAGCCAAATCAATATGGATCCTTTTTACCATTAACTTGTATACACTGGTGTCCATAGCTCTAAAAAGAAGGCTAAAGGCAAACACTGCTTAAATTTGGACAAACTTACATGAAATAGAGAAGCCAAATCATGATACCCATCTTCTCTCTTACTGGTTATTCTCAAGAAAACATTAACCTACACCAAATAGCAATACCACAATGCACATAAATAAATTAAGAAAACAAAACAAACCCAATTATCATAAAAGTCAAGCACAAGCAAAGCATGAGAATACTAAAAAAACAAACCTTGCAAGGTGAGAAAAGAGTGAGCCTTGAGAGAGGAGCCTGTTTATCCACCTCATCAGCCAAGTTGTTTATCCTTCCATCAGGATCATACACTAGCTAAATTGCCCCCACCAACCAAGAAAATCAAAATAAAAAACCCAAAAAGTTCAAAACTTGAACTCAAAGCATAAACAACAAACTACGGTAAAATGAACAAAAACAAATAAAACAACCTCAAAAAACCCAAAAAAGAGTTCAAAACTTTGAACCCAAAACACAAACAACAAAGAATTTTAAGCCTAAAGCACACACCTCTACTTTCTTTCCTGTGGCTTTAACAACTGGGGTCTTTGGAAATTGAAGTTGTTGACAAAAAGAAAAAGGCCCACGGGGCTTAAACGAAGAGATATTGCTTTTACTTGATAGATTGCAAGATGATTGGAAATGAAAAGTATTGCAAAGAAGATGAGAAGAAGCCATGGATGCTTGTGTTTGCTCTAGCTGCTGCTATCACAGGCGCATGGAGTCAGTGTTAAAACAGTGAAATTCAAGCTCCAATTTAATAGTGTTTGGTGACTGCTGAGCCTAATACCGAGGTGTGTTTCTTGCATAAAATGTTTATACTTTGGTTGGCGTCTTGTGTGGAATTTTTCTATTGTTGGGACAAGGAGGGAGACATCAGTCGTGAAACATGAGTGGAGTTATGGTTCTGTTCGTTGGAGGACGATGATTGATTAACGCAAAAACTATTTGTTTAATTCCTTTAAAACTAAATTTGTTTATAATTTAGTTTTTTTTCTTAAATTTTTTAATTTAATATTTCTAAAAATAAAATTAAGAAAACTAGACTTTTATCTCACATGGGTAAGATGAGGAAATTTGGTTGTGAAAAAAAATATATATTTGAAAGAAAAAACTAATAATTCATGATGGTCAAGACCAATTAAGAGATTATTTACTTGAGAAATTAATTATTTGATTCTAATAAAGTACAAATTATAATTAACTTCGTTTCTTTTTCATGGATTTTTATTCTTTTAGATAGGTTAATCCATATTTCAATTAGGAATAGATTATAATTTAATCTCTATATTTTATTTTACTTTTTATTTTGTGTACTTTTGGTTTTATAATCAAAAGTTACTTCCTTTATAAAAGTTGATGATAGTTAAATTATTTTAAAAAAAAATACATGAATTATCCTTTTAAATCCATTTTGTTTGGAGTAAGTGAGATTATAAATTTTGATTTGAAATGAATAACGTTTTAAGATTGTGAAAAAGCAACATAATAATTAAGTGGCAAACAAATATGAAATTATAGTGATTTAATTTGATCAGTTTCAGTTCGGTTTAGTTTTTATTAAAAAAAATAACTAAATTGAAATTTAAAAAATAAAAAAACCAAAACCGGTTCAAACCGACCGGTTTCGGTTTGGTTCGGTTTTTTTGGATAAAAACCGGTTCAAACCGGTTTGGCTCGGTTTTTTTGATTTAGCTCTGTTTTTTCGGTTTGACTCGGTTTGGGTTTGGTTCGGTTTGGTTTTTTCAGTTTCAGGCTTATAAAACCGAAACCGAACCAAACCAAACCGGTCAGTTTTTTTAAAATTTTAATCGGTTTAATTGGTTTTTTTTCATTGTTTGGTTTTTTTAATTATTTTTTTCCGATTTTCCGGTTTTTCTACTCACCTCTAGATTCAATATTAGATTTTTTTAATCAAAAGAATTAACTTCACTAAAAATTCAGTGATTGAATAATAATTTACTATCAAATCAGCATGTTACAAAAATATATAAATAAATAGATTTTTTAAGGACTTGCTTTAAATTCAAACACACTGAAAGCAAACCAAGAAATGATTGAAACAAAAACCAGGAATTATGTTTACCTCCTAGTGCAAAATAAGTACCTGTCTTTTCTTTTTTTTATTGTTTCTATTTTAAGTGCATATTTAAAAATCTTTCCATTGAAGGCCTATTGGAATTGCATTTCAAACAGGGAATAGATAAAATTTGAAAAAAATAATAATTTTTGTTTAAAAATAATTTTTTATGTTTTTTTTATCATTTTAATATTGCTGATATCGAAAATAATTTTTTAAAAATAAAAAAATATATTATTTTGATATATTTTCAATTAAAAAATATTTAAAAAAAATAAACGTTACCGTATTTTCAAACACCTTAAGTATTCATGTATTCTCATTGAGTACTTTTATCAGAAATTTAATAATATGTTATATATTTAATCAATATACAATAAATGATTGCACATGTATGACATGATGCATAATGCTAGTTGGCATGGATAAACCTATCCCCCCCTTGAGCCTATCCTACAAGGGTGATAAAAAAAATTGAATAACAAAAAACAAAATTTGTTTAGGTTGGGTTTGATTAAGAACTTTAAAATTATTCAACTAAACCACCTCAACTTGAGCCCCTAATTTTTAAATTAGACAGGCAAACAATATAAAATGTCTTTTTTTTTTTTTAGAAACCCTAATTTCTTCTCACCTCCCGCTTGATCGGCCACCTCTAAACCATACTGTCTCCTCTCTCGTAATCTTTCCCCTCCAGTCTTCCCTCTTCTCTCATGCAAGTTGCAACCTCCCCCCTCCATCCTTTTCTTTTATCTCTATTTTTTTTTTGTCTTTGATCTCTCAAAGTCGGTGCACCCCATAGTTATTAAATTTGGACCAGCCTCGCGGGTCAATGCGGGACTGATCGACTCGGTGGCTGGACCAGTCTGAGTAAGGCAAAAGACTGGGACGCACAAAAACCCGATTGACCTATCGGGTTGACCCGTGACCTGGCAAAACCCAATTAAGACCCGATTTTTTTTTCAAATATGTTTTTCCCCCTGCCAGAGACCCTCTTTTTTAATAGTTTTTAGTTAGTTATTAACGATTTTCAAAGTTCACTATATAAATACTAAAATAATATTTTATTTTTTCAATGTGGGATTTGAAGCCCTTTAATATATATACTCTATGTTCACAAGAAAAAAAAGTTATGTTTTTTCAATGTGGGATAAAAAACCTTTTTAGTTTAAATACTTCAACTTAAAAGAATAACATACTAATATAGTATCTTTTTAATATGAGATAAAAAAACATTTTAAAATAATCTTTTAAATTTCATTATTTATAACATATATAGCATATATTTACATGGATTATTTTTTAATTTTTTCATATGAAATATTAAAACTTAAAATAGTTCTTTTAAAATTTTTCTAGATTGATTCGGGTTGACCCAGGTCAACACGTGTAACCAAAAACCCGGATTTTTTGCCGAATCAACTCTCGAGTCGGGTTTGATAACTATGGTGCACTCTCTCTCTTCTTTTGAAGTTTCTTAACCTTGAATTCTTGATTTTTTTTGTCCAAAAATTACTTGTAATATTAAATATGTTGTGATTAAGGTTGTTAAATCAGGAAAAACTCAAATTATTTTGACATGTTTGTGTTTAAGAGCTAATTAATGAAAAATTATGATTTGGTAGAATTTCAACTTGATTTCTTATCATCCATTTGGTGTGGGAATAGATTTAACCTTTTGTTTTTTTTCAATTTTAACATCTATTCATCCATCTCTAAAGTTTTGCAAATAATAGATCTAGATAGTGGAAAATTGAAACTATTTAAACTTATTTGAACCAAACCGAATAAACCATTTTTTTACCCAAATTGTTATATATATATATATATATATATATATATATATATATATATATCTCGATGCAACAACAAAAAAAATTTTGGACAATAGTTTTTTTTTTATCAAGAAACCCTAATTATGGCAAACCATAGTGCTAGATGTGAAGAAAATCGATAACAAAAATAAAGACTCAGATTCTCGAAAGAACCAAAACAAAAACAAGAAAAATAAAAAGAATATACTGTAATTTCAAAGCCTAGCTCTTGATCTAGTGGTCAAAAATACCTCTAACAAATTTAAAATACAACCCGGAAAGCCAAAACCTAAGTTTGATAGAACCCTAGGCCGGTTTCTCCTTTTACTTTCTCTTTAAAAAATGTTTCACTTCCATGTTTGCTGATTTATTTTGCTCCACATATACTCTCACTTGGAAATATTAAGTCCACGCTTCAGTAACTCATACTTGCCCTTTTTTTTTGCAGCAGATCTTATAAGGAGGTGCCTGACAGCTTGGTCAAAGGGGAAAATAACTTTGTCGACTTGGGCCATTTCACTCATGTACGTTACACACATGCTAATCATTGACAACTTCGTTTATATCAGCATTTACCATTTTAGTCTTGCTTGGGTTGCATTACTGTGATTTTTAAAGAGATGTCTTCAAGCTGCTGCCTTTTCTTTTCTTACGTTGTTTGCCTTGAGTTGGTTCCTCTATGTCTAAAAGTTTAGACATGCCGTATTATGCCTGCAGTGCTGCTTCTGTCACTTTCCATTTCCAGTTCTTCCGCTTTCTGTTTGACTATGCTGCCCGCAAAGATTTTATTCTATGGCTATGAATACAAATGCATGAAACTAAACAAGTTATGGTTGATGGTTTTGCTGCCATTCCATAATGTTTTCGTTTCCAATGGCCTTTACTCCATCTGCTACTGTTATTTGGTTTTCTATTACTGCATAACACTCCTGTGAATTTGGCAGAGATGAGTTCCTGTTTCACACACTTTGACTGAACTTTTAGAATTGCAAAGATATGTAGATGAAAAACATCACTGACAATCATTTTTTGAACTCCCCATATAAGCCTACTTCTGTTCTTGCCATTCTTATACATCTTGTCTCCTCAAAGGCCTATAATTTGAACCTAGATAGGAGGATGCCTGCAATGCTTTTGCCCAACCCTCACAAAACAGTTTTGCCAAAGCTTGGATTTTTTCAAGCTATAATTCTGATGAAAAGCTTAGGAAACCAGGTAGTACTTGCCTTCGGTTTCCTCGCAGACTTACTGAACTCTTATGGTATGATCACCAAATCAGTGTTGTTCTTACAATACGATGGAATCCCTGGAAAGAAAATTGTTGTGCGAATCTATTCCTCTGCTTCTGTTACTTTTCTACAGAATCACAGCACACCCCACCACTCCATTGCAGGATGACTAACTCTCGACCTTTCACTCCATATACACTTCTGCGATGGAACCACCAGGCAGTCACAGCAAATGCTCCATCTCTTAAACCCATCGACATTTTCTTCTTTTGTTTGCCCCAGGCTTCTGCCCCTGTATTAGCTTTGCATTTCGCGTTTAACTTCGCTGATTTTTTTTTTCTTTAAATAAATCGGTATAGAAAATGCTCCATCATATAATACCTCGATAGATAAACGTGTGGGATATTTAGAAAATGGTAAAAGCCATCCAGTTCACGAGGCTACACCAACAGCTAGATGACCCATTCCATAATTGCTTCCATTTATCTTCCCCATTTTTAACTTTTTTCCTTTTATCTTTAATTTAAATTAAAATTAGTTCAAGTCTATTAATTTGTTTTTATTTAAAAGGGGTGTCTAGGTCAGCTTGCATGTACCTCGACTAATCCCCACAAACTCTGAAGTTAACGACCAAGTAAACCTTGAGTGACCATTAATATTAGTAATCACGAGACTTGAACATGAGATCACAAGAAAAATAAACTCTTAATCCCAAACTCTTTCTACTAAACTACCTATTATATAATTAATTAAAGTCTACTAATTGAATGCATGCGTGGGGTGTTTGAGCAAGTACGTTTTCATTGACATTGATTAAAATAAATAAATTAAACAATTTTTGTAATTTTTTTATATTAAATCTCACATAAATTTTATTTGGTTTTAAAAAAAGATTGACTTTTTTTTCTTTTTAATATTTGCAGGTATTTTTTTTATGCAACCCTGCATAATATTTCTTTTTTAAATTTGATTGAATCACTCATGCACCGCGTTTATTTTTATTATTATTTGATTAAATAAAAAAATTAATTTCTTAAAAATTTTTATTAAACACAACTAAATTCATGACTTGTATTACCAGGTAAAATATTTTAATCTAAATCTATCTCTTAACTTTCTAGTTTAACTCTTGGTTATTATTAGAATTATTATTTTTTATATTTATTGATACAAATAATTTTTAATTTATTTAAGTAAATACATGTATTAATCAATATAATTCTTTCTTGATTTAAAAAAGAATATGAAAAATAATTGTGCATCCATGTTTCTATGTTAAAATTTTTTTATCTAACCCACTACAACCACTTACATATAAAATACTATCATGTTATGAAAGAATAATGTTTTTTATTCATATAAAATAAAAGAGTGTTTGGAAGTATAACGTTATTTTTTAAAGTATTTTTTAATTTAAAATATATTAAAATAATATATTTTTATTTTAAAAAAATTATTTTTAATATTAAAATAACAATAAAAAAATTTTAAAAATTCAAAATTTATCCGATCCCGTTTGGAAGTCAATGTGAAACGCGGGCATGGAGGAGTGAGATTAATAAGTTGCATGAGGAACAACATCCAATGAAGAGAAGAAATGGACAAAAGAGGCAGCCGTCTAACCTCTTGCATGAGCATGGATTACCTCCACAAAGTACACAAACAAAAAGCATCTACTGTAGCCAAATAAAAAGTCAGCCACAGTGCCACACTCAAAAATCAAAACTTGGTGCTTGATGCTTGGTGCTGTATCATCCCCTTCTTAAACTCAAAATTTCAGCAAGGATGGCTCTTCAAATTCTCTCCCAACCTGCCATAATAATAATATCTGAGTTACAAGGTCAAGATATATAGTCATCCATCAAATTTTTACAATACTAGAAACAGAGTTTGGAGTGATGGCTAGGACTGAGAATAGAAATGCTTTATTGGAAACGACGAAAGAATACTATGAGAATTGCCCAGGTTGTAAGATTGATCGTCTCAATGAAGAGCAAAGAGGTGTCCCTTACAGAAACTTGTCCTATATTTGGATCGTCTCTCTCTGCACAGGTGCATCCATCCATGCACCTTCTTTCATTTCTTTGTAACATGTTTATTGTTTTACTCTTTCGTGTTTACTTATTCAATTTTTCATATCCACCTTCACTCTGCTCTATGTTGCTCGTATATCAGTTGTTTTCTTCCAATTTCTGGACTCAGTTTAGTCGTTTTAATCTTTAATCAACATGGGTTTTGCTTTGTGTTTATTGGTGTTTAACAATTTAGCATTAGATCACTTGGCTTGTGGTATGTGGGCAGATGGCAGATGGAATATGGCATACATTCAAGGAAATAATCGGGAAAACCAAAAAAAAAAAAAAAGTCTTAGGAATAACATGAACTCTCAAAGAATCATGATGTTGCCTCTCAGGGTTTCATCTTTTGAAGAGTTGAACCTGAACTAGTACAACTGTACATGTATATGATCATACCTTTATGATTATTTCTTAATTCAAATTGGCAAGTTTAATCAATTTTCTATTCCTGATAATAAAATTTTCAAGAAATAGTGGTTGCTTTTTGCTTTTGTAGTTGATTGCCATTAGGACTTGACTGGTTTCGCTTTTCCTGTTGCTGTTTCTGCAGTGTACTCAATTCTTTATCATGCAGTTTAAGATTGATGATATTGACCTGTGAAGTTAACAGGGATTAATTTCTTCTGTCGATGTCTATTATGGATTTTTAAGCGATCCCTATTCTTAAAAATCTTTATTCCAAATCTCTGTTCTTGTTCTTTTTTAAGGTAATCTCTTGGGGTTGCCAAGCCAAATATTTGTCAATTAACCTCTATAACACTGCTATCTTTTTTTGTCAGCTTTGCCAATATCTTCACTGTTCCCATTCATTTACTTCATGGTATGTAACATATCAGTTAAAATTCATGCTAATGTCTCTTATGTAACGTCTGAATTGATCTTCATGATGTACAGAATTAGCCTTTTCAAAATGTAATTCTCACTCACCTTTTCAAACATATTCATGTCATGATAAGGGACCTTTTGCTGTGGCCTCCTAAAGCTTCAAGGCATTTTCATTATCTGCAGTTTTTTGCTTCCTTTTTTTTTGGGTTTTTGGCAGATAAGGGACTTTCATATTGCTGAGAGAGAGGAGGATATTGGTTTCTATGCAGGATTTGTGGGTAATGTTTGCTGCTATTTCATGCCTTAACTATACTTTTTTGTACAGCTAGTGTTTATTATGAGAGTGCTGGCTAAAAATTGTTGTCTCCCCTACTTGTCTTTCCTCTAGGATCTTCATTTATGATTGGAAGAGCATTAACATCATTCTTTTGGGGGTGGTTAGCTGATCGATATGGTCGGAAACCTATTATATTGATAGGGACCTCTTCAGTGTAAGCAGTTTTAAAACTTCACCATTCAGAGTTCTATCATTGAAGAAATTAGTCTTGTGCCATTTTCAAATCTTATTCATCTGAAACTGTTGTGTTTGTGTTGATAATAATTTTTGTCTCAGGGTTGTGCTCAATGCTCTGTTTGGCCTCAGTACAAGCTTCTGGATGGCACTTTCTATGAGATTTCTTCTTGGATGTTTCAATAGTCTACTTGGCACAATTAGGGTATTCGCATTGCAAATGCTGCACTCATGCACATACGTTCAGACACATAAAACATATTTCTTAGAATATGTATCTCAAAGTTTTTGTAAGTTTTCATTATACTGTTTCTGTGCTCTGTAACCTTTACTTATTGGCGCTCTAGGCATATGCTTCCGAAGTCTGTAGAGAAGAGTATCGATCTGTGGCTCTATCAGTTGTAAGACAATTTCTTTGGCAGTATTTTATGGTTGTGGATGCATCATTTAAAGTAAACATTCTTAACTGGACTACCAATTTCAGGTCAGTACGTCGAGAGGCATAGGAATGATTATTGGCCCTGCTATTGGAGGTTTTCTTGCTCAGGTGTGGACATTTTGGGTGAAAATATATTGAATAATTGAATGGTTTCCAGTGGCAGGATCCTGGGTACATTTTATAGTTGGATTTTTGGTTACCATATGGTAGAGCCAGTGCACCACATCTGCTATACTTCGCTGCTTAATTCGGGTTGCTGGTTAAGTTTTATCATACACATGTTCAAAAGAATTTTAAAATGGTGCCTGCTCAAGATATTGTTCTGTTTAAAAATTTCTGTGATTGTCTATTGTACCAGTTGCATATTTGTTTCACTGTAATGATTCTTAGATTGATAGAGAAATAGGGCTTAAGTAATTCTTGTCAAATTATTTGCAGTGCCTCTAAATTAACTACAGGCAGTGGTAACGTTCTATCTTCAGTTCACAAATATTGGAAAATCATCAAACATGAAATATTAGAACTCTTCTTGGTTGATTATATTCTCTATACCCACTCTATGAGCTCAACTTAGCTCATTTGAAGGTGTAAGATATACTGGAAGGCTACTTAATTAGTGGATAATGAACTTCTCACCGCTATTATTGAGACATCAATAACACTTACTCTGTAAAGTCTCTCAATGTTTTGAGCTCTCTTAAATCTTAATGATGCAGTGTCAGTGACATGATGCAGATGCTGCTTCTTCAAAAACATTTAGATACAGTCGTATCATTTGGTGTGTCTAAGTTGTGTTATCAAATGCTTCAGCATATGTTTAATTTATCATAAGTTAAGTGCATTAATTTATCAAGGACCATGTCCTGTTTGTTACTTCCCAAAATCACAAATTCTTTTTTCTGTATGCTTCTTGTTAGATGTTAGAAGTTTGTTTCCTGAATTTCTATTTTTTTTTTCATTCCAAAAAAAAGTTAGAAATCATGTTTCCGGGAACCATTCATTTTTCTTCCTTGTTTCCTTCTTCCTTCTTTCTTCTTTCTTTTAAGATTCTTTAAGGTTCCTTACTTATTTTGTGGGGGTGTATTGATGGTATCAGCCTGCGGAAAATTTTCCAAATCTATTTGCTGAGAGCTCAATTTTTGGGAGGTAATCAACATTTCTTATTCAGTTACTGTTTTTTTTTTTTAATTCCATCAGCTTTTTATTCCATGAAGATTCTATTCTTTGTTGCTAAGTTAATTTTTAGTTCTGACATATGCATGCATATTGCAGGTTTCCCTACTTCTTACCCTGCCTTGTAATATCAGTTTATGCTGTGGGAGTTTTGGTAGCTTGTTGGTGGCTTCCTGTAAGTTTCAATAGGCACCTGACCATTATCTTTCATCATTGGACTGATATTTAGTGCTTTTGAGCTTTCTCGAGTAGCAGCCCTTGACATCATTTGGAATAGTCTTCTTTGATTGAAATAAAAGAAAGAAAACGAATAGAGGACCAAGGTTTTCATCCACACTGTCATCATTACAAACGTAGTACACCTTCAAGAGTTGCAATCTTTTCTCCTCCCACATCCCACATGTTATGCCACTGACGAATACTCTAATCTTCCTAGACATATCCACTGTTCGTCACTGAAGCCAAAAGGCCTGTTCCGCAATGTGTAGTATCTTTATGACAAAAACAACAAGATGATGTTGTATTTGTTGATGTTATCTGTTCAATCTAGATGGTTGTTTATGTTGCTAAAATAATCTCTTACATTCAATCTCTGATTAAATAAAGAAGAAGATATCTTCTCTGCAGTGCATTATATTTCTGGCTGTTTTACAACCTTGGTACAAGCATTATGTCCACATGGATGTTGATAGCAACAGTGTAGTTTCTTGGTATAGTTCCTAACAGAATATATGTAAATGCAGGAGACACTGCACATGCATGACAAAAAGGTAAACAAAAGATGCGATTCATGTGACGTGTTGGAAGCTTCTGCAGAGGAATCTGATGAAAAGGATTGTGTTATTGAAGTCAAGGAAAGAAAAATATCCCAGAAAGCAAATCTGTTGAGGAATTGGCCCTTAATGTCTGTCATCGTTGTGTATTGTGTTTTCTCTCTTCAAGAGATAGCTTATGCTGAGGTAAGTTGGTTTCCTTTCAGTTTAACTTTGCATTATTATAATGAACATTTGGATGAATGCACATGTTGTTAGTTCTTTGAACCTTTTTAGCCCTGACATCACTGAAAAGTCTGATAGGGCTTTGAAGCTCTGGTTTAAAGTACTTATTTTCCCTCCATATGCTTGTGTGTCTTCATCATAGCTTAACAAAGGATGTTAACTTTCACATGTCTCTATCATAGACTGACCAAGCATATTACCCTTGCATTTTGAACCATATTTACTCTTACATCATTGAAAAAACCTGAAAGGGTTTGAAGCACTAGTTTAAAGTTTTACCGTCAAAACTATGTCTTCATCCTTTATGGCTCCTCGTAGATTAACAGAGGAAAAGTATTCATCTACAATGGAGAAACATAGGAGTTTACCTTCTAGACACCATTAAGCAGGCACCTAAAACACTTCTCTGGCTTTTATGGTTCTTTTGATTTATGCATAGAAAACCTAGGAATCAACATCTTTTTCCAAAATATGTTAGTTGTTTATAGTATCATTATACAAGTGGTTTAACTTGACATTTCGATTTTGCTTACAGATATTCTCACTTTGGGCAGTTAGTGACAAAAAGTATGGAGGGCTGAGCTTTTCGTCACAAGATGTTGGTGAAGTTTTAGCAATTTCTGGTGAGCACGCTCATGTATCATTTATGGTTTGTCTTATCACCATGTGCTGCTACATCTCAATATCGTAATGGCAATAAATAATAAGATTTTGTAGATTAGTTTGCTGTCATAGCTAGTAGCATTATTCTCATAGTTGTTATTCTTAGTGTGATGCAAAATTATAGAGCTCCTAGAAATTTATGAGTTAAGCTAATGGTAATGGACACTCCTTGAGGGTAGCTTAGAACCATAGAACAAAGATGGAACAGATACTTTAATTGATCACATTTTTACAGCTTGCTATACTGCATAGGCTTCTTATGTCAAAGGGGGTCTTTGAAGACATTTGCTGATATTTTTTCTTGTGTGTTTAGGGTTTGGTCTCTTACTGTTCCAGCTTCTATTGTATCCACCAATTGAGAAAGTACTTGGACCTATTACGGTGACACGCCTTTCAGCGGTAAACCTTCATTTGCCTGTTTTGTTTTGGTAATTCTATTTAATCCCTTTAATGTAAAATTAATTGATCATTTTCTTTTTCAGGCTGTATCAATACCACTGCTAGCAAGTTATCCTTATATAGCTATGCTGTCAGGAATAACCCTGCATTTAGTAATAAATATTGCATCCGTCTTACGGAATACTCTATCTGTAAGTGCATTTTTCCTGGAAAGTCTTTGTAATTTTTCGCATTTTCCTAACATTGTCAACTGAATTTTGGACTCAGCAGAATACATCCTTTCACGCTCTTGTAATTTTGGTTTCAAAGAAATTACAAGCATAGAGAATTTTTCACATCTGATTTTACAAGCCGACTTGTTCACTATCTTGCAGGTGACTCTTGTCACTGGATTATTCATATTGCAGAACAACGCAGTGGCAAGTTCCAAGTCTTTTGTTTGGGCCAATGCTTCACTTCCTTTTCTCTGGATTTTTCTGGTCTTTTTCTTTTTTTTGGATAATTCACTGGCTCATTCTTAAACTCTGGATGTTGTTGCTGTAGCCCCAAAGTCAGAGAGCTGCAGCTAATGGCATTTCCATGACTGCAATGTCTGTTTTCAAAGCATTTGGACCTGCAGGAGGTGGTGCCCTGTAAGTGAAGTGTTACAGTTAGTTATAGATTTGGGTTTTGCATTTAATAATATGTGATTGCCAGTGTGTCCTGGGACAGTTATGGGTTTGGCTTTCTGAATATCCGGTGGTAATGACATATGAATGCTATTTTTGTATTAATTCTACAGCTTTTCTTGGGCTCAAAAGCGACAAGTTGCTGCCTTTCTCCCAGGTGCTTACATTTCTCTGTCATCTTCCACTTCATGGACCATAAAACCCATCCCTTTCTTTTCTGAAATGTTTTGGATATAGGCTTTAACCGTTTGTTGCATGAAGACCTCTTAACCTCTGGCATGCTAATAGCATATCATTAAATCTTTGCACGTAACGGGAGCCTTTCTGCACCAAGCTGATAAATCATCAAAAGTCAATCTCCTAGTCTTTTAACCAGCATAGGGAGATATTCATAGTATGTTACTGTAGTGGGTTTTAAGCATCTGATTCAACTCAGAGCTAGGTCCAGAGTAAAACTAAACTCTGCAGTTCGGTGGTGAACTACCCGCACTGGCTCATATTTCATCAGCACCATTCTGGAAATTTCAGGTCTATCTATTTGT
This sequence comes from Populus x sibirica, assembly GCA_019202695.1. Taxonomy (NCBI): domain Eukaryota; kingdom Viridiplantae; phylum Streptophyta; class Magnoliopsida; order Malpighiales; family Salicaceae; genus Populus; species Populus x sibirica. Next base: position 238,953 of record JAGMVL010000957.1, read on the forward strand.
TTTGTCCCCTTATAAAACCGCATTTTTAAGCTTTACAATATGAGGGGTGAGGTGCTGTTCATGAGCCTCCTGGTCACATATCATGCCAATCTTCTATGAACATATGACTCTCCTTGATCGGTACTATAGTGACATTCACCGATCTGTATGGTGTGAATAGGTGTTAAAAACAAAATAAAATGGCTTCTGTTTCCTTGAGAGGTGAGCAATTATACTTGGTTTATTGAAATGCAGGTGATCAACTGGTTTTCTTCGTACTAAACTTGGTCCAGTTCATTGGGTTGCTATTGACTTTCAAGCCATTTCTAGCACAACCCCACGAGTAAAGCACAGTTTGCCGCTGCTGTTCCTTCCATGCTGGTGGGATTTGCGTGAAATATGACAAGATTGATTCACAAGATACCTACTTGCTCTTTCTGCAACCATAGCAAGGGATTAATTATTATTGTTTGATTTAATTTTATTGCAAGGATTGAGCTTGTAACCATGCAAGTCTAAGAGTAGAGATATTATCAGGGAATGCTTCAACAGAAAGTAATCCAAGAAGAGCAGGTGACTTTTAGGGAGCAGAATACATTTGTAAAACTCAATTCTCCGGTTCCTGTTTTAATTCTTATTTCCATCTTCTGAGTAAACCCTAGAAATATCACCAGCAACGAGCTAGGAGAATGAACCACAACTGTTGATAATTTCACCCGATCAATGCTGCTTTCGGCATTAGAAGAAAAAAAAAACCTATTATTTTAAGAAAACACACTCAGGTTGCTAAATGTTTTAGTTCTAGGCTGCGGTTAAACTAGTTTTTCATTAAATTTTGATTTTTTTAGTTTTTTTATATTATTTTAACATGTTGATATTATAAGGAAATTTAAAAAAATAAAAAAAATTATATTTGAATATATTTTTAAATAAAAAATATTTTAAAAATCAATTTTAACCTGCAGATAATTTAATATAATCAATTAAAATTCAAAATTGGTTATCACTAGGAGCGCACGGCTCCTTTTGTACATTCATTGTTTCTCGTGATCATCTTCAAGATTTGATCACAGTATTTTGTTCACATTTTCGACCAAGGGATTTAGAATTAAGATTTTTTGATGCGTTAATTAGTTCAAAAATATATTTTGTTATCTAATAAAAAAATATATAAAATAAAAACATCCATTTGATCATAAAATTCTATTATAAATGAAACTCATTATTGCCTCGACGAGTGGGATTCTAACTTTATTTTGAAAAGGATAGAAAATAAAAAGATATATATTAGGGTGTATTTGTTCTCGGAAGGTGGTTTCTAGAAAATTATTTTTGAAAGTTTTTATTTGTCATTTGAAAAGTTGGTCAACGGAAAATACTTTTCAGTAAACAGAAAACACTTTCCTGTTAAAGAAAAATTTGACTTGATTTTCAGGAAAGTGTTTTCCTTTTATTCTGGACGGAAAACATTTTTTAAAAGTTGTGAAAAATTTTAAAATATCATATTATTTGCTAATTATATCAAATTTGATCCTCAAAATTTTGATTGTTATATATTTTGTTTGAATCTTTTTTTTCTTTTAAATTCATCCTTTAAAATTTGATTTGATTAGATTTTTATATTAACTTTGGTATTTATTTTTATGATTGTTATTTACTTTTCTCTTATCATTTTTTAAATTGAAATTTTTTATCTATCAAATTTGGTTTTTATTTTTTAGATTGTTACTTATTTTATTTAAAATAATTTATGAAATTGTAATTATTATTATTTTAATTTCATCATCTTTTAATTTTTTTTATCTGTTAGATTTGATCTCTATTATTTTAATTATTATTTATTTTATTTGAAATAATTTATGAATTAGATTTTTTTTCAATTATATTCTCATTCAACTTTTTAATTTGTAAGACTTGTTCCTTATTATTTTAATAAATTTGAAAAAAAAACGTTAATAAGCTATTTTCAAGCTCATTTTTCATAACATAACAAAACACTAGAAAGTATTTTCCAACTTACTTTTCATGATACTACCAAATATCGAAAAATAATTTACTTTTTCAAAATTCACTTTCCAAAAAAATCATTTAAAAAAAAATACTTTTCTATAAATAAACAGGACATTAGTATAATAATATCAACATTTAAAGGCCAGTTATTTGCATTAATTTTATTCTTCATAGCTTAGGTTACGAGAGAGCATGTTCTGTTAAGCATCTTACCTCTCCCATAGACTAATAACTAGATAACATGCTTACGACGAGAGTTACGTTAATTTTTTTTTTAACATAAATAAATATTTAGATGTTATTAATATTTTTTTAATAAAAAAAATAAATTATATAAAGGTTGTTTTAATGTGACCTGGTTAACTTTACGAGTCCAAAAGCAACTCATACAACCTGTAAAAATATAATTTGACTAAAAAAAATCAAGATAATATTTTTTTTAATATTAAAATAATAACATTTTATATTGACTTGGGTCAACTGGGATTAACATGTCATATCTGGGATTAACATGTCATATCTGTGACCTGAGTTATGAGACTAAAATTGAGATACTTCACGAAAAACATATCAAAATAAATTATGAATTTTAATCTTTAACTAATTCAATATTGAAAGATGAAATTAAAAAAAAAATCAATTAAAAAAAATATAAAAAAATAACCTGAGTCAATCCGTCAAACCAATGAACATGATCATCAAACCAAGATAACCTTATAAAAAAAATGACTTGATTTAACTCAGATTAACTTGTCAAATCCATAACTTTAGTCATGAGACTGAAATAACCTTATAGATAGCAAATCAAAACAAATTATGAAGCTCAATTTTCAACCGTCCTTGTTGGAACCAATATTGAACGATAACATTTATAAAAATTCTAATTAAGAAAAATGATATAAAAAATGAGTTGGGTTAACCTGTTAAATACTATTACCGGTCATAAGGTCAGGGTAACCTAATAAAAAGCAAACCACAATAAAATAAATTATGAAACATAATTCCTAATTAAATACAATATTAAATTATGAAATTAAAAAAAATATAATTGAGTAATTGGATTAACTAGTCAAACTCGCGATCCGGGTAATAAGACGGGGACAACCTAATAAAAACAAATCCAATGTTGAAGGACTTGTGATCCAAGTCATGAGACCGAAATCTCTTAAAAAACAAAAAAATAACTTGATTTAACCAGAGTTAAAATGCCAAAACATACAACCTTAATCATGAGACCAAGTTATAAAACTCAATTTCTAAAATGTGAAATCTCAAAAAAACCTCTAGAAACCAATTATCCGAGTTTTTTTTTTTTTTTGCTTTTAAGGATAATGAATGTATTTCACTATTATAAAAAATAGAAAAAAACATATGTACCCTCAATCAAAATAAAAATAATAAATAGATCACATGAAAAACATCGTTCTACCCTTAAACATATATAGTCTTCTTGATTGATTTTATGAAGAATAAAACTATCAGTTCACTGTTACCATTTCCAATAATTCCTTTCTAGTGCTCCAATGAATTTTCCACACCTATATATATATATTTTTTTTATAAATGATAGAGTTGAATTAAACATTTCTTTATAAAAGAGAGCATAAATACTAATTGAGTTACAATCTCTCTTGGTTATTTGTAAGTTATTATAATCACAATATCAACCAATTATAAGCTATATATTTATTTATCACACACATAGAAATTTTCCCTTCATAACTAATTATGTTATAAGAGTACAATAAATGATAGAATTAGATTTTGAAATTACATTGAAAAGAAAAGAAAAATATATTATTCACTTCCAATATATAAAATCACGAATTGATATGTTTCATAACTTTTTTTTTTATTAATATAGGTATCTAGACCAACTTGCGCGCACCTCACCTAATTTTACGGGCTCTAAAGTTAACGATTATATAAATCTCTAATAACATTAAGGTTTGTAAAACTTGAATTATAACTTTTCGTATTGATTGCACCTCTGAGTGGTTAAAATGATTATTAATGGTATAGCATAATTCCATTACAATACCATTATTTTACCAAGAAAAGATGCAATATTCTATATATTATTGTAGTAAGTCATTATTATTAAACTATTACAAATGTCAATTATTCTTATAGACATTTGAAAGTATCGTTGGTTAATATAAAGAGTGTGTTCTTAAAATTATCTATACATGAATTTAGTCTTAAGTGATACATAAATTGATCCAAAGATATTGCTACGATCCAAAGATAAGTTCTACCTCAACAGGTTAATCTTGAATTTGAGATCTAATTTGTGCCGAGTTACTAATTGAATTGGATAAAACTTTGATCATGCCAAACTAGTTCAACTTGAACGAGTTTTTAGTGAATTATATAACCTGGCCCTAATTCAATTTTCTTTCGGATGTTTAAGATTTTATATTTGGTTTGTACTTTACATATTTAAATTATGTTTGCTAACAAACATTTTTATGTTTTTAAATTTTTTTATGTTTTTTAATTAATTAAAAATTATGTTAAAATTGAGGCATGTATAAATTTATCATATTAAATCATTTTAAATATATTATATCATTAACTTATTAAGTTAACATGATCGCGTGTAACATCAATCCGAATCAATTTTGATTTTTTTTTAAAAATTTTTTTGGGTATTTTGACTTTTTTTATTATTGATTTTTTTTTAATTTAGTCCTTATATGATGTATTTATGGGGATTTAGAGTAGATAATTTATTTTAATTTATTTTTATATGGTTATTGTAGTATCAAAAAAATATGTCAACATCATGTTGATATCAAAAAAATATCTCAACATCATGATATGATATACTTTTTAAAAAATTAGTTATATAAAAAATAATTTTTAAAAAAACTAGGTCATTAAACTTTGTGGAGTCAATAACCCGGTTTGCAAAATTGGCGAGATAACCTTGGTTGCCCTCTATTTGCGGGTTTAAAGGGGTACCTTTTTTGTTTTTTCCTAATTGAACTCGATTATGTGATTATCTATTTTTCTTTTTATCATACAGTTAAAAAAAATATAGTTTAAAAAAAACATGTTATTAAATTTTAGAAAGTCCATGGGCCCGTTGACGTGTATGACGAGTTTAACTTTTTTTTTCTTTTTTATAAACTCATTTCTTTTTTAATTTCATCCTTTCATATTAGACTGATTGAAAATTGAGTTTCATAATTTGTTTCGTTTTGTTATCTATGAGGTTATCACAGTTTTAAAAAAGTCTCAGTATTGGTTTGACGCTCGATTTTGCAATCGTCTATTTTTATTATCATATAGTTAAATAAGCAATAGTTTATAAATAAATAAAAAATTATTAATCCCAATGAAGTCCATTAACCGGTTTGCAAGTTTGACATATTGACCCAATTCATTGGTTTAGGGGGTTTACCCATCAAACCTAATATGTTTTTTTTTTAGTTTCTGGTTCTTTAATTTTTCTAATTGTTTTTTTTTTTTTTTCTCTTATTCAATATTGGATTGGTTGAGAAATGGAATTCATGATTTATTTTTTTCTGTTTTCTATAGAGTTATCACGACTTCAAATAAATATCTTTTTTAGGATTGATACTTGATTTTGAAACCATCTAATGTTATAATAAAATTAAATAAAAATAAAAAAATTATTAAATCTATTGAAGTCCATGACTAAGGTTGCAAGGTGATCGAGGTTGATTCAATCTAGCATCGTCTCAATATATATAAAAAAATTATCGTCTTAAAGTTTTTTTAAAAGTTATGTTATGTTTTTACCGGTTATTCAAGTTGTTTTTGAATTTATTAAATTAAATAATTCATTTTAGATCAGTTCTCATATGGTGTAATTCAAAAATCAAGCTAGATAAGGAGTTAGGTTGATAGGTTTCAATATCGAACTACATGATTGAATTTAATGATACTGCTAAAAAAATTTTTCATTCTTAACATTATTTTTAAGTTTAGAAAAAAGTGGTTCGATTCGCAACGGAGCGTAGATAAATATACTAGTTTTGATGGAAAAAATTTAATTATCAAAATTTAAAAAATTCACTGTTCATACCCGATTCTTGATCCGGATCTTATTTTAACAATGCATATTCAATTCTTCAAGTATATTCGGTAATATTTCCATGAAAGACCGAAATAAAACTTCTACCATATCTAATATTTTATCTGTTAGCATAAGTCTCTTCCTCCTCCTATCGTTATCCATTATTATTTCTCCCTAAGCTCCCCGTCCTCTGCAACACAATTAAACTATCGATCCCATTTGACTACATCAGTTTTGTATCACTACCACACCAATCTCTCCTCCGCACACACGTTTCTTGTTATTTTATATAAAAAAGGAAAAAAAAACTGTATTATTATCATACTGTGATATATTTTTACCATCGTCCAACAACAACTACCTTTTTTTTTTTTTTTTTGCTGATTTTGGGTTAACTTTAGATCTGTACTGTACGTGGATTAAAGGCTAGAAAGTCTTAGTAATGGGAAATGCAAACGGTAGAGAGGAAGGAGAGAGAGACGACGGAGAAGGGTTAGAAAACGGTGAGTCGTCGTCGGTGATTGGAAGTGGGGCGTCGAGTACACGGACGTCGGTTTCAATATTGGCTACTAATGATCATAACCATAGAAATAATATTCCTCCTGATCATGCTCCTGCTCGATCCACATCGCCTTTCTTGTTCGCTCCACAGGTATAATGATAATAGTTTGATTGAAAAAGTATTGAGTTTTAATTCAAAGTTTATGTCTTTACTAGCATTGGATGATGACGGGGTTCATTAAGATCTGTAATAAGGAAGGAAGAGGAAGCTTGTTGGTGACGAATTGCCTTTTGTGATTGGATTTTAGGCATCTTGAGAAATAAGTTTCCTTTATTTTCTCGTTTTGTTTGTAATTTTAAGGTTTTCATTAAGGTGGTTTAGTTCTTTTATAAAGTGGGTTTGATTTAAATTTGATTCATCTCTTTTAGAATGTTTGATCTTTGTGAAAGTATGTTTCAATAACTGAAATTTGTGATCAAGTAATTATGAAACAAGGTTATTAGGGGCTGGGGTGCGGTTGAGTTTAGCCGAATGTGAACTGAAGATTCTATCCTGACTAGAGTTCTTAAGAATGTCATGTGATTTGGGAGCTTCGTTTGTTTCTGTTCTTTAGATGTGGTTATTGAACTTTTGGGAATCAATAGTGACTGAGATCTGCAATTCTGGATATGTAAGCTGGTGATCTACGAGTTTATGGTACTAGATATGTTTGTTTTCTATGAGGCATATGCAATCTGAGTGTGATGCTGACATAGTCTGTTTTAGTGTTGGATTGGGTTGATTTTAGCTGCCCAATTACTGTTTTATTTGTGAGAATGTGTGTAATTTATCTGGCGGATAGCTGCAGTCTAGGTTTATTTCTGCTTTCCATTTTTGTACTTGGTGGGGAATCTAAAGGTTAAACTTGCTCTATGGACCGGATGGTGGATTCTGTCTATGCATGTAATAGAGCTGTAGCTAATGTAACTGCTTCTGTATTGTGTGTTCGCAGGTTCCTGTTGCTCCCTTGCAGAGGCCTGATGCCCCCCCTTCTTTTGATCAGATGTGGCAGAATGAGTCTCCTGAGGTTGGTGATGAAGGCCAACCCCCTGAGCAAGGAATCCCTACAATTATCACATGGAGCTATGGAGGAAACGATGTGGATGTTGAAGGATCATGGGACAACTTTACATCAAGGTAAGGTTAAGCCACTATCTTAAACACAGAAGATGAAAAGGGAGTATTTGTTGCTTCTGAGGAAACTTATATGATATCATTTATTGTTCTGCTGCAGGAAAAAGTTACAAAGATCTGGTAAGGATCATTCTATTCTTATGGTCCTCCCACCAGGCATATACCATTGTAAGTTCATAGTGGATGGAGAGTGGAGATATATTCCAGATCTTCCTGTAGTGACTGATGAAATGGGCTGTGTATGTAATCTTCTTGATGTTCATGTAAGTATCTTTACGTGGCTCTTGGTCTTACAAATCCAGAAGCACTTGATTGTTCAAATTTTCATTAGTGACAATGATTTTTGAAACTAAATGAGCACAGAATCATGGTTTTTGAAGGGATATGCTCAAGATGCTTTTGAAAAACTGGGAGTTTTATGCAAACCATGGATTGGGTGAAGCCATGTGAAACATGTCTTTTATGTTCCATATGGGAACACGAATCCTGCTTCCTCTACATGCATATATAACCAAGATTTTGCTTGATATATATACTTTTCTAATATTCTTTTCCGAGGAAGAAAATAAAAAAGTTTTTTCTTGAACCAACGAAACATTTTTTTAATGCCTTGCAAAATTGCAAAAGCATGCACAACTCAATTTCTAAGTTCCTTTTGCTATTTCTTGCAGGATTTTGTGCCTGAAAACCTTGACACTGTGGTTGATTTTGAGGCTCCACCATCTCCAGACTCCACTTACAGTCAAGCATTTCCAGCTGAGGTTGATTTTGCGAAGGAGCCTTTAGCAGTTCCACCGCAGGTACATCTAACAGTCCTTGATGAAGCTTCTTCTTCCAAGCCTCGACATGTTGTGCTGAACCACCTTTACATTGAGAAAGGTTGGGCATCTCAGTCTCTAGTTGCTCTTGGACTGACTCATAGATTCCAATCCAAGTATGTCACTGTTTGCCTTTTTAAGCCACTCAGAAGGTAGCACCCTCCCACTTTCCATCTGTGACTCTGTGAAGGAATCACTTTCACGATACAGTTCCTTTAGGGTTTTCTCTGTTTATAGAATTACTCAAGCTTTACATGTTTTATGTTGTAGTTAAATTTTCTTTCTTTCAAGCATTCCTGTTTCCTCAATATTATTATCAGGAAGGTCCACACAGTTTAAAAATGAGTTATATACATTAGTTATCAGATTCTTTTATTGGAACCATTGAATGTAGTCCTTTAGTGGAGAGTGGCGTTCAGGTTCGAACGTGAAATTCAACCTAAGCCACTTATAGGTGAAGTTTGAAATTCCCTCTAATTCCCTCTCCCCTTATGGCTACTAACTGTTCTAGTTGACCTATATTGGCTTGGTAAAGGTATGAGCGACCTTTTTTTCAGTCAGACACTATCAGTCTGCTGTGCAAGTTCTGCATTTAGTTGATGGTGGTTACACTTGATATGCGGTGCTTATTGAATTTGTCCTAGTGTAAAGCAATAAAGTGCCCTACCAGCTCATCAAAAGTTGTTCTTTCCTGAGCTTGGATTATTTCACTGCCAGTTCAACTTATTACCTTGCATCCAATCCAGTTCAACTTATTTCACACCATTTCAAGTTATGGTTTTTCTTTTCAAAAAATAGTTTCTCAGCCTCCCAGGAGCATCAAGGAAACCTGGCATATTTATCTGCACGTACTTATTGCAGTGAAAAGCCATGATCCTAGAAATAACGTCTGATGTCGAAAATAACAGGAACAATTGACTCTGATTATTAATTCAGCTGTGATTTGTATAGTTTTTCTGCAATTTACTGATCATGTTGGTTCTGCAAATTGCGACTGCTCAGCAGGCAGTCTGAACTTGAAAACGGTAGAGAATTCTTATGCTATTTGTATTTGGATGTCTCATTTGTTTATTTATTGGTGCTTTGTTTCTACACTTTTAACAACTTAGTAATAATAATTTCCTTTTATTTTTCATATGAATAAAATTACTAATGTGTTCTTTTCACCGTGACATAAATGTTTTTTCAGGATTGTATAGAGTTATTTTGGTAATTGTGTTTTTTAATACACAGTAAAATTACTAATATAACTCTTGAATAAAATAATTCAATGCTTTTTGAACAACGATGTTTTTGTATTTTTACATTTGATAGAACAACATAATTACTACATTTGCACACTTTCCTTCCTTTTCTCTATTATATGTTGGACATGAAAAAAATCATATCAACCTTTTAATTTTTTTTTATCCAGTCCTTCTCTTATCTGTAATTATTTTATTTATATTGATTATTTTTATTTAAATTTTATTTTCAATTTTAAATTTTATTCATGATTATTAATATTTAAATAATTAATAAGAATAAGAATCAAGTGATATTGGAGCTATTAGGCCAGGATTGCCTGCTAGATCAAAAATGAAAAGCCCATGCACATCTATGACTTGAAGCCCAGACTTCACATCTCGTTTATTTTTTATTTTTTTTAATAGTGAACGTGATATGCTTTTATGTTTTTATTTATTTATTTTAATGAAAAACATGTTATCCACCACCTTGGCAGAATAAATGTCGAGCATTTTTCAGTCAATCAGAAAATTGAGGTTAAATTTTTTTAACCTAAAAACTTTATTTTTATTTAAAAATACCTCAAATGTATATTTTGTTCCCGGTCTAACCCCTCTTGTGTGTTTATATATTGTTTTTTAATTTTCTGGAATACATAAAAAGAATCCAAATCAGCAGCTTCTTTGGGGGAAGATGTGAAGAAAAGCACCTGGTTATTAGCTATCTGTTGCTGGTAATCAAGCAATAGTATCTTTGAAAACACCATTTTCTTCTACTGGTCTAACATTTTCACGCATGTGTTCGTTAATTTAGCTGATGAAGAACACGTTGCAAGCAAGGTTCTATAGAGACCATGACTCTCTATCCCTAAAATGACTTCAGTGATTGAAAAAACCAAAAAAAGGAGCTCGAATTTAACTCCTCAGAGCCCTAAATCCTGCACGATGCTCGTTCAGAGCAACAAACCTCTGGGCTGTAAGCCCAACACAGCACGCTACAGTTCAGATTCCTAAAGCAAATCACATCAGAATCCACAACTAGTCTATTCCTTCTACTATATTTTGTACATTAAGCTATCATATTAGAGAGTTTTGGCTTTAAAAAGTAAAAGAAATTGGTGCATCAATTAAGTTAATGAAAGGAAATCCTCCTCGTGATCGAAGCGGACCCCAGAAGGGATGAAAAGAGCATACCATACGCTTACTTTGAACATTCTCTTTTGACGGGTAAAGTGTATCAAATATTCCGGCACCACCCAGGGAGGGAGGGCTCAGCCCCTTCCAAAGCAGGATCCGTCACCACGTTGCCCAAATCAACAGAAAATCCCCAACCGGAGTTTACAACCAATAACTTTGGGATCTTTCCAGTACGAATTAGATACTGGACAAACAATCTGGGCAGCTATTAAAAGGTAAAGCTAAAGCCAGGAATTACGTCAAGTTATTCCTAATTCCGCATCCTTCTGAGTGCGGATACTGGCAGTGTACTGTGAGGTAGAGAATTTGTTTCATGGCCCGCCCCTTTAAAAAGAGGGTTTGTGTGTGAAATCTTGCTTAATATCAGTAAGACCAAGAAGCCAGAGATACATGGTTGGAGGCCAGGCAACAAGTAGGATAGTGGCTGCCTGTGCCTGTCTAGACACCCATGACAAGATTAGAGAAAACTGTAAAATCAGTTTTAAATAGAAAAAAAAAAAAATACCTCCACAAGATGCTAGCAGATGAACTTGTCATCGTTTAGGCTCAGTTAAAGAGGGAGACCAGATGGTTATTCTTTGCTGATTGAACAGCTAGTGTAGCTGTCCAACCCTGATTTAAGAGATATGCTCGTGAACTTCTATAATTCAAAAAATTTACAGTACTTACAAAATATAACCAGTAGTTCTATCCTATTAGTTACTCTCAAAACTTATGACCCACAAAATATGACAAGATTGTTTATATATATATTTTTTTCCTTTAAAGTGGCATAAAGAGTAACTATTTGAGTGTCACTAGTTGCTCTTCAGGCACTATAAAATTTCCCATCTCTAGGGATGCCAAGGTGAGAGGCAATGCAATTAAAGAATCAGACCACATGCAGCTAAATGGGGTCATTGACATTTTAATTATTACTGTTAAATTTAACAGATAAACAATAGCATGTCTTACTGCTGCAGCAAGTTGGATGAAATAATGGCCAAAGATACAGCACATAAAATGTTCAAAGTTCACACAAACCAAACAAAGAATGGAAGCAAACAAAAAAGTGACACTGTAGTTTGGAATATTAACAAAATTAGTCATCCATAACCAAAATCATCAGATTCTCCCAAAAGTTCTATGTTCATAATACCAAAGGTAGAAAGAAAACCAAAGGTAGAAAGAAAATGCCAAACATCATTGAGAAGATGCTAACAAGCCAAGCTACTGGACAAGAAACAGAGCAAACAAGTAGACATTAAAGAAAAGTGCCACGAAATAATGCAAACAACAGAACAAACAACCCAGCTGAAGCTAATAACACCAAATGAAGATGTCCTAATTGGGAAATAGAATTCTCATCAAACTTATTTGCCCTGTTTCTCTTTTTTGTTTTTATGCATTTGGTTTTTGGGTTTTGGGTGAGTAAACCTCACTTGGCCATCATGACTTTGACAAATTCTTCGTAGTTGATCTGACCATCACCATCCACATCAGCCTCACGGATCATCTCATCAACCTCCTCATCTGTCAGCTTCTCCCCAAGATTTGTCATGACATGGCGCAGCTCAGCGGCAGAAATGAAGCCATTCTGGTCCTTATCAAAAACTCTGAAAGCTTCCTTGAGCTCCTCCTCAGAATCAGTATCCTTCATCTTGCGGGCCATGAGGTTGAGGAACTCGGGGAAGTCGATGGTACCATTCCCATCAGCATCGACCTCGTTTATCATGTCCTGGAGTTCTGCCTCGGTTGGGTTTTGGCCCAATGAACGCATCACAGTCCCAAGCTCCTTAGTAGTAATGCAGCCTGAGATAAAATCAATAACAATTATCATATTGCTAGCACTAAACCTCATCAGGTTCAAATAATGAATATGATTCAAAACAAGTCCGGCGTGGATGTGTGAGGAGAGGACGGACCAAGATATGCAACCCTCAACAAATTGCAGGCAGTATCATTGAAACAAAATACACGAATCATTCATAAAATAGAATCAAGATAAAAGCAGAGCAAGTTCCAACTTTAATCATCATTTTTATAGCTCCAAGGTGAGAGCTAAATTGAAGAGCCAAAATAGCATTTCTAAGTTGAAGAGCTATTCCTACATGTTGGTCAAAAGAGCTAAGAGTTTATTTAATATATTTTTATGCAAAAGAGAGTTTTTGATTGGAGTTGCATTAGAATATCAAATACATTAAAATACAATTGGCTTTTCTGAAAGGTTTTTTTCCATTGGAGTGCATATATGAAAAAATGCTATATCTACACTATTCAAAAAGCCATATTACCAATTTGGCTCTTCTAAATAGCTTATCCCATGCTCTCAAACACAAAAAATGCCTACAATTCCGATTGCGATTTGCCATTGCAACTCTACAGCTTAATCTAGACATTAACAGATCATTCCTAACACCATTTCTTAACCTACATGATTCCACCCAAATTTATTCCTTCAATTAAAATCCAATCATTTCCCCCTCATTAACAAACAAACAAACAAACAAACAATTCGGTCAACCCGGCCCGAATCATAACCTTGGAAATGATCCAAAATCTAAACAAACACAGATCGCGATCAAAACCTAGCACATTTCAAAACAGATCCTCAAGGAAATAAAAGACTAAAAAAAACAGAAACAGAAAAGCTGCCAAACGACCAGTCGAAATAAATAAAACGCAGAACAGCCACAGATCAAGCTAAGAAACAGCAAAAGCGGCACGAAAACGGTAAAATAACAACGGAAACAGAATTAGATCTGAGAAATAAAGAAGTGAAAAAATTAAAAGAAAAGAGAGAGACCATCGCCGTCCTTATCGAAGAGGCTGAAAGCTTCCTTGAACTCGGAGATCTGGTCATCGGTCAGCTGATCGGCCATCTTTGTTTGGAGAGAGAGAGAATATCAGAGAAAATAAAACCAGTAAGAAATGCTTTAAATCAAAGAGGATGACGATATCTGATGGCTGGCTCGATGCCTCTTTTAGCTTTGATCGGACTCTGCGTGAACGTCTTTGCTTTGATCTGACTCTGGCTTTGAAAAATAAATAGGCAGAGGAAGAAGCCTACGTGGGCCCCTTTTTTTAATTTAAAGTTAAAGATCTCTCATTGGTGGTGTTCCGCATCTGATTCTCTCTCTTCCCCACGCGTAACCCCTTTCTCTCGACTCGCGTCTTTGACCTTTACCGTTTTGCCCCTCACTATTCTTCCCTGTCAGCTTCCCGTTTTCTGATGGACAATGAGTCGACCCGAGGCTTGAATTGATTCACATTAAAAAAAAGATATATAAAAAATCTCAGTTCATTCGGTAAAAAAAAAATCAAATTAATTTGATGACTCAATTGAGCTGATAATGAACCGCTCAAAACTCAACTTATAATTCTTTGATTTTTTTTCTTTGATTTTTTTATTAAAATAATTCTTTTAATTTATTTTTTCCTTAAAATGCGTTAGTTTATTTGTGAATAAAAGATGGTCTATTTAATATTTTATCAAATACCTTTGGGTCTTCAAAATGAATGAACGAAATGATACTGTGATTATTTTCGGTTCGGTTCAGTTTTTATCAAAAAAAGTAACCAAACTGAAATTTAAAAAAAAAACCAAAACCGGTTCAAACCGACCAGTTTCGATTTGGTTTGGTTTTTTTGGTTTCAGCTTTATAAAACCAAAACCTAACTGATAGGTTTTTTCTTAATTTTAATTGATTTTTTTTCATGGTTCGATTTTTTTAATTATTATTTTTCTAGTTTTCTTGGTTTAATATGTCATAAATCATATTTTTTAAAGTTATGATGATTTTAAGCATGTCAGAGAAGTAATGACAAAGTTTAGAAGCAAGTTCAATCTAATTATTATGAAATAAAACTCATTTTGGATTTTCAAATTTGCCTTGGTTCAAAATCTTTATTTTATTTCTTTTTCACTTTCAACTCGGCTTGTACCACAATGGGATTTTGGCTGCCATCAAAATAATAATTTGATTCAAATTGTATAACAAAAAAACCTCAAACGGAAAGCAAAAATAATGTAGTTATAGATTTAGTTTATTATTTACCATTACGGTGTAATAATTTATTTGCTATTTTAAAAAAACTCAAGGAATTTGTTTTTAGGGGTAATTCGGTATTTTAAATGGTTTGCTAGTCGTTATAAAATTCACTAGGGACAACTCCATCTTTTAACTTTTTTTTTTATAGCAAAGTACAATTACTCTTAAAAAGAAATTAATAAGCTATAGTTTAAGATCATTTTTGCTTTTCCCTTACTGTTAGCATAGTACAATTACAAAAAAAAATACCTTTAAAAAGAAAAAAAAATCCTAGTCGACATGTGCAATATGTTTATTCAAGTACAATTTAGTATATTATTAAATATAGATATTATTAAGAAAGGAAACTTGGCCGACACGTGAAATATACGTGTCAGAATATACGTGTCAGTGTGTGGGGTATTTTATCACTTTTAGATGATGCGTGCAATAGCTTCCCGTTATTAACAACGAGTTGCTTTGGTGTAGTTGAAATCATCTTGAGAGGGCTACTTTTAATCACGATGAATATGGCGTTTTGATCTTTAATTTGGCATTGATGGACTGCTCTTCTTGTTTTTCCCTTTTTTTTTCTCCACCTTGATTTCCACGTATGTTACTCTAAATTTTCAAAACAACCTTTTAATTTGTTATTCATTCTTATTTGTTCCATGTTTTTTTTTATTACTACTTATTTTATTTGAAATGTTTTCTAGAATTGGATTTTTTTCAATTACATTCTCCTTTAATTTTTTACCTGACATATTTGATTCTCATTCTTTTAATTGTTATTTGTCTTGTTTTAGATCATTTTTAGAATTGAAGTTTTTTTTTATAATTTCATCCATTTTTATTTTTTTTTCCTATGTGATTTGATCCTTGTTCTTTTAATTGTAATTTCTTTTGTTTTTACAACTTTTTTTTAATTTAAATTATTTTTGTGATTTCATCCTCCAATATTAAATTGGTTAGGAATTGAGCTAGGTTCTTGATTGAACCTGGATCTAGGATTTATTGGGTTATAAATTTGAAAGATTAACCTAATTTTAGAGGATTTTCTTGGGCTCGCTTGTTTTTTTTTTCTTTTTTTAGGCTAATGATTTTTTAGTAACATTTATTTGTTTTTCAATTTCATTATCCTTTAATTTTTCATATGTCAGATTTGATCCATATTCTTTTGATTGCTATTTATTTTGTTTTAATTAATTTTTCTAATTGAAGTTTTTTTTTTACAATTTCACCCCCCTTCAATTTTTTTTTGTGTGTGATTTGATCATCATTCTTTTTAATGCAATTCTTTTTGTTTAGACAACTTTTTTTTTTGTGATTTCATCCTTCAATATTAAATTGGTTGGAAATTGAGCTTCTTGATTAAACTTCGGTCTAGGATAGGTTGCGAGTTTGGAAGGTTAACCCATTTTTTCAATTCACTCTCTGGATATTTTTTTTTGCGAACTAATCCTTTGACATTATGTTGTTTTATATTTGAGCTAGGGCTAGGCATGAGTTAAAATGATGGCAATGTGAAATATTTTGTTTTTATAACTAGATCGCCATTTGAGGATTTTTTAAAAAATAAATAAATTAGGATAGTAAATTAAAAATATTGAAGGAATAGAACAGTTGAAAAAAATTAGTGAAATAACACAGTTTGTATATGTCGCGATTGAGAAACGTGACATTTATAACTTGTCGTATTTAGAATAACAGCATCGATAAAAATTTATTAAATAGGTGGGAAAGAGGAGAGAAAAAAAAAGTTCTCGAAAACACATTGAAGCTCTAATCACGACACTACTGATACCATTAAAAATATCTCGATGAGACAAATTTAACGACATAAAAAAAGGTCACCAATGGTGACTCAAGTGAGACAAACTTACTACAAAAAATAAATGAGTCACCCACTTATGAGTATAATATGTCAAATCATTACACAAAACCCAGCGCAGGTTCCTCAACGTGAGTAGATGGAGTACTATCCATATGCACATTGAATCCAAAATATTATAAGTATTTGTTACTTTTTATAGGTCTGGACAAAACCATTGCATCTTGTTTATGAATTAATAATTTCTATTTGCTTCATATTAGATTGGACAGTTGTTATATGGTGGTCGACGTGTTGCGGCTAATCTTCAAATGATGATGATGGACTT
Source organism: Populus x sibirica (assembly GCA_019202695.1). Classification (NCBI taxonomy): domain Eukaryota; kingdom Viridiplantae; phylum Streptophyta; class Magnoliopsida; order Malpighiales; family Salicaceae; genus Populus; species Populus x sibirica. Next base: position 256,075 of record JAGMVL010000957.1, read on the forward strand.
GCTCATCATTATGCATATTCTTGGTTGTCCTACTACACTTGACCTGTTAAGAGAGACATTGATCCTAAATGATGTTGTTTTAAAGGATGAAACCACATGGGCTTGTAGAAGTCATGCCATTAAATTTTTTTATATTAAATAAATGTTGAGAAATGATAGCATAGGTTGATGTTGGTAAATAATGAAAATAATTATTTGCTTTGATATTGGTAAATGATGAGAAATAATTGCTTGCGTTGATGTTCATTTTTTTTATATTGATAAATGTTAGGAAATAATTATTTATGTTGATGTTGGTAAATGATAAAAAATAGTTGTTTGTGTTGATATAGAAGTGTTTTGATATTAATAAATATTAAGAAATAATTACATAGGTTGATGTTGATAAATAATGAGAAATAATTACATTGTTAATATACAAATTTTATGTTGTTGGTAAATGATGAGAAATAATTGCATTGTTAATATATAAATTTTATGTTGTTGGTAAATGATGAGAAATAATCGTATAGGTTGATGTTGGTAAACAATGAGAAATAATTGAATTGTTGATGTTTCAATGGGTTATGTAGAATCTTTATTCAAAAGATGATATGACAGTTGCTCTTGTTATATGTATATTGGTCATGGACATTAATTGTACTCCTTATATTTTTTTAGCTTGTTGAGAGATATTGTCCAGGTCGTCCAATAAGACAATTTAGCTTTAAGCAACACATCCTATCTGATATAGATACGAGCGATCAATTGCTTTATATTAGTTTGTTCAGGTAAATATGTTGATTATAATTGAACGATCCACAATCTCTAGTATATATTGATGCAGGATGCACGAAGAAATCTTATTTTTAGAGAGGTAAATCCTGTAATTTCTAAGGAGGAATACATGGGATGATACATAAGTATAATACGTCAAATCATTACACCAAACCTAACGCAGTTTATTATGTTGTGTATAATTATGTTGTGCTATTTGTTTAGTTAAGAGTTATTTTTATTATTATTATTTTTGTAATATTATTTTAGCTAATTTTCATGTTGATTTTTAATGTTGTCTTACATATTATGCATTTCATACTTATTTTAGATAAGCGTAATTTAAAATCGTTAATTAATAGGTGAACAAGTTGTTTAAAATTTCAAATCATCTATTAAGAAGTTAAAAAATGCACATTGTTATGTTTCGTTATTGTCATTATCAATTATCTTTATAATTAATAAATAAAAGCAATGTTTAAAAATAACACATTAATTTGGGATTATAATTAACAAATAAAAATGATGTTAAAATATCACACTCTCAATTATGGGTTTGAGGTTTGGTAATTTATTGTTTTGTTTGGGCTTCAGTTTCAGTTGTAGTGGTTTAAACTTTGTTTTATATAAAATTTGAGGTTAGTTTTATGCTAAAATTATGATGTGATAACACAACCATTATTCACATTAATGTTTGTGTATTGAAGAACCGCCATTGTAATTGTTGTTTAAGACAACTACTATTTTTATTAGTGATTTATTAATAAAACAACAATTTTCATTAGTAGTTGAATAAATGTGTACTATTTCTCCAATATTTTTTTATAAAATATTTTTTTTCAAACATTATTGTTAAAAAATGGTAATTTTTTTTTAATTATGTTTTTCAATCTCCTACAAATTAAATCACCCAAGGAATAAACATTTTTATTTATGATAGAATCTTTGAAATATATATATATATATATATATATATATATATATATATATATTATCAAAAGTCAAATAAAAAAAATTCTAACATCGAGGAGGAAATAAAATTTCAAACTGTTTTCCTTCTCCTTTATGTATTTATGTTAACCTCGTGAGCCCTACGGGTTTTTTTTTTTTTTTTTTTTTTTTTTTAAGAGTTTATCTTTTTTACCCGAGCTTTGTCCTGATCATCTCTATAAACAATTCCGTGTAATTTATTGAATTCTATGATGGTGGAAAAAAAAAATCCTATGTGCAACGTGAGAGATGGGAAGATCAGCAAAATTAATACAGTAATTAACAGAAAAATTAACAAAGATAAAAAAGACTTCATCAGCCTCAATTCATCAGATTAGTCCTCATCTCACGCAAACAGCTCTAATGTTATTTAACGACTGCTAATTACTCCCTTTTCACCTTAACAACGAATTAAAGCCCTCATTAGTCATTTACCAACAAACCCTAAAACAATAATCCCTGCGCTGCAAGTCTGCAACCTAGCAAGCAAGCTACTCAACCTTTACCAGAAGAACATCGATCCTGTCATCCTCTTTCACCTTAGGAACCACCATCTTCAAAACCCCATTCTTCATCTCAGCTTTAATCTCGCCAGTCTTGTACCTCTTCCCAGCTGGCAAATCCATCTTGCCACAAAACTTCCTGCCCTTCTCAGCCATCTTTTCATCGTTATCATCATCATCTTTTTCCTTTTTGCCTTCGCCTTTGATAAGCAGGCTATTCTGCTCCACGGTGATCTTTACATCCTCCTTGTCAAGTCCAGGCATGTCAATGCTGATATTCAGAGCAACATCAGTCTCATACGCGTCCCAGCTGTGTCCGCGCTTCCGGCCAGGGATGGCTGCAGAAAGGAGTAGCGGACCGACTGGATAAGGATTGGCCATGAACGGATCCATCAAGTTCAGCACTTGGTTGTGGCTCCTTGGTGCTGAAAATGGGGTCGAACACGTATTCAAATCAAGCCAGAAAAAGAAAGAAGATAGAGTAGAGAGTGAAAAAAAAAAAAAAAAACTAGGTACCAGAGAGAGAGTCATCACTGCTGCGAGGGAGGCCTACACAGTAGCTGCGGTCAAAGCCAAAAGCAGGGTCTCTGTGGACATAGTGGTTGTCAAAGTCGCGGAGAGTGTCAGTGTTGAGGAGGATAGTAGCAGGAGGACCAGTACTGGTAGGAATTGGGCGGAAGGTAAAGCTGGTACCATTACCAGTAGCAGGAGCGGGGATGATCTTTAGAGGAGAAGGAGCAGGTTTCATGAGATGGGTAGGAGACGCCATTGATGATATTAGTTTTTCTTTCAACTTAGAGAGCAAGAAATTGAAGGAAAGAAAGCAAGAAAGAGGTGTGGGTTGGAGGAGAGAGGTGTGGGTCTGTTTTATAGAACTGAGGTGTGAAAGGTAGTACAGATTACAGAGGACACGTCACTGTGCACATTTTTTTTTTTGGTTTCGTTTCACAGCCTCTGACTTGTTACCCAAGCTATTATATGGTAAAAACTAAAAACCAGAGTTATTTACTGTGACTGCCTTTTTGTTTCTCATGGAGATTTCACAGGTGATTTTTTTTTAATTTTTTTTTACAGTTAAATAGCTGTATGACACTCAATTAGTTCTAACTGCTCTCTCTATTTCTTAAATAAATAAATAAAATTGAAATTCTTTCTAATTGGTTGCTGTCTAATAATATCATAAGGTCATATTGCATGTAACATTAATTATCTGAATTTTTACACTAATGACCTTTTCTTTCCATGAATTCCAAATGTAAAATTGTTTATGTTGGAAATTAATTATACTTGGGATTAACCTTTGATGATGTGCTAATTAGCTGTAATAAAATAAAAGGAAGATTCTAGACCTTAAATTGTCAATAAGAGCAAACTGCTTTAAAAACACCACAGAGTCTCATTATAGAGGAAGATTATAGGACTAAAGTGCAAGAAATAAATATAAAGTTGTAAAGAAAAGCAGTAAAATTTGCAAAAAGTTGAATTTGTGAGGTTAATCATTGTTTACAGTAGTATTGAGGCTTATTTATATTATGAAGTTTTAATCTTATTTACATATATAATTCAAATCCTAATACAAGATAAATTCATATTTTATTGATAAACACATGAATCCTAGTTTAACATATGGCTTCTAATTAGTTAATTATTTTATTAAGAAAGTTAAACTCTGTTGACTAATTCCTTCTTCTTGTCAATTGTGACTTATTGTCGTTTGGTCAATTGGTTGATTACTCATTCAACACTCTTGGTTGATCCAATGACTTTTACAATGCACTTAATTCTTCTAAATTACAATCAATTTCTGCTATCTTCCTTTGCTTTGTAGTAATTAATCACAATTCTCTATGTTTGACATATGTATGTTTAAAATATTTTTTTATTTCTTAAATTAACAAATATTAATCTTATCATACTTGTACTGAAAATCGACTGATCAAATCAATCAAGTATGACATGGAAAATAATATTGTTTGTCTAAAATTAGTCAATCATGTTTTAGAACATGTTTAACATGTCAAACACTTTAGCTAATTATTTTAATTTAAAACCATGCTTGCTCTAGCTTTTAGACGTGATGCTTAGGTTTTTAAAATTGCATATAATTCATCATCTTTCACATAAAATCTCTAAATTTTGTAAGAACCTAGGAGATTTTTCTGTAAAGATTCAATCATGAACCTTAAACAATCTCTTTTCTTTTTAAGATTAAAATGGTAACTTCAAGTTTTGCTCCAAAATTAGCCTTTATAGTCCACTACTATTATTTCACAAACTATCTTCCTCACATTAAATGGTCTACTATGAGTGTCATTCAAAGCAAAGCGAAAAAAGAGAATGTTTTGGCCTATTCTACAAAAATATGCATTAGGATAGGAAATATTTTTGTTTTTTCTTAGACATTGAAACAAAAAGACTCCCTCTTTAAGATGATCATATAAAATTAAACGTCTATAAAAAGAATATCCTATTATGGCCAGATATTACTCTAGTAGATTATACTAGGTGGTTAGACAAAATACAATAAAGTTTATAAGTTCATAACATTTTATATCCTAACTCTTGCGCGTTTAAAAAAATAAAAAAAAATGTTATAGAACTTCTATTATATTCCATTAAATGATTAAAAAAACCCTTGTAGTGTTAAAATCATAAAATTACAAAATTATCATAAAATTAAAAATAAAAGCATTGTTTCCGTCATGACATCTCTTTCAAGCATTTCATCAAATAATTTCTCTACAACACCAACCTGCCCACTTTATACTTCAACCAATCTCACATGACTATTACTCCTCCCAAGTTAAATATGATGTCTTTAATTAGATCTCTCTAAAAAATAAATCCTATAAGAATAAAGCCATTTTATATGTGTCTCTCTGTATTTTCATTGATGGTTGTTAATCTGTCATGTTGGTATGGCATATGGAGAATACAAAGGAATTGAAAGAAAAACTGAAAATTGCCTTCACCATAAGTTTGATTTTTTTTAAAATAGTGCTTTGATAGACTAGATATGTGTATTATTTTATGTTCATTTTTATTGTGGAGGAATGAATGCTCATGGATGTTAATGTTGATCTTGAACACTTGGGAGGGTGAAATTAAGGATAGTTATGAGATGTCTTTTATGTTGCAACAATTATTTTATTAGCCTTAAAAATGACAACACTTTTAGAGTGTGTTTGGTATTGTTATGAATCGTTGTGGTTGTGGTTTGAAAAAAGTTGTTTTATAAAAAGTACTTTTAATTGAGGTTGGTTTTAAAAAATAGGTGTTTGGTTAAAACTGTGGTTGAAATTGAGGTTGAATAAAAAGTAATTTAATGTGTTTGGTTAAGAATGCTTTTGAAATTGAGGTTATAAAATAATTTTAAAAAATATATATATTAAAATTGATGATTTTTAATTTAAATATTGTAGATTTAACTATTGCTATTACTTCATGAAATAAATAATACTTTATATAAAATATTTTTTATTATGCCATTAAACCATCTACAATTCCATTATGTACAAAATTCATTCGACAAGAACTACAGTTTCTATAATTTTTTGAGCGTGCAATAAAATTAGATAAAATATTATCAGGAATAAAATTAATTTGATATTACAGTGCGAGTGAATTTAATTCGCTTTATACTAGTTTTTCAGGAAAAAAAATATTGTTTACATGAAAATGCAAAACTAGTTTTTTTTAAAAAAAATATATACAAAAACTATACACACTCAAAAAAAAAAAAGAAGAAGAAGTTCACTTGCACTGTTTACGGGCACAGTGCAATTCACTTGCACTGTTCGCGCAAACAAGTGCAAGTGAAGTGAATTACACCAGTTTGCGTGCACACTGCAAGTGAATTGCACTGTGCACGCGAACACAAATTTGAAAAAGCAGCCAGGAGCTGCTTCGCCAATTTTGCGTTCAAAACGTGAAATGGCATGGGCCCCACCGGTTATTAAATAGCGTTTTTGATATTACCAAACATCATGTTTGCTGTGGTTGCTTCAAACGCGGAAGCAACCACGCAAACAAACGGCCTCTTAATCCTTTCATTTATGAACTTGAAAATCTAAAAAATAAAAAGGTTAAGAAAGGGAAAATGACAACATAAAGTAACAAAAGACTATCATGGGTTAGCAAAGTTTATCGATGGTCGCATTACTACACAAGCAAAAAGTTCCCTGACAATATAACATAAGAAAAATCGCTGCAATTTTGACTCTGTTTGTGTTCGTATCAAATACCCATTAAAATAAAAACTTGTGGGTAAAAAAATCCAACAAATCATGTGCACAAGAGCACCCCCACCCCCGATTATTAATAATAAAGTTTTAATCCTTGGTTTCTTTATCTAGCCATGGGTGAAAGGCTTGATCTTCTCAACATCCAAAGAAAAACCATATTAGGTTTTGTTATTCACAACAAAAGAAACAATTTGGATTTGGATTTTATGTTTTATTGTTTAATTTTTCAATTTAATTGACATAAATTTTAATTGTTGATGTTTAGAGAGAAAGAAAAGATGAAAAGATGGAAAGGGAGGAATCAAAATGTCATTTATGTGTTTGTGTTATATTATATATGAGGATAAATTTATCTTTTTATCTTATTTTAATTTTTAAATTGACCAAGGATGTAAAATATAATTTTTGAAAGAAGGGAGACAAAGTGGAAAAGAATTAAACTATAGGAGGTTTATAATAATTATTCCAGATTTTAATGATGTAGAAGCTTGTGTATTTGTTTTTTTTATTTGTGTGTATATAAAAAGGAAAAATTAACTAAACTCTTGAATAAGAATGTCAATTTCGCTCAATCCATTAAGTGCCCCGTGTCATTTAACCTGGTTAGTTTGGATTATTATTCAGTTTAACTGGATCAAATCCAAGATGGGTAAAATCCAATTTAGTTTGACCCTCAATTGTCTGGAACCAATTTCTTAACCTTTTTTTTATGAAGTTTTAATTTTATTTTTTAATATAATGCATGGAATTTTTATCTTATGATTCATGGAGGATTTTTATGGTATTATACGTGGATTTGAGATTTAGATTATATTTTATGGTCTCATGATTCATAAATGGAATGTAGTTTCTTTTTTAAGCTAATGTTTTATTTTTATAAAATTGATTTTAAAATAAATAAAACTTAGATCAAGTACCTATCAGGTGGAGAAAATTCAACACAATAAGTGTTTTACTTGAAAGACTAATATTTAAGTCATATATATAAATATATAATTCAACGTACTATAATTAACTTAACATTTAACATTCTAATTATAATCACAAATAATCTCTTATAGCGTAAGGGCATCTACTTGTTAGATGATGATGTAATTTATAATAGTAACTAAATAATTATGATTTGTGAAGTATTAAATGTGGGAAGATTTTTGTTAAAAATATGAGTATCTTTTTTCACTAAGAATATATGAACTCTACACTTAGTGGGCCTTTTTCATTTTCATTATTCTATACAGAAAGGACAAAGCAATGCACAAACCTTAACTTAAAAAATTATGCTTTGCCCCCATATTTCTCATCTCAACACATAAATAAAAATAAAACTATGTAAATCCATGACCAACAACAAAGAAGACACACATACACACATACACACCATGTTTAAAATTAAAAGAAGAGGAGAAAAGCATGGACGAACCTCATCCTATTTATAATTAGCCTTGTTGCCCAATCTTGTAATGATCATCACTAGAATATACGATTGACAAGCTGTTATGAACTACATTTCAAACATCAAGATTATCATTGAATTGAAATTAAGACAATTGAATTTAACCAGGTATCAAAAAACCATTGATATTACAAGAATCTAATTACAAGGATGAACTTTTTTATCTCTCTCTCTCTCTCTCATAGCTAGCTTGTTAAATAGCTGACTTAATCCGCACAATGATGACAATAATATCATCATATTTACCACCAACCCTCTCAATTACAACTAACTCAACACCAAATTTTTTTTAGAGATTTATATGATCTGCTTCGTGAATTAGCCCTCATAACAACTTTAATGGTGACATCAATTTGTTAATGATGTTTATGGGGTGTTCATAAGAAATTTATTTTTCAACAATGTTCTCAATCTTATGAGCAAATAGATTATCAAACAACCCATCATTTCCAAGCACCACAATATCATCAACCTTAACATCAAATTTACCTTCATCAGCTATGTTATCAAATTCTTTAATTATGCTAGCATTGTTATATAACTGATAAGGATGATAAGGCATGATATAGTGGTCAAACAAAAAACTTTATCGTAACGGACATAACTTTTAATTTGACTATTAAATCAAGCTAAGATTTTGCTAAGAGATTCTAAAAGCCTAACTTCTTTGTACCAATAGTTAAAAAGAAGCAACTTCCTTATGGTTAATGAGTAAGTGCTTGCTAGCAAACCCAATAACCATTTATATAATGTAGCAGCAACTTTTGATGATGGATGGGAAAATAAAAGAGCTAGGTTAGAGGCTCTATTTTTTTAAATATGATCAATTGTAGGCTCAATTTTTATTGTACATTTAAGTGATCGAGGTAAGAACAATTTAAACTGAAGGATAAGTTCTTTTCACTATAAAAAAGATAGATGCAAGAGATTTTGGTCAAACATACAACTTATGATAACAGACATAACTTTCAATTTGATTATTTGATTAGGCTAAAATTTTATTAGAAGATTCTAGAAGCTTTGTTTCCTATAGGGATAAATTCTCATAGATATCTAAGTTCAATAAGGCCCACAAAATAAATCTAAAAGTTATTGTTTAATCATATTTTTGTAGTTAATTTATGATTTTTTTTCTATTTATTTTATAACTCTTATATTACTTTTACTATTATATTTAAAATATTGTTTTTGCATTTTGTAAGAATCCTAAGAAAGCTATAATATTTAATTTTGATTATTGAGAATAAAATTCATAGTATTTTCCTTTTATTATTAAAATTGACTACAACTAGGGTTTCTGAAGTAGACCTGAGCGAATAATAAGGGATTTATTACAAGTTAAAACTCTCAAAGACCAAAAACACCATAAGTATGAGTAGACAATCAAAATATTTTTTTTTCATATATGTCTCCACTTGTCAAAATGTTATTGCACCTCTTTATATAGAAAAAACTAAAAACCCTATACTACTGAATATGAAAAAATAAATAGGAAAAGTATTCCTTTCAAATAAAAATGAAAAACTAGAAAAGCATCATAAGAAATAATATGAAAATATCTATTTTATTAAAAAAAAACTCATACATCAATCTTCCTGGGGTGAAAGGAACTCATCCTCGAGTTTAGTTTTCAATTGAAAATTATCCTTCATCAAGAACATCCTTTTATGGATGGGTTATCCCATCATGAGTTCTTAGCTTTTTCGTACGGGTCACCCCATCATGGATCTATAACACAATATTTTTATGCAGGTTTATTCCATCATAGATCCCAAACACAACATCTAGGTCGTCTCATCATGGATCCCACCATGAGAATTTTGAATGACAACAATCGCCGTAAAAAAAAATAACACATTAGTTCTTGTATGTCTTTTTCTCGATAGAAAACCTTTTTATCCCCTCTTATACAAGCACATCTTGTTTTACAACCTCTTCTAGCAATGGTTATTCTACAACACATAACAAAATAAAATAAACATCAAGAATCATTGGACTCTAATATCAATTGACACATACAAGAGTGAAGGGTAAGGAGTTTGTTACAAGCCAAAACCTTTAAAAACCAAAAATATCATAAGTATAAAGAGACAATCAAAATATTTGATTCATATTCATCTATGTCTCTACTTACTAGAAGGCTATTATAATCTTTTATATAAGAAAAACTAGAAAATCCTAATAATACTAAATAAGAAAAAATAAACTAGGAAAAATATTCCCTTCAAATAAATAAATAAAAACTAGAAAAATATTATAAAAAAGAATAGAAAGATACAAAAAAAAATATGTATTTTTTCTAAAAAAAACTCTATCTCTTTTCGTATTATTAATCTTTCAACCTTAATTTATTATTGTTAATGTTGTAGTGTTTTAATGGTGAAATATTCTCGAAACAACTATTTGATGGTAGAACCATCAACAACAAGTAAGATGAAGCATGAAAAGAACAAAACTAACAATGAAGAAAGTAAATGGAATATGTAAAATATTGTGGATTGCTGACTTTGGATATTTTTGCAGTATCTATATGATATTTAAATTTTTAATTTTAAAAGTTTCAAAGTCATTCTAGAAGTGTTTTTTTTATATATCCAAAGAATTCTTTTGTCATTCACAAAAGTTTCTAAATACTATTTTGAAAGGTACATTTTCAACTAAAATACATACATACATACATACATATATATATATATATACACATAAATATAATTTTGAAAAATAAAAGAATAAAATAGAAAAACCATGTGGAAAAACACCGTAGCAATCCATAGTATTTTAAAGGAAAAAAATTACAAAGCAAAATTTTTAATCAGCTTAATATTAAAAAACTAAAATTGAAAAAGATAATTTTGAAAAAAAAACAAAACAAAAAAAGGAAAAAAATAAAAAGTAAAAAAAAATAAAGTAAAAAAAAACAAAAAAGTGACAAAAAAATGAAAAAATGCAAAAAAAAATAAATGCATTATGGATTACTATTGTAATTTACAGTGATTTTGGTGTGGGGGAACAATGATTCCCCCACACCATTTAGAGTATTGTATAATATATTTAAATTGTGTATAATTTCATTTTAAGAGTTATCAACAAGTTTTCTTCTAACCACAAAAGGTTTATTTTTTTACTATTCTAGAAGAAAAAAAAGGAGAAAGAATAGTACTATATATGATGATGAGAGCAATCATTTTTTAAATGTACATTTACCCTCGAATTTATTTCGTCGGTAATGTCATCTATAAAACTTACATGTTATCGTACTATTTAATTTTTTTATTTTTTTATTATGATTCTCTCGGTATATATCGTGAGAATATTTATATTGATGTTTTCCGATGGATTTAATGATGGATAAATTAGGTCGGTAAATATCACTACAATATATCAACAAAAAAATTACATCGGTATTTTCATTTGAATTTATCAATTGTATGATATCGGGTAAGACCACATTATGGGTTAATAATTTTCAGATAATTACTAACAACAATTTCTGAATATAAACATTATAAGTAATCTCACTTAAGAATCTATATATAATTTCATGAATCCTAATTCACTATCAACTGGTTTTAAAAATAATTAATCTTCCACATGAAAAATGACCAAGCAAGAAATAAGAAGAAAGATCACAAAACACATCAGCCAAAGAGCTGATCATTAATTTTTCAAGAAATTAAAATTTAATCAATCTGCCAAAAACAAGTGATATTACGGGAACCTTACAAGAATCAAAGAAGTAATTATATCTCTATTGGCTAGCTTGCTAATGAGATGATTCAATCCGGGCAACGATGACAGTAATATCATCATATTTACCACCAACACACTCAAATCCAGCCAATCCAGCAGCCATGGAAAATGGTGACTTGTATAAATCGTTGCGTGAATTAGCCTCGGCAGCAACTCCAATGGCGACAGCGATCTGTTGAGGATGCATATGGGGCGTTTCGCAAGAAATCTGTTTTTCAAGAATGTCTTCAATCTCATGAGCAAACAGATTATCAAGCAATCCATCAGTTCCAAGCACCACAACATCGCCAGCCTCAACCTCAAATTCACCCTCATCAGCTATGTCATCGAATTCTATAATTCTTCTACCACTGTTATTTAACTGATAAGGATGGTTAAAGCGACGTTGCTTTATTGTTGAAGTATACACACAGCGGTTAGACCTGAAAACAAGAAACCCGCTATCGCCAACGTTGGCATAGCACAAACGGGTTCCGTTGAGGGACACAACGCAGGCAGTGGAAGACCCTTTTGATTCAGTCTTGTAATGAGCTGTTTTCAACACTCGTTTGGGATTAACAGCGGCGCCATTGGGTTTGCGACCCAGTTTGGCAACACAATTGCTCATGAGTTCTCTTGCGTAAATCCCAGAATCAATTGCAATGCTCCTTTCTGACCTGCCAGTAACACCATCTGCCACGCCGATTGTCCGTTTCGTTTGAAAGTGGAAGTGAGCGTCTTGTCCGAGCGGCCTGCTCTCGCTCTTCTTTGGTAGATAGAAGCAACCAGACACCAGTTTTAGGTTGTCAAATTCAGAAGTTGCTTCGTCATTAACATCCATCATTCGATTTGCAACACAATAGGGCATGAGTTTTATTGCGTAAATTCCAGAATCGATTGCACTGCTCTCTTCTGACTCGCCACTAACACCATCTGCCATCCCAATACAATAGGGCATGAGTTTTCTTGCGTAAATTCCAGAATAGACTGCAATGCTCTCTTCTGACTCGCCACTAACACCATCTGCCATCCCAATGGTCTGTTTGCTTTGATGGAAGCTCTTTTTAGGTATACAGAAATTTAGTTTGCCAAACACAGAAGCTACTCTTCTTTGCCCTTTGGTTTCGAGAGACAAATCTGAACAGAGAGTCATAGTTGCATTCTGATTGACAAATTTTCTTAAATAAGAAATCGCGTTTCAGTGGATTGTAAGGATTTGATGGAAGTCCGTTGATTTTTAGGATTTCATGGGATACTAGGTCGGTGCCTAGTTACTCGTGCTGTTAGAATTCTGAGCTGAGATAAAATGGTGGCCCAAATATGCCCAAGACCAAGTGCATGAAAGAATTATTACAACTTTCCCATATAAAATGGTTTGAAGATCCCATATAAATATATAAAACCTGCAATATCCTAAGATAACTTCGATGTAAAGAAAAAGCTATGCAAGTTACACCTAGAAAGAAGATTTTCGCAACACATTCTACGGGAGTTAAAAAAAAAAAAAACTCAAATTTACAGAATAAAGTACAGGTTGCAATGCAACGAAAAGAACAGCCTTAAAATGCAACCACCAAATTAGAACAATGGAACCAGTTTAGTCCCAAGTATCCCAAACATGGAAAGGTTTCTGCCATCAGAAAGGTGTTTCACGGATTAAAATCAAGAAAGGCACCATCAACACGAAAAATAGGGAAATCTCTCTCCATGACAAATCCCAATCCTTGGTCCTTTAAAGAAGCAAACTACCCAATTGGTGTTGCTAACATAATGCTCCTTTCTTCCTTTTTTGTCATGTTAAAATTACCGAGCTCCTCTGAGATGGACAATCAATCAAGGAGTTGGAAGAAGCCGATAAACTGTGATTTCTTGCTGCTTAAAATACCGTCTATCTTCTTCGTCAACAAGAACAAGATTCAAGTAGTACTTCACACTGAATTTGTTGTTGATGTTGCGATATGTGGGTGTTAACTCATACGGACTCAGGAACAATCTAATTGGAATCGATTCACCTGTTACGGGCATCAGTAATTGCATCAGCATGATAATCCTTTGAAATATGAATAGAGACCAGTATCTAGCACGCACACAAAGATGAATAAGTGCAGCAAATCATCAAGTTTTTTCATTTTCTCATCAATTACTGGCGAATACATCATCACGTGGATTTCACACATACAGTTCTGAAAAATTATACATTGGTAACCATGCTTTACAGTTTAGCTAAACTTCAAATTAAGAGGTGCAAATCCTCTAATTTTGCTTACCGTTAAACTATAATTTTCTCTGTCTAGTTCCTGCTTTTCAATATCTTACATTCTGACATCTTTATTTCCTAGTGTTTCTACACGTGTCCATGCTGACAGAAAGTTTGCGATGTGATAAAGGAGTCTATCACAGCCTTAAATAATCAAGCAAACCTCAAAGGTATCTACAATGGTCCTACTATACAGCCAGAACATTTTTAAAATCTTCCAACACCAGTGCCTTATCACAGATAAATAAATGCGAGGAAAAAGTTAACCATATCAAGATCAAGTTAAAATTCAAGTAGGACGGACATAAATTTTATGATCACTAAGAGAGTTGAAAAGTTGATGCCACGCAGATTTTCTGAGTGATTTGTTAAGTGCAATCATGCATATTATTGGTGATAAAAGATAAAAATAACTTGAAATTATGTACCTCTGACAGGAGCACCGTCCATCAACTCAAATTTTGATAGGGTCTCTGTCTCAACATATGTACTAGGCCCTGATCCCGTTGACTCGCGACGCCTGATCTCAAGCTCCATATTCTTAATCTTAATTCTCACCATAAGAAAATATATTTTGCCAATGATGACATCCTTCAGGTGGTACCTGAATCATTTGAACTCAATAAAAAAACATAAAGCTCCCTTCCCCTTCCAACTTATATCATCATGTGAAATTTTATTCAAAATAACCCTCATTTAGACTTACTTGCTTTTACTGTATTCAAATTCAATATGAAGACAGTCCTCAATTCCAACTTCCATCTACAAGCACCACAAAAACAGCACATGGGGAGCAGGATCAATTTTTTGAATGAATTTGAAAGCTAATTCATAGTCAACCACCAAGTTTTACAAGAATAGTTCATTTAAGTTTCATAAGAATAGTTCATCTATGTCATGACTCGCCTTCACAAACATCTCAACTCAATATGTCAAGCATCCAAGTAATTTTCTAGTCCAACATGTAATGAGACAAAGGCTATGATTCATGCTGCTTAAGGCCAATCAAGGTGGTGGATAGGATGTGCTGCAGAAGAAGAGATAAAGTTGTATTGACCAAATAAACATGTGAACAATTCAAAAAACTTAAATGTGAACAAATGTGCTTTCCCAGATTGAATTAGTAAAAGAAATCTGTACAAATAAAAAGCAATCAAACATTTGCAAAAGAGTAACTGCTTTGACATGTAGGTATCCACATAATAATAACACGCAGAAGAGGAATAATACTAATCCTGACCTTAATGCTGTTATTGATTGATGGAAGCGGAGTGTAGTTGTGAACCTGAACAAGAGTATTAAAGTTAACAAAAAAAAAAAGATTTTATGTAACACTCTCAAGGATGTTATACTGACAAGATAATCCAAAAAAAAACATTAGAAAAAATCTATATGATGCCTAAATGTTCTTTATATGGGTTG
Source organism: Populus x sibirica (assembly GCA_019202695.1). NCBI lineage: Eukaryota > Viridiplantae > Streptophyta > Magnoliopsida > Malpighiales > Salicaceae > Populus > Populus x sibirica. Next base: position 271,429 of record JAGMVL010000957.1, read on the forward strand.
AAGCAGGCACCCCAAGCCTGGTTTGAGAAGTTTCATAATACACTGCTTAACTTCTCTTTCGAACAAATTCAGTATGACGACACTTCACTCTTCTTCCACAAAACAGCTATGGGAATGGTTCTTCTCTTGGTTTATGTTGATCATATTATCGTTACTAGAACTGACATTTCTTTGATTACTAAGCTTTAGAAGATGTTGCATGAATCTTTTCATATGAAATATCTTGGTCATCTCACTTCATTTTTGAGCTTGGAGTTATATTCTCTATTCAATGAGATTTTCATGAACCAACATAATTACGTACAAGGTCTTATCACCTTGGCTAGTTTGGAGGAGACTAATTCAGTCAACACTCCTTCGGAGGTGAATGTCAAGTATAGGAAGGCTGAAAGGGACCTCCTCTCCGATCCGACTCTTTATTGGAAACTTGTTGGGAGTCTTATCTACTTGACCATTACTCAGTCCAACATATCGTGTGCAGTTCATACAGTCAGCCAGTTCATGAATTCTTCCCGGCATCATCTAGCTGTTGTAAATCGCATTATCCACTACATGCGCAGTTCTCATACCTATAAGCTATTCTTTCTGACCGGTTCTTCCCTTCCACATACAGCTTATAGTGATGCAGATTGGGCAGGGTGTCCTGACACTTACCGGTCCACAGGAAGTTGATAAATGTCCTTCGGTGATGCTTTGATTTCTTGGAAATATAAGAAACAAGATTATGTTTCTAAATCTTCCACCGAAGCTCCATATCGTGCCATGTCTGCTGCTTGTTTTGGAATTGTTTGGTTGTGTAATCTTTTTATGGAACTTGGTTTTCCTCATAACCATCCTACTCCTCTACATGCTGATAACACTAACACTACTCAAATTGCAACCAATCCGGTTTTCCATGAACTTGTTGAGCACATCAAGGTTGATTGTCACTCAATTCAAGAAGCTTTTGACCATTGGGTGATCTCCCTTTCATATACTTCTATTGATCTTCAGGTTGTTGATGTCTTTATCAAAGCTATGACTAGATAACTACATCAATGACTAGATATGTCTTTATCAATTTCTTGTTGACATATTATTGTTGGTTGACTTACCAGCATCAATTTGAGGGGGATGTTAATAGCAGAAAGTTAGGGATGTTAATTCCTAATAATCAGCTTTATAAATCAGTCTTGTAAATCAGCCTCCTAATTGATGTAAATCAGCCCTTATTTAGGTAAATTAATGCTCAATAAATCAGCCCACTAATTGCTGTAAATCAGCCTTGTTAAGTCCTATATAATGGGGAGGTCTCCAAAGACAAATAGCACACAGATTTCTTTCAAACTTTTGTGTCTTATTGACAAAACCAAGATATAGCACTAAAGGAAATAACCGGAAAAGAATGGTATGTTTTATCAGCACTCAATATGACAAGCATGACTACAATAGAGAAATTATTCATTTACCACAAAATCCTGGTACTCGACAATGTTGCTGACATAGTTCCGACTGATTGTCACTTTCAATATATACCTGTAAACAATGATAAAGCTTGAGTTTGCTGTCATGCTTTAAGAAAAAAAAAATGAACTGATTTTAGTTTAAAATTTCAAAATCATACAACAAAAGTCATCATAATTTATAATACTGTTTGCAGTCTAAACTAGGAGTACAGAAAATGAAATTATGAACATCACTTTGAACTCACAGGGAGCACAAACATCAAAATGGCCTTATGCCTCCCCTAAGCTCAAAATTTCTCCTAATATATTATAATTGGTTCCCAGCACCTCCACCCAGTCTCTTTAGTTTAACCAAAACCCTCCTTCAAAAATAAAATCTTGCTACAGAAACCTTTAGATAAATGCTCTAGCTCTAGTATTAAACGAAGTCAAAACATACTAAATTGTGCTTAACATGCAAGATTGATCTTGCTAAACAATGTTTTATGTGTATAACCAACCAGCCAAAATATGGTTTTCTAGTGTGTGTGTGTGTGTGTGTGTTAATGCCTAGAGAATCAGCAACTGTTCCCTTTTTTCAGAACTACCGAAAATCATTTAGTAGCAAATGCCAAACTATGAGAATTCTTACATTGAATATATAACAGGAAGAGAGAAAGGGAGAGAGAAAGAGATAACATTTTGCAAATATCAGAACTATGTACAGTTAAGGTGAAAAAACATGAAAGGAATAGGAAACAGATGAAGAAACAAACGGTTTACATACCTAGCCTATCAAATTGGTATCACAGGCAAAAATATAGCAGGTGCAAATTCGAAAATTGGTCTTCTGATGAAAAATTAGGGCTGGATTGAGGTGTTGAGAAACACCCCCCCCCCCCAACAAATGCTTACAAATTAATATCAGTTACATAATAAAACCTCTGCAATTTAAAAGGATACCCTACCTAAGCCTCACATTCACTCCATTATAGGACTCAAATGGCATTTCCACTGTAGAAAATTCAAAGGGATATGCCTTTCTTTCATATAACTCTCCAGGTACATCAAGTTCACGCACTGCACATGACAGGATAAGAGTTCATCATGATAATAAATAAATAAATAAATTACCTTCACTGATTGATTAACAACGCCACCCACAAAACTTTAGTTATGATTAAAAAAAAATGAAGTAATAGATTGCCATGTCTTCAAAAAATTATGAAACTATTATGGACATATAAACTAAAAAGACTTGATGTACTGAACATGTCATACCATATATGGCCCTTCTTTAAGTTACCAATTTTACAAGAAATAAATGTTTAGATGTGCTCACCGAGAGAACTAAAGTCATAACCAATTTTACAAGAAATAAATGTTTAGATGTGCTCACCGAGAGAACTAAAGTCATAAAAGTTGCCTCGTTCAAAATACAATTCTGCAAAGAGGGGAAGAAATATGTCATTCTCTGAAATGTGATTCTTTCATGAGATAAGCCAATGAAATGTAGTCCTAGAATTTCATGTAACTCGCATCAAAGAAAAATCCACCCAAAAACTACTCCAAAGAGGAACAATCAATTACAAAGAAAACAAGCAAGGGAAAAAAAAATTCTACTACAACAACAATGTCATTTTTTAAACTGCTTTAGAGAGATTATGAGTGGATAATGGACGTCTTCTATTTATATATTTTTGTCTGCTATTTCTCTTTCCAAGTCTTTTCTTATATATCCATTTATATTCTTGTCCAAATCAAAATTCTTATCAGAACAAAAATTAATAATCTTTCTTTAACATTACTACGTAGTGGTTGACAATAAGAGACAACCACCATTTTTCCCTTGAAGCTCCCACCCCTTGGTGAAGACAGCATTCAACCTGAAAATTTCTAGTACAATGCCAAAAGACTCTGTTAACATAAATGGTGAGTATCAATGGCAAACTATAGAGATCTATTATAGGCTTGGACAACTTATGCAAGAAGAAGAAGCTCTCAGCACTGCTTTCTTTTCACTTCTATTCTAACTATGAAGTGCATTGACAATGCCTTGAAATCCTAGATGAGAAACAAGCATCACAACTCCCAAATAATTCAGCAATGAGAATTCCAGCATTGCCTGCTTCTAGAGCTTATTCTTCACTTATCTCATTTATAATAATTTTCCACTTAATTTAAAAATGATAAGATAACCATAACAACATGAACATGATCTTCCAGATATAAAATACAAGATCTAAATATAAGACTGGAAGCAAATTCAACACACCTATTTGACCAAGCAGCTCAATTTTAACACCATTGTGTTCGACCTTCTTCCCTTGAACTGGTTCTATGACAACCTGAATGTGAATACAGAAATAATAAGATTCAATTTCAGTCTTGATGACAACATTACCAAAAGAACATCTCTATGTAACTTTTAAGATTAAGAAAACAACCAAAAAAAATATCAGTGATTACCTCCCCAACAATGTTTTCTTGACTTTGGAAGAGAGGAACCATGACTGTTTGGCCATTTTCCTTCTTTAAAGGAACCTATAGAAACACATAGAAGCGGTAGTTATATGCTTGAATAAAATGATTTTTAAAAGGTCTCTCAATAAGATTTAATCTATCACTTCAGAGCAAACATATCTAGGAAAAACTCATTAGTTCATTGGACCAAACTCCGTGTTTTTATTCCATCTAACAGGCCTGATAACATAGTGGTACTCTTCAAGTGGATTACATCCCAATGCTAACACAGGCAGGATGAGATGTGAGAGAGAAAGATGGAGCAACTTAGATGAGGTCAAAATGTAGGAACAAAACCTTTTTCTTAAGCAATCAACTCAATAAATTGAAAACAGGAACGCAAAGAAGCAGAGAACTCTTGGTAACAGCAAAAAGAAAAAGAAAACGTGCATAATAGAAAGATAAAGATAGTGAGTACAAAGACAAATATTTTATAGGTCTCTTTGTAAGTTGATACGGCACAAAAGAAAGTACTGCATGGGCAATTTTCAACTTTCAACACATTGGAATTCAGCTTAAGGGCATTTAATTTCAATTGAAAGAACAGCGGGTGAGGATGAATCTAGGAGTTCAGCTGGTTGGCTGGAGAAAAGAATGCAAATACATTGAATAAAAAAGAATATATAAAGATCAAAGACCCACTGGTGTTATCCAATTGCTTAACTGAAATCTGACCATAAATGAGGCTTAGAATATCAACCCAGAAATTAACCCAATTAGTGAGTCGATGTGTTATAATAACCATTTAAGTAAAAGATTTGCATACAAAGTTACTTCGATTTTGTGAACAACAAAATATTTGACAAAAATAATAATACAGCAAAAGCAGAACTCTTGAGCAATGTTAACAAATTAACAAGGTACCTGCTTGCGTGTTCTTCCATCAGCAAGATTGATAGAAACATTGCATGGTGGTTTAAAAGCCCCAACTAAGAAATTCTGAAGAACCAAAAATACATGGTAATCACTTTTTCAAAAAACAATGGAACTCATACAAAGTACTAAAACCAAGAATACTTTACCATGATCTTTTAGTCAAACTTAGTACTGTATTGGTACTTTGTCAAAGCATGAAATCCCTTAAAACGAAAGAGAAGATAGATTAATTCCATGAATGAATCACATCTATATATATCTCTACCGAACCAGAAGAGAAAGAACATTGAAAAAAAAAAAACCCACCTTTCAAACTCCTTAAAAACTGCAGTGATCAGTTAAAGTTGAAAGCTTTAAGAGAATTGAAATCGAACCGAAATATTACCTGGACGATATTGAAATGGGTTGATGTTCAAATCTTAAATTAGTAAATAAAGACAGCAGGATCAGCTCCGCTCAGTTCAGCTGCCTTTCTCCTTTCTCTTTTATAGGTTTTTTGTTTCTAATGTCAAGCTGATGGGTTTTTTTTTTCACTCTTAGCGTTGATCCAATCAAAATATTACACGTCAGTAACGAAAGGGCGTTATTAAAAAAAAGTGAGGACTCGCTGTACCGCTTGGAAGTGGAGGAGAGCTAAAAACAATATTAAAAAAGTTATTTCGTCTAGTTTTAAATAAAAAAGTAATTTTAAAAAGTAAACTTCATTATAATACTAAACAAGCATAGATTCATTCTTTTGCTTTGTTTTGGGTATTTTTACTTATTAGCATGTTTTTAAGAAATAATAAATAATATAATTTAAGTTTTTTTATTGTAAAATAATATAGTTTGTATATATCACGTTTAAAAAACATGACATTCAAACTTGTCATTATTCATAAACATGTTATTTTTAAATAAATTATGAAATGAGTTGCACAAATTACAATGAGAAAAGAGAAGAGAGAAAAAAGATATTGGAGACGAACCGAAGCTCCGATTACAACAATATCAGTATTGTAAAAAAGATCTCCACGATACGAATACTATGACATCAAGAAAGGTCACTAACGAAAACCTGAGTTTGTAATGTTTGTCGTCCAAAGAAATCAAGTGGCTAACTTGCCTATGGGGGCAAGTGTGGCTCTCTTCATTCACCGTTGGTAACCTTTCTTGGTGTGTTGCATTCGTCTCGTTGAGATCTTTTTTATTGTACTAGTGATGTTGTATTCTAAGTTTCGGTGTGCCTCCATGCTTTTTTTTCTCTCCCTCCTCTCCTTTCACAAATTACAATGAGAAAAGATAAGAGAGAGAGAAAAAAAAAAGAATAATTATGTCAAACCTCCTTTAGTTTGATCATTTTTTAGCTTTGCTTTCATGTTATGAGAAACTACACTTTACTTCCTTCATTTGAATAACTTTATAACACTTTACATCCTCCAGCTTTGGTGTTAAAAAAAATTCAACGAAAAATGTCACAATATATATAGGTTTGCCATTATTCTCAATTTAATGACTAAAAAGCCCATGTTGTTTAAAAATAACAAAATCACCATTGCATAACCATTGTCAATTTTTTTAAAAAACAAAAATAGTTGTTAGACATGGCTTTATATTTAAAAAAATGTCATTAACTCCTTGTTTATATCAAATTCAATCCCTCTTGTCTCATCATTTCCAATGAACACAACCATTAACAAATGATATCCATCATCCTTTAAAATTTTCAGTAAACAAAAACATCAAATTAAAGAACACTAATACAAATTTTCTCAACAAATCTTCACCATTTCAAGCAAGTCATCCTACATTATTATTGCATAAAACTCACCATTGTATCAGTCCAATCTAACACGTAAAATCCACTGCACACATTATAAACATGAAATTCATCTCACTTACAATTAACAACAACCCAAAACTCTTTCATATTCAATAATATCCCAAAATTTACAGCACACAAAGTTGAATACATTTATTTATATTCATTAAATGCTAAGAGTAGCCTATGAACTTGTAATAGCTTGGATGGATTAAAGTTCAAGGACAGAAAGTGTAGAAAATATGGAAAAGGAGGCAGTTATCAGGATATCAGAGTCAGATGCAAGTAAAAATAAGTTATTTTACATATGTGATGACAAGTCATGTGACAATACATTTATTAATTGATGCAAATCTATTAAAGATATTGAATTAGCTACAAAGGTGAGAGAAGGTGCTAGTGATATAGATCAAATACTAGATGAAGTGAAAAAACTAAAGACAAATTATGTAAAGTTTGGATCATGAATCATAATGTTGAGATTAGCTATGCAAGTGTAAAGTTGTTATTGGTAACTAATTTAATGTGTAATGTTAATGTTCATAACTACAATATTATTCATCATGATTAAATTAAATGAATAAAATTAGCAAATCATATTTGAGTTGTATTAAACATAAAATAAAATCCAGTGTTTAGACCTACCATGACATCAATAGAAGATCCATAAATATTGTTCACAGTATCTAATAGAACCCAAAACAAAATTCATCATAGCCATACATTGTTCTTATACATGCTTCATTCAATGCAACTAGTGTGGGATCAATCTTTATTGACATTTCTAAAGATTTGATATTCCTCGAACTTTATTGATCCATCAACTCACACTTTAAATATCTTGCATTAAAAACCAAATGTGGGATTAACCTTCTGACTTTTCTTCTTTTTCTTCCCGACCCTTCCACTTTTATCTTCAGCTTTCTCACAACTACTATCTAATTTCGCACTACCTTCAATATCAAAATCATCCTTATCAAAACTTATCTTCCACTTATTCTTTGATTCTAAACTATCCAAAATTTTATCAAAACATAAATCACCTTCTAAGCTATCAATCTATTCACCTTCTGTTTTGTTAACAAATTCAAATCATTCCTCATGATAAGGAATATAATCATCATTCTTCCTCATATTCTACATATTCATCACCAGTCTCATCAACCCTTGCACTTCTTTATTGTTGACATCAATTCTTTCACTCTTTTTATTGCCTAAATTGCTAAAATTTACAATCTTACCAACATTATCAACATCTATATTGTTGCCAACGGCAACATCATCACCATCAAAATCCAAATCATCTATATCAAATTCAAGTATAACTTTATTATTGACATTAACATCCTTGAAGTATTTTATTCTAGTTTGCATACTGTTATTAAACTTGCATATGAAACACCCTATCATTCTCATTGTTAGAGGAGCAATAGGATGATCAACAATAACATATATAAATCTTTTTTTCGTCTTCGCGCAAATTCAAAATTTTTAACGTAAATGTATTGTCAAATATTTTATTCCCTTTGCCATCATTTATTATACTTCAAAGACTTGCTTGCATATGAATAAGTCATGTAGTCATAATAGTAACCCTTTCCAACATATGACTTTTCGTCATAGTGAGCAACAATAAATGGCATTTTGTATCAAAAAATGATAAACAATGCAAAATTACAAAATCAAGTTAAAAAATAGTAAAATAAATGTTATCTACTAGTTAGATATCAATTAATCACGTTTTAAGTCAACATTTCAAAATTAGGGTTTGATGAATAGTGATGAACAATAACTTGCTAACCTAAAATTTAGGGGTTTTTTTTTTATGATTTCTAACAACACATGATAAATTATGTAAAACAATGACTAAAACGTGTTTGGTTTAATCAATATTGTCATTACCCAAGAAACAAATTAAATTAAATAAAGAAAAAGACCTTGAAGACATATCAAAACTCTGATTACAATACCACTAGCATTATTGGAAAGATACTCAACGGTAAATAGAGTATGCCACACTTGCTGCTAAAGGCAAATGAGTCACACCATCTTTGGGTGAAAAGCATGACACACTTGGGTCATCGTTGGTGATCTTTCTTAGTGTCATGAGAGTTATCTCATCAAGATTTGTATAATGATATTGATGGTATCGTAACTGGAGCTTTGATGTGACTCCAAATCTTTTTTTTTTTCTCTCTCTCTCTTTTTTCTCTCTTCATTGTAATTTATGCAACTCATTCCAAAAAAAAATTATATGTCATCTTTTTTAATAATGACGAGCAAAGTTGTCAAAAACGTATTTTTAACACGACACGAAAAATACAATACAAACTCGGATCGTAAAAACGGCTTGTAAAATCATAAAATCATAAAGAATTTTTTTTCATACATAGTTTAAGCACCTTAAAACACATATGGTTCAAATAAAAATTCAAATATAATTTAAGTAACTTAAAAATACAATAAATACAATTATTGATTTTCATAAATTTTCATTCACCAATAATTCACATACTTAACAAAAGCATTGACACATGTTTTTAGCAACATTGCCACCTCCTCTGTAATTCATAAGAATGACAAATAATTGCATTGCATATGCCTAATGAGATAAACCCAAACTATGAAAAATTCAAAGTGGAATTTGATCTGGTTCTTTTATTTCCTTCCATCCATAACTTTCATTCTTTCATTTTCTGTCTTTCTCATTAATATATATCTTGTTTAATGCTTACATGGTTCACCTTACCTCTATTTAGGCGTTTCAATACATCTATCACTTGTAAAAAGAAAACTCTAGGTAAAAAACCACAAACTTTATGTACTTAGAAAAATAAAGAAAACAAAATATGTAACAGATGGAAACAGAAACAATAACTTCCAAAAGATCCACAGAACATAGATATGTTTATGTTAACTATTAACCAAAAGGTTTCTTAATGATTGAATTGAAGTATATAAGAGCAATTAAGAGGCAACAATTAAGCAAGATGTGAAATTATTATTCCTCTCCAGTCTAAGATATATATGCAAGACCCAAGAAAGAAAGAACATTAGAAAGAAAAGCAACACCCAAGAAGTGAAGGAACCAAAATTGGCTTGCTCGGGGAAAGTAGAAATAAAAGTATGAAGGGGAATAAAATGATCAACTTGCTGCAGGTGGCTTTCTAGAAGAGAAGAATATGTATGCTCTGATTTTGGTTTGTTTTATATGGGTTGTTGTTGCGTTGTTGGTTATGGAATGATGGAGAATGGTGAGAAAAAGAGGATAGGGATGCTTTGTGTCTGTGGTTAAAGTTGATTGGTGATAAATTGACAAATTTCATTTTCCAATTGAAAACGTAAACATGGAAGAAAAATCACGATTTTGCTCGATCTTAAATGATTTTACCGAGTCAAAACTATTTTAATATGATTTTAATGGTTCTCTAGTTTTTATACTGAGTTGACACTATAAGCATGAGTTGACTCGTAAAATCGTTTGATTTTACGAGTCAACTCGTGATTTTAACAACATTGAAGACAAGTTTGAATGTCGCGTTTCTTAATCACAACATGTACAAACTATGTTATTTCATCAATTTTTTTAAAACTGTTATTTTGCCAATTGATTTTTTTAAAAAAAAAACCATGTTAATTTTTAAAAATATCATTTGTTTTTCAATTACTTTTTCCTTTTGTTAAACTCACAAAAAGTGTCACTTTTGAAGTTCAACATTAGTAACACTTGCGTAAGAGCATAATTGTTAGATTGAAAATAAATTAACATTTAATGTACAACCACGATACAAAATAGTTTATACTATATAATTTACTCATGTCTTGTTGCGAGTGAGACTAAAAGTTTTTTAAAATGTAAAAAAAAAAATGTGTAGACATTGCTAATGTGTTATATAGTAGTAAGGAATTTTTTAATTATAAACTTAAAATCTGATGCATAAGTTTAATAGAATAGACTAAGGGTTTTATATGCAAATAAATATTAAAAAGGTATATTTATGTTGATTAAAGACTAAGTTGTGGAGTTGAGAAATAAATATAGAATAAAATATCCAACATTGTGATATGGGGAGCCATTTAATATTTTTTATTTAATTATATATAATTAAATAAATAAATATTCAAAAAGCAACTCATGTCACGAGATCAAAAATTTTCATGTACATCTATTTTTCAACTTCTCATTTTAGTTTTTAGACCTTGTTTGTTTACTGAAAATTAGTTTCCTTTTGAAAAGTGATTTCCATGAAAAGTAAATTTCTAGAAAATAAATTATTTTTTTATGTTTGACAGTGTTGTGAAAAATAATTTCCAATAAAATGGATTACTTTCCAATGTTTAATGAAAAATTAGTCGGAAACTATTTTTTTGGTCTTTGGACATATCAAAGAAAATAAGTTGGAAAATAATATATTTTGAGTTATTAACTTTTTTTAAATAGAAGAATATTTATTTTTATCAAACATTTTTTGGTATTTGGAGAATATTGAAAATAAATTTCTTTTGTATAGTATCCTAATTTTACAACACAATTTATATGATATAACATATTTTGTATTTGAATATATTTTCTAACAATTAACAAAAAAAACTAAAGGATGAGGAGTTTTTACTGTACCTTTTCTCACAAAGCATTATTTATTGGAATAATCCTTTGTTTTTCTTTTTTTTTTCATTTTTTATTTCAATTAATGCTTTTTTAAAAAAAAAATCATCATTTAATATTATATTTGTTTTTTATTCGGTTATCTCACTCTTATGACATAGATTGTGAGTTTGACAAATTAACCTGGTTGACTCAGGTTTTTTTTTCTTTTTCTTAATTATTTTTTTTTTTAATTTTATCATTTAATATTGGGTTGATTAGGAATTAGACTTCATAATATATTTTGTTTACTTTTTATTAGGTTATTAATAGACAAGAATAATATTTAACAGATTAACCAGAGTTGATTTCAGTTGTTTTTTGTGTTTTTTTTAATTGATTTTTTTTATTTCATCATTCAACTTTGAGTCAGTTAAGAATTGAATTTCATACTCTATTTTGATTTTTTTTTATAAGGGGATATCTTGGTCTTATGATTAGAGTTGCGAGTTTTGACATTTTAACCTCAGTTAAATCAGGTTATTTTTTCTTTCTAAAAGGTTATCTTAGTCTCATGATTCGGTTCATAAGTTCTTCAACACTGAATTTTTTTTTATTAGGTTGTCTTCGTCTCATGACTTAGGCCGAGGGTTTGAGAGGTCAACCATATTGACTTAGATTTTTTTTTTCAATTGATATTTTTTTAATTTCAACATTTAATATTGTGTTTGATTGAGAATTGAGTTTCATGATTTATTTTGGTTTATTTTTTATTATGTTATTCCAGCCTCATGACTAAAAAATAATGCTTAATAAGTTAATCCAGGTTGATTTAGCTCATTTATTGTGTCATTTTTTTAATTAAAATTTTTATAAATTTCATTGTTCAACATTGGTCCAACAAGGTTAATTGAAAATTGAGTTTTATAATTTATTTTGATCTCAATCTCATGACCAGAGTCGTTAATTTGGTTGGTTAACCCGGGTAAAATCAGGTCTTTGTTTTTCTTTCTACGAGGTTATCTCGGTCTCATGACTCGGGTCATGAGTTTGGCGGATTGATTCAAGTTGTTTTTATGTTCTTTTTTCAATATCATTCTTCAATATTGGGTTGATTGGGGATTAAATTTCATAATTTTTTTTTATTTGCTTTCTATATGGTTATCTTAGTCTTATGAACCGGGTCATGGATTTGACTAGTTAACTTAGATTGCTTTTCTAGGTCCTTTTCTTGAATTGATTTTTTTTTCAGTTTCATCTTTCAACATTATATTGATTAGTTCATAATTTATTTTGATTTACTTTTTATACAGTTATTATAGTCTCATAACCTGGGTCACAGATTTAACATGTTAACCCGGGTTAATCCAAGTCAATCTACTATGTTGTTATCTTAATATTAAAAAAATATATCATCTTGTAAAGAATTTTGAGTTGCTTTTGAATCCATAAAGTCAACTAGGTCACATTGGGTAAACCCCTACATAATTTATTTATTTTTCTACTAGAAAAAAAAAACATTAGTAATATCTGACTTTTTTTTTCGTTCAAGAAAAATTTAACTTAACCCGCGGCACATGTCAATAATCTAGTGTTATCTAAATTAAAGTATTATATATTAATATACTTTTTATATTGTATATTAATATAACCTAAAATAACAAATTAATATGCTTTTATATTGTATATTAATATACCCTAATATATTATTTCCTATATAAATATATTAGTAATTTATTATTTTCTAATAGTATATTCTAAAGTATTTTGTTAATATATATTATTGTTTTTTTCTATATAAAAATAATAAAATATAATACCACTTTAATTTTCAAATCCTTCTTGAAAAGTGTTAAAGTATTATATATTAATATACTTTTTATATTGTATATTAATATAACCTAATATAACAAATTAATATGCTTTTATATTGTATATTAATATACCCTAATATATTATTTCCTATATAAATATATTAGTAATTTATTATTTTCTAATAGTATATTCTAAAGTATTTTGTTAATATATATTATTGTTTTTTTCTATATAAAAATAATAAAATAAAATACCACTTTAATTTTCAAATCCTTCTTAAAAGTTTTTTTTCACTCTTTTAAATTGAAAAACACTTTACTCCATCTAAAACTTACATTTTTTTATACCAGAAAGTAATTTTTGTTAGCCAGTTTTTTACAATGCAACCAAATACAAGAAAATAATTTCTAAAAAAAACATTTTATTGTAAACAAATAATGCATTATTTAGCATTAAAAACTCTTTATAATTTATTAGTTCATATAAATTTTTATTTTATTTTATTAAACACACGTATTAATTTTTTAAATTTCAATTAAAATTTTTCATTATACTAAAAAAATACATGAACAGGCATTTCTTTTATGTTAGAAATTAACTTAAAATCATATCCCAGTGATAATACTGATTAAAGTTGCACATTTCCCTCGAAGTAAAAGGAGAACTAAATCACAACAATATGAATGATAATTTACATGCTGCCCTTAGGCTAGCTCTGAAACATAGAAACTCGATGGCTCGGAATTTTGAAAGGTAAAACCTTGCACTTTAGAACTTCGGAACAGCACTGGAGAATCAAGAAACTAACAATGGAGAAGGGAAACAATCATAAACACAACCTTTTTCTGAGAATAATCTTCGAAAAAAGAAGAAGCAGAATTAATAATGAAAAGAGAGCATATACAGTGCTTTCATTTACTAGAAATCTTCCTATCGAAGAGGAAAACAAACCACCCCATGAAAATCCTATTGAAGAGAAAAAAGAAAGACTACGAGGATCATCCGTGTTTCCCAACATTAATAACAAGGAAACAACTGGAGAAGCCATGTCCGCCCAATTCTAAGGAAATGAGAAAATATTTCCAGGAAAACGGTAAAAAAACAAGGGGAATGAAGATGCAGAACAAGTATGGCACATTTGCATTACTACCACACGTCAAAATTTGCACAACTTTTACTTTGTTTGTTGCATGTCCTCCTCAGTTTTCCAGACGACATCGTCAAGGCAGGTTGAAAGGCTTTTATAGAACTGCAGAAGAAAAAGAACCAAGAAAGATGAAAATATAATCATATGTAACTTGAACATCAGATGACAAACAGCAACTGTTCTGGTTAAGCAACAGCTACCATTGCAGGAGAATCATCTAAGGATATTGCCAATATCTTATATATATATAATTATAGTGACAAATCATGTATGTATCAATTGGTTGTTGAGTAGCATTTCATTTGAAAAGAGTGAAATGTTAATGGATGAATTAAATGAAAAAGAAGAGAAGGAAACTGTGCCTTATGGAACTCCAAAGTGTCTCCTTTTGCTTTACGCACTTCAACCATATGAAGCGAGGGTGCCATTTGAAATATCTGATAGAAATGTACAAATCAAGTGAATTAATACCACAAAATGACTATGAACTTGACTTTAGCAGTATTAGTGAGTTTCATTTGAAGTTTGTCACAGACCTCGGTAGCGACATTAAGGTTTCCCTTTCTCCCAGCCTTCACATTCTCAAGCCTCATCTGAGAAAGACAAGGATAAATTTAAGCATCACCACCTCAGGCCCTTTTACTTTAGCCAAATGAATAACGAATATTTCATGCATTTGTTACCTTGTAGTTTTTCTTGTGGACATCAAAACCAAGGGGCTTTGCAGCTTCTTCGATCTTGTGAATTATTTCATTGGCAGGGCATTTAGATGTGAACCTTGTTTCCCTCTTAAATTCCTGCTGCAAGTCACGAAATCATGAACATACAAGTTTCAGTATTTAATGAAATCCCAACAAATGTGACATTATAAACCTATCATGTGGGTCTATCACCTGCAAACGACATCCTCATTTGAACCCCGCAGATTCTGTTAGGTAGACAAGGCGATTTTTTTGATAATGTAGAATAAATACTGTTTTCATAACAGGGACTTCTAATTTCATAGTCCAATATAATCTCTCACAGCAATTGACAAAGCTGGATATCTCTAATTGTCCACGAGGAGCTTTGAGGAATAATATAATGAACCATTTTCTTGTTTACACCTTGAATAATAAACATGTGGACAGAACTAGAGTCTTATTGCAGTTAGAGATCCTGGATTATTTAATACTCTAAACATTTGAATAATCCCTTCATGGGTGATAACATGTATCATATGTATCATTGATTCCTTCATTGATTTTACAAGTTGATAAATCTCTGAAATATTCAAATGACAAGGGAAATAAGGAAAAACATACAGTTTCACAAACAAGCAGACACAACAACAAAGATAGACACACTCTCTCCCCTGACTACCAGACCATATCAGGATAAGAATGCAACAATTTGTCACCATCATCTCTTACTTCCACAGAAGCAGGAAGCTAATGTTTTTTGTACTAGCATTAGGACATGCATTATCCAACAGGAATACAGCAATTCAGACTTTAAAGATATAACATAAAAGAAAGGCTTTTCAGCAAACAAACCTGTTCTCCATCAAACAAATTCCCAAGATTTAGCCCTCTAGACATCGAAATTAACTCAAACGCATTCATAGCTGTTGGTTGCTCTTCTTCCTTTTTCTCTGTTACATGGTTTTCCTGTTTTAAAGACAACAGTATGCATTAAGAAGCAATATTGTCAAGAAGTACAATAAATTGTTACAGTTTATTCAAATTGTGCTTTTTTTTTTCTGGTACAAATACAAAATAATCATCTTAAACTCACTTCTGAGTCCTTAAAAACAGCTTCAACATCATCCAAGTTGGTGTCCTCTTTCTCTTCAAACACAGGAGTCTTATAACCTTTCTTGAACCATTCATCTACCAGGATTTCAGATACGGTGATACGCTGACATTAAAAACAAATAGTAAATTGAGAAAATTATAAAACAATATAGAGTTTTGATTAATGTTAATTTTTCGATGTCTGGTTGCCAATATAAGTATTTTAAGCCCAGACTTGTTTGGCATACTTACAAGAGCAGGTCTAACAGAATAAGCTTCACATGCATCAGCAGTACACATGTAATAAGAAGCAAGATTTGACCTAGGTAATGTAAACATCATGGCACTTTATACACACCACTTGCAGATTAGAGAAGTTGTCCAGGCATCCTAATGATATCCACTGCGGTAACAATCTTTCAGTGTTCCGATTCTGCTACCTGACCAAATCTCTAGAAGATCCAATCTCAGTTACACAACGTTCAAATGCCCAGAGGGGAAGCCTTTACATGATGTTCTATTTAAAGTTAGACGAGACAAATTAGCATGATAACTGGATAGGCTCCATTGTCCAACAACAATATTATGACAGCATTGGGATCTAATGAGGCAAAAGCATCAGAGCAGCTATTCCTGGTGCCAACTGTGATGAAAACGAATAAACATAACTTAAAATGCACTCGCCGTTGTTTGCAGTGATTCATCATATATCATTTTCTGAGATTCATTTTGATTCGCTTACTTTTAAAAAAGAAGAGTGGTCCACCACTAGTTAATGTAGAAATCCTTTCTTTTTTACTCTGTTCTAAGATGCAGGAAATGAATCCAAGCAGGGAATGATAATAAAGCATAACTACTTACAGTCATAGGGTTGGGATCCAAAATTCGAGTTATCAATTTCATGGCACCAAAAGAGAGCCAAGGGGGGCAAGTAAATTCAGCTGCTGAAATCTGCATATGGCAGAAGTAAAGTGAAAACCAGAGGACGGGGGAAAGGAGAGAACAGTTCTATCAAATTTGTAAAATGCTCACTTTTTTATACAGGTTCATAAGATTAGAATCATCAAAAGGCAAGTACCCTGCTAGCAATACAAAAAGTATCACTCCACATGACCACAAATCTGCAGGAGCCCCATCATAACCTCTATCATTAAGAACCTAAACAGCAGTACCGAAAATAATTAGAGGTAAAAAAGCGCCAAAGGCTTAAAAGGTAACATACATGGTTAAGAAATATGGCATAAATATTCATCCAAACCTCAGGAGCAACATAATTTGGAGTTCCACAAGTTGTATGAAGCAAGCCATCATCCTGCCAAATAAACCTGTTAGTAAGAAACAAAGCTTTCCTTGCAAGAGTCACAGAAGGGACTTAAAAGAATGAAAAACATATTATTTCCATTAAAAAAAAAAAAGAATCCACATTGATACAAGCCCATAAACAGAGAACAAACAAATGCATTTTGAAATTCATAATTGTAAGGCAATAGTTCTTACTAGGTTATTTCATGCACTATCGTTGCAGCTTAGACCAATTTTTTTTAAAATGTAAGAAAATACTATCTAGATCATAGAAAATATTTTGGCATTGTCATTAAACTCAGTACAATGGGTCAAACTTAAAAACTCTCTACCCAACTCTTTATTTAGCTTACGTTTTAAATTAAATTGTGTGGTTGTCTCAGCGTGACCTTATTGACATGGCAGTTCCGAAGAAAAAAAATTCAAGTGACAAAAAAAGAAATGGGTCAAGCTAACCCTAGTTAACCGGTCAAATCCACGATCCAGGTTATAGACTCCACTGTGTTGAATTAATTTTTTATTTTATTATATAATAAAAAAAACAAAAACTGATTTAACATCAACCTAATACTAAAGGATAAAATTCAATAAAAACCCGACATTAAAGGATGGAATTGAAAAAAATCAAAAATTAGAAGAAAAATAAATAAAGGGAAAAAAATTAAATCCAAAAGGCCAATAAAAAAAGAGCTACGATGCACAAGTTTGATTGGCCCAGATTGGCTAAGCTTGTTACAAAAAATCTCAGGTGCATAGGCTTGAGGTAGGCCCACGTGCCTAGACCAATAAAAAAATTTCTTTCTTTTTTTAAAAAAAAATAAAATAAACAAATGACAAATTATCTACAGCAATAGATGATATGTCGTCTTCTTCCCAAAATCCAGCCACCATGAAGATGACTGAACAATCAAGGGAAATGATTTTTTGACCTAAAATTCCATTTTTCAACCATTTTTTACCTGAAAACACCTTACACCCTAAAAACATAAATAAACTCATTTAATGCATCAAAAAACCCAAAAATGGGTTGAAAAATTAAAAATCAACCTGAATTGATAAAACTTCTTGAGCTCAGAGTCGAGATCTACTATTTCAATCAAGGTGAAGGCCAAACAACATCACAATGGAACTCATCTCATTAAATGAAACCCTTTGACACTATTATCAATCTTTTTAGTGGCCGAAATCAGTGTCAACCAACCACTGTATCTCTCCTCACCATTTTCATGCGAGTTTCTCTATCCTCTCTCTAGCTCAGGGAAAATGAAGAAAATGTACTTTTGGACCAAAATGAAAATTATTGTTAATGTGTGGTTAGCCATACGTTTTCTTTGTGTTTACATGTTAGTTCTCTATCTTTAAATTTTGTATTTTGACCATAATTTCAAGCCTAATTTCTTCTACCAAGCTATAGAAGGGTATGATTGACAGAAGAAAAAAAGTCTATTATAGCCTAACCTGCTTTTATTAAGGTCATTATTTTGAAACCATGAAATTGACACAAATCATAATTGGATTTAACTGGCTTTAATGTTTATTAAGACTTGAACTGCGATGAAGATTTGATGGTAGTTACCCTGACTTGTTGGGACAGTGCACTCAATCCAAAATCTGAAACTTTGAGGTTCCCATAAGCATCCAACAACAAATTTTCTGGCTGTGACACCCAATAAAAAGCAAGAAGAGAATGAAGTTTATCAGGTGAGAACAACAGCTTTATCCCCTTATGGTTCCTGTCATGAACAAAATATATACATAAAACACTCATTTACAAGTTACACAGTGATTAAAGTAGCACCTTAAGGTCTCTGTGAAAAACACCCCTACTGTGGCAATAATCGACTGCATTGATAAGCTGGTGGAAATATCCCTGAGCTTCATCTTCTCTCATCCGTCCATGGTTTACCTTCGTAGAATTAAAACAGAAAATATTACATGCAAAAAAATGCTCCATAATTGGTATGAGAACATACACGAGCAAAAGAAACTTCCAGTTCTTCCAAATTGTTGCTCCAATCACCACAAGATTGCATTATTGTAAGCAAAACAAGCACTGACAATTATACTAAGATTGTAATTGTCAATGGTAAGTAGACAACATGCAGGACTGGCCTTAACAGGTGTGTAATAAATTTCTAGTAGTTGTAATAGCATCCAATATGTAATTACCAAACTCTACCAAGGATAAACTAGAGAACATTATAAGTTTGATGAACAATAACACAACTTACAATTTTGTCAAAAAGCTCTCCCCCGGTAACAAATTCCAAAACAATAAATATCTTTGTCTTGCTTCCCATCACCTGAAAATCAGCAATTTTTTTCTTATAAAGCTTAGACGAATATTTATATCAAATAGTATTTTAAATAACATAGAATTAAGACTGCTACTGACTTTTAAAATACAGTTTAATAGATTGAGGCTAGAATATGCAAAAAGATTCCATGGTCAAACCAAACTACTATTCCACAAATTAAATGTCATTTCAGATAACTTTTACAAACATGCTCTACTTGGTCGCTATTTCTATATAGACAATCCTTCCTCCATTCTTCACAGTGATGCTAGAACTTAAAACTTATATGATAAAATAGGGATAACAGGATACTGAGAAAGATTACTCTATAGTTTTAGCCAAAAGCATTTAAGAAAAGAACCAGAAAATCTGACATTGCTCTTTTGGCAGAAAAGGAAGTAAAGGAGGACTAATTTTACAGATATTACTAACAGCTTGTAGGGTACATTTGGTAACATGGTGCACCACGTTACAAAACGCATACATATTATAGTAATGCTGAAAACTAAAAGAGAAACCTCATATAATCGAACAACATTTGGATGCCTGATACGCTTCATTGTCGCTACCTCCCGCTTGATCTGTAAGAACACAAGCAACATTTTAGAAATCTAAAGGGATCATTTAAAGCTCTTCTGACAATATTGGAACACCTTTACTGGTGGTAGCATATATATAATAAAAGAATTTCCTAGGCCCGAAAGGGGGAAAATAGGACAAAAGCTTTCAGAAGTGCAGGAGAAAGTAATTGAAAAACATACATAGAGAATGCATATTGTATCAGTTTCTCTTGAGACGTGTAAAGCAGTGAGAAACAAACAATTTTACAAAAACAGAATCGACTAACCAGACCTGTTCAGCCATTTTGTGTTTGAGAACCTTCTCTTTATCGAGGATCTTCAGAGCCACAGGTTCCCCTGTCTCAGAATTCCTTGCAAACTTTACTTTTGCAAATGTTCCTTCACCAATTGTTCTTCCCATTTCATACTTACCCACTCTACGCTTAATTTTAGGTTGACTCATGGTTCGTTTATGGGTTCAATGTTCTTATCCTTGAAATTTGCAAACTTTTAACTCTTCCTGAAATGCACAAGAAAGTGTAAGTGCCAGATCAATAACAGTCATAAATTTCAACAAACATGGAATTTATTGAGCATGTCCCCAGGTCAAACTTTGTGATCTGAGTTGGTCAACACATGGCAGGGTCTGGATAATTTTAAGGTTTGCATTACATATTCTGGAAATTACAACAATCAAAAACTGAAATGAACTTTTTTTCTTAGTCTTTATGCTGCTGCACATTACAAATAACATAATCACTCCCACAACTTGCTTTCAAAAACTGATAATGTATTTTTCAAGCTTCAAGCACTTTCGTAATTGATTAACAATCCACGACCAGTTATTTTATCATCGGAAGTCTCGTGTATAGGAAGACTGCAAATTTTTACCATCCCAATCAAAAACCCTTCCATAAAGTATAGCTCAATTGCAAATTAAAATTGACCTCATCACAAGGGGGAGATTGAATACAGCGAATCAACCGTTACCAAGAAAGAACAAAAAATAAAAATGGCATGCAATGTGAACACAAGAAACTTACTGCATGATAGACAAAAAAAACATAACTATGCAGAAAAGATCTACGACAAGAACCTAATAAGAAAGCAAACAAACTAATCTAAAGTGATAGTAACCAATGAGAAGCTAGAAAACACCCTTCCTAATAGTCAATTTACCACTACAAGGAATGGATCAGATTGCTAAAACATAATCAATATCTGACCAGAAATAAAACCCAGAAAGAGGAGGTGAAACAAAAAACAAGAATCCAAGTTGAAAATTTGAAGTGGAAAAACAAAGAACATAAAAATGTCTTCACCAATTACGAAAGAAACAGTAAAGACAACCAAATCAAAATTTAAGTGAATTAACCTCAAGTCCAACTGCTCCCAGAGCAACCAACACGCCCACAGAAGTGGAATTTAGACCAGAAACAGCTCAGTAGTCAATCAATGACTGCTTATATAAGCCCCTGTATGCATACTTTATAGTTAATAATTAACAAATAAAAACTGAATTTAAAAACAAAAAAGAATCTTTCTCAAACGCCATATTAAAAAAAGAAAACAAAAAATAAAAGAACTGTAGCTGAAGTTCAAGAAACTCAAAAGAACTCAAATTTCTTGCCAACTTTACAAATTCCCACCTCTAAAAACAAAAACCCAAATCAAATTTTACCAGAACCAACCTATTAAAAAGCGAAGATTGGATCTTTTTTCAAAAAGAATTAGACTTAAAAAAGTCACTTGTAGTAATAAAAAGAAGCAAGCTTTTAGCTTTGAGGGAGAGAGAGAGAGAGTCAGCAAAACAGTCAAAGACTAGGTTCAAAGCAAATTCAACATAGGAAACATATCTTACACAACGGATAAAATGATTATTAAAATAATCAAGGATTAAAAGCGGATTGACAGAGAGAGGATATACTTGAGCAAGGTTTTGTATATGGTGATTGAGAGACAGAGAGATCAGCAAGAAAGGCTGGCAATTCTTTCTCTTGAGATGACTGAAAGAAAGTGCAGAGAAAAGCAAAGGAAATGGCAATGGGTGAAAGCTTTTTGATGAATTACAGTGATTTTGTTATGATCACCTGCCTGCAACCAGACAAAGTTTCGCCTACTACTCTGTTTCTTGGCTTAATTTTACTACCACCATAATTTTTCGTACAAGTTACAGCTACATTTTTGCTTGGATAGACAAATATCTTAACTGTTAAAATAAATAAATAAATAAATAAAAACTAACTCAGTATAAATTTAATAGCATAGAATTTAATTTTGCTTGGATCCTGGAATGGAAGGAATTTTTATTTTTCTTATAACTTAAATGGAAGAATTTTAAATGAGAGAATGGATAACTCTATTAAATAACGCAGAGTTCATCAAACTTTCTAATAAATAGAAATTATAAAAGTCCGGCTAATGATTATATAATATTTATAGGTCAATTAAAGTTAACTTTTTAAATACAAGACTTAGGGCATAACCCGACTAAGCATAGGAATATTATTTTTTTGAAACAATTTTTATTTAATTATATAACAATAAAAATATACATTATCACAAAAACAGCAGATAGAATTTTAAAAAATTAATGGTGGGTGTAAGGAATTGCTAATATTATTAAAAAGATTGTTATTTTTTTATTTTAAAACAAAGTAAACATTAAATGATATTAAATAAAATAATATAGAAAATATATTCTTAATTAATTTAAAATTATAATAAATTAATATATTTATAATATATTTTTTTCTCTTCTCTCAAAGTCTGACTAAAAAATAAATCTTTTAGATTCAAATAAAAATTTCAAGTTTGGCCTTCCTTTTTTGTGGTAGGATTGTGACTAAACAATAATTTTCTTTTACCATTATTATTTTCTTGTGATTTTCTTCACATTTTATATTTTAATCTTTTTATTTTTATTTTTATTTTTATTTTTTTATTATAATTCAAAATTTTATCTCATGAAATTTAACCTAAAAAATCAAATAAAAACACGACGAAAAAACCATTATTTGTGTCTTGGGGTTGCTGCTTTCTACAATGTTTTAGAAAGATTTTAAAATCTTTGCTGCATATCTCTTTTGTAATTTGTACTCTTTGGAGACGATGACATTTGTCGTCGTCGTAAAGTCAATCTCCCATTACTCACGGTACGTTTGGGACCATTTACTCCCACACAAATATTATAATTATAAAATATATTAAAATAACTAGATAAATCACTGCAGCAATTAATTGTACTGCAAAGTTTTTTTCATGTGATATGCTCTCTCATCTCTCAACAATAAAATATTAAAATGTAATTAAAAAAATTTAGAATTAAAACATAAAATTAAGATATTATATGATCAAATATTGGATAAACTAAAACTTTAAATATCAAACTAAAGTTTCTATATCTTTTGAATATTTAGCTATGTTTTTTTTTTTTAATCCTTCATCTTTTAATCTTTTTTAACCTTAATTTTTAATTTTCTTATAAAATTATTCTTTAAATTAATTTTAGAATTTTCTCATACATTTTACATGTGTAAAGGTATGCAATAAGAAGCAAATCCCTACCCAGTACATTAAAGGAGCCAATATTTTTTAAATGAGGAGGCAAAGTACTAACAAATATTCTTTTTTTTTGGATTAACGTGGGTGTCCGGGTCAGCTTTCACACACCTCGACTAGTCCCACGAGCCCTGAAATTAACGACCATCAAATTGGTCATCAAGTACCATAAGGTCCACTATAAAGAAATTCATTGAGATAAAAATGAGCAAGGCAAATAAGCTTTTCTTTGTTGAAAGCAGAGAAGAGTCACTCGGGTTTAAACATGTCACATAAAGAAGTAACTTCATATTCGCCTCGGAGAAACGATCATCCTAACTCGTTAAGTTGCATGTTGATGATATTGTTAAACAATTAACACAACTACATAATAATTTGTTGCTAAACAAAAATTAGTTGAAATTATTGCTCTGTTCAGGATTTGATGATTAATTCTTGATTTAATAACTAATAACATGTTACGGGCTAGATGCTTAGTTCTTGGTTTAAGAAGTAATGCCCTGTTCTGGGTTGGGTGACTAATTCTTAGTAGAAGAAATAGTGCCTTGTTCTGGGCAATGAAACTGGATACCCTGAATAAGGATTTTTTACCCAGGTCCGGGTTAAGGAGCAAGTATTTTGAAGGTTCGAGGGATTGATGTACTTAATAAGAAAAGGAATTAAGTTATTTATTAACTTAATTCTTAATGGAAGTTTATAATTTAGTTACTTAACAAATTCATTAAATTGTATTGAAAAAGACACATTATGTTATATTAATTAATTAATTAATTAATTATGGTATAAAATGATTTTAGGATCATCGCAGCTTCGTTAGGATTAGCAGATTATGAAACCCTTATGTTTTGTTTTTTATAAGAACATAACTGATATTGCATATTTTGTGTGATTTTGGGATGATAACTTGCATGTTAATTATTTTAATTTAATTATTATTATGCTAAGAATTTTTATAAGATGTTGGACTTAAATATCAGTTAAATCCATGATTACTAATGTAGAGTTTTTACTTGATAATGTTTGTATTAATTTTGAACATAGTAGTTAAATGATACTTAGTTTAAATTATATAATGTTATATTCTGATTATTTTGTGGATGAATCTTAGTTTAATTCATATAGCAATTAAATGGATAATACAAAATATGATTGATGTGATGGAATGAGTTGTGATGTGATAAGTTCAAAAAGATTGGATAATAATTAGAATATAAATTGATTGTTTGTTGAAGTATAATAGGTTTAGTCGATAACTCGAAATCTTCCAGTATAGGAAAGAGATTGCTAAAATTTTGGTAGATTATTAAATCATGATAAAAAAAATTATTTACACTATTTTTGGATTTATTATATGGAATTTATACCTAAATATAAGGGGATGTTACAAGATATTTAAGCCTTCTTCTCCCTCTTCCCTTATTAATGTACACACCCTTGATTTTGTAGGTTTATCTATGTAACATTTTTATTTTTTTAAAATTCTATTTCTTATTCATTTCTTTATTTACTCATGTGTATGAATTTCATGCCCATAATAAACATTTCATGTAAAGTTCAAGATCCTTAGAAAAAGCTTTAAAACTTTGTATGGATCTAATGCCCACATTAAAAATTCTATACAGGTTCAAAAATCCTTGGAAAATTGTTAGAAATTTATATGGGTCCAACACCTCACACTTAGAAAAATATTTATCAAATTTGAAATTTGAATTGTTTAACTTGAATAAAGATTTAGAAGGGATTTGTCCCCTAACTAGAACAAAGAGGGTATCTTGGTTGCAAGTATATTCTTGTCAATCCGGATGAATCTATAATGGATTTTTGAAAAACCATTAGGCATGAGGTGGGGATTACTGTTGCTGTCCTTAAGTAAAACATCGTTGTTGAGGTAGTTTACCCAATTATTGGAAGGTTATGAAGTTGTTTCCCCTGAGAAATATCATGTTAAGCCCGTCTTTAGAGTGTTGTGCAATCGCATTAGGAGGACTTCAGATCCATCCCTTCCAAGGTAATTTGTGCAATCACACTAGAGAGATTAAGTTAATCCCTTCCAAGTTAAATTATGCAATCGTGTTAGGAATATTGAGCCTATCTCATCATTGGAAGGTTATGAAGTCGTTGCCCCGAAGAAATGTCATGTCAATCCCATATTTTAAGAGTTGTGCAATCGCATTAGAGAGGCTTTAGATCCATCCATTATAAGGTAACTTGTGCAATCGCACTAGAAAAGCTTCAGATCCATCCATTCCAAGGTAACTTGCACAATCGCATTAGGGAGACAGAGGCTACCCCATCCTTCAAAGGTTGTGTGACCGTTTTTCAGGAGAGATGTCATGTCAATCCCATCCTTGAAGAGTTGTGCAATCACATTAAAAAGACTTTAGATCAATCCCTTTCAAGGTAACTTGTACAATCATACTATGAAGACTGAATTGATCTCTTCTAAGGTAAATTGTGCAATTGCACTAGGGAGACTGAGTTCGTTCCATCCTTGAAAGGTTGTATGGTCGTTTCCCTAAAGAGATGTCTTGTCAATCCCATCGTTAGAGAGTTGTGCAATCTCACTAAGGAGGCTTCAGACTGATCCATCCCTTCCTAGGTAACTTGTCCAATCATACTAGGAATAATAAGTTGATCCCTTCCAAGATAAATTGTGTAATCACACTAGAAAGACTGAGTCCATCTCATCTTTGGAAGGTTATGAGATCGTTACCCTGGATATCACTTGAAGAAAGAAAAATATTGTTATTGTGAATAATTTAATTCATATATAAGAAACTTATATTCCTAGTTATTGACCATAATACATTTTATTGTCCTTTTAAGATATAATCATCTTAATGATATTTTTGTTAAGATCATAATCTCAGCTCAAAAAAAAAAGAGAATAAAGTTTTTTTAGTAGATATCTTCTAGATGGTTGACAAACAGACTTCATATTGATTGATAAACAGACTTTACATATTTTACAGTTCGAATCAATATTTCACTTGTTGTTATTAAAAGCTTTTTAAAATCTAAGCCTATGACTATATTTGTGAAGTTGACAAATATTGTCATCTTATTAAGCCCGTGTACAAGTAGAAGAACATACTTGAGACAATCAAATTGTTGCATGGCCTTTCCTTCTACAAATGTGCCAGCAATCGATGGATCTATTCTCCTGAAAAAATATCGAATTCAACTTTTTAAAGAAAAGATTTCAGCTGTCAACCAAAACCGATCCACTACGTAGCTTCGACAAAGTAATTTATGTGGGTTATAAAACATGGTCCACCACTCCTCAAATGGGGCATGGCTATCCTATCAACAAATGCCATGTCCGAGCATTTAGCCATTTTGTATTCGGGCCAAATGTAGTCATACATTTCCTAGCACTATCATATACATTTCTACTTTTATAATTCTCTCCTATATACGGCAGATGGATACAGTACTGGACAAGTATTGTCTATTTTTTGTGGACAGGATCAGAGACAAGGAACATGGATGATCCAAAAAGGATGGAATGTTCCTGAAAGGGACGACCCTCATGCTTTCCCAAACTAGCCCTGGTGATAGTTTTTGTAAACCATTAAGAGAAACTAGAGGATTCCTGAGAAACAAACAAGGCACCCAAGTTACTATCAAGAGTCAAGATTTTCTGCATCTTGTGATCCACGCAGACACTCATTTCGTCCCCATCCTCGTATCTATCCTTCGAAAGAAAACAGTGAAGGGCCAACATGCAGATGCACTTTTCCAGGTTCCAGGAGACACTGGGCCTTAATTGGAGGATACCGATTCTGTTGTAATTCAATTACATATCAACTTGCTGTTCATCTGTTTAATGTAATGCCCAGAATGCAACACAGTACCCAGTTCCTCCTATCTTAAGCACGCAGGTCACATGAGCCTCTTAATTCAGCAATCCATTATATCTTATGACATTCTTAAGATACTGACATAGAAACCAAAGGCCAGCAGCAGCAATGTGAAAATAAGAATGGAGGAAAACAAATAAATAAACAGTAAGACTTGAATTTTCTGAGTATCAAAAATTCAAAATTATCAGTAAGCTATATATTTATACATTCTCTACTCACATTTTTTTGCTTCAAAATGAATCGCTGTTAAACATAAAACTCATTTATGGACCAAACTCAGCAGCAACTTCTCTTACACTCAGGCCTCGCGAAAGAGAGAAGAAAAGTTTGCTCTTGAATCCACCAAAATACTGGTATAACCAGAGTGCCTAATTTGGAGGGAAATCACACAACGCTGCAATCTCAAGACACCCGGTTGCTGACAGTTTGATAAAGAGACCTAAGTTGTGCGTTCCATTTCTCAATGGCAGTATACTTCTTCATTCCCTTTGACCTGCATGACATTTGACAGTGAGGAAGATGGTTGGCTGTGATAAAAGCCCAGAATTTTTGCACAGATGTAATGGAAATGCAATTTCAGCTGCCAAGCAGACAGTAGACCA
Source organism: Populus x sibirica (assembly GCA_019202695.1). NCBI lineage: Eukaryota > Viridiplantae > Streptophyta > Magnoliopsida > Malpighiales > Salicaceae > Populus > Populus x sibirica. The sequence continues at coordinate 299,563 of JAGMVL010000957.1, forward strand.
GGGCAGAAATAAAGGAGAAGAAGCTTTACCTGTCACCACGCTCTAACAGCCTGTTAACTTGATCAATGTGTCCATCAATGCGATTATCCAATATAAGTGAAACCAACAACTGTTCAACATCTTTTTCTGGCACGTTGAGTTCCTGTCAGTCAATAGAATTTATAAGTTCACGGGGAATAGAAGTTTCTTAGGAATATATGACTAGAAAATCTCAATCCAGTTAAAATTCTCAGTCAAGTTTTAAGATCCTCAAAAATATTAACATTAAAACTTAAACATCAGTAATTGCACACAATAGTGCAACAGTAAGAAGAAACCATGGCCTTCACCTTTGATATGAAAGGAATCCTGATTCTTGTATAAGGTTTAATAAGTTTGAGCAGAACTTGAGTCCTCACATTCTTCAATAAATCTTCAATATAATTTCTTATGAATGGATCATCCATTATTGTCCTTCTGTTACTCTGAAGAAAGCCCAAGGAACAACTTAAATGTCAGCAGAGGAACAACAAAAAGGTTACCAACATGTAACGTTATAAATCCCCAGAGTCCATTAACCATACCTTGAGGATTTTCTCAAACTCCAATATTTCATTTCGTTGATATGCAGCTATGAGATTGGTCATCGCCAAAATCTCAGGGTCATTTTTATATCTGAAGAGTAACAAACATTAGAGAACACACAAATGAGCTGGAGAGGAAAATATAGGACCAATCTTGAGATTGTAGAGCAATAAATATTATAAATGTACTTACGGTTTTGCCTCTTGACCGTCAAATGGATTTACTTCAGATTCCATCAGCATATTAGCTAGAACTAGGTATCTGTCAACCATGATGATTAGATCATTTTATGATAAAATGGCATAACAGCAGTTCTCGTCCAGGCAGAAATCTCATTGGTAATGGACTATTGATGCAATGTAAAGGCAAGACATATCTTGCAAGAAAACCCCTCAAATGATTACATGTCACATTGATGATGTATATAACCCAAATTTCAATCCACATTTTGTTACTTTATACTTGTATCCAGCTGTTGTCAATTAGTATGGCACACCATGTAGTGCACCTTGTAAAGTTCTTTTCCACATCTGGATTTTAAGTGAGTTTTACTAATTTGTAACTTCAAAGCTTATTTCCAATTGGAGGGCGGCGAAGTGGCGTAAAATATCTTGCATGCATTTTGTTTCACTCAATAAACCAGAATTTCTAGGTAATACATAGAACAACAGGATGAAAAGAATGGCATAGCTTAACCAGCTAGCTTATAACTGAGACTTTGATGAGTCAAGGTAGGTGATACCAAAACAAACTAATACTTTGTCAAGGGAGAGAAGATGATGACAAGACCAAAAATAAGATTAAAAAATATATACTAGAAGAAAAGGCAGACATACTTTAAGCATTGTATGCGTCTCTGGTTTCCAGCTTCATCATAGTTCTTAAAAGCTTCAAAAAAATCTGTCGCTGCCTCAGCCCATTGACGCTCTGCCATATGCATCTTCCCTCCACATTCACGGATTATTCCCATGATCCTTGGATGTGGAATTGCTGACTTGATAGCCAGTGCCTTTTGGTATAATTGCTGGAAAAATTTCATAAACAATTACATGAGAAAATCAAAAGAAACAAATCCTCATGTTAAATCATCATTCATGAAAAAAAGTATGTTAAATCAACCAAACAGATAAACTAAAGTGTGGACTGTGAAAATTAAAACAGCAATACTAACAATAATACGACTCTCAGCAACCTTTATGTTTCATTAAAAACATGGGATATATTGGAATGAGAAATCCCTAATGTGAGTTAGTATATACTCCATGCAGGGTACCAAAATTGAACTACATTATCAGGGAAACCAGATACAAGGCATGTGTATATTGAGCTTAGTATCAACATCAACATCATATCTTTGGAGAACACCATATCCTGCTCTTAAGACTTACCAGGCCTAACAATTTTGTCAAATGGGCACCACTGAATAGGGGTGAGCAAAAAAACCGAAAAACTGATTAAACCGAGAAAACCGGAAAAAAAATAACCGAAAAAATCGAACCATGAAAAAAAACCGATGAAAATTTTGAAAAAACCGACCGGTTCGGTTCGGTTTCGGTTTTATAAGCCTGAAACCGAAAAAACCGAACCAAACCGAACCCAAACCAGAAAAAACTGAGCCAAACCGGTTTGAACCGGTTTTTGTCCAAAAAACCGAACCGAAACCGGTCAGGTTTGAACCGGTTTCGGCTTTTAAAAAAAAAATCGGTTTGGTTACTTTTTTTTTAATAAAAACCGAACCGAACCGAAAATGATCACCCCTACCACTAAATAATAAAAAACCAAAGCATTTTGTGTATGAATTCTACAAACAACATGAAATCCTACTCAATCTGGTTAACATACAAGGTGGAGATTGCTTCCATAGAAGTTTTTCTGATTTTCCTACAACCTAAACAAGCACCTTGAGAATGTTCATTAATGAAATATGAAAGCAGGACATTAGCTCATAAAATTGCATACCCTCTAAACAAAGTTCTTATCAAATTTCATGTTATCAGCTGAAAAAATAATGAATTGACAGGTTACATGGACGTTACTTCACGAAAGTGTACGGTCAAAGCAATCAGGTAAAAGAAAAAAAAAACCTCAAGGATAGAAAATAGTTCAATCATACATATTTGTTTAACTGGAATTAAACTCCCATGGAGATTAGGAAAGCTCAATACAGTTATTACAGTATATACTATATCATCCAATTCTAAATACACAAGCAAAAGCACAAACTAAATACCGGAAAATTCTTACCTTGAGCTTTTTGTTATTCTTAGTTTCAGTATACATTTGAATCTCAATTGCATAGACTTCCAAAAGTTGGCTACCTTTCTTCTGATCATCCGTTCCATCTTCTCTTTGACAAGATTTGTGGAGTTCCTTCAGAATCTGTCATGTACAATGAATCAATTACATAACCAGTACTGCAGATAAAAAAAGAAAAGAAAAAGGAAAGCTAGAAAATGAATTAGACAAGGTACCTTACTCATCCGTCCATATTCACCCATATCAAACCAAATCTTGCAAAGCTTAAGATTTGTCTTGAACCAAAGTCTCTGTATAACAAGAGAACAACGTTAATGAACATCTTGACATAAAGGGTGCTAAGAAGATTACGGTGAAGAATTCCAACCTCATTCTTTGCCTCTTCAAGAGCCTTCAAAGTGGTCTGATAAAACTCTTGTAGGAGACCAAAGTTCTGACTAGCTGATCCAGAAACAAAGTCCATGATATTGTTTATACATTTCTCACTGTAATTTCGAGTCACTGCTGATTTGATGTATGTTAGCATCTCCCTATATGCTTCCATCATTTCTTTATATTTCCCCAATCGATAATAAAGCTTAACTGTTTGTTTCAATGCTTTGAATCCCCTGGTAACAAGAAGATTTTTCTTATCAAAAATTAGCTTACAGAAATAAATAATTCTAGGTAATTATTTGAGCAGACATACAAAACCAAAGCAGTTTATGCCTCATAAGAACAAAGAAACAATTTTAATAGCAGTACAAAGGCAAAGGCTATTAGCTACTTCCATGTCACCTCTCCAGCAGTGTAAAGAGCATCGACAAAGTATTTTGAAATGTAAAGAGCATTGACAAATATTAGCAGACAAAGGAAGAATGTCACTGTCCCTTTATCCACTCATGTCATTCCCCTTTAAGTCAACCTTTCAACTCCCTCTAAAGTCAATTAGACTGCAGCACATTAAACTGGTATAATTTATTAATATTAAGTGAGATAATACATGCATGCATGACATATATGACCTGTATATCACACTCAGATACATGTTAAAGCCACTTGGTCTCTGGATGGAAAAGAGTGTCTATCATGCTAATCTGGATACTACTTGAATGAACTCTGAAAGTGAATACCACTTAAAAAGATAGCTTCAAACCCACAATACCTCTGTACAATTATGTATAGTGAATTAGTTTTTAGCAAGTAATTCTTTAGCCAAGTCATCCACTTGTCTGCTAGCTACATAAAGCTCATGCTACACAAAGATTCGCTGTTGTAGAGATCAAGTGCAAGAACCACATTAGTTAGACAGGACAAGATCAACAAAACTTAGAATTGTGCTGATTTTCCATATCACCTAAAGCTTAATTGCAGAAAATGTTTGCAACCTTGATTTGCATATCAGATCCTCCATACTTCCAATGAAGATTATCTACCTTACAAAATTCAATTTGAAATGAGAGGGAGAGAGTGAAAGGTGAAACTGAGAGCCACATGCTCAAAGTAATTATAGCACAATTGAAAGTGTTAGAAATTACATTCTGCAGATCCAATTTCATTAACAAGACAGTTGGAAATTACTCACCATTCTGCCTTCTCTGGTTCCATGCTAACTACTTCAGCAAAACCTGCAAGTGCTCCTTCTGGGTCCGTTTCAACCAAACCTTTGTGTGGCAACAATGAAAAGGAAAAGGAAAATTACAACAGATACAAAATATACAAAAAGCATTTTAAGAACAACTAACGGTTTGACTGCATGAAAACTGCTAATCACAAGATAGCAGATAACGCCACATCAATGCTACTTAATTAAACCTGCTAATGAAAATAAAAAAACCATGCAACAAAGCCTTTCAACCAAGAAAACAAATCATACATGAGCATATGAGAAGAATAATGAGAATGGAAAAAAATCACGACCCGAAATACAACAACAACAAAAACAAAACATACAGCGACTACTTGTTTATCTATGTCCAGGCTGATGACACCTCGCGACTAAACATAGTCTTTCAAAACCGAAAAATCATTCTAGACCCACTCGCTCAATTTAAATCCGAAAGTACCCAGAGAGACATTCTAAAGATCATCACTTCAAAAGCACCCAATCTATTTGAGCTAACCTAGAAAAAATAGGGTTTTCTTATTCTCTTGTCAAATCAAATCCAAGCCCAACTTGAAAAAAAGAAAAATAAAAACAATAATTTGCACAAATAAACTTCAACAAGCAATATCACCCTTTCTCGTAAAACCATAAGAACCCATTATCGATTATCAATGACAACACTCGATTTAGCACCAAATAACAATAAATAAATAGATAAATAAAGACCCATTTAATAAAAAAAACAACTATAAAGAAAAAAAATAAAGAACCTTTAGAATTGTAATATTGATTCTCAATATCAACATCCTGTTCCTCAGGCTCTTCGTCTGAGTACTCGAACCCATAATCCTCCATATCAGCATCTGAAAATATATTCGCAACAATTAAGAATAAAAGAAAAAGCAGAATTTATTTATAGGGTTTTGCTAATTAAGTGGATTTGATGATATAAATTTGAAAAAACACCTGAACCCATTGTTGATAGAGCAGAAAATTTCGACTGTGTTCTTAGTTCTTACAGTAGAGAAAGGAATTTGAAAACCCTTGAAAATGGTCCAGGGCTTTTTATGGGTGTTTTAGTTCATGTTTGGCACTTCGGTACATTTTTAAAAAAACAATTATTATTTTATATTTTTACATGTTAATATTAAAATTATATTTTAATAAATAAAAAATATTATTTTAATATATTATAAAAAAATATTTTAAAAAATAATTTTTATCATATTATCGGAAACTATACCATTGGAAACTTTTAATATTAGCAGTATTAACATGTTTCATTATGGTTTAACTGTATTTTTAAAAAAAATATATGTTTTTATGTTTTGGATAATTTTGATGTGCTGATACAAAAAAAATTAAAATAAATATTATTTTGATATATTTTCAAGCGAAAAACACTTTAAAAACCAATATCTATCACACCCTCAAACAAATATTTAAAGAAGTAATTATGAGGGGTGTAGTTCAACTGGTCAGATTCTAGGTTTGCTCCCTAGAGGTCACCAGTTCGAGTCCCACAAATCTCAAGGCTACTAGAGGTTTACATGGTCGTTAACTTCAAGGTCCGTGAGATTAGTCGAGGTGAACGCAAGTTAGCCTGGACACCCATATTAATAAAAAAAAACATTTAAAGAAATAAAAGAAATCCACAACACAAGTTATAGATCTAATTAGATTTAATAAGTTAATTTCATTTAATTATATTATAAAAAAACTATAATAATAAATAAACCAAATTAAGAAAGAAAAACAAGAACTAGCAAACCCATGTAAGTCCTCCAAACCCTATAAACCTGATTACGGAAACTAATAAACCAATTCTCAAACCAACCAAATATTTGAAAGATAAAACTAAAAAAATATTTAATCTTAAAAAAATAACCTAAAAAAATTCGAGTCAATCCAAACTAACCCGACAAACCTATAACCTAGGTCATGAGAGCATGATAACCTCGTAAAAATAAAAGCAAAAAAAATCACAAAGTCTAATTTCTAACAAATTCAATGTTAAAGGATAAAATTGCAATAGAAAATCAGTGTAAAAAAAATTGATGTCAAACCAGGTTAATCTTTCAAATCTATGATCTAGGTCATGAGAATAGGATAATCTCATTAAACAAAATCACAAAGCTTAGTTAAAGCCTCATCACTACTCCTTTGCTGACATGCATTGCCTCGCTTAAAAACCTTTGTCGTCTTTGTTTTCAACACCACCAAAAAGCTAGTGTTTGGCTGTTGGAGAAAGTTGCACGTGTCGCTAGAACGTAATAGCTTTCTTTACACCCTAGCGTATGTGATGCATGCACTAGCCAAGTTACCCTACTCGTTAATTTTAACCTACAATGTTTGTTTTAGTTTCAATTTTGATCTTTTGAGGCTTAATTATTTTACATCAACAAAATTTTATTTTATTTTATCAAATTTATTATTAACCGACCACCATAATCTTTTCTTGATACTATGAGATCCTCATATTTAGATCACCACAACAAATTACTAAGTAAAATCCCAAATAAAAACAATGAGGAAAAATCAAATTAAAAAGAAAATTAAGTGACCTGAAAAAAAAAACAGACATGAAAATCAGTCTTTTAAAAAAAATAAGGAATGAACATTTCTTTAAGTTTCAAGTTGGGACCTCAAAGATCTAATTTTATACATATGCTAATATTTTTGTTTTGATGGCGAGTTTACTTGAGATATAATATTAAATGTTTATAAACAAAAAATCCATGTTCACTAATCTAATAATTCTGTACACGAGTCTTGAAATCCCTAGAGGTTTCTCCTTCCAATCATGGTCTTCTGGCTGGGTAAATCTTCAATGACTGAATCAGACTTTCTAAACGCTGTCGGATAGTTAAATGGCAGTGAATCGAGAGCTTTGGAAGTTTGACTAGGAATTCTCCCGCATTGAACACTAAGCTCAATTCTGTGGTAGCTTGTGTCCTTTACTCATATTTTGAGGGAAGCAAATCACATGGCTGATCAACTTGCCAAGCAAGGAGTCTTCCACGCAGAGGAGTTCTTAGCATGGCTAGAAATTTGATAGTCTGATCTGAACTACCAGGATTTGCTTGGACGATGGGCTCATGCCATCATGTGTGTGCCCAGCTGATCAGCGTGTGATCTGGTATCTTCAAACTTTTCTCAGGCTTGCTGGATTACTGATCGTCGACATGCTCAAAATCTTGTTAATTTCTTCCAAGTTCTCTGATTAAAAAAAAAATATTCTTAGGAATCATAAGGTTATCTTCTATATATTGAATCCTTTTATTAAAACTATTTAATGGAAAATTTTAAAGACTTGGGGGATAAAATCAATACAAAGATTTATTTAGGATAAAATCTGAAACTAGATGTCTAGTGTTGGGAGATTTTTTTAAGATTTGTCCAAGAAATGAAATAGAAGAGGGAGAGACCAAGAGAAATGGAACACTTGTTGCTTGAATTATTATTTTATAAGATTTTGAATTTCAAATTCTCCTTGAATAAGTTATTAGTCTTTGTTTTTTCTAAAAACCAGACTGATCTAGGTTTCGGAAGCATTCTCCGGACCGGTCTAGGTTTTAAAACAATACCGGTAAGTTCTGATCAAAAAGGTTTTCTTTTAAAGGGCTAATAAGTTTTTGCTTTGATGGTAGAGCTGGTATAAGTTTTATTTTCCGGGCATCATTATGGTGTTTCGTCAATTCCTCCATGCATGAACCACTATTTCATCATTCTTTTCCAGATGATTTCGTTCTGGGAACATCCTCGTCGGCTTACCAGGTACTAGCTAATTCAAGAAGTCAGTACTATAACAACTTCTTCGTATCAAATCTCATGTTCTTTCATTTATGGTATACAGTATGAAGGTGAAACAAACAAACATGGAAGAGGACCTGCTATCTGGGATACTCTTACTGAGAAATATACAGGTGTGTGTGTGTGTGAGTGTTTATCAATCTGTCAGAAGAAGATTATGATTAACATTTACATGCGATCATATGAATCAATATGAAAGTACTTCAAACCTCTCAATTTGGACAGATTAGATCATACACTTCCATTCATTTATAAGTTTCAATGCGCTTTTAGTTTGGATAAATTAACTATTTATTATCCTTCCCCAAATAAATTATCCATTTCTCCTCTCCTTCCACTTTTCACAATCCATCCTTTCTCTGACAAACACACCCTTAGATGAGACTTTCCCTATAACAAACAGAAATCAAAACTTATTTTCAATACTTTCCCCTCATTTGTTAAAATAAGTGAGCTCACAAGAAAAAGAAAGGATAATGAGAAAAAAAATGACTCCAAACTTTGGACATGAGCAGAGTTTTATGAGGGACCAAATTGGTTTTAAGAAAACACCAATTAAATGCATGACAAGAATTCGTAATAAGCTCCAGGATGATATTGTGGCCATTCACAAAAAAGATTTCGAATGTAACAATGAGAACCCAATCAAAATAAAATCATCTTATCGATCGTCTCAATTAAGCTTTTTAATCAGCATCCATTTCTTCAAGTGCAATCCTAGCTGCAGCCTTGGCTTCCTCTAAGAGCTCATCAGGAACCTGAAGCCCACAGTAAGAACATTTAACACTCGACTCATAGTGTATAAGAAAACAACATCAAGAAAGAATAATCATATGAACTGGTTATTGGACAAGATGGTCATCATATAGTTACATCATCTTTCATTCCATATTAACAATGCCCCACTTCTCCTTGACGCTGAACTAGTTACAGCAAGAGAAGTCTGGCTTTCACATAAAAATTGCAATGTAGCTTCTAATAATGAAATAAAAAAAACAGGGCTAGTTTCCTTCTACACGAACACACAAATTCCAAGTGGAAACTAGGACTAGTGAACACTAGCTTCCTTTTCTTCAACTACAGAAACTAATGTCTCCAAAAATGTCAGGCTGCAAATAACTGTGCCAGTCATGCATTGTAAGTGAAGATTTTATTAAAATAAAAGGTAAAAGTCCACATTTTTATTTTTCTGCTCCAGTATATGATCAATGCATGTGATTACTCAAATTGAGAATGAACCAGAATTACCTTTTGATGCTGTCTCTTTGACTCATCACAAACCCAACTCATTTCAAGTTCGAAGGCCTTGTCCTTTGCTTCATCATGTAACTTGTAAATGCTGATCAAGGGAGAAAGAAGATATCAATACAAAGAATGCACCGCACCCACATAGAAGGGGGGGGGGGTTCTTCCTCTATTTTAGGATTCAATTCTCTGGTTTCTATTGATTTGACAATGCAGATAATGTCCAATAAGAAGGGTTCTTTTCATCAAAATTTGTCTAAATCACTTAATGTGGTGATTAAGCTCAGCTGTTGAAAGCTATATGAATGCTATTACATCATCTAAAATTTACCAAAGGCATCAACAAGGATTTAAAAGGGAAGGAGAAAAGAGGAGCCAAGGGTTGCCAAACATTGTTGAACCAATAGAATCCTTGCCAAAAGATCCAGACTCGAAAGAAAACAGAGAAAAATATATTGAATGCAATGATAATTGACAAAAATACATACATGCAAGAAGAAGAGAAAGAGAATAAGAAATTCGAGCGCTCACATTTTGGCTACTTCAAGGACCCCTTCTCGGCATGTCATTTCAGACAGCTTCAACTTTTCAATTTCTCTGTCCACAGCATCAATTCAATCATTTTAAAAGGAAAAAGGAATAAAAACTAAACATTAGCTAAAGGATAATATAAATTGCAGAAATGCAACAACCAATTTAATTTGAAATGAGGCTAACAAAATTAAACCTTTTGTAAAGATTAATTCCTTCAATAAAAATGGTTCCTTTATCAATTGATAAATTGGCTTCAGATGAGAATTATATTCAAAGAGCTGAAAAAATAAATGAACATCACCTTCTAAATTCCAATCATGTCACAAATCCTTATGATAAAATCATACACTCACCAAACAAAAAACAAATATTACTTACGTTTTAGCAGCCTGCTTCCCTTTCCCTATAGCAGCGCCAAAATATCTCTACATCAAATCAAACAACACAGCATTAGATAAGAAACACACCATGAAACAAAATTAAAAGGGAGAAACATTGCAAAGGAAACAGGCAAAACTAGAACAAATCAACTCACATAGGAGATGCCAGATGGTTCAACCATGTATAATTGTGGTCCATCTCTGTCATAACCACCGAGAATCACCCCACAACCAAATGGCCTGCAGCATAACAACTTTTATGTAGTTTTACTGAAGGCTAAATGGTGGAAAGAACAGATGAAGAAGACATTTCAACAAAAAAAAGGAATTTTACTTACCTAAGCCACCAATAGAGAGTGCACAAATGCACATAACTAGCAACACGTTCAGCGAGCTCCTTGACAGGAACGGGTTCACCATAAACACTACAAAATCATAATGACACTCAGAATTAGCAAACATGAGGTGTAAGAGATCCACAAGGCAAATTGAATCATGCTACAGCGCCTCATCTCCAATCTTGAACAAAGATGATATCTGAGCAAACAACTGGCAAGAATGGGGATCTTGTGGTGATTGATGACCAAGCATATAGCAGCGGCTTCTAATAGAAATCTTGTCATATTGAACAGATAGCAAAGGCCTTAGACAAACAAGTGCTGTCCAAACACCAACTTTACAATATGTGGTGTCTTGAATCTTGATCCCATACAACTCAAATTAGTTTAACGAAAATTGTAGCAGGCTGAGCTATCATCAAGTTTAGGGCTCACTAACCCAAGCTGCATAGCAGGGCATAAATGACACATCCTACTGTCCCCAGTCCTGGTAGTTGATCATGGGAAGTTATATGAAGTGCATGCTAATTTTCAGTGACTGGGTCACAACTGAGCCAAAAGCACTCAAAATAAAAATACTTTCAGCCCTCCAACATCCACTAACAAAAGCCAATCGATTAGGATTTGTAACAATCTATTGGTTTCTATTTAATACTCAAGCAGGCTTCAGAGTAAAAATAACACTTCAACTACAACTACAAGGCATTGTTCAAAAACAAACCTCTGATAATTGGATGCCTCACTTTTGGCACGTGCAACGATTTGTCTACCATCAGCCGCTAAACCAGCAACAGCCTGATATTTGAAATATGAGAGACAGAGAGTTAATGTTTGCTTGCATACAGTTGCACAAACAATACAATATTCTTCATCAAAGTGTTTGATTTTAAGACCAGAACAGTAAACCTTTCCATATACCTCCTACAGCACATCTTCCCTTGAAATAACTAGAAAGGAACTACTCCCACTCTCTTCTTGTTAAGGAATGCATGAATACATGCTATATGTTCTTCCACTTAAGTTTGACCTAGCCTCTGCGATAGAGTTTAATTGGAGAAGCCAAAATCCCAGCATCACACCTACCAAACTCTTAACTCATAGACTAAGTTAAACCTTCTGCCAAACAATAATCATTTGCTTTGACCATGTCTCATAAAAACCCATCTTCAAACCATTCAAATTAAAACTTGTTTCTTCGTTAATTTCAAGGATGACCCATTACAGCATCAGAATCGAAGCCTACTGACCCTAAACAAGACCCAATTTTATCAGGTATGCTAAAAGCGAACTACACATATAAACTGACATTTTATCTACATAAATCAGCATTAAATCCCATTAGAAAAAAAAAAAAACACTGATGTCATGTATATTATCCACGACCACAAATTTGCATTAATTTTCAATATAAATCTTCATCCAAAACAATAAAAAACAACATATTGAGCTCTAATTAGCTGCAAACACTGTAATGAGAAAAAACCCCGTCTTTTTTTCTTAAATTTCTGCAACTTTTTACACAAACATAAAAAATGAAAAAGCAGTACCATGCCGGTATGACGATGAACGGTGTGAATTCTCCTATTGGAACCGGGTAACATCATCTTCGACGCTATTAGCTTCTCCACACCCTAAAATTAAACAATTTTATGATTACAAATACAATGAATGCATGTAGAAAATTCGATTTTTCTAAAGAAAGAGATAAATTTATACCATAACAATCCCATCTTTGCACTTGATGCCAATAACAGTACTGCAAGAAAAAAAACCTAGTATGAACAAAATAGAAGAAAACCCCTAAATACTGTAATGCTAGTAAAACAACACAAAGCAAGAACATTGGTCTACAAATTTAAAAGTATTAAGAATTTTTAGAGAAAAAAAAGAAGACCCGCTGTTATCGACGGCTTTAGCAGCGTATTCGATCTGAAAAACACGGCCATCCGGCGAGAAAGTAGTGACGGACAGATCGTAGCCTGTTCCTATGCTGCTCATCGCTCAAGCTTTCTTTTTAGATAATTTTCTTTAACTTCTTTCTATCTATCCAGTGGTTTTGGTGTTGTTTTAAGAAGAAAGGTTTTCTTCGATCTCAAGACAGCACAGATCGAACATGGCTGCCTCAGTGTTGTGTTTCTAAAGCACGGTGGGTTCTGGGTTTGGGTCATGGGCTGGGTCTTGTTGCCCAATAGAGTTACGGACAGCCCATGGTTTTTATTCTTAGCCGCAATTTTTGAGGTCCAGCTTTTTTTTATTTGTCAGATAAAAAATTGTTTGGCTAGGGATGTAGTTTTGTTTTTATTTTTGTTTTTTTACTAAACTCCGTTTATAATTATATTCTTATTCTTATTTTGTATAACTAAACTAAAAAAAAATTATTTTACATAAAAAAATAATTTAACAACATTTTTAATAAAAACACTAATTTCTTAAAGAAATTACAATTAAAAATATTTTTTAAATCACAACTATAAAAACCATAATTTTAAAACTCAGACCTGCCCGACAAGTCGACTCGGCTAACCTAGAGCTGGAACCAAGCCGGGTTTAAGAAAAGTCAAAAGCTCGATTGCAAACCATTGACTATTTTTTTAAAACCAAAATAATATTGTTTTGATTTATAAGAAAAAATTAGGGTTGATCCAATTAAAACCTGCTAATCCAAGCAAAACTTATGACTTAAACCTTGAGTTGGATTGGCCACCGAATCGAGTTTAAAAACTCTAATAAAAACTACCATGATATAAATGCTCGAAAACAATGAAGCTATATATAGCATAGTTTTTCTAGACTCGGCCCGATCCAAGACCTGGGTTCTAGGTTTCGAGGGTTAATTTAAAAAAAAAATTAAAACGATGTCGTTTTAGTAAAAATACAAAAGTTAACAGATTGCAACCGAGTTTTTGACCAGCCGGGTTACACCGAGTTTTTTTTTTTTTCAACTCGATTTAGTTCTAGCCCTGGATTAATCGAATTCTAAATTGACCCGCTAAGCTAAACCGGGTTTTAAAACTATGAAATATAGCACATGGAAAGACATCAATCCAAGGTGAGAAAGAAAATTAAAAAATGGTAGGGTGGGACCTATGGTTGTAATAAGATTATATACACACGTATGTTTGGTCAATGCCATAATCGAATGGTTCATTGACCAATTTGCAAATCAAAGCGATGATGACACAGCCAGATAATGAAAATGAACACACAGCTTTGAAGTCAAGGGCACAGCTCCCTGTCCCCTGCATGGACCGGACTGATTAAAACCTAAATAATAATATTATTATTTTGACGATCAGGTGATCTTACGGCGAAAAATAAATAAATAATTGCCTGCTCGTATATTCCTGACTGTTGAATATTCGGTTTGATTTCTTTTTTTTTTTAATTTGCTTTTGAATTTGACTTTTTTATTTTGCCTTTTAGTTTTATAATATTAGCTAAGGTTATTGCACCTGATACTCCAAGTTAATTTGCAATGCATGAAAAGAAAATATATTGTATGTGCAATAAAAGAGTTGACAAATATATGGACTTGCAAAACAATATTGTTAATATTAATTAAAAACTAAAACGAGACAATAAATTTATATATAAATATTTGACGTAGTTATGTGGATGGTTTTTTTATTTTTTTATTTAATTGTGTGGCAATAAAAATAAATGTTGTAAAAAAAGATAATTATTTAGATTCTATAAAAGAATATATATTTTTTATCAAGATTTTATTTTTTTAGTAATTCTTTTGTTAAAAAAAACTTTTTTGTATCAGTAGTATGGTTTGTTGAATAAAAAATAAAGGCAATTAAAATATAAATTAAAAGAATCTATTTATTTGAAATATAGAGCAAAAAATGTATCTCTCTAATAAAAACTCTTTTTTTATTTATGTGTTTTTTTTCTTTTTTTTAATAAGAGGTATTGTTTTTTAAAATTAAAATTTATCACAATATTAAAAGAAATTTGGAATAAAAAAAATCATAAATCAATAATTTAGACGCAAAATATTAAATAAATATAAAATGTGAGAAAAAATATAAAAAAATACAATAAAAATAATTAAATTGATATTTTATTTTCACTAAATGTTCATGAGGTATTTTTAAAAAATAAACGTATTAGGTTCATATATGATTATTAAAAAATAATCTTTAATATTATAATAAAAACTATAATATTATTTGAAAAAAATATGGTATGATTGGATAATTATTTAAATATTATTTGAATATATTCATTTAAAGTCAGTCCTATTATAAAATATAAAAAAATAGATCCATTAAAAAAAAAAAACAGCCATGATTGGGCTTGAGTATTTAAATCAAGCGGTGCACACCTTGCCTAAAACCCTTATGCACGCAGTAGTGTGTGTGTGTATATATATATTTTTTTTATTTTTTTTTTCAAAAATCACGTGGATGACATGTTGTTTATCTACAATATTTTTTTACCATCGCAGCTAGCTTCCAGTGGTGAGAAAACTAGGGCCCAAATTTTTTAATCCCAAAAATCACGTGGATGACATGTTTGTCTAGGGATTGATATGGAAAAAATAAAATTATGAACCAAGACATTAAAAGCCCAAGGAAGAGAGACCAAACAAAAAAAGAAAGAAACTTGAAGGATCAAATTGAACATTTCCTTGCAATTTAAACAAAAAACAAGTTTGAATAACATTTTTTATCCTTGATCTTTCATTTTAGTTTTTTAAAAAAAACATAACATTAATTTTTATAAAATCATAATCTAAACTAAAAGAAAATAGTAAATAATCTATCTAGGAATACCCTTTTTATTTGATAAAATGGTACAATAAATTAATGAGTAAATTATTAATTAATTATTGTATTTTTATATAATGAATTAAAATAGTTTCTCTTATATTTAAAAATTAATAAGATTGATCACTGTAATACACTACACTGCAAGTCAGGCCAAAATTTTAATAAGATAAAAAAAAATGATCAAGTGATGCAAGCATTTTTAAAGAAATAAATGAGACTTGATCATTGACTCAATTAGATTCAATAAGCACTTTTAATTTAATAATATAATTAAAATAATGCAACGATAGTAAATAAACGGAGATAAACAAAAACAATGACAATGATTATTGAAAAAAATAACCGCTTGTTAATATTATGGAAAGATATCCTCTCAATATTCTTAAAAGGTCTTTTTAATCTCATTTGATTATAAAATAAAAAATAAATGAGAACATGATAACCCTGTAGAAAGAAAGAAAAATCCAAACTAAATTTTAAGCAAATCAAATGTTGAATGGAGAAATTAAAAAAAAATCAATTTTGAAAAAAACTAACTCGAGTCCACTTGAGTCAGCCTACCAAATCTGCGGCCTAGTCGTGAGATCGGAATAACCGATAAAAAGCCAAATTAAATAAAACTACAAAACTCAATTCTCAAACCAACTCAATGTTAAAGGATGAAACTAGAAAAAAACAATTCAATTTTTTTAAAAAAATAACAAAAAAAACTCAAGTCAACTTAGGTTAACATGCCAAGCCCGTGACCTGAGATATGAGATTGAGATAACCCCGTAGAAAGTAAAGTGAAAAGGATCATGAAGCTCAATTTCCAATCAAACCAATGTTGAAGGACAAAATTAAAAAAAAAATTAATTTAAAAAAAAATATAAAAAAAGACTAAAATCAAATTGGGCTAATCTTCTAGACCGTGATCTGAGTCATGAAGTTGATATTATCTCGTACAAGGCAAACTTTAAAAAAATCACAAATGCAAAATCTTAACCAACAAAATACTGAGGGATGAAATTGATAAAAAATCAATAAAAAAAATCTAAAACAAAACAAATATTAATCAAAAGAATGAGGACTATATTTGACAAAAAAAATAAAATCAAATGTTGAGGAATGAAATTAAAAAAAATCAACTAAAAGGAGGATTTAAAACAAGTAGCAATCACAAGAAGGAGGACCAAAATTGATCTAAAAACTAAACAAAACTAAATTGTGAGGGACGAGATTGAAAAACAAAATCAATTAAAAAAATTAAAACAAAAAATAACAATAAAAATAATAATGAACAAATTTAAAACAAAATTGAAAAGGAAGGATAACTTTTATTTTTGCAAATTAGTGCGAATCCCGTGAAAAAAAGAGGAAGAAAAAAAAAAGAAAAAAAAGTAGCCACGAGCTTCAAACTAGACAAGCGTCGCCTCACCGGTAACCTCTCGGTGTGAAGAATTCAACATAATGGTGGACGACAATGTTACACCACCAAAAATCACCTTATGCGTCGCTAGAGCACAAACGAAAGCTTCCACACGCGCCGCCCAAGTTACCTTATCTATTTACCTAACCCACCATATTTTTTTTGTTTTAATTCTAGTCATTTAACTCCTAATTAGATTACATAAACATATGTTTTTTTTTTTACAAACCAAGTATCAACCAACCATGAAATATTGCGAGAATCTCGTATCTAAATAATAAAAAATAAACTTTCAAATTAAATCTAAAATAAAATTAATATAAAAAAATCAAATTAAAAAATATTAAATGGTCGAAAAATAAATTTTCATTAGCCGTTCAAATTTAATACTAGCAAACAAAAAGGACCTGACATTATTTAAAGTTTAAATTTAATTTCAAAAACTTTAATATTTTTAAATTAATAAAATTAAATATTATTTTACCAAACCGATTATCAACCTAGGAACGAAATATCTCCCTTGCATTAATAGGCCATACACAAGCATAATGACAAATCGCCATGATGAATTCCAAAGAAATGCAGCATTAAAGAACCAAACTAAAATAAAAACAAATTGAGGAACGAAAATGAGAAGAAAATTGAAAAAAAAAAGATATATCACTTTAAAATCTCTCACATGGCGCAGTGAAATCACTGATGCCTTTAATTTTTTTTTTTTTTTTTAATTTTCTTCTCACTTTCGTTCCTCAAAAAAGAAAGATTGCTTGCTTCTTCTTACCCTTTTCTATTTTTCAGAACAAAAAACAAGGACTGTAAAGGAACATAAAATGAACGAAAGACTGATGAATTAATTTTTGGAACTAGAGAGATTATTTAATTTATTTTGTAAAAAAAGAACTAAATAATAATTTACTCATTAATTAATGCAGCAGCCAAGCACTTACCAAGGACGAGCAAAGTACGTGGGACCGTCTCTGTTGTTGCATTGAATTTTCCATTCAAAGAAGGAGGTTTCCTCCATTGACCAGATTACTTTCTGGCTAACTTGCTTGCTTCATCTTCTTCTTATCGTCCATCAAGCACGTATACTTAATATATATTATATTGCCAATGGACGGCTTCCCTATTCTACATTTTCTTCCTCATCACTGTTATTTAGACCCTCAAATTCTAAGTCCAGTTTCACAAAGTCTTATTTGCCAGTTTTTGTTCTTCTTCTTCCATGGCAGATTGAAGTAAAGATTATCCAGTTATGGGAAACTGTGTGAGGAAGCCTGTTAAGTGTGCTCATGCTTCTTCCAGTAATTTCCCTCCATCTGGTTAGTCATGATCTTTCTCACTATTCTTGCTAATCAATTCTGGGTTCTTAATTTGTGTTGTATGTCCATAAAGATCACTTTTTTATAAGAAAGTTTAGGAATTTATGTCAAAGTGGAGCTGCACATGTTGAGGAACTTATCTTTTTAGTTATAAGTTGAGCTAATTCTCCCTCTTGTTCTGTTTGTGAATAGAAGATGTGAGAGTTTGTTAGTCTTTAGTTTTCAATGGATTTTGGATTCTTGATAGTTGTAGACGTATTGGGGCTATGCTTGTAATCTTGCCATCTAGATGAACGTTCAAAGTTTAGACTAATTTGAAACTAAAGATTTTAAGTTTTTAATGTATCGATTAGAGTGTTTCGGCATCATAAGAGGGTTTAATTGAAGGAACTGTTTCCAAAACACGTTTTCCACTGATAATATAGTGCGTGTTGCAATAAGTGGGCTAAGAAATGCTACAAAAATGTGGAAATTTGAAGCAATGTTGATTCCTAATGCGAAGGATATTGATGGGATAGTGATTTAAGTTTGGTTGATTTAATGGAGGTTAGAAACCCAAAGGGGGTGAAATGGCAGAGGAGCACACTAGTAAGCTTAAGGTCACCGGTTTGGATTCCCACTTCAGCTGGCCACCCATTGCTAAGGCAAGGTGAGGTTAGTTAAGGATGAGGAGGCCATGATGTGGGGTTTATGTGGGTACGATTATATGAGAACCTGCGCTGGATACCTTCTGTCGAATCCAGAAGAGGAGTTCAACTACATAATTAAATGCAAAGAAAGTAATAGCAGTGCATTTATATGTTTTTGAGACTCAGTTTTAAACTACTTTGAAAGGGTTGTGTAACTGGGTTAAATGGATGCTTAGTGTTCATAAATCTGTTCTGACCGACTTATGTTGATGGGAAATAAGGCCATTGTTCTGTGGAGAGATTGTATCATTACTTCAAACGCAAGGAAGCTGATTCATGTTTTACTTCTTTAGTAATGTTTACTTCTTTGTGGCTGTTCAAAAACACCAGTTTTCTGGTTAGCTGCATAGTATCTCAAAGGTACTGATAGTTGCTCTTTTATTTTGCTATCTGTCCTTTCAGGAGCTACAAAGCCTAATGGTGATGCAAAGCAAGTTTCAACCTCTCCTAGCGGGGAATCATCATTTAGAAGCTTGAACAAATCTTTGATTGCATCCAAAGTTGATGTATCTGCACATAGCAATCTCAAGTCCTTTAGCTTTACTGATTTGAAGAATGCCACCAAGAACTTCCGTTCAGAAACTTTGCTCGGAGAGGGAGGTTTTGGGTGTGTTTTCAAAGGATGGATTGACTTGAACACATTTGCTCCTACCAAACCTGGAAGTGGAGTTATTGTTGCAGTCAAGAAGCTCAAGCCAGAAAGCTGTCAGGGTCACAAGGAGTGGCTTGTATGTATATTGGACCCTCTAATAGCTGTTATTTTTCCATTTGACCTTGCAAACCTATATTTGAACTCATCTTTGTGTTCGGTGCTTTAAATTTGGCAGACAGAAGTAACCTATCTCGGTCAGCTTCATCATGAAAATCTAGTGAAACTCATTGGGTATTGTTCCGAGTCTGATAATAGACTTCTAGTCTATGAATTTATGCCGAAGGGAAGTTTGGAGCAACATTTATTTAGAAGTAAGTAAGTTTAATTTTATCGATTTATTTCTTCCCAATTTCCTTACATGTTTAGGTATAATTTTGTTTATCTTTGTATTACAGTCCATCGTGAATAGTATGTGTTTTGTCATAAAGTGTGTCTAAACGTACTTACATGTTTATGTGAATGCCATTGCTTATAACAGGGAGAGGGAGAGGGAGGGATACTGTCCTTATCTTATATGCTTGACGACTAATTTTTACCCACATTTTAGGCTCTTTTGTGTTGGGATTGCGAGGTGTAATGTATGAAACAATTGGATGAAGATGATGAGGATTGGATTGAAGGGAGAGCGGAAAAATTCTTGAAGAATTTAATCTATTTCTTAGTAATAGGGAAAAACATAGGTGAACATTGCAGGAGGAAATTTCAAGGAGTTACCTCATTTAGAGAAGTAAGCTTCATTTTTTTTGACGTTTCAAGGGTCATATAGGAAACTATTGCACGGTGATTCCTAAAGATACTGAATGCTCTTAAAATCGTAGTTCATATTTTGGAAGCACTTGTGTTTCCATATGCCTGAAGGTGATTTCTGAATGATACATGATCTTAGGGGGAAGCAATGACATTGAAATAAAATTGAAGAAAAAGAAAAA
Source organism: Populus x sibirica (assembly GCA_019202695.1). NCBI lineage: Eukaryota > Viridiplantae > Streptophyta > Magnoliopsida > Malpighiales > Salicaceae > Populus > Populus x sibirica. The sequence goes on from JAGMVL010000957.1 coordinate 320,059, forward strand.
AAATAACTAAGCTGAAACTCATGCTGTCACCTTGTTTGTTTAATGTGGCTTGTTGCTTTTCTGGTGAGTGGAATTGGACCCTTTCTTCTATGAAACAAGTGATCATGGGCTTGTTTGATATTCATTTTAGATAACAATTTTACTTTTCCCACGATGAAAAATTTCTATGAATGACTATTATTGATACTTTTCTACAAAACTAACAATAAATAAAACAATCTCTCGCCTTGCAGAAGGTGTTCAGCCTATCACTTGGACTATGAGAATGAATATTGCAATTGATGTAGCGAGGGGGTTGTCCTTCTTGCATGGGTTGGATGCCAATGTAATCTATCGCGACTTGAAGGCATCCAATGTTCTACTTGATTCGGTATGCTGAAACCTCATGAATTTGTACTTGGGTATCAGTAAAGAGTAACTCTACATCCAGAAGGCTGATGGATTTTTGATTTTTTTTTCAGGATTATAATGCTAAGCTTTCAGATTTTGGCTTAGCAAGGGATGGCCCTACTGGAGATAACACACACGTGTCAACCAAGGTGTTGGGAACTCGGGGCTATGCTGCACCGGAGTATGTAGCCACAGGTCAGTCGACTTTCTGCTGCATATGATTTAGTTTTCCATGGTAAATGGATCGTCTTTAGGAGAGTTTAATAATTAAATTCATTAGGATGAACTCAAAAATGCTGGACTATTACTATTTTGTAGAGTCTCAAAATAGTGGGGAATTCTCCACATTTGCTCTATGCATCTGTTCCCCTATCTCTTGCACAAGTAGTGGATATAATAAATGATAAAAGATGGGTTTACCATCAGCTCACAAGCACTGGATATGATCATTATTGTTGTCATTGTTGTTGTTGATGCTGTTAATAATATTTGGAGAAAGATAATGATTGGTAGGTAAAATTTAATAAGCTCTAGTTTGTGCAGTTGACTCTCCAAAAAGAACAGAAAGAAAGTTTGTTCAGTTTTTCTATCCATAGGATAGTATTCCAATTTTGAATACAAAATGTAAACCATGAATTGAGGGTTTAACATCTGTTAGTTTTTTCCATTTGTTTTAAAAGTAGATATGTTCTTTAGATTTAGGCTTCGCGGAATGCGGGTGCAACTGCAGCCGCAGCCGCGCTCGGGTTCCGGTCACCAAGTATAAGCAAGTGCTATTTAGCCAATTTTTTATATCTTAATGTAACTACTCTGCCCTTTTCGATTTCCCTTGAAAAGGAAAATTGAAAAGTGGAAGCAAATGTTTTAAGTTTTTTAACCACCTGCTCTTTCTCATTAATTGTTCCAAACCAAGCAGGTCATTTGACCCCGAAGAGTGACGTGTACAGCTATGGTGTTGTCTTGTTAGAGTTGCTATCAGGCCGAAGGGCAATGGATGAAGAGAGAGGCGGTTTTGATGACGAAACCCTGGTGGATTGGGCGAAGCCTTTCTTGATTGACAGTAGGCGAGTTTTGAGAATCATGGACACTAGACTGGGTGGACAGTACCCTAAGAAAGCAGCCCAAGCCGCGGCTGCACTCGCGTTACAGTGCCTGCACACAGATCCCAAGAACAGGCCACCCATGATTGATGTTCTAGCAACTTTAGAAAAACTCAACACATCAAGGGACATCCCAAGAACAGCACGTCCAGTTAAGCTGGATAATCATGGGATCAAGCCTATGAACAGCTCTTACAGGATAACCAAAACATAAGCAAATTTATAAACTATCCTTTCCTTGTATCCTATTTTTGATATCGCTCTACTCAGGGCTAGTTAGATGTATGAAGTTGCACCTGAGAGTATGAGGATCTGTAAATGGCTAGAAGATGCATGATGCAATAGTGGAAGCGTGTGCATGTCTCTCATCTCTGTGAAGACTAGTGTCATGGACAAAGACAACCGGCTTAGCTATTTGTAAAATGGTACTTGATTATTTAATTTCATTTGTAGGAGGATGGCGTTGTGGAAGAAAATTATACAGTGAGGGTCATTTCCTACATTTCAGGCCGTTTGGGTTGTATAAATTTTATGTTTTCTTGGATTATTGTAATTAAGGCCTGTTTGTTTCACTTGCAAATTATTTTCTAAATTTTATAATGTTTGTTTACCTTTAAAGTTTGTTAATAGATAATATTTTCTTGTTAAAGAAATTTTTAACTCGATTTCCAATGTTTTTTAAAAATACTTTTTAAAAATTATAAAAAAATAAAAAAATATCTTATTGATTATTAATTATATCAAATTTGATTCTTAATCTTTTAAATGTTATATATATATATATATATATATATATATATATTCTTTGAATTATTTATTTATTTATTTATTTGATTTCATCTTTTAAAATTTGATCTTTATATTAACTTTATTTTTTTATTATGTTTTTAATTGAAATTTTTTATCTATAAAATTGGATTTCTATTCTTTTGATTATTATTTATTTAATTTGAAATAATTTATAAAATTAGATTTTTTTTTTCAATTTTTTTTTAACTTTTTTATCTAACAGATTTGATCTTTATTTTTTTTTATTGCTATTTGTTTTATAATTTATAAAATTTAATTTGATTTTTATTTTTATCTTTCTTTTATCCGTCAAATTTAGTTCATATTTGTTTTTTAATAAACTTAAAAAAAAAATTAAAATATTAACAAATTATTTTTCATGATATAACCAAACACTTAAAAATATTTTCTAATTTATATCAAATATAGAAAAAATAATTTATTTTTCAAAAATCTACTTTACATGAAAACTATTTTTTTTTTTAAAAAAACTCTCCAACAAACAACCCATGTCTAAAGTTCACTATTGTTATCTTGAAGAACAGAAAATAAAAGAGTTGATAACATAATCCACGCATCCACAAATCCATGTAGAAAAAATACTTGTTATCTCATGAAATCAAAATAAAAATAGAGACTAGATTACGGAACAGAAGGCTCTTTTTTTTCCTTTCCAGGTTCACCATGACAGATAACCTGCAGCGGCAACCCATCTTAATATGGCTCAATAGAACAATGCTCAAATCTACCAAATAGTACCAGAAAAGGCAGGGTCAAAGAGTTTATTGCCCAATTCTCAACAAGAGTAACTCTCTGGTTCGACCACTGAAGATTGTGAACAAAAATATTACAAGGATCAAGAGCTTGTATATCCCCTGATCACATGCAGCCAGTTCATCCAAATTTATTGTTTCCACACAAATCATTAGCAAAATGATTCAGAGAATGTACAACTATATTACTAATCTTTATGAATCACATTGCGTTGATCTTAAGGAAAAAATCAAGACCAAGATCTACACCTTCTGTTACTCAAAACTTTGTCAACTTGATCAAAAGATAAGTGTGAAATTCCTAGAGAATGCAAGCATTTTGTCCCATTTTTATTTTTGGACAAAGCTACTAGCAAAAGTTTTGCTTCTTCCTTACTCATTTTTAACAGCTTAAGAATTTCTCTAATACTAGGGAAAAAAGCTTCAGGGCGAGAACAAAATGGTTGAAAAACATGGAACAATGCTTGCATATCAGAATCAAACTGATTGATCCCTTCATTAGAAAATCGAATACCACTTGTGAAAATACTGCGAGAAACAAATTGATCAAGCGCATCAGCAACACTTCTCCATAAATCCAAGAAGTCTTTCGGGTTGAGACTCGTCTTACCAAGATGAAGCTGACTTTTCAGAGCATCCAATGCTTGCACAATGCCAAATGATACTGCTAAATCGGTGACTGCTGGAACTCTATTTAAATTCACATCTCTCTCTTGCACAAAAAATCTCCCATTTTGCAGATATTCCCAGGAAAGGGTTTCAAAATGATGAAGAAGAGCAGTGATTATCTCCATGAGCCAGTTAGTCATAAGCTCTTCCAAACTTTTGATTTCTTCCCCAAAGAAGCAACTATCACCCAAAACCTCATTATTTCCATCAAAGTCAAAATCCTTTTCAGCAATTCTCATCTCTAAAAAGTTAACATCATCACTCCACTCTTGCAGTTTAGATTCAATATATCTAGCAGCATTGATTGATCCACATACCTTGATTAAGGAGGCATCCACATTTTCAAGAGAAAAGTCAGTATTCTTGCACCGCAAGACCAATCCATTAAGAAAATACCAAAAGAATCTCGCTGCAGTTGATCTGATAAAGCGAATACGGTGTTGAAGAGAAGGCAAAGTTTGGCATCGTTCAATCATCTCCCAGGCTATTTTCAGGGCTGATTCTGCTACTATTGGAGCTTTATGGTCTCCTCTAGAAGAGAGTACAAAATGTTTAGATTCTGTACCAACTACAACATCACATTCCTTATCAATTATCCAAGCTCTTTCATCTTTCAGTACAGGTTTTATTTTCTTCCATGCATCCTTCAGCTCTATTGTAGCCCAAATCTTGAGCCACTCTGGCCTATCACAAAATATTGTTAACACTGACAGGCCTCTGGAGAGCCCTTCAAACCTTTTAGGCTCCTCTAAGAAGAAAGGAGTTTCTGAGCTTAAAAGTGATTGCATCCGTTTATCAAAAGAAACAATATGGTCTATCAAATGAAGCCATGATGTACTTACTTCTGATCTAACTTGTTTATCCTTGTATCTTTCAGCATGAACAGAAAAAACGCTTTTTGCTAGAAACCCAGAAAGCATCTGGACCATTGCAGAAACCCACGCTTCTTTAGCACTGCAGCTCCTCAACCTTGCTTTGTCAATCAAAGGCTGCAAAACATCATCTACTCCTACAATAAAGTCTTTTGTAATCTTATAGACAAGAGCAAAAATAAGTTCAGGCTGCTCAGCCCATTTAGAGAAGTGGTATTCCATTCGTGATGCAATGGGAGAAACTAGTTCATCAATGGCCCAAAGCCCTATGCCACACTCCCTTTGTTCAATAATGTTATGCTGTCGATCTTCCCTTCGTCTCTGCAGATGCTGCAAAGAACAAAGAGCTAAAAATGTTTGAGAATAACATTTACTTTTGTCTCCTTGCATTAAAACCAGTGGATACGAAAGGCCAGCAATATCCCCACTGTCTATTTTCGGTGTTAGAAGTTTGGGCGGCCAGCCTAGGGAAGAAAGAAGAGCCCGGTGATCAGCAAGAACTTGTGGCCGAACAACAACTAAAATTTTATCAACTCTAGCATCAACAGATTCCAAAAGACGATGCCACTGAGCTTGAAATTTCTTAATGTTAACCAATACTTCCTCAATGTTGTTCATCGTTTTTATGGCTTCAAGTATCCTTTCTAGCTTTGGTCCAAAGTCCTGCATACCAATGCATTAAAGATCCATGTTTGACTTGCCTATTAATATACAAATCCAACAAACATTCTGGAATGATAAGAAAACAGAGATTAGAGCCATTACCATTGACTTCAAAGAAGTTTGGCGCTTTTCTGAAAACAAATTCCGAGCATGGAGACCACCGACACAGAAAACCCCATCTTCAAGATCTCCAACCAGAGCTTCCAACTGCAAGGCAGTATCTGAGACAATTTACAAGAAAGCTTAGCAAAACTATATTGCAAAAAGATCTAAAATTAAAATTGACAGGCCTAGCCATGAAGTCAATCAGCAAATCCATATATACAGCCTACACATATTACTGTCATTGATGAATGAGGAAAAACAAAGAAGCATTAATATATAGATATGCATATCCATAATTTGAGAAACCCGAGAAGCTTAATAACAAACAAAGAATCTATTTGACAGTAAAAAGCACAGTACAATAACAAAGGCCAAAATATAACCCTTCTTGTTTTAAAAAAACTAGAATTAATTACAATTTTGTCGAAGAACCTGCATGCAATATCAAGTGGTTCCAAAATATCTTGGTTATTACTTCAAAGACGGTGACAGTCATTGTGGAACTTCAGGAACAATTCAGGAAGTAGTAGCAGAATATGGATGAAATTTTAGACCAAGGCAAACCTGTTTGCACTAATTGGTCCCATGCTGCATTAAATGTCATGCTATATCAGAATCTAAAGCAACAAATCTCGACCGGTGCTCACCAGATATTTATACTCTAAACCACCCAAATTTAACCCAGAAGGAGATTTGATGTAGCAAATATATGGAAATATTCAAGAAACATCGCTTGAACATAAATGAACAAAAAACATGGTGCCCTGCAGATTTTGATTCAATTAAGCCAAGCCTTGACTTAAATCCTACTCCATTAATAAACTTTTTAACTTAACCATCAGAAAAGGGAAACAATCACAATTAGCAAATTTATAAAGTGGTAAAGAACCCATCAAAGAATATTAATCAAAAAGCAAATACACAAAACATAAAGAAGCATAAAAAATAAAATAAAAACTCAAAACCCACCAATATATTTCAGTATATTTTCAATTCTTTGAACCTGTTTAGCAAGTTTTGGGATCTCCGCAACCAGAACCTTCCCTACTTTCCATGAACCAATCCCATCTACAAAATCGACAACAAAAAAACAATCAAGAAACTATTAAACAACTTTAACTCAAATACCATTAACAAAGAGAAATACTAACATTGAGAGGTTTGGAGACTCAGATTTTCCAACATGAAATTGACTTTGGAAAGTGATGATTTAGCACTAAACGAGCGAGAAATCCACGAAACAGCCAGTTCGGTGAGTTTTCTCCGTAAGTTCAAAAGATGGGCATCGAAATTGGAGCGTTCTTTTGTTAAATCAGATAAGAGGAGAGGAGCCCTGACGAGTAGATCTTGATGGGTTACTAAATTTTGATCAAGAAACTGTATGTTCTGTGAAGAGAGCTCACTTCTTCTGGGCAGAACTTGAAACGGTAGCTGTTGTGGTGGTGGTGGCGTAGGAGGAGGAGGAGAATCCATTGTTAGTGTCAAAAAGTGTGTCGAAGAATTTGCACTTTGCGTTATCGTAACTCAAGTTTTCATGTCAGTTTCAGATCAAAGTGAGAGACACGGAGTCACGGACAATTATAGTTATCAGGACGACTCAGTTCGAGTTCAAGGACTGGATCATGGTTTTGCTGAGATAATGTGGGGGTCGATGGTCCCCTAAGATCAACTCAAAATTGTTTCAGTCTTTTAAAAAAAAAAAATCAAAATTGTTTCAGTTTCTTTTTTTTTTTTAAAAAAAAAACAACTTAAATAACATTGTTTACGATAAATTTAAAAAAACTAAAACAATATTCTTTTGATTTTTTTTTAAAACTCCTTTGAATTACAAATTTAGATATTTAGTTAGGTCAATTAAATTAATAAATTCAAAAACTAAAACTAAGAAGTTCAACTTTAGTTAAAAATTAAAATAATATTCTCATCTAGATATTTAGTTAGGTCAATTAAATTATAAATTTACCTAGTTAATTATATAGATATAAACTAGTTAATTTAAAATAAAACAAATTTAAACTAGGTTTTGGTAAACGGATCACCAGATTTATTGCGTGAGAGTGTGTTAATATTTTTTTAAAAATATTTTTTTTTCTTGAAGTTTTATTAAAATAATATGTTTTTTAATTTTTTTTATATCAATATATTAAAATAATAAAAAAAACATGAAAAAATTTAATTTAAAACTAAAAAAACTTAAAAATGTTCAAAAATATAATTAAAATATAATACAAAATATCAACAAACTCATGGGGACAGGCGTGGGAGACAGGGAAAAGGTTGGTGTTGTGGTTTTGTCGGCAAAGAGAGAGAGATGGAGGTTGACCATGATTCTTTAGTGTAAGATACGAGGATGAAAAGAAAGAAGATACAACTTAAACTTTATGAATTCATGATATCTTATCTTACAATTTCGAAGTTATATATATAACCATTTTTTACCGAAAATAAATTGATAATTATGAAAATGAGGGCTTGCATGACTAATTAGCATTTGGTTTTAAAATAACTGGATTTGGGTTTGAATGGTATAATTTAGCTTTTTGATATTCATTTTCAGTTTTTTATTTATATTTTCTTTTAAATAAAATTTTCAACAACATTTCAAAACTTCTCAAAACAAAAAAGTAATAGTTTTTAACCAAAATTTTAACATTATCATCGTATTAATAGAAAGCTAAAGGGTATGGGTGAACAGTAATTCATCCATACTCATTACATTGTGAGTTACAATAGTAATTCACAGTGATCCAATCTGTCGTTGTCTCAATATTTTTTTTTAAAGTTGTCATCTTGATTTTTTTGAAAAACTAAACCATGTTTTTACCAGTCATCCAATATCTTTAGATCCATAAAATTGATCGATTTAAGTCGGCCAACTCCTATACGGTTTAATTGGAAACTTAAGTTAGACAAAGAATTGGGACAAGAGGTTTTAAAATTGATCCACTTGACAAGGTTTAATGATAGTGTAAAAACAATTTGGTCCTCGAGATTCAAGCCTGGATTGTTGTCTAGGTCTGGACATATAAACTCTCGCGTAAACGTAGAATCAAAGGTAATAAGACTTCATCAAGTAATGAGACTCAGGAAGTAATGAGACTCAGGATGAAAAGAGAAAAAAAAATATAAAGTAAATAAATAAACAATACATGTGATGTGTAAAGGGAGGGTATGATCTCTGTAAATAAATTTAAAGGTATTGATAAAATTAAAATGAAAATTGAGAAATTTAGTTTTAAATTCATAATGACAACAAAACCAGTAATGGGTTTCGATGGATGAAAGAATTTAAAAAAATTAAAATAAATATGTTTTAAAAGTGATAAAATAATTCCAAAGAATTATAATGAAAATGAGGAATACAATTTAAGAAATAATTACATGAAAAAGTGTTGGTGTAAACCTTGGTTAAAAATAGATACGTTACCATGAAACAGTAAAAAATCCACAAGCAAAATAAATGGTGAGAAGGCAAAATAAATACATTTTGAAATAATTAAATGGTTCCAAGAATTTAGTATGATGAATAATATGACTTATGCAAAAGTGGAATAATACAATTCGGATTTTCGATAAAAAATCACAAACCAACTAGTTTTATGCTATCAAGCATAACTCTCAATTTGATTGTCAGATTGGGTTGAAATTCTATGTGAAGTCTCCTAATATATTGGTCTACCTTGGGTTAAAATTTAATGTAAATTAAAATTTAGTAATGTCATATGAAATTACCGGTCATAAAAAAATCCAGAAAAATAGCATGTGGACAATAAAAAGGTCCAAGTTTAGGCCCGAGTTTGGTTTTGAGGCGCCCATGGTTTGGGCTAGGATCGTTGCCGGTGTTTGAAACAAATCAATGTGAAGCTATTATTTAAAAAAAAATTTAATAAATAAAAATAATAATGTTTTAAAATTTTTTCTAAAATAATTTTAAAGATTATCATCATTAAAATTCTTGAATATATTCTACAAATAAAAATTAATTAATTTTAAAAATTTTAGAACTAAAAAAAAATTCAAAATGCTCCAACATTACAATTTTGAAAAATATAAAAAATAAAATTTAATAAATGAAAATCTTGAAATTTCTCATTCATTAACTTTTCTTGACCATTGTACCAAAATAAAAAAAATAAAAAAATTAAGAAATGAAAATTTTTGAATATATTCGAGAAATAAAAGTTTAATTTATTTTAAAATTTTAAGAAGTCAAAACAAATCTCAGATTGCTCCAACATTAAACTTTTTGAAAAATATAAAAAAATAAAATTTCAAAAATATCTAATGAATGAAAATTTTGAAATTTCTCATTCATTAAATTTTCTTGAGCTTTTTACTGTAATAAAAAAATTAATGTTTTAGGTAAAAAGTTAATTCATAAAAACAAAAAATATGGAATTCTTAGATTTAAATAATTTTAAAAATTATTAACCATTAAACTTTTTAAATTGTTTTTCAAAAGATTACTAAAAGTTTTAAAAATAAATAATAAAAAGGTATGATCGATGAATTCTTTTATATGTTTCTTAAATATTTAGAGAAGAACTTGATTAAAAAGGTATACTACCTTTTTTATTTCGTAAGCATCAGTAGTTTATAATGATCTTACATTTTAGTCCAATTTAATTGAATTGAGAAATTTTATGAATAAAAGGTAAACTTTATCCAAATCTTTTTGGCCAATTTATTTGTCAAATTGGTACAAATGGCGTTCAAACCATAGTTATAGAAACTGATCTAGGATTCATCTTAATTGTTTTTTTTTTTAAATCAAAACATTATTATTTTTATAAAAAAAATAATTATGACTATATTAGCTAGGTTTTTTATTTTTTTATTTTTAATTATGACTACATTTTCAGACGAAGTGCTTGTTTGATATTGTAATGCATGTACATTTCAATAGCATTTTTTACTTAAAAATATATTAAAATAAATTTTTTTTTAAATTTTTTTATTTTTAACATCGAAAATCATAAAATAATCATTAAAAAATCATTAATTTAATATCTTTTAAAGTGAATATACTTTAAAAGTTGATTCAGAATGTCATCTAGCTATCACTTCCAATGCCCTTAAATTAAAATAGAAATGATCTAGCCATAAAATATATGAACGTCATGGTAATCAGCACATACGTACCTGCAGAAAGCTCGAAGAAAACTACAACTGTTAGAACAGCCCACATTGCAGACACACCAAAACCATCGTAAAGAGGTTCAAAAGTAGCAGAAGAGTGAAGCCAACGTGAGGGCAAACCCTACTTTAGCTTGGATCATCATTTCCTGATGATTTCCATGCCTTGAGCTTTTGGTGCCCTCGTGTAAAGAGGCCACCATTCTCATGATTTCGAGATGCCATTTCCATTATTGGGAGGAACAGCAATGCCAGATAAAATGGCTAACGAGGATGATAAGTAATGAAACAAAGTTGAAAGAGTTGGAGAAGAGAGCAGAGGATTTATGGCTTCACTAAGAAAATGCTACATTAATCCGTCATACAGCACCATTCAAAGTCTCTAACTTCTGTACTATTTATAAATACTTAATGAGATTTAAGCATGGAATATAACAGGGGGACTGTGGAAGACAAATGTGTTTTTTCAAAAACATTTGAGGAAACACGGTTTGCATTTCATTGTGTTTCCAAACACACTCGGAGAATTAAGGTGTGTTTGATCAACATGGGACACTTGCCAGCATGTTAGTGTGGTCCTCTATTATTTCGGGTGTTTTGGAGTGCGGTAGCGGTTGTTTTTCAAAGTGATTTTTATTTAAAAATACATTAAAATAATTTTTGATATCAACATATCAAAATAATTTGAAAACACTAATAAAATATTAATTTGAATTAAATAAAAAATAAAAAATTTAATTAAAAAAAAACATTTTTAAAATACAAAAACAAATAAGATATTTTGAAACAAAATTCCAAATTAGAAGGGAAAATGGCACAGACAGAAAAAGAGAGAGGGGGTCCGTATATTTCTGGTTAAAAAATAAATATTGGAAATTTCTCAACTTCTCCAATTATAGGAAAAATTCCATTTTCATAAATATAAAGCTATTTGGGAAGTTACTTTAGAGCATACACTTAGAGAGAGGCTATTGCGTGTGCAAATTATATGGCTAACAGTATAGTTGATCTGATGATTTGGGAGGCTCCTTTTCCAGGAAGGGAACATCTCTTTTTGGCTGAATATATGAGTCACCTTTTTTCTAGAGTTTCCTAGTTTTTTTTTATTTTGATGTACCACAAAAAAAATTACTTACATAAAAATAACCAAGTTTGATGTCGAAGTGTTTATCTTGATGAGAGAAGTACCATTGTGATATTTTTGGGTTTTCATATTTACAGAAAAATAAATTGATGTTGAGAGAGAAACTTTTATTTGATTTTATATTTTTAAACAAAATTAGGGGTTTTTTTAAAAAAAATTCTATGACCCAGACACGTGGGTTTGGGTTGGCAGACCAACATGCATGAGCTTATATATAAAAGCCCATGCATGTTGGGTCACATAGGCCCACATGTCTATCCTATTTTTCTTTTCTTTTTAATATAGTCCCACATGTCTATCCTTTATATATATGTTTTAAAGTTAGATTTCTTAAGAATGTTTTTTTAGGTATTGTTTTATTAAATTCTATTTATTTTTTATTTTTGTTTCTCAAACAATTGTTTTTTTTACAACCCATCATCATAATCAAGTTTTTTTTTTCTTTGGTTAATTTATTGTGGTCGCTGATTTTCCTTTTATATATAGTTTATCTTATTTCTTAATCATGTTTAAGCATTAATTATTTCTAGATTTAAGGATGATTTATTACTTTCTTATTTTACTCTTATGTGTTTAAGATAAATTGTGAAGCATGGATTGCATGTGCATGAAGATTGGAAATAAGTGATGTGGACTGTTTCCTCAGAGAATAACCATCTTTGTCGCCTTGATTCGACTCCGATCACTGTTGAATCTATCACAATTTTGGATATTTTGTTCAGCATTAAGTTCTTTACCATCTTCAGGTGAAGATCTGAATCCCAACTCCCGTTGGACCACCACAAGCTGCGTAGCCTGACGAGAAAAAAGGAGACAAATCAAGGTTTTCTACCTTCATCGCTTTGTTCCACCACTCTCTATCGTTCAATCAGCCTCAAATTCTAAGCGAAGGTTCATCTCTGTATGCCTTTCATTCTGGTTGGTGGAGATTAATTTCTTTGATTCCTTTTGAGAGTTATAGCCGAAACCCTATATCTTCAAGAAACCCAATCTCCCCAAAATAGCCTGCCTCCATCTCCTTCATCATCGCTGCAAACCCCACCACCATCATGCAAAACTCACTTTCATCACCACAGAACCCTACCTAGGCTCTGGACAACCACCCCAACCCATCGCCCATGTCCTATCCCCATCCCCTAGCCAAAAAAACCATAATAGCCTACATCCTCCAAACCATGACACAACCTTTGCAAACACCACCGCTACTGGCCAAAAATCCTTCTTGTCATCACCTTCACCCTCCACAAACATTAGCCAACCCACCATAATAAAACCCCACCAAGGCAACCCACCTCACGACCAAGCATCCCAAAATCACCACCACCACAAAATAGCCCTTAAACACCACAAAACTAAATCCTAAACAACCCCCTTCCACCCTATAAGCCTCGTCCTCATGGGTTAAAAATATTCACATCACCACTACTCATCAAAGGTGTACCTTGGAATCATTACCTAGGCATAAAATAGGGAAAACTATGGATGTCACAGAGGATGTTATTAATGAGAGCAATTTATTACGGTAGAGAAGTATTGTTGGATTTTTCCCTGGTTACAAAATGCCTTATCATGCCATGAAAATTATAGCTTTTCGAGTATAGAAGAGTTTAGGTTTGGAGGATGTCATGATGATGGCAAATGGTTTCATGACATTTCATTTCAAAGATGAGGATGATGTCTATTCAATCCTTGAAAAAGAGCCATGAATGTTTGGAGGGAAGACGATTGTGCTATAGGAATGAAATCTCCACTTTGTATTTGATACAAATAGAATTAAGAGATTTCCAGTGTGGGTAAAACTACTTACCATTTCTTTTGTGGACAATAAAAGGTTTGAGCAAGTTGACAACCATAGTTGGGAGACCTCTTTCATGTTATGAGCAGACTTTAAAGTGAACTAGGCTTAACTTCACAAGGGTATATGTTGAGATTGATGCTTCGTTATCCATTATTCATGATTTGAGTTTACTTGCAGCTTATCAACTAAGCCTATCTCGATTCATATTAAATATGAATGGAAGCTGAAAATGTACAGTACTTGCTAAGTTTTTGGGCATTCATGTGAGATTATTAAACCTGATTTAAATAAGATTGACCTGTTTAAGTTTAACAATGGAGGTGATGCTCTAGCAACTAGTACCGTTCCTATTAAGAACTTGAGCACGAATAAGATTGCAACTTATTCGACCAAAGAACATAATGTGGATTTAAAAATTTAAAAATTTAAAACTTATTCAAAATAAAAAAATAATAATCAAAAGAATGAGAATCAAATTTAAAAGATTTAAAAATGAAAGGGGGTTGAATTTGAAAAACATTTGTAATTTTATAGATTATTCAAAATAATAATAAAAATGACATGGGCCAAATGTGAAGAAAAAGAAAGTGAAGAGGTTGGTGCTGAATTCAGGAAAAAAAGAGAAGAAGGCAAAAAAAAAAAAAAAGGGTCGTTAGCACCAAACCAGATGCATGTTTGCTCCACGCCCACACCATCACGTAGGGAATGCCGAGATCTTTCAAACCCTCCCGGAAGGACCAAAGTGCCTCTTAGTAATAGGTATCATATCTTTTTATTTGAGAGTTAAATTAGTAATTTTAATGTGCAATTGTAACTATCCTAAATTTAAAGCATATTGTACATTTCACAATAATACTTTGCATGAAGAATACTTGATTTTTTTTTTTTATATATAACCTTTAACAACTTGATTAATTTCATGTAATTTCATTAAATTAGAAATAATTCCAATGAGATTTTGACAGAATTTCTTCTTAAAAAGAGGCCTCCTTAAAATTTCACTTCTTGTAATTGACACATTAACACTTTATATATATCATATCCAACTATTCTGGATCACCATATATATATATATATATATGGCAGTCTTAGGCCTACCCTATTATTTCCTTATTCAATCAAACATAATCCATAATATATAATTGAATAGAGTTATATTCATACAACAATAAGTTAAACAACTAGGAACATGTGACATCATAATTAATTTTCATTACAAAATACATATTTTTTAAGTTTCAAGTACTAATACATAACCATAGGATACGCTGAACGTTTATGAGCGCACGTGCACACACACACACAATCTAGAGTAAAAATCAAAGTTGAAAGTAAACTACGGCTCCAGAAAAATATATAAAATACTTGAAAATCAACATACAATTTTAAAAATTACAACAAAAAATTGCATTTTTATACATTTATGACATACATGTATTTATACATACATAATTATCACCATATACAATCATTATTTATCACAAGTAGAAAATCCCCCCATTTGATTCCTTAAGATTCATTCTATATTCCTTCCTTAGTATTTGATCTTTAGCCGGGAAATACATGGACAATACAACAATGCTGGTATTAGCTAAACCAATATCATTAATATCCATTCACATTGACGATTAATCAATGTTGATATCAGTGCTCCCAATATCATTAGTTTTCACCAAATGAGCAACTAATCAATTTAATATCGATATCAACTACACTGATATCACTAGTATCAATACATATGGATGACTAATCTATATCGATACTAGTACTTCCCATATCATTAGTACCACTGAATGGACAACTAATAAATCAAATGTTAATATAGTTACACTTATATCATTAGTATCCATATATATATTGATGACTAATCAATAATTTTAATAGACTTTCTTATCCTTACATTTCTTCCCTTTCTTTGTTTCACTTTAGAGTTACTGAACATTTTAATATAGCTAAACACTAATGAATTATTTAATTTTTAAGTAAAAGTGTTGAGCGTTTATCTGTTACTTGGGATGATGATACTCTTCCTATCTAGAGCCTCGTTACTGCAATTTCTTCTACAAAAACAAGATTTTAATCATTATCATCATATTCATTTAATCTTAGAAATTATATCTTGGTTCCATATTTAACACATATTTATCACAATTTTTAAATATGGCCATATCATATTTCATTCATATATACAACACATTCATGTTTGGAAAACATATTTTCCATATTCATTTTAACTATCCTAAAATAATTTAGGTTAACATCATGTAATGTCCTTATTTGTAAACATGAAATAACATCAAGATCTCAAGTTTCTAGGAAATTCTCTTACCATAATAACACCTTTATACATTGACATATTTTTTATTTATTTAAGTTCAAAACCAAAAGTTCATTAACACAATATAAGTTCATTTATTTTTTCTACAAGTCAAACTTACCTTCTATTTTTCATGGCATTCATTTCAATTTCTTGTTCAAGGATCATTCCAATATATTTTAGTTCAAGTCCAACCACAATATAATATAACATCGCATTCAAAGTCCATTCTCTTTCATTTATTAACAAGGTCGATTTAACTTTCTATATATTGTTCTAAATCAATATCCCATATATACACATCATTTATGCAATTTTTATACACAATTTTACACAACAATTCAAGCAAATTTCAACATAATTCATGTTATCATTTTCAAGCTAATCCTCCCATTTTTTTCCATATTCACAAATTACAGCCAAGTAAGCTTTGTCTCTTTTAAAATTTTCTAAGTTAAACATCTCACTTCACACATTCATTTATCATATTTATCAACCCACAACACTTGGAGTAACCTTTTTTAATCTTACCACCAACCTTTTAATCCATTTAATTAATATCTAAAATTGTTCTGACTATCAATCCTAAGCGTATTTATTCCAACACCAATACAATTTACAAGGCTATTTTAATCAAATCATACCACAACTAACATTTTTTTCACATGCAATGCAAAGAACATACAAATTTCAACCCAACTAAAAACTCATTTTAATATAATTTTTCATTCATACACGTCACATAGTCACATACATTCACAAGTTTCAAACAAATTCCTATCATGTGCCCATTACCCATCCATGGCCGGTTTCAAAGGGTAGGGTTCTTCCTTGGTTTATTTCAATTTTTTCTATAATTTTTTCTAGTTTTCACCTTCTCATGTTAACATAATTAATTTTCTTCAACGTATTAACTTTCCAAACATTTCTCAAGAAATTTAGAATCAAAATTTAGGGGTTTTCCCTTCTTTCCTTCTAAAATAAATAGAACAACAAAATAATAGATAAAAAAACATCTTCCCAACCAAGTTAGTTCAATTTATGGGCTTTTGTCAATATTTTCGTCCTCTCCTTCCTCTTTTTTCAAAGTTTATTGTTTCCTTCTCTAAGTCCTAACCCCCTCCCATTATTCTTCCCGTCTTGCTACTTTTTGGTGTCAATTTCTCTACAAAGCTTCACTTTTTCACCGATGTTTAAGTAAATGAAGCAAGAAAAAGAAGAATGGAAGGAGTTTTTTTGAGCTCGTTCTCTATTTTAAGCGGCTAGAACAGTCGGCCAGTACATAAATAGAAAGGGGTCATTTTCATTTATTTATAAAAATATCACTACCTAATCTATGTGTTATTTTTTATATTTTTTTCTGACCATGAGTACTCTCACAACGCTTTATCAAACTTTGATTATTATTGATTTAAAATTTTAATCTAAAATAAAATATGTTGGGAGATTCCTTATAAATTTTTAGCCTAATCAAATGATCAAATTAAAATATATATTTAATATCATAAAATTAAATAATAAATAATTTTACACAAAAAATCCAAAATTTAGGTACAATTTATTTACTTAAATCATCATAGTTTTTTTTTAAACTAATTCATTTGACATTTCCATCCATACTAAAAAATTTTCTCTTAATTTATTATTTTTAAATTAAGCATTATCTTTTTTTTGTTGCTGGAGTTTACAATAATAAAAAACAAAAATTCAATCTAGCCCTATATAATTTATAAAAAATAATTGTATCATAATAAAAAGACCACTTTATTTTCAATGTCTAGCTTAAAAATTTAAAGATTAAACAATAATTTTATCATTATACTATTAGAATAATATTTTGTTCCTTAGAATACAATAACTTTACTAGTTAATTATATTGTGAAATAAAAAATAACCAATTTAACTTCGTATAATTCATAAAAAATAATTGTGTCATTATAAAAAATAACCTTCACTTTAATACCTAATTCAAAAGTTTAATAGTTAAGAGGTAATTTTATCGCTACCATGTTACAACAAATAGTTGGGTAAAGTAACTTCCATTCTTTTTTTTTTTTTTTTTTTTAAATTAATTTAATGCGCGGAAAATTCTCTAAAATTTCTCCCCATCCTCGCAGTCTCACCTTAAAATCCTCTAAGAATTGCTGTCAGCCATGGCTGGTGCTTGCTCAAACAAGATCATAGACGTGTTCTGGCACGAGGGCATGCTAAACCATGAAACTGGAAAGGGAGTTTTTGACTCAGGAACTGATCCTGGGTTCCTAGACGTGTTAGAGAAGCACCCAGAGAACTCAGACAGGATCAAGAACATGGTTTCTATACTTCAGAAAGGTCCCATCTCTCCATACATTTCTTGGCAACATGGAAGACCTGCTCAATTCCCTGAATTGCTCTCTTTTCACGCCCCAGGTAACTCTTTCTTTCTTATTATTCAGATCAGCAATTCCCTAGTTTTGAACCTATTGAATAGGAAAGTTGCTATCTTGAAGCCGTTTAGAGTTTTAAAGTTTTTGCTTATATGTTTTATTGGCAGAAAGAAAATAGGTTATTTTTTTCAATCTGTTGCATCGTGTCTGATTTTTTTCATTTATGTTAAAATTGCAGAGTACATAGATGAACTAGTTGAAGCAGATAAACAAGGAGGGAAGATGATTTGTGCCGGAACTTTCTTAAATCCTGGCTCATGGGATGCTGCACTTCTTGCTGCTGGCACTACACTATCAGCAATGAAGCATATTCTTGACGGGCATGGAAAGCTTGCTTATGCATTGGTTAGGCCGCCTGGTCACCATGCTCAACCTAAACAAGCAGATGGGTATTGCTTCCTTAACAATGCTGGTCTTGCGGTTCAATTGGCCTTAGATTCAGGGTGCAAAAAGGTTACAGTTATTGACATTGATGTTCATTATGGAAATGGAACAGCGGAGGGATTCTATCGGACAGATAAAGTACTTACCGTATCCCTTCATATGAACCATGGTTCATGGGGTCCATCTCATCCACAGAATGGATCTGTTGGTGAGCTAGGTGAAGGAGAGGGTTTTGGCTACAATTTGAACATACCTCTTCCTAATGGGACAGGCGATAGGGGATATGGGTATGCCATGAAGGAGTTAGTTGTCCCAGCTGTTCACAAATTTGAACCTGATATGATAGTTTTTGTTGTTGGCCAAGATTCAAGTGCTGTAAGTACCTTTAATTCGATGATAGACCATTGCCAAATTGTTACTATGGTATGAGGTAAGGTTATGCATGTAAACATATGCATATTAGTTTGACAATATAATTATACATGCATAAATATGTTACTGTTTGTGTATTTATATATTTCCATATAACATGTCTAATGGGAATACACAGAGGAGTAATAGTGTAAGGGAAACTGAAGAACTGAAATGAGTACGGCATATGACATTGAAATATGTTTACAGCTCTACAGGATGTAGAAATAGGAAAAATGAAAAATTATATGGAAGAGACCTTCAGATTGATCATTAATTAATCCTTTCCCCCTTCTCCTCTCTTTTTAACCCTTTTTTGTCTTATACAACCTGAAAGTAGCAAAGCACAGGAGACAACTGAGTGAATTATGGATACATGAGAAAAAAGCAAGCTTGTGAACTAGTTAAACCTTATACTTCAATTTTTTGGATATATTTTTACTACATGTACTAATATTCAATATTCTAGAGAGCTTTCTAGACTAAAATGTCAGTTTTGTGTTTCTAGACTGCAAATTATTAGTAACTTGGCTTTGAAAAATAAATATGAAAATATTTGTGTCCCCTTACAAATTTACGCATCCTAAGTTGTTCTCTCTCTCTCACACACACCCTCCAGATGGATTCCCCTTTCTTCTTTTTGTGGTTTTCCTCGTAACTTGAACTGTGCATGTTTGTTATGAAGTTCCTCGATTGCCATCATCTCTAGCTATAATTGTACTTCTTTGATGAGCATTTCTCAGATTTTGCCTTCTTTTTCTAAAACGTTAGTGTTTAAAACTTCGATCTCCTTACTGAGTCGCACTGCTTGCTTCAGTTTGATCCAAATGGAAGGCAATGCTTGACAATGGATGGGTATAGAGAGATTGGACGGATAGTTCATAGTCTGGCAAATAAACACAGTGGTGGGAAGATTCTTATCGTCCAAGAAGGAGGATACCACATCACGTACTCAGCTTACTGTCTTCATGCAATACTTGAAGGTGTGCTTGACCTTCCCCAGCCTCTGTTATGTGATCCCATTGCATATTACCCAGAGGATGAGGCTTTTGCTGTGAAATTTGTTGAAGCCACCAGAAAGTACCATAAAGAAATGGTTCCGTTTGTAAAAGGAACATGATTAGAAGGTATGATATTCAAAGCCCATTTTTTATTTATGATTCATACGCTACATGTATTTTTAATATTATGTCATGCTATCATAGGAACAGCAAGAGTTTAATGTGAATTAGGCTTTTACTTGATTTCCTAATTTATAGCCCTACATTTGCATTGGTCGTAGTTTTATGTACCACTGATCACACAATGATGTGCATGGTAGAATAGAAACAACAATAGAGTTTAATATGTTGTGTATATGATGATTTATCTTAATCCTATTGAGCTGACCAAGACAAGTAGCCATGCAAAGTTTGAAGTGAATAAATTTAGGAGTTGACAAATGACTTTCTTTGGATCTGGAAGAGCTTCCTGAAAGTATTATCTTTGTTAATAGAAGGTTTAATTCCTAGCTTTTAGGCCATTATTTCCATGCTAATTGTTATATACTCCGATTGGTTATATTTATTATGTGAGGAATTACATGTTTTATTTCCCTTTTATTCTTTGTCTGGAGGTTTGAATATTTTGTTCCCATTTTAAGATACCAGATCCATATATGGCGAAATTGGTAGATGCTGAGGACTTATTGGATTGAGCCCTGGTATGAAACTTGCTAAGTGATAAATTCCAAATTTAGAGAAAACCCGGAAAAAAAATGGAAGGAAAAGTTTTGAATCGTTCATTAACATATGATGCTGTTTTCAGTGGCTTCTTATGGTTGTAAGAGAAGGAAAAAAAAAAAAAACTCAGACTCTTGAGAAAAGGCTTTCTGAAACTTAGCCCCTTGGAGTGAGCAGTCTTGATATTGATTTTTTTTAAAAATTTGTTAGCCTCAAGTAAGTTTAATTCCAATTGCTTATCTATTTCTGAGCTCTTTGCAGTAGTTCAGAATAATGTAGACTCTCGCAATATATTCTGCACAGCTTCATGCATACAGTTGCATGTTTTTTTTTTAGATTCTCACAGATCAATCCTAATATTCTTTGCCTTGTTAGGGAGTTTTGGTCTGGAACATTCTAAATCAGGAAGATCTTGATGACCTGTTCCCTGCCAACTCTTCGCCGTTCACTGTGTTTTGTATTGTTATGTTCCATTGCCATGTTAAAATTGCCTGTGTATTTATGAGACAGTGTTAGAGGTCATCTTTTATCTGTGTAGATGATTTGGTTCCTAGCTAGGATTTTCTCAAGATTTGCCAATGAAGATATTGCTCTCCATATGGTTAACCATTTTTCTGAGCTTCACACGTGCACTAAATGCTTATTTGAGTGATAATGTAACTAACCAAATAAGCCATAGTCCAAACAATCCAGTGCCTGTCTTTCTAATGTTTGATAGCCATCAAATTCAGGTTCTATTTATTTTTTATTTTGTTTTATTTTTTTGCAAAAAGAGTAGAGGAAAGAAATAATAAATTCATTAGAAATAAAAAGGGATGGAAAATGTGATATTTTCTGCACCAGTGAGTCTATGCTTTGTTGAAGTTTTTTGGCAAAAACATAGAACTTCTGCTAATAATTGTATAAAACATAAGGCTATGGTTGTGGGACAAACGAGTTCAAAATATTTAGGTTGCAAGTGTTGCCCCTTCTGATATAGGACATATTGGAGCCTTTATTAGCTTTTTGGAGAGCCAGAAATTTAGGGATTACTATATGATTTCAAATTATAGCTGAATAGCTTAGCGAAGATCTATTTAAGATTGACTAGGTTGGAATTTGGAGAAAGAGACGATTCTTGGGAACTTAAATTTGTGGTACAGTAAATTCTGTGCAGCACTGAACTCTGGTCTTTGTGTTTCTTTAACGTTTTATGTTGTGCAACATATGGAAAATCTGTGTGCCCAACATGTTTATCTTCTCTTTGCCTTCTTCCAAGTACCTCTGCCCAATTGTTATTCTCTCAGCTCCCTGTGTTCTCATTCAGCATTTCACATACTTAGCAACAATATTTTGAGGTAAAATTACTCTGTGCAGCTCTTAGCTTGAGCTTGAAAGCATTGAACAATGCCAAATTCATTTATGGTCAAGGCATTAGACAAAACAAACATACTTTACAGATTTTCCATTGATTTTTTTCCATGTCTGTCCATAAATTTATGTTCAAGTAATACTCAACATATGTAGGTCACTGCAGCAAGGTGGAGGATTGACATCAAATTTTACCAACTATTCAAGCTGATGAGAAGCTCCCGTTCCGTGGTGGACATCAAAGATTTGGAAAATGGACTGTCAATATAGGTGAAGGATGATGTTGATCATATAAAACCATCGTTTGTGCCAAGAAACTTGGTATGAGAACTGTACTATAGGAGTTGATGTTTGTTAAAAAATTTAAAATCCTGGGATGGTAGTGATAAACTGTGTACTATCCTTTGCTGCTGATCATTTTAAGTATAGACACTTAATTGTCACAGTCACCGCTTTATAATTTACTGATAGTTTCTAACATCTGTCATATATTTTTTGTACTTGTCATTCATGACATCTGTGGGTTAAAATCATAAAGTTTTTCCATTGTGGAGTTTTTCCTTGTCCTTTGTTTGCTGATATGCATAGCAATCACCACCCATTCAGCTTTAGTTTCTGCTGACTTGTTCTTCAAAAATAATGCCTTTCTTTACTTGCTCAGCGCTTCCACATCAATGAACAGTAATTCAGAATACAAATCTTACTGCAACTCCACCGGCTTTGACGGAAATTTTCTTGGAGATTTCCATTTCTGCTCATGATCTGACGTCCACCATTTATATGAAGTCATTAAGGGCATTTATTGTAGTTCTAGTATGTGATCTGGTTTGCATGGGATTTATCAGGAATCCCTCTTCAAGGGAAAAAGAACTGGTTTCTACTAACATTAGAATGAATCTGCATTTTGTATCTCTGATTCCATACTAATTGAGACATCCTTTCTTCATCAAGGAAGGTCAGGCCCCCTTTGGAACATCCTGGTTATCCTTTCCTGTCAAATGCATCTGAACATTTATTATTGTTTTGATAGCTTAGGATATTTGATTTGCATGTGCATGCACAAACAAAAGTTTACTGCTCCACCAGTTATCTAATGACCAAACTGATGTTTTCCTAGAAGTGTCATTTCTGGTTTTCTTCCCCCCTTGTATAGATGGACATTGGGGCAAGTATATATTCTGAAAATTAGCAGGTTTCATTCATTTAACAGGACACAACAAGAAACCTTTTGCACGTTAATTCAGTTCCGAAGGCATCTTGATTATATTTTTGCTGTTTTTTGTTTCTATGCTTGATGTAAAATCCTGTATTCCATGCATGTGCTTTGCATCAGTCATTTTTGTGAGTTGTCTACATTGAATACATGGAAGATGCCAAGTACATGTAATAATTCAATGTTGGAGCTTGTCATCCTGCAAGGGGGGCTGAAGTTTACTGGGTTTATACTGACTTGTCCAGGCTGATAGAGACATCTTCGCAACCGCACATGATTCAATAAATGATCCCAATGAGCTCAGGAATTCATGAATTACGACATGCTGTCAGGCGTGGTAAGGATAATATCATAGTGTGGCTGTTGGGTGGATTATTATTGTATGGGGTAACATATAAATAGACTAATACCCAGGTTTTCTGTATTTCCATAGCATGATAGAAGAAGAAGAAGAAGAAAAGACTTTAATTTCTTGTCAAGATACAAATCTTAATCTTGTCATCCAAAAATTCTCCTTGACATAATATATATTCATGCTTAGAAACCATGTTTAAGTTTGACATTGCTTCTCAAGATCATCCCTCCTTTCAATGCTTAATGCCCGATTGGTTTTGAGGTGCAATCTCAGTTTCTGTAAAATGCCTGTCGAAGGGTGGCAGATTCTGCCGTGTTAATTAGGGGCATGAGATCAAATTTTGATCTTTATTTTTTGTTAGAATAAATTTGTTCCAATTGAAATAATTGGACGAGTTTTGAAATTTATTGTATTGATGAAAGTAGCAGTTTTTCAGGTAATGCTCAAAGCCCTTATCTGCACAACAATTTGGTATGCTCAAAATTAGTGGATGATAAAAAAGAGTTGAAGCTAAATCAATTTCTTTCATTTCTAATCTCCTCCTCCTTATTTTTTCTCAGCATCAAAGCTTTAATTTCGCCAAGAATCACGTGAAACAAATGAACTCGAGATAAGGTTTATGGGTCAACAGGGTTAATCTAGATCGACTCAATTTTTTTTAAAAAACCATAACGATGTTGTTTAATAATTTTTTTTAAATTAATGGATTGATGATCGAGTTTTGATCAGGTCAAACTATATTTTTAGCCGGGTTTTGTTTTTGTAATTTTTTCAATTCAGATTAGTTTATTTTTTTTTTTTTCTGGCCAAGTTTTGAATTAATAAAACAATGATTTAAATCCTAGAATTTAATGATATAAGCAATTGTCATGATTCTTGCCCTATTTCGTTCTTTCAAATTCTCGCTATTATTTAATTAATTCCATAAAATACAAGCTTTGTGATGTTTTTTCTTCTACTGTAAAATAGGCGACTCAAGTATTTCTTGGCATGGCATGGTTAAGAATTCAATGAAGTAATGATCGGTATCGTAGTTTAACCATATTTTTGAGATATTTTAAATTTTTTTATTTTTATTTTTAATATGTATGGATATTAAAAATAAAATTTAAAAATAAAAAATATTATTTTAATATATTTTAAAATAAAAAAATATTTTAAAAAATAATTTATATCACACATCCATCAACACCAGCAGCACTACGGTGTCATGGCTTTACGTGGACAAGGGAACGTGATGCTATTTTAATGTCCACGTAAGCAGAAACTTCCATTTTCAAAATGGCCCTCCACCAAATGGACCGTCAAGCACTATTTCTTTGTCCATTAGCGACCATAGGATAGGAGATTAAGATTAATGATTTTAATAGTCTCAGTCCTTTTATTTTATTTTAATTTGTTTTGTGGCCCAGCCACAGCCAGCCATGGAGATTCATACTTTCGGTTATTAATAATTGCACCAAATATTTCAGCATCAATTGTCATTTGTTATTGATGGATTTGCATGATCTTGGTGTTGTCTTTCTGACTGCATAGGCTTGTGGCTATCTTCTTCTTTGATTTTTCTTTAATGATTTGATTTGATTTGATTATTAAATAATTAAAAAGAGCAAATGTAAATCTATTTCTCCCACCTAGATGTAGAATTTAGCGCTAGGAAATTCTCAAACTCTAAATTTAACAACCGTTGAAATTCAATAATTTATAAAATTTTCTAATAAGAAATAGCTTAGTTTAAGAAAAATATCTCATTTATTAAAATTCTAATTAAATTGAAGGTTTTAATCCAAATTTAATTTTTTTTAAAAAACCAACAAGAAAAAAATCTTAAAGAATAACTGTACTTAATTTAAGCTTGAAAACAAAAACATATGACAAACTAGTCGTTCTTGTAAACTTGAGTTGTTATAATAATTTATCAAAATTTTAATTTTATCCAACGACCAGATCAAAATTTATGCTTGTTTTTGTCAAAACATAAATTTTTTTAACAATTAAAGAATTAAAAGAATAAAATTAATTGTAACAAGAATAATGAAGATAATAATCCACACCAAATAATGAAGATAGTACAAACACTTTGAATATAATATTATAATTAATCTATTCACAAAATAAACTTCTTGTATTACAACTTAACCAAATTAGTTCCTTCAATCTCTTTGTTTTTATCCTTTAGACCAACTTTTTCTATAACTTTAGAAAAATAATATTTTCTTTTGTCTTTTTTTATTTTAATTTCAATCTCATGAGTAAATTCAACAACTTGCTTTAGCTTTTCATCAATTCAATTCACTAACTTAAGTTTGTCTTTCAAGTTTCACTTGTATATTTTGTTCCTCTAAATTTTTAGTATATTTAGTGAATTTAAGTTATTCTTTCTAGAATGATGATAATTATGACATTTTAGCTATTGATTCACCAATATCACTCTCCAAGCTCTCTTTTTATGGTCTAAAATGTTGGCTATGACCAAAATATTGTGTTATGATACTCGTTCAAACAGAAAAAAGAAAAGATTCACTAACTATATTTAAGTTTCATCATTATCTTTTTTGATGAGATGATATATTTATGTTCAACTACATAATGTATCTTAAAAACTCCTATCCTAGTATATGAGAGACGAAATGTTTTTTACTCAATAAATATATGATAAACATTATACTATACTATTAAAATAACTAAGGCTTTATATGGTACTTTATTATTCGTATGAACAATAACAAAATATTAATATACTAGTTTAATTGTTTTTTTAAGAGCTCTTATTCCTTATGCCATCTTAGTGAGGTCACATAACACCCACACTCCATGGATCACTTTTAAATAGAGGGCTCTCAAGCCTCATGTCATCCTAGAAAGGTCACATACTTCCCACACTCCAATACAACCACTCTCCATGGGATGAACTTGATCTCCCTAGTGAATTAACACCACCCTCTATGAGTCCATTCTCTTTGCCCTTTATAAATTTTTCTAAGTATGAGCTCTTTCTCCATGAGTTTCTTATCTGTCCCTTAGAAAGTTTTTTTTTAGGTATTGATATTGGTCTATCACCCTAGCCATTTAGAAACTTTCTTAAGTTTAAGGTCTTCCTTCATGGATTCCTTCCGCTCCTTATAAATTTTTTTAAGTATAGATGTTGACATGGGTCCATCCTTTTAGCCACTTAGAAATTTTCCAAGTATGGGCATCGACATGGGTCTATCCTCCTAGCCACTTAGAAAGTTTTTAAATATAGACGTCGACATAGGATTTTCCCCTAGCCACTTAGAAACTTTCCAAGTACAAGCTCTACTTTCTATAAACTTCCCTTAGCCTCTTAGAAATTTTTTTAAGTATAGACTTACCTTTCATAGTCCCCCCGTAAGCCAATTAGAAATTTTCTAAGTATAGGTTCCTCTATGGTTTCCCTCTTTATAATTAAATTTTTTTTCCCAACCATGGTATATACCCTTACACACATGCTCTCTAATATATTACCTGTGGTTTTCACCCTTCTTCTCATACGAAGAAAACTTGATAAAACTCATTGTACTAAGCATTTTTATAAATCTTTGCATATTATTATCACAAAGACTACGAGGGCTATTGATAAACCCAAATTTAACGGGCCAAAAACCTTAGAAAGGCCTAAAAAAATCCTTATGGGTTTCAACCACCACGCCTAATCCCAACTACTACCAAGAAGCCCATACTTGGCGCCAAACCGGTGATGAGCATGCACCCCAACACCCATATAGGCTCGGGATACCATGCCCGAACCTAACATACTTTGGTCCAGACAGCGTGTTTGGACCTATTTTTCATCTCTAATGGGCTTGACACCTTACCACGTGCCCAACACTTCATTGAGAGTTTTTCTAGAATCCTACGCGGGTCCTTTAGTATTTTATATTGATCCAATATATATTGTTTTGAGTAGAATACAACTCAAAATATCACAAGAGTGAAATTACATTTAAAGTTCTCATCTTAAAAAAAAAGAAACAAGACTCACGGGGCTATAAATATATCGTGAATCCTTTAAACTCAAGATTCACAATTTATTCATTCTTAACATTTTCAGCATACATATTTTAAGAGCATCTTTCTAAAATATCATTGCACTTTCTCTTTTTACAAAGTTACTTACTTAAGTATTTGAGAGTCTCTGTATCCATCAAAAGAGACCTTTTGCACATAGCAGTTAGCAGTCACCTTGGCTTACTGTGCATCACCACTACCGATTCTACGAACCACCTGAGCTTTTCATATCAAGTCACTAAACACCTTGGCTAGGGATAATATATTGGACTGCTTGAACTAAAAGATTAACTGATTATCCAACACATCAACCTTATTCTTAAGTATTTGGATTCTAGGGCCTCATCAAATATACATATTTAGAAATTTTTTAGGATCGAAGCAAAATTAAAAATTTAGGTTATACATTGTGACATTATCTTTATATCAAATTATTTCCTTTCTATAAGATTTTAACTATGATCACAAATTTCAAAAGTGTTCCATTCTCCATTCTATCTATGTATATTTATATTATTTTTTCAAAAGAGAAAAAAAAATGTTCCATTCTACATAATGTATGGGATGGTGGGTAAATGACCCTATGTTTCCTTTGATTACATTGCAAAATTGGATTTTCTTTTTAAATCTTTGTTTCACATATGGGGTCTTATGTTACCTATTTTAGCTGTACTACTATCATTCCGTTTCCATAATCTATGCAAAAGGATTAAGAACTACTATATTTAGAATTTAAATTTCTAAAAATGAGTGCACAATTCAGGTCCATGATGCTATAATGCATTATAAAGGTGTGTTTGGGAACGCGGTGCAAACCGTGTTCCCTCAAATTTTGAATTTGTTTTTTGTTTAAAATAAATTTTTTTATGTTTTCATATGGTTTTGATGTGCTGATATAAAAAATAATTTTTAATTTTTTTTTATTTTGATGCATTTGTAAGCGAAAAACACTTTGAACCGTCACAACTATCACAATCCCAAACACACTTTAAGACTAGTTTTATGACATGTTTTTTTTATATATACATGATACCCTAGGAATTTTACGTTGATTTTTTATATGCTATAATTAGGTATGCAATTTGATATATTTTGCAATACATCCCTAGTATCACTAGATGTACAATCCTATAGTCTATTTAGAACCATGTGAATTAAATTTAATTCATAAAATTGAATGAATTCTCATGTTTTAAACTTTTTTAAGGATATTGATTTGAATTTTAAATTAAATTAAATTTATAAAAAAGGTGCAAAAATAGATCTAATGAAAAACCATTTGATTTGCTATAATAATATCTCATGAAATTAATATTGAAAACAATATTCCATAAATACTCACATGCTAACACATACCCTTTTTTTTTCTATCTATCTCATAAACCTCTTTCTTTCTTCTTAAAAACATTTGACAACACAATATCCTTTCTTTTTTTACTTGATATTAATCATCGTCAAGATATTCTTGTTTCTTATAAGGTATGTTATTAATCTTTTTCCTTTTTTCCCTTTTTTTTTAGTTTTTGCCCAAATCTTTCTTTGTTTTTTTTTTTTTGTTTTTGCTTCGCCAATTTTGGGTGGATGATTTTTTTTTTGATAAGAGGTGGAAGATGGTTGATTGATGTATGAATAAGTATAAATTAAAAGTAATGTAATATTTAAAATTATAGATAATATATTGGAATAAAAATGGTATAACAAGTATCAATTTCTACTTTTTAAGTGGAGTAATAGTAGGTAAAGTTAGGCGTGATTATTTTCGGTTCGGTTTGGTTTTTATCAAAAAAAAGTAATCAAACCAATTTTTTTTTAAAAAAACCAAACCCGAACCGAAACCGGTTCAAACTAACTGATTTCGGTTCGGGTTTTAGGACAAAAACCGGTTCAAACCGGTTTGGCTCGGTTTAGGCTTAATTTTTTCAACTTGGCTCGGTTTCAGGCTTATAAAACCAAAATCAAACTGAACCGATCGGTTTTTTCAAAATTTTAATCGGTTTTTTTTCATGATTTGATTTTTTCGGTTATTTTTTCTCTCTCGATTTTCTCGGTTTTTTTTTTATTTTTTTACTCATCCCTATATAAAGTTTATTAGCTCAATCAAATCATTTTTTGAATTGCTATCTAGTATCATTTGCTTATCTAGTACATGGCCTGTAAATTTATAATCATTGACATGTTTATGAACTACAAGCTTTGTCAATACTCTTAATTAAAATTTATTGGAATATTTATACATTTCTTTTTTCTTAACATCCCAAAAAAAAGATTTTGACTAAAAGTTTTTTTTAACAAATATATATTTTCATCCAAATTTGGACCCACTCCTCAATAAAAAAAAATACCTTGTAAATAGACTAAATACTTTGAAAAAAAAAGGCACTCCAATGTTAAACGAAACAAATATGGAACCCAAAACAATGTAAATACAGTAGTGGTAATAATCCAGAAATTTAACAAATTCTTCTTTGGTGGTCAAACTTGGGAGTTTATAAATTCCTGGATACTAGGAAGCAGTGAACAAAAACAATACAAACGCAAGTGAATGCTGTCAACATTCAACCGACACGACACGACACGACACAAAGTAGTAGAAGTAGTTGAGTCATCCATATTTGGACCCACTCCTCAATAATCCCAAGAGATTTTTTAAGCTTCCACTTACCGACATCAATGGAGCTTCTTGGCTTCACAAGCTCCCTAGCCTAGGGCCCACATGTTTTATATTATAGAAAGATTAAAAAAAATATAATTATTAATTATAATCACGACACTGCAAAATGTTTTACAAGTTTTTTTTTTTTCACATTAGTATTGTTAAGAAAATATTTTTCAATGGATCCTGTGATTACATGCACTGACTGCCACTATCTTCTGAGCTGCCACCTTTTGAGGGTAAAATTGCCATTTCATTTAGCATTGG
Organism: Populus x sibirica; assembly: GCA_019202695.1. Lineage (NCBI taxonomy): Eukaryota > Viridiplantae > Streptophyta > Magnoliopsida > Malpighiales > Salicaceae > Populus > Populus x sibirica. Next base: position 350,624 of record JAGMVL010000957.1, read on the forward strand.
AAAACAAATTATTATTATTACGTCTGCGTTTGCAAGGATAGGAGATCAAGAAAGGGGTGGGGAGAGTGTCAGTCATGGTGGTGTACTTCTATACTTTTTAGGTCTGGCTGTTCGAAGATTTAGCTAAACATAAAAAACCCTCAAGTAGTGGATGATAGTCTAACGTACTTTTCTTTATCTCAATCTGTTTTGGGCACGATTTCCTTTTCTTCGTCTTCTTCACTCTCCTTCAAAATCTAATCCCTTTTCTACTTCCATTTCCTGTTCTCTTCAAAAACTTTTGAAACAAATGTTAATTTTTTGCACCTGGATCTTGTTGTTTACATCCTTTTATGGTAATTGACATGTGAAAGTCTTAGTTTTTATTTGGGATTATAAGGTACATTGGGAGGGTTGGTTTCGTTCTTTTAGTATGGTGATTTGATAATGGGAGGTGAAAGTATGAAGCTTTGCAACATTGTATGTTTTTTGTTGGGTTTCGTTACATTGTGTTATAGTTCTACGGATCCCAGTGACCTTAAGATCTTGTTAGATTTCCAGAATGGGTTGGAAAATCCAGAGCTTCTCAAATGGCCAGCCAAGGGTAACGATCCTTGTGGCCCTCCTTCATGGCCTCATGTTTTCTGTTCGGATGGCAGAGTCACACAAATTCAGGTCCAAAACATGGGTCTTAAAGGACCCCTCCCTCAAAATTTCAACCAGCTCTCAAAACTTTACAATATAGGGCTTCAAAGAAACAACTTCAATGGAAAACTACCCACCTTTAAAGGACTGTCTGAACTGGTATATGCTTTCTTGAATGGCAATAATTTTGACACTATCCCATCTGATTTCTTTGAGGGACTTAGTAGCATAGCGGTTTTGGCCTTGGATGGCAATAGTTTGAATGAGAGTACAGGATGGTCTCTGCCCAGTGAATTGGCAAGTTCTGTTCAGTTGACGAATTTTTCAGTGTCTTCATGCAATTTGGCTGGTCCATTGCCTGATTTTCTAGGCAGCATGCCATCTCTTAGTAATCTAGAACTTTCTTACAACAGATTGTCTGGTGAAATTCCTGCAAGTTTTGGGCAATCTTTGATGTCAATTTTGCTTCTGAATAATCAAGAAGGAGGGGGCATGAGTGGTTCAATTGATGTTATCGCAAACATGACATCATTGTCACAATTATGGCTTCATGGGAATTCTTTCTCTGGAACAATACCTGAGAAAATTGGAGATTTGTCTTTGTTGAGAGATCTTAATCTCAACGGAAACAAACTTGTCGGTTATATTCCTCAGAGCTTGGCAGATATGCAGCTGGAGAATTTGGACTTGAACAATAATCAGCTAATGGGTCCAGTGCCAGTGTTCAAGGCTGGTAAGGTTTCTTATGACTCCAATCCTCTTTGTCAATCTAAACCTGGAGTTGAATGCGCCCCAGAAGTTTATGCACTTTTGGATTTTCTTAGTGGAGTGAATTATCCTTCAAATATTGCTCCTCAGTGGTCTGGTAATGATCCATGTCATGGGCCATGGTTGGGATTGAATTGTGATTCTAATTCAAAGGTTTCTGTTATAAATCTGCCTAGACGTAATCTTACTGGCACCCTTAATCCTTCAATTGCAAAATTAGATTCACTGGTTCAAATTGGACTTGGAGGAAACGATATAGAGGGCACAATTCCCAGCAATTTGACAAACTTGAAGTCTTTGAGATTGTTCGATGTCAGTGAAAACAATCTAGGTCCTCCTTTGCCCAAGTTTCGGAATAGCGTGAAGCTTGTTGTTGATGGAAATCCTCTTCTGGTTGGTGGGAATCAGAGTCAGCAATCCCCCTCCCCTGCTAGCAGCCTACCTCCTGTGAGTTTCACTCCACCAGAGAATTCTCCACCAGAGAATTCTCCACCAGGCAGTGCACAGCCTTCACCATTCACTATGCCTTCTAGTCCGCCTTCTCCAACTTCAAGCTCACACGCTAATCGGTCTACTTCTACAAAAGTTCCAGCCCAAACTAAAAGAAAATTTGAAAGAACCAAACTAGTAATTGTGGGTGGAATTTTAGCCGGTTCATTGCTGGCTGTTGTGTTGATTGCTTTGTGTCTATATTCTTGCTTTAAGAAGAAAAAAGAAACTTCAAATCCTCCTTGTTCCATTGTGGTTCACCCTAGAGATCCATCTGATTCAGAAAATTTTGTCAAGATTGCAGTTTCCGACAACATCACTGGAAGCTTGTCCACTCAAACTGGAACTAGTTCTGTCAGTAATACAAGTAGTCTGACTGAAAATTCCCGTGCAATTGAGGCTGGAAATGTTATTATATCTGTCCAAGTTCTTCGCAAGGTGACAGATAATTTTGCCCAAAAAAATCAGCTTGGCTCTGGTGGATTTGGAACTGTCTACAAGGGTGAATTGGAAGATGGGACAAAAATAGCTGTTAAGAGAATGGAGGCCGGAGTGGTGAGTGGTAAAGCTGTGGATGAATTTCAGGCTGAGATTGCTGTTCTTTCTAAAGTCCGGCATCGGCATCTGGTTTCTCTTCTTGGTTATTCTATCGAAGGCAATGAAAGACTTCTTGTCTACGAGTATTTGTCAGAAGGTGCTTTAAGCATGCATCTTTTCCATTGGAAGAAATTAAACTTGGAGCCTCTATCTTGGACAAGAAGGTTGAGTATTGCATTGGATGTGGCCCGGGGGATGGAATATCTTCACAGTCTGGCTCGACAAACATTTATTCACCGAGATCTCAAATCTTCCAACATTCTTCTAGGTGATGATTTCCGTGCCAAGGTTTCTGATTTCGGGTTGGTGAAACTTGCTCCAGACGGAGAGAAATCTGTTGTGACGAGACTTGCTGGAACCTTTGGCTACCTTGCACCTGAATATGCTGGTAAGTGTTTTCCAAATTCTTATTATTGGTATAGAACAAGGATTATTTAGAATTAGAAAGAAGCTAATTTAACTGAAACTAAGAAGTATTGCTCGGTTCAGTGGAATGAGCTTATTCAACCCTGTTATCAATAAGAATGCGATAATGATGTGTAGAACAGAAACATGTAGTGCACATTAATCATATTCATAAAACATGTTTCCCTCCTTTTGTGTGCTCCAAACATTCTGTTGACTGATCTTTGTAAAACATTTCTACTTGTATTACCCTTTAAAATCTTTTTCTCATGATTTTTTGGAAGATATGATAGTTATGCAGTCATTTCTAATTTATCCTATTGTGATTGATAACTTTTGATATGTATCTTCAATCATCAAAAAGAGCCCACGTGGAATCACATTAATATATGGATTTATCATATAGTTATTTTTTACGGCTAAAAGTAAAAATGGTAAGTGCGTGTGATCTTTGTATATCTTCCTTTAGTCCACACTGTAGAATTGCATGAGAAATTTGCAGATCATTGATATATAACATTTGTGGTGATTGGTGGGTTTTTTGGATTTAATTTCCAAGATAACACCAGCAATTAGAAGGCTGAATTGACTGCTGCTCTTACTTCTTTGTTCTCACAGTTATGGGGAAGATAACAACCAAAGCTGATGTGTTCAGCTATGGAGTGGTGTTAATGGAACTTTTGACCGGGTTAACAGCCCTTGATGAGGAGCGCTCTGAGGAAAGCCGATACTTGGCTGAGTGGTTTTGGAAAATCAAATCAAGCAAAGAGAAGCTTATGGCTGCCACTGACCCTACTCTTAATGCCAGTGAAGAGATTTTTGAGAGCATCTACACCATAGCTGAATTGGCTGGGCATTGCACTTTGAGGGAACCAAACCACCGGCCTGATATGGGTCATGCAGTGAATGTGTTGGCACCCCTTGTTGAGAAATGGAAACCAATTAACGACGAATCCGAGGACTTTTCTGGCATCGACTACAGCCTTCCACTTCCAGAGATGTTAAAAGTTTGGCAGGATGGAGAAAGCACTGGGCGAAGTTATACCAGTCTTAATGACAGCAAGAGCAGTATTCCAGCAAGACCAGCTGGGTTTGCTGAGTCCTTCACATCTGCTGATGGTCGTTAAATGAAGGCAGCTCCTAAGCATTGGACTAGAGCTGTAAGTTCTATTAAGTTGGAGTTAGTTGCTCTATTTTATGCTACAGCTTAATAGCATCAAGCATTTTATTTAGGTTATTGCACACAGTAAACACAAGTTTAAAAGCAACCACACAAAGACGTTCTGGGTTTGTTTCTTGAGCCCTGATAACTGTAGATAGATAGATGTTATTTTCAGTTTTTCACTTTGGTATTCCTCAATACAGAATTTGCTTGTCATATGTTATGTCTGTAAAGAACTGTCGTCGTTTGGAATTTTAAGTTACTCGATTCATGTCATTTCTGCCTCTTCTTGATTATTTTAGATCAGACATTGCATTAACATGTTAATTTCACTGCCTAAGTGCCTCCATTTGCAAGAAGAAATTCAAAAAACACCTTATAAGACGAATATTGGTACTTGTTATCCTCGAAACATGAGGGAGGTTCACATTGTGGCCAGTAACCCTTAATCAGGTGGCCGTTGTTCGAAAAAACATCTCATGTGTCTTCGGCTACACATTTGGAAGTCCTTGGTATACTGTGGCTTGTCTCTGCACCAAGGTCAAATTTTGAACTGAATTGAAGAATTATGCTGTTGTGATAGCTGAGCAAATTCAGAAACCTGTAGCAGAGAGAGAGAGACAAACAGTCAAGTATTGAATTCCTTGTAATCTCACTTTGTAATTTGAAATTAAACCTGTAAATATTTTTATTTTAGTTTTCATAGACAATCTTTGAATGGAAATAATTTATACAAACACCCTATATATAATTATGACATTAAATGTTTCGAATAAAACGTTTCACCCAAACACCGACAGCCAGATTGGTGGTGGCTCAGGTGGACGCCATCTACCATTTGTGCAAAACATGTCAATCAAGACGAGGAGACCATTCATGGAAGAAGTCCTTTCCTTTCAAACCAAATCGAGAAAGCTCTTTGAACTGAAGAATTCTAGAATTCTTTCTGTTTTCTGGGTTTGGATTTTCAAAAAAGAATATCTTTTATAATAATCATCTACGTTTGAAATGTGCATTTTTTTTTTCTGTATCCATTTCATATCAATAACTCGACACCTACCACCAATAAATAGTTTTAGACAAGTTTTCTTGGAAGCAGGCTTAAAAAGAAAGGGTTATATTCATGATAAATTATGAATGGAAAAATCCTTCACCTTGATAGAGACCCGACAAATCCCTGAAAGATCACAATAGCTAATGCCTACAAAGGAATGGAGATAGGATTCTAGGAAACATACCTCAGATTGAGCTAACTTTTGATCAAAAATAGCTAAAATAACTATCGGGCTCAACAATAATACTGGATTTTCCTTTGATGATAGCTGCGATAACTTCACATCATTTGTTTTTTATAATTTTTTTATTACAAAAAAATAAATAAATTGTTTATGTTTGTGATGAAGTTGGGAAGACATTGCTACATTGGATATGTTCTACCATAATTGCATCTTGAGTTTATGGCTAGTGAGATGATAGACTTAATTATTGCTTGGAGTGATTGGACTTGATTACTAGTCTAGTGGGTTGATGGAGTGACTCTCACATTCACCTGTAAAAACAAGTCATCTATTGTTATAGAAGATCCTCCAATACTTAAATTTGTAAATTACTGCTTGGAGTGATTGGACTTGACAAATGATCAAGACATGAAAGGAATCAGGGCATAAAAAGGTGGTCACTAAAAGGTGGTGGCAATGATTAAAAGGGTGGTGACTGAAGAGGTGTTAACCATGAAGTGGTAGTGATCAATAGGCAATAGTGATCAACAGGTGTTGACTTGGGAGGTGGTAATGACCTGGAGCAAGAGTAGTGAAAATGGCTATATGATCTTGTGTGGTTTGCTTTGTTGTTTTGTTTGGTGCTATTTTTCTTGTATCCATCTTAATGTACTTACCTCGTGGAAAGTGGAGAAATGACATGTATACATGGTGAGTGGATAAAAATAAGTTGTTGATCGTTGTATCATTGGTGGATAGTTTAGTATCATCATTGGTTATGATGCCACCATGTGCTATTAATGGAGAGATTGGTAGGTGTTCTTTAATGTAACACTCTGAAATTTGACAACATCGTAAGATACTTTGAGCCTTAAACTCAATAAAAAACAGGGTAATTTTTTTTACCATTAACTTTTATTACCAATTCTTTTAACACTACTAATATAATCTTAACTTCATCCTATTATATTTGATACATTCAAATCCTAATAAAATTTTGACAGTGTCCTATGTTCACTTATCTTTACAGTTTTTTGTTTTCACCTGAGAACACATGTATAATCTCAAATCAAATGAATTCCTATTCAATCAAACATCAATTTCTATGCATTAGGGCCTTGGACCATGCCATCATTAAATCCATTAGTAATACACATGTTATTATCCATAAAACCTAATAAACAATATACATTATAATACTTATTTAAGAAGTACATTACACTTACTGAAAGGGTTTTAAAATATGAATGAATAATATTAATCTAAAACACAATAATGATATCACTATCCTCTATATGCAACATCATCCCAACAAAAGACCCAATCAATCAGTCCAAGTAAATGCATCAGAAGTTCTTGTGGAAACACAAGATGGATAAATAATTCTTTATTTCAAAACTCAATAGAAATCAATATCCAAAGACTTAAAAATAATACCAAATGGTTAAAATTACAATATTTCATACATTTCTCATGGTATCAAACACATATGTCAGTCTTAAATTTACATTTCATGCCTTAACAAAACTCCCTTTTCTTTAAAATTTGATTCTACGTTGTCTCTATTATCTTGTCATCATAGATGAACCACTATTGACTTACATATTGTATATTCATCTGAATACAACATTAAAAGTCAACTTCATATCCAAAATCAACGTATTTTACAAGAAGTCACCATGAGATTTATTCCCTTGAATCATACTCCAAAGGTTTATTTCTTGCATAAACATGTCCAATGGTATTGTCCCCATATAAAATGCTAAGTGAAGGGTGAATCCTCATTTGGTGGCCCCATCATGCACTCTTTAAGAAATCAAGCCTTACACCAGATTCCATCCTTCAATTCCACACAAATATGATAAATATTTCCTCTATTTCGATCCTTACATTAATCCTTTAACATTTAGTTCAACCTAATATGGTCTATGCCAATGCATTTTTAGTCATTCATATTTCAACAATACCTTGTGTACAACTAATTACACATATTTCAATAAACGTACCTATTACTCGGGTTGATAACCATATCATGCATGAAACTACAAACATGAAAGCCCATATTCTTACCTAATTAGGTTACCCTAATAGCTCTTAAATATTTTCGATACATACCATGCTCGAATCAGCCTACACTCATACACTTTTATGTTGTCATAACAACCACTATTCATCCATAATTACGTTGTCAAAATAGCCCTTATTCATACACAATGCATGTTGTCCAAAATAAACACCTATCATGTAAACCCTAACAAAAAAATATGGTTAAATTAATAATCACTAAATAAATTATAGGAAGGGTGATTCATAAAGAAAGAATTTAATAGGCACATTGAGTAAAGTATGATCCAAAAGAACATGAAAGCAATATACTATAAACCCAAGAAGAAGAAAAAATAAAAGTTGTGTGAGTAAAGAGATGATTTCTTAAAAGACTAAATAAGCCTAATTAGAAAGGTAATTTGATAATAAGATAGATAAATAGACTTGTAAGCATGAACTGTGGCTTAAAAAAAGGCATGTGAGTGATGCGTACATGTGGGAATATGAAAAGGGCAAAGAAAAGGCCATGTAAGATAAAGAACTAAGGAATAAATAACAAAAACAACATTTAAAAGATAGCCCCTCTTGAGAGGTCGACGTCTTAGAAAAGAGAAAAACCTTTCCTCCTTCATCTTCTCTTTAAATCTTTTTTACCAAAAAACCCTTACAAGCATCCCTATTGAGTTTAGAAAAAAAGAAAGAGAAGTAAATAAACATGAGAGTTGAGCTTGTGGGTCTAAGCTATAGGAAGAAGACACCACCATGAACACACACACACAGAGAGAGAGAGAGAGAGAGAGAGAGAGAGAGAGAGAGAGAGAGAGAGAGAGAGAGAGAGAGAGAGAGAGAGGAAACAATGAGGAAGGAAGAAATTGGAGCTGAAAATCAAAGAAAAAAGGGTCCTAGACTTACTCAAGTTAATTTAAAGACATTCTTGGTAAGTATTGATGTAAAGCCCAATATTCTTAACCTAAGGTTCTTGAACAATATTAGGGAAATTAAGGAATTAAAACAAAAAAGTAAAGTATAAAAGGAATAACTTAGAAACATGAGAAAATTATGAAGAAACGATGAAAGAAAAGTGGGTGTTTAGGGGCCTTAATGTTTCATCCAAGTGAGGAAGTTCTAGGGGAAGGTTTTCTAAATGTGATTTTTGAATATACATGTTAAAGATTGAGACTACTAAACATGGTTATGGTTAGTTTTTGATGAAATGGACACGTAAATGATATTTTTTATTTAATCATGATGTGCTTAAATACATGACTATTTTTAACATAGAATATGTTAAACCATGATATATGAGCTTGAAAAACATGTTAAATTAAGAAAGGAATTTAGGAAAAATATCTAGTAATGGAAGATGATGATTTAGTCAAAATGAAGAAAATTAAAGGGGGGGAGACTTCCAAGTGTGTAATTTTATATTTTTCATAATATATTGACTACCTTTTCTTGAAATATGATGATTAGAATTAGATTTTGTACATTTAAAAGTTTTAAATTTAATGGAGTTACTTAGTATTATGAAACATGTGTCATGAGGATTAATATAAGAAAATTATAGGGGTGTTTATGATTGAGTAACATGTTAATGTGAGAAGGAGAAGAAGACTTTTTGAAAATGGGGTCTTAGCTTAAGCCATATTGAGAAAAAGTGAGGAAGACACTCTTCATAGGAATAGAATTAGAGTATTTACGTGTAATTTAGGCTATTATTCATAAATATGGTTTTTAATCCTAGAAGTCATCACTTGAGTAGTATAAATTTAATTGTACATAATGAACTTGAATAATGAATAGAGAAGTTTCAAAATGATTTGAAGATGTAGATTTGTGTATACTTGTTTGAAAAATGTTGAAATGAATACTGAGCAAGGCCTATAATTTGACCAACCAATGGAATTGTTGGAAAAAAAGAGGATATTTCATGATGTATTAAATTTTATAAATGCATGTAGCTAGGGAAAAATGAAAATAACTAGGTGAGTTAAGTATACCTAGATAATATTGAATATAAAAAGAGATGAAAATGATACAATAAAATATAACTAGGTGAGTTAAGTTTACCTAGATAATATTGAATATAAAAAGAGATGAAAATGATACAATAAATAAGATATTATGGTAGATGTCATACTAACATGAATGCATGAAACATTTTCAAGAAAGTACCTAGATGGAGGGGTGTAAGGGTTTCGGCCAAATAGAAAATTTTAGAGAGAAAATATTTCAATAAGTACAAATTGGTATGGATGAATGAATTTGAAAATAAAAATATGATACTCTAAATAAAGTAAAGTTAGTGGAGCATTAATAGCGTAAACTTGAGAATACATAGAAATGTCATTAAAACAATGAAAAACAAAGAGTGATGTAAATATACTATTATGTGTTTTGGTATGTACGTGAATATGTTGTAGAAATGGTTCTAAATGATATGTTGATATAAGTTTTTCTTGTGAACAAGGAGGAACACCGAGAAAAAGATCGTTAGTTAGAGGAGGTCACACCACAAGAAGAGCAAGTAGGTCCTTGTTCCCTATGCTCCTATTTAAGGTGATAAAATCATTTAAATTTCAATTGTAAGTAATGAAGATTATTTTATGGTTGTCTTTCTAATAAATGAAAACTATTATGGTTGTCTTCATTTTTATAAAGATCATTGTGTTGTTGTTTCTAAATGAATGAAAACCATTGTGTTGTTGTTTTCATCGTAAGATAAGGACTATTGTAGAGCGTGCCCCTTCCTAAATGGAAGCCTTGGAGTTCTATCAACATGAATGAAGATCCTTTTGAAGGATAAAAATTAGTGTCAAATTTTCATAACGAGTAGATTGATAGACAAATTAAGGGAAGCCTAAGAGAAATTGAACAAGTTTAAAGATTATGTTATAATATATGGGTAGACACGAGATTCGTCTAAAGCTATGTTGTGATGGTGTGTTATTTGCAAGCTAAGGTCATATAAGAATTTGATTTATGTTCGGTTATAAGGTAATGTTAATTTTGTAATATCTTGATTTACATTAACTATAAAAAGATCCTATAACTAACTTAGGAGTTTAATATTATATATTATGTAGGCCCGTCTCATGCCATAGGACTAAGTTGAATGGGAGCCTTATGGAGTCTAATTGTAGAAACTATTTTAGATATGCATCTCATTTTATATTAGAATAGTAGTACATTATACATATGTTATATTTTTTTAATTAATGCTCCTTCAAGGAAATAAATTTTGGATGATTAAGTAATGAATGTTGATTAACTTAATTATATTAACACACTTTTAGCTTTAAGTTGTATTTTAGATTCAAGTTTTTAATTTAAGCAAGTTAAAGGAAGTTATGTTTTATTTATCCTTCGAAATTGATTTTTTGTATATTGATTTTAAATATATGTCATATGCTTAAATACAAGGAGTTGTCAATATTTCCAATTATGATATGTAGTGAAATGGGGAGTAGGTTAATATGAATGGACATTGATGATTGCATTGGATTGTTTGTAAATTGCTTGATGTTAACACCAGGGATTGCTAAAGAAATAGAGGAGATTCTGTCAAATTTTTAATAAAGTTACAATTTTTTTTAAAAAATCTTATCAAGAATTGAACATGAAATGCATTGAATCATAGAAAAAAAATGGTACGGAGTGTAACACATCACCACCAAACTTGCTATCAAAATAGCTTTATTTACACACAATTACTATCCAAAACAACCCTCAAGTCCACCACAATGCATTGTCAAAACAGCCCTCAAACTCACCACAATATACTATCAAAACAGCCCTTAAACGTACCCCAAACATGTTGTCGAAACCGCTATAATTCACACACAACGTGCTGCCAAAACAACCATAACTAGCTACTCTCAGTCTGCTAGTTTAATTACTTTAACTTATGAGGTTTCAACCAAATTCTTACTTTGTTCATGATATACATCAACCTTAATACAATCCAGCTTCCTTTCTTTACTATTGCAATATCAATCACATTCTTTTTCCTCAGATGTTCTAGTTTTAAACTAACACCTTTCATTCATCGCTTTACATTTTGCTTTGTTTTCCAAAACCCATGCCTTTGCTATCAAAGTTTTAATTTATACTAATGATAGTCTCCATTGTCCATCATAGTGGGGTCAACTATATCTCATGATAACAATAGTTCTCGCTTAGGTGGCCGACTATTTTATCTCGATATTAGTGTAATATGATATCATTAGTCTTCACCGCGTGACAAACTGAGTAATTCATCTTGGCCATCAAACAACGATGCCAAATATTCCTAGCCATCAAACAATAATGCCAAATATTCCCGGCCATCAAACATTGATGCTAATTATTCCATTAATCCTTTATTTTTTTTATTTTTCTCTTTTCTTGTTTTTTTTTATTTATCTCAGAATCATTGGTTCAAATCAAAGAACTATAATAATGAAAATCATTGAATTTAAAACTAGTTTAAGGTGTCGAGTACCTACCTGTCTGTCATAACAATCCTGCTCTCCCAACACGAAATCTTATTCTTGTTGTCCTTCCTGGATAACATAACACAATCTTATCAATACTTTTTAACTCCAATCTCCCTTATCAAATACATACCCACATTCATACATATAGGTATATACATACATAATATATTATGTCTATAAGCCTTGCATTCAGATGTGTCTATCCATTCTGAATAACTATATTCAAAATATGTTCCAATAACATACACACACCTCAAGTAATACCATACTCAAGAGTATGCTGACTTTTATACATCAACACTTTATAGGCATACTTTCAACTTCCCATAACACATTTATATTCATTTATGTATTGTTCAAACGTTAATTTAACCTTTGTGTTCAAGCACATAACTAAAACATTTATATATTTTGAACTTTACACTTGTATTAATGCATACTAAAATTCATTCAAATTTCTTTAACATTTATAACTTCATTCACTCACATTCAACTTATTTTTTAAATCCTAAAACTTTCTGAAAGTTTTCAGCTTACAAATTCTTCAAGGTTCCAAACTAAACCTTGTTTAAAATACATCATTTTAACATCCATTCATCTATTCTACACAACTCAAACCAAAAAATTTCAAATTATTTCCCTCTTTTCTTACAAATTAAAGTGTCGACCAAAATACGGTTTTTCTCCCCTTGAATTTTCTTCAAAGTTTTGATCAAAACTCTACTTACACTTATTTTACAACATTCGTACATTATATTTAACATCATTTTAGATCAACAAACTCAAGCAACCTCTCCGTTAACAAGTAAGTTTGGCCAACACAAGGGATTCATCCTCTTGAAACTTTTATTTTTTTTCAAAAACATTTACAAGCATAAAAAATTGTATTTCTAATATATCTGGCCTTGCATGATATTGTTTTTATCTTTTTTATTGAATCAGTTTCATATGGTTTCTATTTCTATTATTTTGTACTGATTTTAATAAATAAATTTATTAAACACAACCGGGTAAATATCTCATTTTAATAGATCAAATATCTTGATCTACTTCTATCTCTTAATTTTTTTAATTTTTCTTTTAGTTATTGTTAACGACTTTTTATTTTATTTATTTACATAGATGATTATCGATTTATTTAATTAGATACTTGTATAAATTTTTTGATTTACACTTATAATTTTTTTTATGTAAAAAAAACATTAAAATAGCCTATATATCAAATTTTCTTAAAAAAACATTTACAACCTGTAATGATGGAGCGCAGGTCAAATATCTTATTTTGATGGATCAAATATTCTGATTTCCATCTATCTCTTATTGTTTTTTTAATTTTTTTTGTTATTGTTAATGATTGTTTTTATTTATTTACATATATAATTATTGATTTATTTAATTAAATATTTATATTAATTGTTTTATTTATAATTCTTTTTATATAAAAAATATATTGAAATAGTCTATATATCTATTTTTAAAAAAAAACTTTACGAGCAGCCATGATAGAGCGCAATTCAAATTTCAAATAGCTTTTGTAATTATAAACTTGAATATTAAAAAAAAATACAAAATACAAATAACCAACCCTACCCTCCCTCAAATCCACCACGGCAACAACCACCACTCTTCCTCACCATCCCCAACACCAAACAACCACCGTACACCACCCATCATCAAGACCTAACCCGACCCATTAACCGCGACTCCAAAGAAGCCAATCTTTCCCTTAATCAGATATCCAATAAAACCTCAATAGATCCCATTGTTTCATGGACCTCTTCAATTTCCCGCCATTGACGCAGTGGTCAGTTGCACCAAACCGCCACGCAGTTCACTCAAAGGCGTCTCTTAAAAATCGATCCCAATCATCTCAATGTCATAACTCGTCTTTCAGTTGTACAGATTTTCCTTCAGGAGGGAAATCTTTTGGCTCCTTGCTTCACGCGTACGTGCGAAAACTGGGCTTGGATACGTGTAATTTGATGGTCGGTATTTTATTTTCATTCAATATTCATTAAAAATATTTTTAAAAACAATTATACATATTATACTCATATATACATAAAATAATTATTAATATTACCATAAAATGTTCTAATCTAATTTAAAAATCATGGCATGATCAATTGATTTTTTTAATATCATTTTAGTAACTTTATTTAAAGAGAATTTCATATTAAAAAAAGTAAAACAATTAAATAAAAAATTTTAGTAACCTCAACAATCTCATTTCCAACACAAAAATATCCTCAAATTAACCGCAAAACCCAAAATTTAAAATCAAATTGAATAAAAAAACCTTTGCAGATTCAGATATTTTTTTTTTGCATGATTAAAGGTTCAAAACGCTTCAATCGAATCCCCTTTTCAATACGAACCAATAAATATCAAAATCAGTATCTTTGTGTTCATAATGCGGCTCGTCAAAATCTCTCTCCCCCCTTCCTTTTTAGATGACTTTCTTTCTCCTTAATTGCTAAAGTTTAAGGGATTGAAACATGAGAAAATAAAGTTCTATGACCAAAATGTAAGAGCCTCAAATTATAGGGACCAAAGACAAAATAAAAATTACTAGGACAACAATGTAGATTTCCATGCCTAATAAACGATTGGACTTGCACTGTGCAAAATATATATGTACGGTCGGGTGAACAGGAAAAAACCCTCCTTTTTTTGTAGGAAAAAACCCTCCTTTTTTTGTAGTTTATAAATGTGGGTCTTGTAATTGTGATTTGAAAAGGTATATTTAAAAAAACAGAAAACCCACAAATTATAGCTTTTTGCAATAAAGATTTTTAGAGAGAATTTTCACTAAAATCCATACAAAACTATAATATATATTAATAAACTAAATATTTAACTGTGATTAAAATAAAATATAGTTTCAGCTACACTTTACTACTCTACCCTAAATTAAGAAAATGGTATTAATTAGCAAGGGGATTTAATATTGAAATGATACCCCCCCTCTTAGAGTTGAATTAACTGTGGAATTTTCTACCGTGTTAGTTAGTTTTTTTAGATTAATATGGATGTCCGGATCAATTTGTATACACGTCGATTAATTTTACAGGTTCTAAAGTTAATAACCATGTAAACTTTCAGTGATTTTAAAGTTAATAAGACTCGAACTGGTGATCTCTAATAATAACACAAAATATATGAGATCAAGAAAAACCCACATAAAGGAAAGTAGCAAAAATAAAAAGCTCAAGGCCCAATAACATTATGTCGAAGGATGAATTTGAAAAAAAAACCCTAAAAAAAAACCAAAGTTAAATCGGGCTAATCTTCAAAGCAGTGATCTGGGTCATGAAACTGAAATTATCTTATGGAAATCAAGCACGAAAAAATCACGAAGTAAAATTTCTAATCATCATTTAAAATAAAACAAAATAAAATAAATAGCACTTAAAATAATGAAGACCAAATCTAATATAAAAACTAAATGAAAAAATAATGAGACACTAAATTAAAAAATAAAATAAATCAAGAAAATGATAAAACAAATCAAAAGAATAAATACTAATTAGATAAAAAAAATCAATTAAATAAAATATTATGGGAAAAAATTAAAAATAAAATCAAGAAAATGTAAAACAAAAACAATAATAAATTAGGACTAAATTGAAAAAAAAATTAAATAAAATACTTGGATGAATTTTTTTTTTAAAGTTCAATAAGCATTAAAACTAAAACAAATAATAATAAAAAGAATAAGAACCGAATTGATGCAAATACAAAATGGATGACATTTAATGTTTTTGAAGGGCTAATGTGAAATTCAAGACAAGAAAAGAGAAAAGATAGAGAAAAAGGAAAAAAAGTCCACCAGAGTCCACTTACTACTCCTCAATATGCACACACATCAGTACCATGTAGAGGATGGTGCGACACTTCCAACGCCGTTGTGGAGGCAACATTTGACCGCCAATAAACAATGTTTGATAACTAGGAGGCGGAGCACGCATTGATAACAAAGTACGGTGCCTCCCATCTATTAGCACGTGTGTTGATAAACTAATAAATTTTTGTTTTAGAGGTATTTTTATATTTATAAAACTACTAATTTACCCTCTATTAAGACTATTTTCCCCTGTAGTCACGTAACTTAGAACTAAAAGCCATGATGATATCATGAAGAAGCCCTTGGACATTTTTTTTGGTTCTTTCAAACGCAATGTGATCATTTCAATGGGCTAACAAAACGTAAAAAATTGAAACATCCCCTAACTCTATTTTTTAAAAAAATTGCCTTTAAATGTTTTAAAATCATTTTAATATGTTAAAAAATTGTGCACAAATTAATTTATCCCCAAATCAATTAAGTAATGAACAATATGAAAAGGTGATATTAACTCCGATAGCAAGCTTTGTTAGTTACTTTTAGAATAATTAAATGATTATATTTTACTATTTTAATTTACAGTAAATTGTGTCTCGTGGTTAATGAATATCCTATCTCTTTTAATTTTTGTTTTTGATTTAATTTTTAATACACTGATCTTCTGTGGTTTGAAACGAAAGGAATGATTTCACTGGTGTCATAAACGCCAGGCCTCGCATGCATGCAGTATCGCCATTACTATCACATCTCCACCATGATTAGAGATAGATCTGGTATGGAAGCTCGAGGTTAGTTATTGCAGGACTTACCATAAAGGCCTACAACTCCTGTCGATTCTATTCCATTCCTATCACTGTCAGGAGATTTGCTAGCCCTGTGACCTGCAAGTAGTCTCAGTCATGGATGCTTGACTTTGACACTCCCG
Source organism: Populus x sibirica (assembly GCA_019202695.1). NCBI lineage: Eukaryota > Viridiplantae > Streptophyta > Magnoliopsida > Malpighiales > Salicaceae > Populus > Populus x sibirica. The sequence continues at coordinate 367,182 of JAGMVL010000957.1, forward strand.
GTTTAGCCCCTAAACGATCACATCTCTTACAGTACTGACGTAATATCCAGCTGCTCCCATTTCTTTTTTCATACAAATCACATCAACATTTTGTTCTTGCATGTCAAGCCTTAATTATGCCAGTCTGATGAGATTTCAGGAGAGTTTTTATTTCTTAAAATATTTTGTAAACTAGCAGTGTCAGCGGGAAAAAAATAGGAGGAAGCAAGGTTGAGCTGGCTGTGCTATGAAGAATTATTGTCTAACACTGTTTAAAAAAAGAAAAAACCAAATGGGGGTGTTACTTACATGATGACTTTCCATCTATTTAATTATTATTTTTTATTTTCTTATTAAATTATAATCACTTTACTTAATTTATACTTTATTTTCTTAAAAACGTTACATATACTTTGGAAAGTGAAGTCCCCAATGACTTGATGCCATCGATGGGATCAAACTTGGACAAACTTCTGGATCTACATGAGAAGGAGAATCATGAATATCCTTTCCCAAGGATCAAAATGGGTAATCAAATTAAAATTATACAATCCGAAGCTTTTTTATAAGATATTTAAAAGTGGAGTAAAAATTATTTTTTATTTTAAAATATATTAAAATAATATTATTTTATTTTTTAAAATTCAGAACATAAAAAACCAAGTTGCGCAGCATCTCTAAACAAGATACCTTCCCATGTGCATAAAAGAGAAGACAATTATTCGTCTTAGTAAAACCAAGAAAGAAAAGGAACGTCAAAGCAGGAGTTCGAATATATATAGGAGTTCACAACCACATAAATAGCGAGCTAGAGGGCATTTGGCCTCCCTCCCTCCCAAACAAAACAGCACAGGTTTAACATCTTCTTCTTTGAGGATAAACAAAAGGCTGCTGCTGCATCTATCAGTCAAAGATACAGCAGATGCAAAACATCTCCTATCATTGGTCTAAACCTAATTAATTACTAATACTGCTTAACCTATAGTTTTTGCTTGGTGCATGCAGTCATGGAGTTCTAGGCTTCTTGGGGCTGCCACCGTTATGATGCAACGGATCTGGGCCAGAAGGAACTGCCCTCAACTCTCTAATCTCCAATTCCTCTCCATTCCCAGTACTGTTGCTTGTTGGTTCTCCACGCACATCACCCCTCGAAACAACCAACACCTGAGTAAACGATAGCTAATTAGCTCAATAACAACACTAACACACGAGAAAAACTAAAACATTTTAAGTTATAGTGGAAAAATAAGGCGAAGTAAACCTAACCTTTCTGCTTTTAAAATCCACGAGAGATGCTGCATCTCCATAAAAGCATTTCTCCCCAGTTTTACATCCTATTAAAACAGGTAAGATAAAGGTTTCAGCTGCCTCATATTACTTCTACCGAACATGCTTCATATTCAACAAAACATTCAATGAGAGAGAGATAGAGTTTCAGACCAGAAGATCCTTCCAAGACCGTGAAGAGCAAACCTAGTAAGAATATGAGAGAGTAAAACTTAAAACTCAAAGCCATTTCTGTGGAAACCTAAGTAAAATCTGGAGAAAGGATATCTTAGAGAAACCGAGAGCGTGTATATGCAGGTAGGGTGACGGACAGGAGCAACTGTTTAGATAGATGTGCAGCAGGAGAGTGGCGAGTGAGACCCAATTTATAGAGCAGCAAACAAGAAGTTTCCAAATTGAAACAGATAGCAAATGATTGTTCATGCAGCCATTTTTGGAGAAATTATTAGAGAAGACACATTAAGATCCTCTCCCTATATATTCTATGATGGACATTCGTCTGACGGCGCCGTCTTCAGTTGGCGTTGACGTCATTCTGCTTGACACCTGCCAAAGTACTGTAGTTAATTAAATAGTGGAGTAAATAACTAGAGGAATATATATTGACGTCCTTGTTGATTCCTCTTAATTACTTCTATATTATTATTCACTTGCTCATGGAAAAACAAAAAAAATTACTTTTTAGTGTACGTGGTGTTGATGGTAGTTTTTATAGTTGTTATAAAAAAATATAAATTATAATTTTTTAAAAATTAATATTTTTTTAAAAATAAATTTAGTGAGATTTATGTAAAATTATATTAGTATTGATTATCCAAATATTTTAAAAATATAATTAATAAAACACAACAAGTTGGGCTAGTTACGTCTAATATTGACACAATTGTTTTTAGAAGGAGAAAATCGCAATTTATTAGGTTTAAACTTGATATCTTTAATAACTCATTGACCGAACAAGTAGTTTTATAATTCAATACGAGCCATTTTCTAAGTTTAATTAGTTTTCGTAATATTGAATCCAACCTCTCGATTAATTTATTTTGTAAAAGAATTAAAATCATTCAGAAAGGAAGATGTTTTAAAAAGGTGCTCAAGACCACGTCTTTGGAATTTTTCAAAATACAGTGTAGAAAAATACCGTGATTAATAATCGTAGATTGGGTGACATGTAATTATGTTTTAAATTAATTTTTAATGTTTTTTTATTATTTTAATATATTAATATCAAAAATAAATTTTAAAAAATTTAAAAAATATTATATTAATATATATTTTTTTAAAAATATTTTAAAAAATAATAATTATTATTATACTACCATAATTTCCATGTAACTCAATTAATTATAAGTAGGAAGCAAGGAATAATGATGGTACGTTCTTCTTTATGCTTTTTTTATTGAATATTTGTTTTTTAATATATATTTTGTTTTTTTTATTGCTATATATATTTTATTTTGAATATTTATTTTTCAATTTCATCCTTTAGAATTTAATTTTTATATTAAGTTTGGTTTTCATTTTTATAATTGTTATTCGCTTTTCCCTTATCATTTTTTAATTGAAATTTTTTATCTATCAAATTTGATCCTCATTCTTTTGATTGTTACTTATTTTATTTGAAATAATTTATGAAATGTTAATTATTATTATTTTAATTTCTTCATCTTTCAATTTTTTTATTTTTTAGATTTAATTTATATTATTTTGATTATTATTTATTTTATTTGAGATAATTTATGAAATTATATTTTTTTTCAATTTCAATTTCATTCTCATTCAACTTTTTAATTTGTAAGATTTGTTCCTCATTATTTTAATAAACTTGAAAAAAAATAAAACATTAATAAGTTATTTTCCAGCTCATTTTTCATGACATAACCAAACACTGAAAAGTATTTTCCAACTTATTTTTCATTACACTATCAAACATCGGAAAATAATTCACTTTTCCGGAATTCACTTTCCAAAAAGAAACTACTTTCCAGCAAACAAACGGGGCCTAACTTATCAACTTGACGAGTTACTTGTAACTCATTGAATTTAGTTAAAATTTTGTTTGAATTTTTTCAAAATATATATTTGTTAAATAATATCATTTAAATATTTTTTAAATATTAAAATGATGATATTTTAAATTGACCCGTGTTAACTCGAGTTACTCTATTCAATTTATAATCTGAAAGATAGATCTGATATGCTTTAATAACTCTTTTTTGACACTATTTTTGATTTAATTAAACAATAATAAAAACAAACACCACAAGTAATTTTTTTTTCCATCAAAATTGTGTTTTCTACTCAAGTAATTTTTTTTATATGACAATAAAACACTTTTTTTATTAGCAGAATAATTCATTGAATCAAAATATAAGAAAATTAAAAAATATATTCAAGAAATATATAGAATTAAATTTGTAAAAAAAATTAAAAAAATATTTTTAATTAAAAACATAATTTTTTTTATTCACACTTTTTTTTCATGAAAACATGTTTTTTAATGAGAAACATTTTTTTAAGTAAAAACTTGTTCTGATCATGAAAGAAAGTTTCAATAAAAAAATCACGAACATATCATATTTACGCATCCATATGTAAAGATCTAAGAACAATGAATTTGAGAAAATTATATAAAAGATTTAAATAAAAAATTAAGAAAAATAGATATTTTATTCCCATTCAATATTAATGAGAAAATTATTTTAAAATTTTTATATATGAAGCTAATACATAATTATCTATAAAGAGATCGATAACATCACCATAAAAGCTTTAATCTTCTAAAAAATAATGACATAAATTTTTATTAGTGTCATAACTCATTTTTGACCCTCCCTAATTTTCAAATATATTTACTAAAAAAATAAATTTTTTAAAAGTATTTTTAATTCCATTCAGCTGATTTGTGGTTATTTCATATATATTTTTTTATGCTTTCACATACTGTAATGAACTTTTTATATGAATTTCAAAGATTAAAAGATTGATAAAAAAATTAAGTACTATAAAAAAGATTAGTGTGTGGAATGATAATCAAGAAATAAGAAATAAAAAAGAGAACAAAATAAATATAAAACTTTGCCCCCTCTCCCAGCAACTAATAAATAAGGAGATAAGGATAAAAATAATTAAAAAAAAGTTAACAGAAGAAAATGGTAAAAAAGTGGAGAATATATGAAGGAATAAAAGAGGAGATAAGCATAAAAATCATTAAAAGAAAGTAAAAGGAAGAAAATGGTAAAAAGATAATAATAAACTATATAAAAAAAGTATAAGAGTAGGATGCTAAAACAGTGAAAGGGTGGTAGAAATATAATTTTCAGAGAAAGAAAAAAGAAGAGAAAAAAAATTAATCTAGAAAAGAAAAAAAATATTCACAACCTATATCTCTCCTTTTCATTACCGGATTTTGGAAGAAGAAAGGCACAAAAAACACACAAAAACCAACCTTTCTAGACCTCTCACCTGTCGAAGTCCAACCAAAAACACCACTAACAAAAATAAACCTTCTCTCCTCTATACCGTGATTAGCCCATTAAACTAAACACCTCACTAGCAATTCTAGTCAACACAAAAACCCTAAAAATCATGATTTCCTTTTTTTAGAATCAAAACCACATCTATAACAAACACAATAACTCGAAGCCTCCCTTCCCCTTACCATCAATAAGCTAGCCACTATAAGACTCAATACACCAAACAACCCCCTAGTGATCAATACAATACAACCTTTTTTTTCCACTTCTAACTGACCGAACTAGATACTTATTCTCTAGTTTATAAGTAGTTGCAAATCTAAAATGATTAGCCCCACATCTCTGCTTAAACTACTATATTTTTTCCACAAAAACAACCTTTAAACCACCATTTCAACCACTGATTACAACTTTTATTTTCTAGGAGAAACAATTAACCCATCTCCACCCAAAACAAGCTTTCATTTTTGCTAATTTTTGCATGTTTGGTGATGGAGTGTGAAGCACACGCACCACAATCCTTCATTTTAATTTATGCACTAGGGCATGATTCCTACATGCCACCACTACCCAATCCAGTTTTAGTTGTTTTTGACCAACTCTAAAAGCTTCCAAAGGTATTTTTGAATCCCTAACACAATTTATTGTTTATCTTGGATAAGTGTTAACATGTCATTGAGTTTTGTGTGTATTATGATAAAATACTTAAAGTGTTGGGGTTTACACTATTGTGTGACAACCCTGGTGCATAAAGTCGCAAGGAATTTATTTTTTAAAGTGGGAATCAATATCCCACAATAGAGTTGGAACAATGATTTGCAATAGGTTTATTTGATGCATAATTGTTTGGTTTTATTGTAAATTTTATGGGTTAACTATGTATACATTTTTCTTTCGCTTTAGGAATGATTTGGTTTTGTTACTTATTAAAGGTTTTCTTATCATAAATCAATCCAAGATAAATGAACCATCATTGGACATTATTCTTAGATATTGACCGAGTGGATAATGGAATTGCTTAGCACATGACTTTATTGTGTGCAAAATATTTTCAAACCATCATATTTTTCCTGGTAATTTGGCCATGTATTAATTGTTTTTACTATCCATAAATCAACTTAGGATAACTGAACTGTCATTGGGCATTATCCTTAGATGTTGTTGAATATATAATATAATCACTTTATGCAAGATTTTATTTTCATTGTATGCAAAGTATTTCAAGTTATCCTATTTTTCATTGCAACGTATATTGTGTATTAACCATTTTTATTATCTATAAAATCAACCAAGGATAAATGAATCGTCAATGGGCGTTGTTTTAGGATGCTACCTAATAGGTAAAGAAGCAATTAACACGTGACTTTTTATTTTATAAATAAAAAATAGTAAAGGTTTTTTTATGAATCTAAACCTGTGGGTTTGAGAGTGCTCTCGACAATACTCTATCAAGCTATTATTCTCACTATCCAATTAATTGGCTTTAAGAAGTAGAGTGACCTATGGTGACAATATTGTTTTTAAAAGTATAAATGTATGTTTGTAAAAATATTAAAAAAATAATTCTAAATATTATTTGTAAATATTCACTTGTTCTTTAATTTTGAATTTTTCATGTTCATGTTTATGTGTGATTTTTTTCTTTGTGTTGAGATACCTTTCCTTGATAGGACAAGCAAATTTGGGTTGATCAATGCAATTTCACATAGGCCCATCTAGTGATGATCTTAAGATCCATTTCAATTAATATAATCACGAATGAGCTTTTGCTATCAATTATTCACCATCTTCTCAGGTCCAATATTTATATCTTAAAAGTGAGGATTATTTCAAATCACTATCTTAGATCATAATAGTCTCTTATCTATAATAACAAACACGCATATACTAGTTTAGACAAATTATTATCACGTAAGCATAATATATACCTTTTATCATTAAAAACAAATACAAAAAAGCTTACCATAAGTAGGAAGTAAAGTGATGTAGAAGGAGGCTAAATAGGACATCGACAATATAGAAACACAGAGAAACATATAAGGTTTAATAAGAGAAAAGTGTTACATATGTAAACCCTAAATTTACAGTTTTATTCTCTGAAAATAAAATATATGATAGTTGTCTTCTCAAGAGGTTTATAAGACCTTTATATAGGTCAAAAAACTCTACCTCTACTAGAAAACAACTAGAAATCCAAAAATATAAGGGAAATAAAATAGAAATCCAAATTAAAACATAAAATGCGATAACAAAACTATGAAAAATAACAAAATTAGCTCAAACAACAACTTCTAGACATAATTCTAGAAGATCCAATAATTTGATAAGTGACACAATGACTTCCCTTAAGAAAACTTCTTATAGAATCACTTAGGCCTAGACTTGTAATATTGATTTATAAAAGCATATGCTAGGCCATCCATATTGTTTGTTTGGGTTATATCCCAATCTAGTAGTGTTAGATCCTCGCTCAAATACTTAAAAACTTAAGTTTCTACAAGCCTGACAACACTATAAAGTGTGGTCATTATCTTTTCTATCACGTAACCAACTATTTACCTAAAATCTTTGAAAGACTACTTAGTATTTCTTATTTATCATAAAAAAGTTGGCAACTCTTTATTTTTTTTATCCCTATTAATCCTTATAGTTCGTCGAGGTGTCCCTTGCAATAATTAGTAGCATGTTTCTTGAATAGAAAACAACAATAATTAAAATAAAGATTTTAAAAAAAAATTTAATCATTTGAAATAAGTTGAAAAAATGTGTCTAAACCCCATCTTGTTATTAATTCTATCTCTTTATTATTTTCTAATTAGACGATTGTTATGCCACATATCTTTGGATAAATTAGAAATCAAAGGGTGCGAGGAGCATATCTATCATCTTCGATGATTATAGAAAATTGTCATCTTATAATCTTTAATCATTAAATTTTTCTAGTATGATAAGCTCATGTCTATTCCTAATGGCTTAAATAAAAGATTCTCTTGTCCAATTAGAAAGAAATCTTCTAGTGTTCGATTTTGAGTTAATTTCTTGAGGATTTCTTTTTTGGCCTCACCCAATTGAAGGAATTGTGGATCGGTGGTTTCTTGAAGGTTTTGAGAGGCATTTCCTCCAGGAATTATAAATTTAATCCAACACTTGAGTGGATTCCAACAAGGCATAAGATGAAGGCCTCCTTGTTTTGCTTTGGCTTCAAGGTTTTTGGTCATTTTAATTCCTATCAACTGTTTTATTCTAAGGTGATCTTACTTAGAATATCAGCAATAATAGCTTCATTTCCTTTTCTTCCCATATCAAATTTGTGTTGAAGATTAATCTAGATCTCTTCAGAGCACCTTCTATTTTTAGAATCTTCTGCACTACTCTACACGTTATTAATATTGAAGATCAATCCAGAATTTTCACATACTTTCCAAGCGATCTTGTTCTAGGAAATATCCATGAAGGTCTATGCTAAATTTTACCTAGCTTACTCTAGAGTTTTCTTAGAAAAGAATTTGGTCATAGAAGAAGAAGAATCTAGACTTGTTTCACCGATATAACAAGCCAATAAATACTAGGGGCTAGTTTTGTTTTGGGTGTGTCCAACAAGAGAAAAAGAAGTATGGGTGTAGCAAAGAATGGCGTGTGTTTAAGTGTAATTAAAAAGAGAAAATGAGAGTGTATTCCATATGAGTGGGTGAGAAAAAAAGATTTATATTGAGTGGTGTGAGAAATGTTATTAAAAAATTGTATTGTGTGTGATTGTGAAACATCGGTAATTATGTGTGTTGTACATGTATCACTAATTAATAAAAGTCTAGTGTGTTTTGTTTAGCTACCCTGATGTCCTAAAGATACAACAATTGGTATCAGAGTTATTATCTAGTATTCACACCTAACAATTGGTATTATAACCTGATGGTCTTAGAGCCTAATAGTCAAGGGACACGAGTCAGAGCTAGTGGTCAGGGACCATGTTAGAATTGCTAGCGGAAGTGCATAATCAGGGATTGTGAAGTTTATAGGTTAGGGGCCTATCAGAGTTTGCAGTTAGGGACCATCTTTCTATTTTGCTGATCATGGATCATAATTATTGAATAATTATTAAAGAAGGCTTTGCTTGTTTGCAGTTAGGGACTATAAAAGTATTTTTGGTCTTGGATTAAATTGCTTGACAAAATATTATAAAAGTATCAAGTATTCATGGACATTTTGATTAGCATCATTAATAAGTTGAACAACTATAACTATAACACATGGTCGACTTGCATACAATTTTACTTGGAAGGCCATCTCTTTAAGAGGTCACCAAGGTAGTGATACCACACCACCTCAGAAAATAAATGATCAACCACTAAATGATTATATTATCTACTCAACAACATCTAAGGATAATGCCTAGTGACTGTTCAATTATCATAGGTTGGTCCATGGATAATAAAAACAACAAATACATGGTCAAATTGCTAGGAAAATATGATGGTTTGAAAATATTTTGCACGTAATAAAGTTATGTGCTAAGTAAAATCATTATCCACTCGGTCAACATCTAAGGATAATGTCTAATGACAGTTCATTTATCCTGAGTTGATTTATGATAATAAAACCTTTAATATGCAACAAAACCAAATCATTCTCCAAGTAAAAGAGAAATATATACACAGTTAACCCATAAAATTTTCAATAAAACCGAACAATTATGCATATGATAATTCCATTGCAAATCATCCTCGTAACCCTATAGTGAGATATTGATTCAATCCTTATTCCACTTTAAAAAATAAATTCCTCGCAACTTCATACACTAGGGTTGCCATACAATGGTGCGGACCCTAACACTTCAAGTATCTTATCACAATACATATAAAAATCAATGACATGTTAAAGCTTATCCGAGATAAATAATAAATTGTGTTAGGGATTAAAAAAATCTTTGAAAGTTACTGGAGTTGGTAAAAAATCAACTAGAACTAGATTGGGTAGCGATGGCATGTGGGAATCATGTCCTAATACATGGACTATATTGAAGGATTATGGTGCATGTGCTTTACACTCTAACACCAAACATGAAAAAATAGGCATAAATGAAAGCTTGTTTTGGGTGGAGGTGGGTTGATTGTTTCTCCTAGAAAATAAAAGTTGTAATTAGTGGTTGAAATGATGGTTTATAAGTTGTTTATATGAAAAAATATATATATTAGTTTGAGCATATATATGGGGTTACTCACAATCAAGTATTGTGATGTTCATAAGTCAGGGACTATTAAAGTTGGTGGTCACAAACCACGTTAAAGTTGCTAGCTGAAGTGTATAATTAGAGATTGTGAAGTTCATAGGTCAGGGACCTATCAGAGCTTGCGGTCATGGACCGTCATTCTATTTTTCCGATCAAGGATCAAAATTATTAAAGAATTATTAAAGAAGGCTTTGCTTGTTTGAAGTTAGGGACTACAAAAATGTTTTTGGTCTGGGATCAAATTACTTGATAGAATATTATAAAAGTATCAAGTAGTCATGGACATTTTGATGGGCATCATTAAGAAGTTAAACAACCACAACTATAGCACATGGTTAACTTGGATACTATCTTACTTGGAATGCCATGATCTTTGGGAGATCACCAAGGTAGCAATACCACACCACCTCATGAAACAAATGATCAATCACTAAAGAAATGAAAGGTTCAAACAAGAAAAACAATGTTTATTATTAAAGTTTCAATAGAGGAAGATATGTTGGAACATATCAAGAATGCCACTGCACCTAAAACTTATTGGGATACTTTTGTCACTTTGTTCTTTAAAAAAAATGAAATTCTTCTACAAAATATTTAAAGAGAATTGATGTCAGTCAAACAAAATGACTTGATAATTAATCAATATTTGACAAAAGTAAAATCCATTTATTGTGAAATTTTTGAGTTAGTTCCTCATTCTAAGATAAGTGAAGATAGAATGAGAAGAATAATTATTCATGGTCTAAGACCTAAGTTTTGTGGTTTCACCATCATAATTAGAGGATAGATAGTTCAACCTTCTATTGAATATTTAGAAAATTTATTAGCCAATTAGGAAACTCTAGTTAAACAAATGGGTGGAATTTCACTAAAAGAAGATGAAACAACTATCTTTAGTAATTACAGAAGACATCTGCCAAGAGGTCAATACTTTAAAAATTTAAAAGAAAACATAAAAGATGATAATTCAACAAATCAACAAGGTAGCAGTCCAAGGCTAAGAATAGCTCATCAAAATAAAGGCAACTTACGTAAAGAGTGATATGGTAGACCGATTCAATGCCATGATAAATGTTTCAATTGCGGTAGACAAGGTCATTATACTTGAGACTGTGGTGTAAAGAAAAGACATATGGAAGGAAACATAGCATCATCATATAAGCTAACTTAGGAAATCGATAATGAATAAGAATAGGACATTAAAACATCATATGCATTAATGATATTAGTTAATAAAGGATTTTTATCATAATGTTCACCAAAAAGTATTGAATGGTTCAATATAGAGGTAATTGAAGAAGAAAAGGAGTTATTAGAAGTAAAAAAAATGGGTGGAAATTAATCCATTTGATTCAAAGATAATGGAGGACTACACATGCCCAACTAGCAAGGAGTTAGAGGAAAAATGTCTTTTACAAACTGGTGAGAAATACGAAGCTCATGAAGAAATAGTAACTATTATGGAAGATGCATTGGATTCACAAGTCTTTGTCAAAGAAAAGCAAGAAAAGAAGTCAATGATATGTGAGGAGGTGTCGAGAAGTATCGAGTGACAAGAAGTGACAAAAGAAGAATTTCTCACATTGAAGCATTGCGAGATAAGAAAGTTAGAAGAGTAACCTCATGATATTTGTAAATATGAATATAAGGTTAAAGAACAACTAGAAAAGTTGATAGAAAAATACAAGGTTCTTCTATTAGTTTAAGAGTTCATACAACAACAAAAATTAGATTTTGATAAAACATTTGGTTCGGTGGCAAAGATTATTATGTTTACTGGTGGTAAACAATTATTGGAAGCTTCGGTAGAGGAGTGTGAGGAATGCTTTCCTACTTGAGAGGATGTCATGAAGGTTAAACGGGTGAAGAACTTTCCAAAAAGGGATGAAATGGAAATGATTTGAAGATAAAAAATTAAAAAATCTAAATTAAGGTGAAGTGTTGAAGATCAATCAAGTATTTTTAGAGCACCTTCTATCTCTAGAATCTTCTCCACTTTTTTGCATGTTAGTAATATTGAAGATCAATCCAAAATTTTCACAAGCTTTTTGATACGAACTAGCCCACCAACATAAATGATCCATTAGAGGTGCTAATTGGGTCAATCACCAGGTTAAGGGATATTAAGTTAAAAGAGGCACCGAATGAGATTTTTCAACATATTTGGGCCAAGGATGACTTCAAAAAGGCTATAACACATATGAGTCATCTTATAATCAACTTAATTCAAGTGCAAGAAGGACTCAATTCTTCCACAACACGGGTTTAGGGTTGACATCATGATGACAACCTTGTTCTGAACAATTAATCATAACATTACAAAGATATTCTGGCAGAATATTTTAGGAGTTTTCATATTCTACAAGGAAACAAAAAGGCATGTGCTATTGAAAAGATATACATGCTTATTTAGGAAGTTAAAGTTGGTTTTTGGCTAATTTTTTCTAATGCATAATTTTACATTAATAAGTATAATTTTAAATCTAACCATTAGATCAATCTAAAATTTACTTGAAGTTTTCGGAGATCATTTTTTATATTAAGATAAAATCTTAGACCAATCAGACATAAAAAAGGCCTTGTAAGAGGTCCATAAGTTATTGTGAGGGTATCACATTATTTTCCTACTTAATTTAAAATTATTTTTCTTATTTGGACTAGTACTATTTTATTATTTTTTAAAACTTGGTTAGGATTTTTTTTTACCTATTATAAATATGATTATTTAGCCTGTATTAGGTTTTCTTTATAGGCTTTGATTTCAGAATAATATTGCTTGTGTGTGAAGTATTCTCTCATTCTTTGGTTCTCTAAAGAACTTATTCAACTTATCAAGGAATAACTATCTTCGTAATGTCTATCTTATACCTTTTGTTCATGGATTGATATTTATTGGGATGAGGTTCATTCCAATAGCATTGGTGCTTTGGTTTATGTAATCTCTACGTCACTCTCTTATCAAACCTGATTGTTTGGTTTTCTAGGATTTGTTGTTCTTGCATGTGGGTTACATAACCATGTGACCATAAGATTTGTATTATTTAGTATTAGAGCTTGACTCTATTTATCATGTTATATTCGTTTGTATTTTTTGTTTTTCTTGTTCCGTGTGTTGAAACTCATTATTTCCAATCTCCATCTTAAAAAAAAAGTATTATTTTATTTCATTATTGTCACTACATATATTAGTAACATAAAAAAAAATTGTTTAAACAAAGACGTTATAGATTTTGCCGTAGAAACTAAAATAAGGTGAAATTGGATCAAACCACATCAAAATTACTTAAAAATTTATATTCTGGTTATTTGGAGTCTAATCATACACACTATATATTGACACAAATCAAACATGTTTTGTATATTCCAGATTTAGGTTTAGTTTATACGAAACAAGTTTGATTTGCATCAACCATTGAAACTTGCTTTGCTACTATTGAAATAGATTTGGGCAATATAATAAAATGTTATTTGGGATATTTGAGTGTTAATCAAGTAATTTTTAAAATATTTTTTTCTGATTTTTTTTTCATGTTTTAAAAAACATCCATATCTCGTATGAATTTGCTTGTTAGTCATGAAATTGTAATCATAGTCTCGTCTTTGCTTGTTTTTATATATTTATTGCTTATTGAGTCAATTAGTTTTATTTGGATTATGCTACTATGTTGTTCTTTTCAGTTCCGCAAAAGTAAAAAAGAAGGTGAGGCGAGAGGAAAAAAACGTATCAAGAATATTAAAGTAAAAAAAACCTATTATTTATATGAAACATGAGAGGTGTGAGGATATTTTTGCTACTAAAAATTGTTTTGTAGATTTAAAATGTCTTAAGAAAAAAGAGATACACCACTTTCTATGAAGAATATCAACCTAAAACTTCAGATTCAAGGTCTATCATAGTTGTTGAAGATTTTTGACTTAGTGTTTAGTAATATGCAAGAATTGTTGGATAGAGAAGAGATAAAATATAAAAATTATGATGGATAAAGAAGTGGGGTTAATAAAAAGGGTAACCATGACAGGAGACCCATACAACATGTAAACCATAACTTGGATGATTTTGAAGATGAGGATGATGTTATGGGAGATTATGATTTTGAGCATATGATCGTAGGTCATGGGGATAATTTTTAGCAGCTTAGGAGCTGAAGGGATGAAGAGTCTAGATATAGGGGCCTATTTAACCATAGAAGGGATTTTCAAAACTATAGAAATCGCGAAGATGTGGAAATTCTTAGTTTTCTAGGTAAAAAAAAATCTTAAGGATTATATGGAGTGGGAAAAGAAGGTGAATTGGATTTTTGATTGCTATAATTATTTTGAGTAGAAAAAGGTGAAACTTGTGGTGATTGGATTTGTTGATTATATGATTATTTGGTAAAATCAAATTGTGAGTTCTAGGAGGAGGAATAAAGAGACACCTATTGATACATGGTGTGATATAAAGGCTTTGATGAGAAATCCATTTGTTTCTAATAATTATTATAGGGAGCTTTATAAAAAACTACAAAGTTTGAGTTAAGGTTCTAAGTTTATGAAGGATTACCATAAAAAGATAAAGATAGTGATGATTCAGGCTGATATAGTAATATAGTAGAGTTACAATATTATATGGAGTTAGAGGACATGGTTCATATAACAAGGAAGGTGGAGAAACAAATTAAGAAGAAGGGTAGCTCATGGCTATAATTCAATTTGGCTTCATCTTCCTCTAATTGAAAGCCGAATATGAAGAGAGAAAGGGTTGCCCAATCTAAGCCCTTTGTGTTTGTTAAGGTCGAACCACCTAAGGCTAGAAAAGAGACTCCTATGGATGCTAAAGGTAAACTCAAAACTCGACGTACTCATAACTGTGATATAAAATGTTTTAGATGTTTAGGAGTTGAAAACAATGTTTCTCAGTTTCCAAATAAAAGATTTATGATTTTAAAAGGCCACGGAGAGATAGAGTCTAAAAGTGATAGATATAATGATGATGAGGTGCCACCTTTGAAGGATTGTAGTGATGTTAATATTGCATACCCGATTGAGGTGGAGGTCTTGGTTATAAGGCATGGACTTAATGTGCATGTTAAATCATTCAAGTATCTCAAAATCCACTTGACTATTTCTTAATGTTGTTTTCTCGGATTACTCATGCTTATGCTAAAAGCTCCCACTGCATATACAATGTCTGGTTTTATACAGACCATGGTATATATGATTGTTGATACATTAAAGAACTTTACTCATATAGATCCTTTCATTTTTTGTCTTTCATGATTGTTCCTTAGTTAGTCTGAAATGACTAGCCAAAAGTTGTTTATTGGCTTTGCGTTATCTATGTTGAGTTTGTGAAGCTCCCTTTTCACATACTTTTCTTGTGAAAGCTTCAGGTAACTATTCCTTTTATCTATGATGATTCTCATACTAAGTATTTGTTTTGCAGCTCCCAAATCCTTCATTTTAAGATGTTTTGACAACTACTTTAATTTAATTTTTTCTTTGTCTTAGATCCTACAATGAGTATACATCTACATACAATAATAAGATGATGTAAGAGTTGTCAACATTCTTCACATAGCAGTAATGATTTGCCTGTAGTCTTATGAATCCATTGTTGTACATAAAATTGTCAAACTTCTTATACCATAATCTAATATCTTGTTTCAAGCCATACAAGATCATTTTTCAGTTTGCAAACTAGATTCTCCTTTCCCTTTACTAAGAATCCTTGTGATTGCTTAATATAGATATCTTTCTTCAAATCTCCATGAAGGAAATTAGTCTTTATAACTAAATGTTTAAGATGCAAATATTCTATAGTTATAATTCCTAATACAAATTTGATTGTTGTTAGCTTCACCATTAAAGAAAAGATATGTGTAATTGATTCTTTTTTTTGTTGAAATCCTTTTTTAGCAAGTTTAACCTTGAATCTCTTACTATCATCATATTCAGTCTTCACTTTGAAACCCACTTGTTGTGCAAATCCTACTTTCTTGTAAGTAGTTTAGTTAGCTCCCTTGTTTGATTACCTAATAAATTAAGAACTCATCTCATATCTCATATTCAACTCTCACTTACTTCACTCTTCATCTCGCAAGGCTTCATTAAAACTCTTTGGCTCGCTATTATCTATCAATAAGATGTATTTTAGTGATGTGAGAAACACTATTGACGTATACTAATCATATAAGATCTGATAATTATTGCTGGTGTATATGGTTTCACTTGTGAATCTATATTTTCTTTGTCATGATCACTGTTATGCACAATTCTCTTCGTAATATCATACACATCAACTACCTTGATTGCCTTTGCTCATAGTATAAACCTACTGGAATATGCAGCATCCTTGCCCTTGTATATCACCTTCTAATTGAAAATGACATTTTTACTTTTAATAATTTTTTTTTTATTTTCTTCATTTCAAAATTGATATCCAAACTCATCAGTGTCATATCCAATAAATATACATTTTCTAGACTTTGGATCAAGCTTGCTTTTGGCTTCAGAGTCTAGAAGATCATAAACAACACAACCAAATACTTTCAAATATGAAAGATTTACCTCCTTTCCTGTCGAGACCTCTTCTACAATTCAAAAATTCAAAGGAACAAAAGGTTCATAATTGATCAAATAGACTATAGTTTTAACTGTTTTAGACTACAGGATTTGAGGTAAACCAAAATGAAATCTCATGCTTCTAAATCATTCATTGATTGGTTCATTCATGTGCTTAGCAACACCATCATGTTGTTGTATGCTTGAAATGGTCTTCTCCATCCAGATATCATTAGCAACACAATACTCCTTAAAGCCTCCATCAATATATTCATCTTTATTGTCTAACCTTGGACACTTTAGCTTTAGTTTTGTTTCAGTCTCTATAATGACTTTTTATTTCCTAATGAGTTTTTGTCAAAAATAATTTTCAATAAAATTTTAATTATAAAAATGAGTGGACTCCACTTTAAATTTAGCTTCAGATATACCTATTAACCATGCCTTATTAAAACAAATTCTAACAAAGCAAATACTTCTACATAGTCCTCCATCAAACCATATAACCTGCGTGGGTGAAGCCACAGCAACCTTCACCGGGTGGGTGAAGCCATCAAAGCAACTTCACAATTCTGCTCTGCAAAGACTTGTATGATTTACTAATTCAATCATGAGCTTCAGAATTAGAAAGCTAATTGTGCACATATAGGGTTTCAGGAGCATCTAAAATAAGCATAAAAAATAACATTTTGATGCTCATTTGCATTCCAAGTACTGTACATCTTCTGAAGGAAAAGATTTTGCATTGATACCCTTTTAATTCCCTTCTTAATTAATAAAAAATGGGGATATAATTTTTTCAATCTGCAAAACAACTTCAATATCTTAATAAACATCACTTAACAATTTCACACATTTTAAAACATCGAATATTGCTATAAATTAAAGGAATTTCTTCCACTATTTGATCTGCCTGCAACTTCGAATAGCCCTAGCCCAACACTATGGAAAGAATGGATCAACACTGACATTAGCATAAAATGTTGAGACCCAAAAGGACCATATTTGTTAAGGTCAAAGCATAATTGAATAACACTTCGAAATGAAGTTGGATTGGGATATTTTACTACACCGATCGACAAGTTTCTTTATCATGGTTGCTCCATCTATGATTTCAAATCAGGAGCAGCATCACCGCTGTAGGAGGATTACATTTCGCCTCTATTGGATTGCAACCCAAACAAAAGGAGATTAAAATTTATTTATTTTTATTTTAAATTAATTTTTTTTATATTTTGATATTGTAATGTTGATCTTAAAAATAAAAATTAAAAAAAATATTATTTTAATGAATTAAAAAAATATTATTTTAATAAATTAAAAAAAAACACTTTAAAAAATAATCGTTATTATTACACTTTTAAATACTCTTTTCATACCTAGCAGTAAAGTGTTTTTTCCTCCAATAAGGAAAAAAATCTAAATCACTTTCCTTATATGAAAAAGAGAAATATTTGAATATTTAATGCATTATTAATAAAAAAATAATAATACTCATAAAGCTAAAATCACCTTTCCTGTATAGAAAGATCGAATTTCCTTTTCTATTCTTATAAAATATGTCGGGAAGCCTTTCCTATACATATGTAGTAGAATTTCCTGTTTATATGTATTTATATGTATTTATTATTCAATAATTTATTTCTTTTATGGTACTTTCCTAATCAGGACGGAACTAGAAGGAGGCAAGCATGAGCCCGGTTATTATAAAACATTTATTTATTATTTTTATTTGGTATTTAAATATGAAATAGTATAATATTTTTTATTTTAAATAAATAGACTTTTTAATTATTTTGTTATATTAATTTTGATCTTTCCTATTAAATATTACCGGCTCCACCCCTATCCCTAATGATTACGGTCAAGTATAAATATATCATTGAGGGTTTGAGTTTTTTTGCAAGCTTGTTACTTTCATCAAGTTGATTTCTCTACTGCATTGGTAAGGGTAGGTTCAATTGTCAAATCTTTTTCTGGTAATATTTTGGCTCAGCTATTCTCTCCTCCTCTTAATAATTAGCAAACTTGAATGCATGCAATTTATGATTAATATCTCTTTTGTACGTTAAGAATCCACTTTGATAACGATTCTTGTTCTTTAATTACTTAGTTTTTATTCTAAAAAGAGAGAAAATGTTTTTCTCTCTTCAATGTTCCAATTGTTCTATCACCTCTTCAGCTAAATAACCTTTTTTTTTCTTGCTTTGCCAGCAGGACCCTCCACCACCACAACAAAGAAGATGAACATTGTAATTGGTATTGTAATTGGAACAGCTATGATCGTGGTTACCATACTTTTGTTTTGGCTGTGCCGGCCCTTCCTTGAAGAACCCAAGGAAACAACAAAAAAGATAGCAGAAGGTGTTAAGGATCTCACGCCTCAAGACTCACCAGTGTAACCATTGAAAGGACACTATGACCAGATTAGTGCCTCTCATCTCGTGGATTCATAGCACTAATAGGTCTTAATTAATTATTATCTTTAATATTTAGTTGCAATGATATCACTACTGTTTAAGTTGTGACTATGGAGCTTTTGTTTGATTCCCCTAATTTTCATCAAGATTTTGATTATTATTTTTTAATATTTAGTCCAGAGTATGATTGTTTTGTTTGAGTGTTTTATTTCAATTATTATATTGCAATTATTTATCCACAATAAGGTTGTGGCTAAAGGAAAGCCATTAATAATTACTTTTTGGCTAAAGAAAAATTTCTTGGTTCCTAATATTTTTTGGATCTTTATATTTTATTTATATCAATAATTACTGTGATGAAGGAATTGTTGGACAAGAATTAATATATCATTAAAACCTGCTGATTTTAATACAAAAACATGAATGACTAGCAGAATAATGGCTGGATTTCCACTCCAAAAAGATTATACGTACTTTGTAAACTATCCAAAAAGATTTCCACTCCAAAAAGATTATACAAAAACATGAATGAGTAGCAGAATAATATATCATTAATGAAGGAATTGCCTCCCAAGAGTACCCATTGGCTATCTACGTACTTTGTAAACTATCATCAAACATCATAACCCTGACATTTACATCTATGTAACAGATGATTTTCATCAGGATTGCATAATCAATAAATTGTCAGCCAGTGTTAAATCAAATTGCAGATAGGCCAAGGAGAGGGAAAAAATTCTGACATAAAGAATTTCTAGTAGTCTTCATTGCTCACATTAGACAATCAGGTTTTTCTTACAAAATTTGTCGATACACAAAAAAAAAATCAAATAATAGAGCCATACATCTTGCTTTCCGTAGGTGAATTAAAATGAGTAAAGAGATATAAACTTGACCAAACATGACCACTCTCTCAACTTGAAACTAAATTGGTCCGAATGAAGCAGCAAGCAAGACATAAATTCCTTGATGTGATTCAAGCAATACTAAAAAATTCATTAGAGATTTTAGTTAGTCTGGTGACAAGATTTAAAGATAAAAGGTTCAAAGAGATTTTTATTGGACTTCTTCAAGATATATGAATTAAAGTAGACTTCAAGAAGATATTAAATAATGAAAAACAAGTATTAATTAATTTAATTCATGTTCAAGAAAAGCTTGTTGATAGGCATTCATACATTACAAAAATATTGAAATTAAAAGATTCAAATCTATCAATTTTGATATTCTCTATTGTTTAGGTCATAAACATAAGGAATTTTAATGCGATTCCAGTTACATTGAAAAGTAGATATCCGTAGATTTCTGGTGATATGTAACACGTTTTCTAATTTATTAAGACGAGAGATAACCATGTATTTTAATTTGAGCTTCAATTCTCCCACCAGATTACAAAAATAACTTTAGTTTTATTTAAATTAATTGGGCTATTATTTTATTTATCTTTTAGTTATTATTATGCCTTTTAGCAATATTAGGGCTTTTATTTAAATTTAAGTTGATTGAATTATTATTATTATTAGGTTTATCCATATCCATTAGGGATATCCTATTAGATTTAGGATTCTTCCTAGTATAAATATTTTTTTATAGATACTTTTAGAGGTTAGATTATTTTTAATAAAAAAACCAATATTCTTGCTATTTTTTGTGTGGATGAATGAGTGATTCTCATACTAAATTCCTGATTAAATTTGCAAACTCTTTTAAGAATTGATCACTTCGTTGTGATTTTATACTACTTGTTCACGTCTATTTATAGACGTAAGGTAGGGGTGATCATTGTGTATAACTTTAGTTTTTCAATGCAGGTTTTTATTGGGTCAAGTTGCAAACATTCAAATTTGATTTTAACATATCTTATGAGGTCTCTGCATTACTCCCTCTTCTTCGTAATAAACATCTAAATAAAAAGTGATTTAAATACAACTAACAACTAATCCTCTAATGATTGGTAGTTACTTGGACTACATAGCATCACTATCTATGTAATGCAAATGCTCAACCCTTCATCCAACATGATGCTTTTTTTTATGGAAAGGTGTTAAACACATAGTAACTTTTGTAAATAATAGTTTCTAGATATATATTAGACTAGAAAGTAATGATGTTTAATTTATCA
The DNA here is from genome assembly GCA_019202695.1 of Populus x sibirica. Lineage (NCBI taxonomy): Eukaryota > Viridiplantae > Streptophyta > Magnoliopsida > Malpighiales > Salicaceae > Populus > Populus x sibirica. The sequence goes on from JAGMVL010000957.1 coordinate 388,233, forward strand.
TAACAATACATACTAAATATAAAAGAAGTTTTCAAGGAAAGCCTAAAGTTCATACAAGTATAAATCTATAAGTATGCAAAAACATAAATAATAACAAGCATGCTTTCAATACCAAAAAATAATAATAGAACTCTAGAATGTATACTAAGCATATATTGAAATTTGTAATTGATATATATATATATATAACCTAGCATGCATATTAATAATAAAAATTAATTATTTTTAAATTAAAACAATAAGAGGATTTACTTTTTAAAGCACTTTAAAATAATAAATCTTAAAGTACTTTAAGACTTTATTGATCTTCACTTTTACAATAAGAATATTTACAATTAGAATATTTGTAATATGCCTTTTAAGATTCCAACAACAGTATCTTAGTTAGATATATTTCTAAAACAAGGTCTTTAAATTAAAGATTATGTAACTCAAATAATTATCTAAATAAGATGAACCTAGGCTCTCAAAGCATAAAAAGAAGAATAAATATTAAAAATGAAGTGAGAAAAAATATTAAAAATCTTAAAAATTCAAGTTAAAAATTCTTTCTTCACCCTCTTTTTATAGTGAATTCTGAAACCTAAAAAGTTGAATAAATAATAAGAATTAATCCCCACCATTATTAATATTTGATTAACAGTCATAAATTAAAAATTAGATCTAAAAAAAATAAAAGTTCTTTAAATAAAAAAACCAAGAGTTTTTTAAAAATAATTTATCATTCACCCATAATTTATTTAATTAACCTTCACCATGATTATCTATGCGGATGAAGCTAGCTCTTCCAAATAAAGTTTAATTATTAGCTATATCTCGTTAAGTTCTACAAAGACCCGTGGGATATGCAAATGCAATCATTATCACTTCACAGCAACATTTGGACTTCAAACTGGGAAGCTACTAGTTCATATACAGGGCTTTCAAAGTATCTAAAATATGCATAAAAACTAAAGGATCCTGTTCTTCACCTTTTCCAATTAATTCTATCCCCGTCATCATTGTGACCAGAAAGTTCTCTCTTCTTTCAGAACATATGAAGCAATTTCTTCAACTCTAGAAGCTGTAATGCTATATTGTTTGGCCTGATAGACTAGAATGGTAAAGATCATAAAAGAAGGTTCTGACTTTTTACAAAAGAAGAAAAAATCATTGTTACTGTAATGTGTGTGTATAAGAAAAATACAAACACTACCAGAAAATTAAAAAAAAAACACAATTACTGATAAAAAATATCTTGTCGCTATTTATTGATAGAAAATTTCCGATGGAAACTGCAACTGAATAAAAATATTTCGTCAGAAATTTCATCGGTATTTTTAACGTGTCAAATTACCAACGAAATTACTGATAGAATGTTAGTCGATGATTTGAGAAGGAATTAAAACCTAACAATTCTCTCTTCTCCTCCCATTTCTTCTTCTTCTTCTTCTTCAATTCAGTTAGGTCAAGATTTATTCATGTCTAGGATGAAATGCAACAACAATTTTTAAAGAAGTTTTTTTCTTCTCAATGAACAAACTCTTTTAAAAGACAAACCACCAGCTTCACTAAAAAAATCAGGAGAAACATTTTATTAGTATTGGAATAAGTATAAAGACTTGCTTAATAATTGTCCTCACCATGGTTTTGAAACATGGAGATTAGCTTCACACTTCTATGAATGTTTAACACCTAAAAATAGGCAAATGGTAGAATTGATGTGTAATGAAACTTTTAAAGATAAAGACCCTAATGAAGCAATAAAGTACCTAGAATTATTAGCTAAAATGCCTAAAATTAGGACACTACAAGCACTTATGAAACACTAAGTAAAACTCAACCTCATAAATCACGTAGAGGCGTGTACAATCTTAGAAAAGATCATGACCTTTAAACTTAACAGTTTAAACCATCTCATCAAACTCTTTTGGTGTTAGGCGATGTCCACAGTGGAGTGATGGTGAGTCTCAAGTGATTTTTTCTTTCTTCTCCTTTCGAGCATGATATCGGTAGCTTATTTTTTTGGATAATTATTGCTAAATGTTTTTTTTTACAGTTCATTTGCTATCGTTGCCTACGGTCTAAATCAAATTATTAAATCACTCGATCTTATTTGATACAGTCAAGTTAATGACATGAGTATCGGGTTTTTCTTCCTTTTTTTTTTAAACACTATCATTACTTGAATGTCCATTTTGTACATTAAAAAAAATTGGACAACCTATGCATAGCATATATTACCAATCTAGTTATTACTAATTCTCATGGAGAATTAGCTGCGACTTGTATTTATATCACTTCTTATTTGAATGTTCATTGTGATGATTTTGTATTCAAAACAATAAGAAGGGATTCATTTATGGTTCTTGTTTGCTACTTCATTCAGACCAGTTTAGTGTCAAGTCGAGAGTGTAGTCATGTTTGGTCACGATAGTGAGATCTTATATCTCTTTACTTGTTTTAATTCAACTGTGAAAAGCAAGATGTATGGATCTAACTTTATTCTTCTTATTTGATCTTGTTTTGTGGATAGACAAATTTTGCAAGAAAACCCTGATTTTCTAATATGAGTAATGATCTAATATGAGTAATGAAGACTACTAGAAATTCTTTATGTCAGAATGTTTTTTTTTTCCTTTCCTTGAATGGCCTATCTACAATTTGATTTAATGCTGACAGACAATTTGTTGATTATGCAATCCTAATGAAAATCATCTGTTACGTATATGTAAATGTTATGGCCTATCTGCAAAATACGTGAGTGTTTTTTTCTTCACCTACTAACTAAGTGTGTATTAGGTTTCCTGCTTGAACTTGTTGCTGGGTATGCCTTCTCATCTGGCATATCTAGCTCGTGGATTGTCATATATATTCCACGAGCTAGATATGCCAGATGAGATATATATATATATGTGCATTATTTGATATTAAACTTATATGTTGGTAGGATACGAAAGAAAGCTATTGAATGACATTTTATAATATATTTAAACAAATCTAATATGAAAATTAACTTGATTCAATGCAAAAGTTCTGATGAAAATTTAGGGAAACAAAGAAAAGCCCCATCGTCACAACTTAAACAGGTAATGACTCCATTGCAATTAAATATTCAAGATATTAATTAACTAGGACCTGTTAGTGCTTTGTATCCATGGGATGAGAGGCACTAAGCTGATGATGGTATCCCTTCAATGGTTACACTGGTGGGTCTTGAGCCGTGAGATCCTTAACACCTTCTGCTATCTTCTTTGTTACTTCCTTAGGTTCATTAACGATGCATCAGCACACCCAGAAAAGAAGTGTGGAAACTAGGATTATAGCAACTAAGATTAAGATACCAAACATCATGTCCATCTTTGTTGTTCGGTCTTCAAGCTGGAGGTTCTGCTTGCAAAGTATAAAAAAAAAGGAGCTTGTTAGCTAAATAGGTTATAGAAAAAGAGAAAACACTTGACAAAAGAAAAGTTGTGTTTCTTTCATGAATAAAGATTTAAGAGTTAAAGAAAAACAGCAGGCTGAGTTGAGCCGAAAATTTGGCAAACATAGAGCAGATAAAATCTACCCTTAACAATTCTGTAGATGATTCAAACTTTATCAATAATGTAAAATGTTTTCAAGAAAGTCTAACATTCAAAGCTATATTTATACTTAATCACGGTTCATAGGCCGATATTATATGGGAAATAAATTCATGAATAATGAATGCATATATAGAGGAAGTTTTAATACTGGAAAGATTTCATATATAAGGAGTCACGTACAAAGTAGTATAAGAGATTTTACCTTTAATAAGAATAGAACAGGAAATTGGACCTTTTTATACATGAAAGTTATTTTAGCTTTATATTTTTCTTTTTATACAGGAAAGGTTTTTTCCTTTTCTTTTTCTCTTTTTTTTAAAAAAAAAAGAAAAGAAAAATCGGAACCTTCTTCATGATAGCTGCCATTCTAGTCAATCAGACCGAATGACATAGCATGTTTGCAGAGCTGAAGAAATTGCTTCATGATCTTAAGGAAGAGGGAACCTTGCTTCATGATCTTACAGTTTGTAGAGTTTGCAGAGCTTTTGACATTGAAATCAGTGAGGATAATACAAACAAAAGGTTCATCTTAATTGTATGATAGAGTCGTTTCTGATGATATGTTTTGCATTTGTTTAGTCATGATGCTAGATTGTTTTTTGTTGACAGGACTCCTGGATACCATAGCTGATCTCAGGTACGCCCAAAAGAGGGTTCTTTTCTTTCCTTGGAGATTTTCAGAATTGTGGTTTATGGGATTTTGTACGCCTACTTGCCAATTTAATCAAAACATTTGCAGTGTTGCTTTGGCAGAGCTAGTCTCCGTTTGACATTGTGCTAAGGTGTGGTTGAAGATTTTTTTAGATTGATCATAACGTTAAAAATTGTTTAGTTTTCATTGTTTAAATCTGCTTTTTATCTTAAATTATAGTAAAAGCTTAGGTTTGAGAAAAGCTATGGTTTGTAACTTTTCTTGAACCTCCTTTTCTCAAGCCATAACTGCAGAAACTACAACAATACAAAACACACACTTGACCATCACCCACACAATTTATCATGGTGAATGCGTTCACAACTTTTATGTGGAGAAGTGTCCTGTCGATGGAGGGTTATGTAGAAATTAATATCTGTATTAGATGGAAAGTGACGTTATGATGTTCAAGGAACTAAAAACCAATGGAGGATTAGCAATTCTACTTGCATTGAAAGCACTTGTTATTTGGATGTTCACTGTGATGATTTTGGATTGAAACAGGCACAAGGCATGTCTATGTAAGGTTCTTGCTTGCTGCTTCATTCAGACCATTTTAGTGTCAAGTCGAAAGGGTCATCATGTTTGGTCACGGTAGTGAGCTCTTACATCTTGTTGCTCGTTTCAATTCATCTGTGAAAAGCAAGCCGTATGGCTCTAGCTTTCTTGTTGTTCGATGCATCCTTGGGTAAGGTGATGCACTAATTTGTTGATCGACAAATATTATTGTAAGACAAGCCTGATTGTTTAATAAATCTGAGTAATTGAGCATTGTTGTTAATTGTAGCAGGTGGTTAGAAGCAAAAAAAGTTGGCATGGGCTCCTTGCTTTGTTATTGTTGGCTTGGGATCAATTATCTCGAGATTAAGCTCATCTCAAAATTTTAACTGATAGCATTGAATGGACAAGCAAACCTAAAATTGAACACATGGATCGAACAATAGCGAAACCAAGTTGTAGAGCTAGTGCTTATGCTCTCTTTTTTTTCTTGAGGTCAGAATGATAAAGATTACTGTAAGTAAACATTAATGGTTAAAGATTACAAGAAATTCATGAGATCATAATGTTTCCTTCTTTTTTTTGGAATTGAAATCCATCCATAAATTAATAGTATTTGGTTATTGTCTTAAGATAGAAATGATAGAAACATATGAGACAGAGAGAGAATGAGACGAGGAAGATGAAGTTGTGTTTTTTTTTTTTTTGAAAGAAGCTGATATAATTAATCAAGCATAAGCTTGTTCTGTCATCACATGAGATCTTAACATAAGAGCACACAGGGAGATAAGCTGAAACAATAAGCTGTCTGAACCGGAGATTCCCAAACTCCATGAAATGCTATGAAACATCAGAGTCTGCTATGAAAATTATAAGAACAGGACAATGGACAGACAAACTCGGATCGCCTCTACTGAGATGATCCCTCCAGAAGCCAGATGATTACACACAGAAACAGTAACTTGAATTTTGCAAGCAAAAACTAACTGTGCCGGATCCCTGCCTGAGAAACATATCACTGCCCCAAGAACCGCAAAACTGCAGTAGACTACAGAGCACCCGCAGATCATCTGACTAATTCAGAGCCAAGCAGCAAAATCAGATATTCTGTGCACTCCATGTTTAGCTAGGTGGTCTGCCATGTGGTTACTCTCACGAAAAGAGTGAGAGAAGGTGATTGAACCAAAACATGAAGCTAGTCTCTTAGTTGAGGAGAATAGTTTATGATGAAGCCAAGGCCTATGAGGGTTATTCATCCGACTAATGACATTGGCAGAGTCAGATTCAATAATAATATACTTATGATGTAGGAGGCAATTAGAGGCTGATAGTTTGATAACTTTGACAACTGCTCTCAACTCTGCTACATTGGAATCTAAAATCCCAACCGGCAGAGAGAAAATATCAAGAAGAATTCCATTGTGATTCCACAAAACACCACCTATCATGAGGGGCCAGGCTTTCCGAGAGAGGATCCGTCCACATTCCATTTGAAGCTATTAGCCATAGGAGCTGACCACATAACACCAATCCTCAGTTTTTGTGTATTAGTCCCATTGAATCAGTCCTTCTACAGATCTTAGCAGATCTGAAGTTGAGTAAGGGAAATCAGGGTCTATAGCCTTTATCCATAAACAAAGCCGAGTGATAATAAGGAAGAACAGAGTATCATAGTTCGGGATCTTCTTCTTAAAGATCACATCATTACAGAGAAGCCAAATAGACCAAGCAACTGAGAAGAATAACATCAACCATACTTTTTTTCTGAAATTTGCCACAGACCAAAGAGTCCCACTAAGAGAAAAGGGTTGCCCACCAGTTGATGATTTTGGACCAAATGATCCAATGCTTGTGGCAATGGATAAGGATATGATCAACCGATTCTTCCTCAGCTAAGCATATAGGGCAGTTAGCAGCTGAGGTATCCAAAATGCCTCTTCTGACAAACATGCTACGGGTGTTGATTTTGTTAATGATAGTCATCCAGCAAAAGACCTCGACTTTAAGGGGGACGGTTCCTCTTCAAATCCCAATAAAGGAGAAAATAGTGTACATTGAGGGATTGTGATTTAAGAGCCCGCGGAGAGACTTAATCGAGAATTTGCCTATAATGTTGTCTTTCTAGACAAGTCTATCCTCTACTTCTTTGTCCAATTGCACTCTCGAGAGAATAGTATTCATTTGTTCTATTAGACTAGTATTTCTTCCTCACAAAGGTCTAGTCTAGGAGAATAACCAACACCATGCATGACCATCCCACATTCCCATTTTATCAAGGCTTGCTTCTTTATCATTGGATAACCGAAATAGTGCAGGAAATTGTTCTGCCAAACTGCCATTATTTTTCCAGTCATCAAGCCAAAATTCTCTTTCCATTGCCAACTTACATCACAAATTGATGATTCACAATATCCTGCAGCCTATTATCTTTAACACAGTGATTAACAATACAAGACCATGTACTTCCAATGCCTGAGAGAAGATCTTACGGAATTATTTTGGAGTATTTAGTATTGTATATGCTTTTAATCACATCCTACCACATGCTCGACTCCTTCGAGCCAAACCTCCATAGCCATTTGAAGAGCAGAGCTTTGTTTTTATTCCTTAGAGATCTAATCCCAAGACCACCAGCACTTTTTGGTAGAGAAATAGTTGACCAGCTAACATTGCATAATTTCTTGCCTTCCTCTTTTCCAGACCACAAGAAGGATATGAACTTCTTTTCAATTGATGTTACTACCACCGCAGGCATAGGGAACAGAGAGAGAAAGTAAATGGGCAAATTACTTAGGACATATTTAATTAAACACAAATGCCCCCTATTGATAAGAGCTTACCTTTTCACGAAGCCAACCTAGAGCTGATATTATGCATAATAGGATTCAACAACAAAGATCTACACAAGTTTGCACCAATAGGGAGGCCGAGATATTTGAAAGGGAGGTGCTCCTGCTTACATCGAAGAATCTGGGCAGTGTAGTCACAGACGTGATCTTCTATACCCACACCAAAGATATTGCCTTTGGAAAAGTGCACTTTCAGACCCGACATTAGTTTGAAGCACAAGAGGATGCACATAATATTCCACATGTTGAATAAGAAGGCTGAGCTGAAGATAAGTGTGTCGTCCGCAAACTGAAGATGTGATAAAGTAAAACCACCATGGCCGATGTCGATACCCTCAATCAACCCCAAGTCACAACCTCGTTGCAACATATAACTCAGCCCCCTGAACTACAATGTTGAAAAGAAAAGGAGAGATAGGGTCTCATTGACATAAACCTCTTACCAAGTTAAATTCCTTCGTGGGGGATCCATTTACAAGCAAAGACATCTTTGCTATTGAGATGCATGCATGATCCAGCCTCACCATCTATTACCAAAGCATATACTAGCCATGACTTCATTGATATATTCCCATAAAACAGAATCAAAAGCTTTGTGAAAGTCTAGTTTAAAGAGATATCCTTTGCCCTTTCTCTTCTTTATGAAGTTAATCGCCTCATTAGCAATCAAAATGTTGTCTAGAATTTGCCTTCCTTTGATGAAAGCATTTTGGTGATCACTGATGACTTCTGACATAACCTGTTTCACTCTGGTTGCTAGCAACTTCAAAATGATCTTGTAAAGACTTCCCACAAAGCTGATAGGCCTAAAATCCTTCAACCTATTGGCACCTTTTATCTTCGGGATAAGGGTAACAAAAGAGTTATTAATGTCTAGAGAAAGAAGGTTTGTCCGATAGAATTCATCCACCATTCGGACAATATCCCCGCCTATGATGTCCCATGCTTTCTTGATGAAGAAGAAATTAATACCATCAGGGCCTGGAGCTTTGTTTCCTTCACAATCCCATACAGCAGTTCTGATCTCATCTGCAGAGAATGGAATTTCTAAAACAACCAAGGATGAGGGCTAAAGCTTTAGAAAGTCCAGATTACAGTAGAAGGCGTTAGGTCTATCATGATAAGAGTATAGTTTACTAAAGAAATTGAATAAAAATATCGTCACATCAGAAGGTTTCGTCAAAATCGTTCCATCAACATCCAAGGAGAAAATCTGATTCTTTTTTTGTCTTGTTGTGGTTGATAAATGGAAGAAATGAGTGTTTCTATCTCCAAGTTTACACCACTGGACTCTTGACTTTTGATGCCAGGCAGACTCTTGCATTCTGTACAAGGTTCTAAAACTAGAGGAAATGGTGTTGTTTCGGATTAATTCATCAGCTAATAAGTCTTTGTTCTCTCGTTGATAATCTAGGGAGTCTGCTTCAAGTTCTAGAGCTTTGATTTTACTGTAAGTGTTACCCACGAAGATGAAGTTGTATTTAGTAGTAGTATACAAGATATGGCGAATATCTATATATTATAAGTAACATGACAGAACAAAATGAAAAAAAAAAATTGTTTTATCTTAAATTTATACTACCCTTAAATTTACAATGTTTGGAACAATAAATAGAGATTAATATTTCACTTTGAGCTTACGATGAGCATTAATTTTTTTAACTAACTTAAAATAGTAATTTCTTCAATTATCAAAATCATGTTAAAAAAAGAATTGTAAAAAAGATAATTTGTTGCTAAGAAGATAATATAATTAAACATAACATAGTAAACGTAAGATAATAATTTTACTAAAAATGTTTTTTATATATATCATTTCATCTTTACCTCTTCATTATTAAATCTAAATATTTGAGAACAATACCAATTTTTATTTTTTAGGTTTTAAATATTATATTAATTTTTCAATAATATTATTCGTTATCTTTTATAATATTAATAAACTCACTCATTTGATAAAAACTTTTCTTCTTATACTTTTCAATAAAAATCAATATTTGGTTAATTAATTTTATACAATTCAAAAAAAAAATTAATCTAACTAGTTCTTTTTTTAATTGTTAGAAATTAATAATTTGTATAAAATAATTTATAATTATTTTGAGCAATTGATGTTTTCTATATTAATTTGATAAAATAAAATAAAAAAATTTTAATACAATCATTTTTTTAAAAGGTATTTTGAAAAATTTAAATATTGATAGGTGTGTGTGTGCTGAAATATATTTGAAAATCAGTAAATTATAAAATATAAAATATTTGGTCCTCATTTTTATGTTTCTCGTTTTTATTTTAAATTAGAAGGTTTTAATGGTATGATATTTATAGATGCATTAGAGAAATTGAATAATTATATTTAAGAATCTGTCCATAACGCACTATTCATGTTTATAAATAAAGGCAAATCACGTGTTGGTAGGAAATTCATCATGGGTTTCCTGAATTAGAAATCTAGAATATTTTTTTCGTTTATATAGAGAATTTATTTACACTAAGCGTTTTTTTTTCCTGGTAGATTTATTCTCACTTGGTTGTCTATGAGATAATTTAGGCATCTTTCCGGTTGAAACGGAATAAATATTGGTTATTTGAATTTAAATGAAATATACCATGATGTTAGTCTGAATTTTTCTTTAAAATTCAATAGGCCATCTGCTAGTTGAATGGAGATTTGGTGAATTCCCCATCCCAAATAGGAAAATGAAAAACTAACATGTCCTATATCCAACTTAGTGCCTGTATGGGATTATGATAATGGTTGTACTTCAAAATATTTTTTACTTAAAAATATATCAAAATTTAAAAACAATCAAAAAAAAAATTACTAAAAGAAATTTTAAATTTAAGAGAACGCGGTTTCCATCACGTTCCCAAACATACTATTAATTATAACCTCACCTCATAACCTGGTCACAGTTTGTAAATGGTCTGTCATCAAGATCATAAGGGTACTACTAACAGCACTTGAACGTGGCCGAAACCAAAACTATCATGCCACCAGGTTCTAGTTTTTTAGTAGTTGGGACGACTAACTCGTTCGTGGCATACTAGGAAGGAAGAAGGTCAAATATGGATCCCTGCCGAGCAACAACCTCTTTTATGTTTCTATTTATTTTGTTTATTAGCTTTTCTTTTTCATTCTATATGTGTTTACCTTTCGTGATAGTTTTTGTGGTTATGAATTAAAAAAATAAATTTTAAAAAAGTGATAAACTATATTTTTTTTTAACCAAGATTTTAAAAAAATATTTAGAATAGAACTCAATCGTGATTAATCAAACACCTTTAAATTTATAATCATAATGAAGCACAAATTACACTACACAGCTGGTTGCTGCTGCTGGCACCTAGCTTAAATTATTTCATTGTTTCTATGCACGTGAATGCACAAATCTGAGAGTAGCAATCTAAAATATAAAGGTTATAATTAAATTCAAATATGTGGTTTCTTTCAAGAACAAGTTATAATAATCATCAATGGATCTCAATAGAAGCAATAGATTGGGCCAGTAAATAACATGACATCAATACACAAATAAAGAAAACATGAACTTTGCAGCGAGTCCATTCTATACGTTTGCATCTCTATGGTTGCACTACCCTTCAAATCACCCCATGATCTCTAGATTTATCACCATGAAATCACATCTTTTTAGATAGGTATCATGATTTTCTTTTCCATATTTTTCTCAGATTCACATGGATGTTGATAACAAATAATAGCATGAGAGTTTTTGTAGCAAGCAAGGGTATTTATCATGTTGTTGATTGTATCTGCAAACAATAATTCTTGTTGGATGAATGATGTAGCAGCGTCACCTAAAACTAGAGATTCTAAGTAGTCAAATGAGGATATGTCATAACTAAGTTGCGGACTTACCGCAAACAAATTACATAAATGACCTAATAGTGTTTTTATGGACCAATAAGATAGAGTTGGGTCCAATAAGAAGTTTGATCATGTCATACCAATATATTAGCTTAAAAGGGTCATAACTTTTGATCTGACTATTAGATTAGGCTCAAGTTTTTACAAGAGATTCCTGAGGCCCAGTTTCATGGAGGCCTTACTTCATCAGTCCATTCACTACATGGATTTCCTCAAATTTAGCTAGAAAGATCTTGTTTTGCCAATTTTCCTTATTTTTCCTTAATTTCTTGTTTTATTTCATGTTTTTATGTTATTTTCCTTTATATTTTAGGATTTTATTCTATTACCTAGTATAGGCTAGTTTTCTAGCTTATTTAAGGACATTGTAAACCTCTTTAAAAGGCAAATTTTAATTATTAGACTTATTTTAGATAAATAAAATTGTGATTTTAGAGTTCAAGCTTGCAGCCATTTTTGCTCAACAAATCTGTTTTTTTTTTTTTGTGATTGTCTTTGTGCTTCCCGTGTTCAGGTATACCTTTCTGAAATTTTCATTTTTTATATTATGCATTTAAATTTCTCTTTGATTTCAATCTTCTACTATGTCTATTACTTATAACATCTTTTATTAAAAAAAAAAGTGGTTCTTGTTTTTTTAACTATCCATACATATCACTTACACTAAATTCAAAAAAAAAACACTCTAAAAAGCTAAAGATTCAGTTTTGTCATGAAAACACTAATACAAAGGAGATTGAATCAAACGACATCATAATCACTTAAAAATTGATATTCTAGGGTTTTTGGGCACAATAACATTGTATATTAAATTTGAGATCATTTAGACTTCGTTTGGTTTGCATTTCAAATTTAGGTATTAGATTGCGTAAATAGGTTTGATTTGCGTCAACTTATGAAACATGTTTTTCCACTATTGAAATCAACCTATTCAATATACTAAAGTTATATTTGGATATTTAGGTGTTAACAAAGTTATTTTTATTAGTTTTGCATCTGATTTATTTCGTGTCTTTGAAACATTCATATTTCATATGAATTCGTTTACTATTCGCGAAAACATAATTATAGTTTTGTATTTGTTTATTTTCATATGGTTATTGTTTCTCGAGTCATTATACATATTTGGATTGCATGAGAAGTATGAGGATATATTTTTTCTTAACACTAACAAAACTTTACATATTTAAAGATGTATGAAAAGAGCAATATGACACCTCTAATGGAGGGTAACAATCAGAATTTTCAAATATAAGCCTTGGCACAACAAATGGATAAGATGGAGATGGTGACGATAGGCTTACAAGATATGATAGAGAAAAGGAGAAAATATGATAATGAAAGTGATGGACTGAGAAATAAGGCTGATCGAAGGGGAAACCATGTTAACAGGTCCAAAAAGACGTGTTAACAACAACTTTGATGACTTTGTTGATGATAATGTAAATATGAAAGATGATGAATTTTATTATGTGTTTAGAGGGCATGGAGATATATTTCAACTATATAGAGGTCGAAGAGATGATGGGTTTAGGCGTCATAGTCAATTCAACCAAAAGGATAGGTATCGTGATGACATTGATGGAGATTTGGGCATCATTTAAAATAAAAAATCTCTAATTTTCAAGGAAAAATATCTTGAAGCATTTTTAGAGTGGGAAAAAAAGATAGAATAGGTTTTTTATTATCATAAGTACTCGGAATAGAAAAAGATGAAACTTGCAATCAATGAGTTTACAAATTATACAATAATATAATGGGATCAACTTTTGTTAAATAGGAGGAACTAAGAGAGGCTATTAATACTTGAGATGAGATAAAGGGCATAATATAAAAAAAAAAAAAAAAAAAGTTTGTTCTCAGCCACTATTATAGGGAGCTATTTCAGAAACTACAAGATTTGAATCAGGGGTATAAGAGTGTGAAGGATTACCATAAAGAGATGAAGATTTGATGCAAACCTCGTGGTAACACAACCCATATGCAAAGACACCAAATTCTTGAAAAGCCAATTAAATCAGGTTTGATAGGAGTGTGACACAAAGATAACTTGTACCTAGGCACTAGCACTATTGAAAATGGAAAACCCCCCCACCCAATGAATATTGATTCGTGAACGAGAAGTATAAGGATAACGCCACGAAGTCAGTTGTTCTTCGATAAGTCATTTTTTTAGTTCTTTAGAGAACCAAGAAAGGAAAATTATCCCACCAACACACAACAAGTGCAACAAACAAGAAATTTTATTAATCTGAATTGTCTAACTTACATGCCTAGTTATACCTTTATTTATACTGACTCTAGACTTAAATAAACCTTATTGAACCCCCCTTATGTGGACTTATATGAGGCCAACTTATAATTGACCTAAATAAGTAATAATAACCCAAAGAATAAGAAGAAAATTAAAAAAAAATAAAAATCCGAAAATTATTATCCTAAATATGCTAGAATCAGATTTGTCACCATTAAAAAGTCCCAAAAAGACTAGGAAATTTGAATGTAGAATTAATTATAAAGTCTTCTTTCCTTGTTGTAGCTAGGATAAATAAGGAATCCTTGTAAGAAAAGGATTCTGAAACATTTATGAAACCTTACCACACTTGAAAACTGTGTTGCAGCCCATTAAAGATCTTTGTAGAATTAGGAGATTCCCAAAACAAGCTGCCACATCCTTATAGGAAAAAGGATCATTGTCAAATAAGAAGTTCATAAGTCAAAAGGAAGTAAATAACAAAATTCATACAACATGTTCTGACTTATATCGCATGTTCTTGCTGAACTCTAATTCATCTGAAACTTTACCCCAACATATACCAATACCTCCGGAATCTTCGTGTCAAATTTCAGCTCGATCCAATGGTTGGATTTGGAATTATGCTCAATAGCGTAAAAGTGGACAATAAAAAATTTTACGCCAAAATATGAATCTAACCTTACTTGAATCGTATCAAGATTGCTATGATTTGGGCTAATATAGTGGAGAATAGAGAGACCATCATGGCGAGATTTCTTAATGGAATGAATAGAGATATAGCAAATATATGGAGTTAGAGAACATGATACATATGGCTATAAAGGTAGAGAGAAGACTTGAGATGAAGGGCAGTACACATCATGTATTCCATTTGGGTTCTTTGTCATAATGGAGGCCAAATTTAAGGATATAGGAGATTGCCCAATCCAAGTTGTGTTGTAAGTGCTAAATCTGAACCACCTAAAGCTAAGAAAAAGATCACTATAAATTCCGAAGGTAAATTAGAAACCCAACCTATTTGTAACCATAATATCAAATGTTTCAGGTGTTTGAGGGTTAAGTATATTGTTTTTTAGTGTCTAAATAATAGGGTGATGATTTTGAAGGATCATAGTGAGGTTGAGTCTGAAAGTGACAGATCTGAAGATAATGAGATACCATCGCTTGAGGATTGTAGTTATGAAAGGGTTGCATACCAAGTTGAGAGGGAGACCTTAGTTATAAGGCATACATTACACGTTTAGGTTAAGGAAGATGATGTGGAGTAGTGAATAGAGAACATCTTTCATAAGTAAAATCATATCTAAAATAAGATATGTAGTATGATTATTAACGAAGATAGTTGTGCAAATGTAGCTAGTACAGCTCTTGTTAGAAAGTTGAAATTGAGTACTGTAAAACATCATAAACCTTATAGATTGTCATGGTTGAATGAATGTGGTGAAGTTAAAGTGACTAAAAAGGTCTTGATTTTGTTTTTTGATTGGGAGATATTCTGATGAGGAATTATGTGATATGGTTCTTATACATGCGAGTCACTTATTATTGGGTCGTCCTTGGCAATTCGATAAAAAGACAATGCATGATAGGTTTAGGAATAGGTATACTATTATAAAATATGGTAAAATCATCATCCTTATACCATTATCACCCAAACAAATATATGTTGATCATATTAAATTCAAGTGAGGAACATGGTGAGAAAAGAAAGTCAAATTTGGCCACTAATGAATTAAACTAAATTCAGCCAAGAGTGGAGGTAAAATAAGAAGAGAGAAGAAAGTAAATGTGTGAAGTGAGAACAATGTGGAAAAATTAAAGAAATAACCTAATTTTTATGCAAAAGAGGATGAGATTAAATCTGTTTTTTATGTTAATAGGTTGATGATTGTGCTTGTGTACAAAGAAGTTTATTTTAATGATAACGATTCGACTATTGTGTTCCTAATATGGTTGTTTCTTTATTGCAGGAATTTAAAGATGTGTTTCCTAAAGATATTCCAAGTGGTTTACCACAAAAAAAAGGAATTGAACATCAAATAGACCTTGTACCTAAAGCTACAATTTCTAATCGACCAGCGTAACGAAGTAATCCTAAAAAAACAAAAGAATTTTAAAAATAAGTGGAATAATTGATGTCAAATGGTATAAACATAAGAGTATGAGTCAACGTGTTGTTTTGGTCTTACTTATGCCTAAAAAAGATAGAACTTGAAAGATGTGTGTTGATTGTTGTGTCATTAACAACATAACAGTAAAGTATAAACATCTTATCCCTAAGCTTGATGTATGTTAAATGAGTTGTATGGATCATGTGTATTTTCAAATTTTGATTTAAAAATGGATGTCATCTTATTACGATGAAAGAAAATGATGAATGAAAAACTATTTTTAAAACTAAGTATGATTTGTATGAATAATTAGTCGTGCTTTTTAGACTTACAAATGCACCTAGTACATTTATGAGATTAATAAATCATGTGTTGCATGTATTCATAGGAAAATTCATATTTGTGTACTTTGATGATATTCTAATCTATAGTAAGAACTTGATTGAGCATGTTGAATTTTTCTATAATGTACTTGATATGTTCCGTAAAAGATAATTGTAAGCTAATTTGAGAAAGTTTACCTTTTGCATGGAGAAAATTATGTTTCTTGGTTATGTTATAAGTGCTTAGGGTATGAAAATAGATTGGTTATCCGAAAATAGCCTACATCTAAATCGTTCACTAAGATAAGAAGTTTTCATGGTTTGTCTAGTTTCTATATGTGCTGTGTTAAAGGTTTTAGTACACTAGTCATGTCTTTAATAGAAATTATGAAAAAGTCAATTGATTTTAAATGGAAAATTGAACAGGATAATGCATTTAGTTTGTTAAAAGAAAAACTATGTTCTACACTCAATTTTATGTTCTTTACATGACTGTACAAAAGTTTTTGAGATTGATTGTGATGCATTAGGAATAGTTATTGTAGTTGTTTTAATGCAGGATAAAAGACCTATTGTTTATTTCAATGAAAAGCTAATTAGGCCACTTTGAACTACCCCACATACGATAAAGAGCTTTATGCATTGATGAGGGCTTTGAAGGTGTGGTAACATTACCTATGTTCAAATAAATTCATGATTCATTCGAATCATAAATCATTAAAGCATTTGAAAAGGCAATGTAAGCTAAATCAACAACATGCCAAGTGGATGGAATTCATTAAAACCTTACCATGCGTGATCAAATACAAGCAAGGTAAAAAAAAAATATTATGACTGATGCGTTATCGTGAAGGTATGTTATTTTATCTTCTTTGAATGCTAAAATGTTGGGATTTAAGTATGTGAATGATAGCGATTTCAATAATGTATATCATGTGTGAGAGAATTTAACTTTTGTTAAATTCTATAGACTTGATGGATATCTATTTAAAGAGAATACATTGTGTGTGCCTATGAGTCTTATGCGTGAATTGTTTGTTTGTGAAGCACATGTGGGTGGTTTAATGAGATATTTTAGTGGTGCAAAGATTTTAGATATATTGTATGAACACTTTTATTAGCCTAAACTGAAAAGGGTGTGCAAAGAATCTGTGAGGAAAATAGTGTGTCTTAATCTTTGCCTAGAATTGAAAGTGTTGAACATACCACCATAAGAAGGATACCATGATCAGTACAAAGGTGAAAATCATGTTCAAAACTCATATCGGAGCTTCCTACACATGCCCCCTATGTGCCTCCTTTAATTTTGTTCACAAGCCAACTCTTCTTCTTCACTTAATAACATTGACCTTGACTCGATAACCTAAGACTGACCTGCCCGACTTGGCAACCACGTTGTCAATCATGTTAACAGCCGCATCGTTGATACGCGACCCAGATGTTTGCGGCGTCATCTCACATGTGTGTAACCACCTAGGCAGCCATGTTAGTTTAATGTCTAGTCATTTTCCATATGTATACCCATCATCTCTTTTTATGTTATATTTCAAAGCACTTAGATGTACATGCAACAAGTGGTACTGCGCAATCTAAACTATTAACCAGGTCATATTTTTTTGGTTCAGATCTAAGCCATTTGTAGTTCAATTTGGACTATTTTTCTCTTAGTTAATTTAGCTAGTACTTCTTTACAATTTCTAGTTTCAAGTCTTTACATTCCTCCTAACAAAGCTTTAATTTCCAGTTAGATTGAAACAATAATATTGGTAGGTTTCAACAAACAAATATACACATAAAATTCAATTATTATTCATTACCTAGGTTTTTCCCCACCCTTTCTCCCTTGGGCGGGAGGGAAAGGAAGGAAGGCATATTCAAATGCAAAGCATGCCAACTACCCCTTAATTAATTAAAGGCATTGATCTTATCAACTACTATAGGATAGGATGGCAAATTAGGTAACCTTGATGACTCCTCCTGTAGATATTGTATCCCTTTACATTTAAATGCAATGGAGAGTTGCTGCACCATTTAATATAATTAATATCATATAGCTTAATCTTCTGTTAAATCAATTAGAAAGCCTCTCAAGACACTGAAAATGGACTAATTATTATACTACTGTTCAGCAATTAGTTGGGTATCTTCATGAAAATGACAAATTACAGCATAATCACGCATTAAACACAGTCAAAGAATTGTTACTGAAAATATTGAGATTCTACCCTTTTCTTTTCTTCACCAACATTCAACTCTCCATGACCAATCCCAGGTGAATTTTCTCTTGTGGCTAATATGGTAAGATTCTCCTACCTAATCTTCTTTCTAACTCTTCTCCTTTTATATTCGAGTTCTTGCGTTGGATTTGGTGGTAGGAGCAGCTCAAGTGAAGGTAGCATATGCAAGTCGAGACATGGCATCGTCTAATTTGTCCGCATTTTGTTTTTCTTGAAAAATAATTTTGGCAACATCACAAAACTATGATTAAAAAGAAACAATTATATCCACCGGTCAACAGTCCATGGAATTCGTATCAATTGATTGATGTTATTGTCATATATATGCTAATAATATACTCAGAATGAGTTCGACGTCACTTTTATATTATTGCTTAATTTTGAGTGTGTGTATATATATATATATATATATATAACTTCTTTTTGTATTTATATATTTTGCTAAAAATAAGTATGTAAATTCTTTGACATGAAATCAATACCCCTTTGTAGTATCAGTACATAAAAAATAATAGATGATTGTAGTTAGAGCATACAAGAGTAAATTAATTAGCCAAAATATATAATAATGGAGTAGAGAGATTACATTTTAACAGTTGGCGGTATGTATTTTATTTATGTATTTATTTATTATTATTTTTTTGTGGGGGGGGGGGGGTGGTTGGTTTGTAATGGGTACTGTGTATAATTTATCATTTCTTTCTTTAAAAAAAAATGGATAATAATTTAGTTAAAACAAATGGAAATGTTGACTGACTATACTTTAAGACAGCTTGTGGGCAATATTAATTATTCATCGGAGATAAATCAGATTTATTCATTCTCAAAATCTTAAATAAACAAGGGATAATTTTCTATAGTTTAGTATTTTTTTTCACTTTGTCTAATTTATTTTTTTGTCAATAAAATTTAAAGAAAGATAAAAATATGAATTTATTCTTATATATAATATAACATAAACACACAAACCGCATATGAGTTTCCTTTTCCATTGTCTCAATAAAAAAAAAAGTTGTTTATTTCAACCAAAAAACAAAAGTTGCATGCAAATTCACCATTGATAAAACAATTATTTGTTTACCAGTAAAATTCACAAGATCTTTGCCTAAACAAGTCTTCAGTTTTTTTTGCCAGCGGTGACAAATTAGTCATATTTATCGACTATAGAGTTTATATCATACATCCTCGCAAATCAAGAGATGACGTTTTAAAATGTGAGTAGTAGCATCTTTCGAGGTTGGTGGAGATGACTTTTTTAGAAATGCGGTTCAACTCGTATTTTTAAAAAATTTAAATTTGTTTTTTATTAAAAATTAATTTGTTTTTATGTTTTGATATGCTGATCTCAAAAATAATTTTTAAAAAATAAAAAAATATTATTTTGATGTATTTTAGAATAAAAAGCACCTTGAAAAGCAACTGCAACCAGTAGAGAAATTTTACAATGCTTAGTAAGTAACTAGTAGTATTTTATTAGTTACCCTGGATAAGTAAAACAGAGAAATTGGAGATTGGAGGTAGAGATATTATTATTATTATTATTATGGGTCATGAATTTTATTTTTTTTCTCTTCTTTTAGTGTCTAATTTTTCTTCAAGGTAGAGATATAAAATAACTAATAAGATACCACTAATTATTCTTTAAACATCATAAAAAAATTTTGAGGCGGTGGTAGAGCAAGAGTTGAAAGGTCATCTAGCTTAAAAGAGAAGTTGGGGATGAAGTGATATACCCAAGTTGATTGAGTTATATAAAAAAAAATGTTTGGAAGACATACAATTCAAAGGTTGTTTGGAACTATATTCTAAACGGTTTTTTATTAAATTTTGATTTTTTTGT
Organism: Populus x sibirica; assembly: GCA_019202695.1. NCBI lineage: Eukaryota > Viridiplantae > Streptophyta > Magnoliopsida > Malpighiales > Salicaceae > Populus > Populus x sibirica. Next base: position 408,494 of record JAGMVL010000957.1, read on the forward strand.
TTAAAACATTTTTATATATTTTTGAATGATATACCAATATAAAAATAATATTATTTTAATATATTTAAAAAAATAACCATTATCATAACCAATCTGACACCTATGGTCACTTTTATGATGGTTTCTTGGTAAGGCAGAAGAGGAGTAAGGAAAAAGGAATCATGCTAGTTTACACAATAGTTAGAAGATCTGATCTCATCTAACAGGTTAATTTAGAATTCTAGTTAAATTTGAAAAAGTAAAAAACAAGTATGTAATGATTCAGTAAATTTGAATTCGACCCGCTAGGTTAACCCATGATCCAACAAAACCCGACATTTGTGCGACAAACTAAAAAATTTAATCTTTGATCTAATTAATATTTTTTGAAAGCATGTCCATGAACATGACATGGAACCAAAAGAAGGGACAAAAAAAATAATGGCTTCAGTTAAAAGAGTTAAAAGAGGGACAAGAACAAATTATAAATAAAGGTAAAAGGGAAGGTCAATAAAGCATGGGCATTCCCTTGTGCATATAGAGGGGGACAATCAGAGATTTTGTTTTTATTCGATCTAATTTTATACACACGAGCTTTTTTTTTTTTATTAATTACTAATTTATTTTAAAATTTACTATATAAATATTAGAAAAAAAATTATGTTTTAATGTGAAATTGAAAACCCATTAATATATATATTTTATGTTCACAATAATAAAATTATGTTTTTTTTAATGTAGGATAAGAAATTTTTTTGGTTTAAATACTTTAACTTAAAAAAATAATAATATATTTTTAATGTGGGATAAAAAAATATTTTAAAATAATATGTTAAATTTCATTATTTACAATATGTTTAGTTTATATTTATATGAATTATTTTTTAATTTTTTCATGTGAGATATTAAAATCTTAAATATATATTTTTTTTAATTTTTTCGAGTTGATCCAAAACCTGATCTTCAATCTTTTAACTTGATTAAACTCTGAGTCGAGTTTAATAACTATATGATTTAGAAAAATCTTTTTGCATCCATTGTATTTTCGTACTCTTCAATGGACTTCAAGTGCTCTGAAAAAAGGTAGAGAAATTTTACAATGCTTAGTAAGTAACTAGTAGTATTTTATTAGTCACCCTGGATAAGTAAAACAGAGAAATTGGAGGTAGAGATATTATTATTATTTTTATGGGTCATGAATTTTATTTTTTTCTCTTCTTTTAGTGTCTAATTTTTCTTCAAGGTAGAGATATAAAATAACTAATAGGATACCACTAATTATTCTTTAAGCATCATAAAAAATTTTAGAGGCGGTGGTAGAGCAAGAGTTGAAAGGTCATCTAGCTTAAAAGAGAAGTTGGGGATGAAGTGATATACCCAAGTTGATTGAGTTATATATAAAAAAAAATGTTTGGAAGACATACAATTCAAAGGTTGTTTGGAACTATATTCTAAACGGTTTTTTTATTAATTTTTGATTTTTTTGTTTAAAACATTTTTATATATTTTTGAATGATATACCAATATAAAAATAATATTATTTTAATATATTTAAAAAATAATCATTATCATAACCAATCTGGCACCTGTGGTTACTTTTATGATAGTTTCTTGGTAAGGCAGAAGAGGAGTAAGGAAAAAGGAATCATGCTAGTTTACACAATAGTTAGAAGATCTGGTCTCATCTAACATGTTAATTTAGAATTCTAGTTAAATTTAAAAAAGTAAAAAACAAGTATGTAATGATTCAGTAAATTCTGTCTGACCCGCTAGGTTAACCCATGATCCAACAAAACCTGACATTTGTGCGACAAACTAAAAATTTTAATCTTTGATCTAATTAATATTTTTTGAAAGCATGTCCATGAACATGACATGGAACCAAAAGAAGGGACAAAAAAAATAATGGCTTCAGTTAAAAGAGGGACAAGAACAAATTATAAATAAAGGTAAAAGGGAAGGTCAATAAAGCATGGGCATTCCCTTGTGCATACAGAGGGGGACAATCAGAGATTTTGTTTTTATTCGATCTAATTTTATACACACGAGCTTATTATTTTTTTTATTAATTACTAATTTATTTTAAAATTTACTATATAAATATTAGAAAAAAAATTTATGTTTTAATGTGAAATTGAAAACCCATTAATATATATATTTTATGTTCACAATAATAAAATTATGTTTTTTTTAATGTAGGATAAGAAATTTTTTTGGTTTAAATACTTTAACTTAAAAAAATAATAATATATTTTTAATGTGGGATAAAAAAATATTTTAAAATAATATGTTAAATTTCATTATTTACAATATGTTTAGTTTATATTTAGATGAATTATTTTTTAATTTTTTCATGTGAGATATTAAAATCTTAAATATATATTTTTTTAATTTTTTCGAGTTGATCCAAAACCTGATCTTTAATTTTTTAACTTGATTAAACTCTAAGTTGAGTTTAATAACTATATGATTTAGAAAAATCTTATTGCATCCATTGTATTTTCGTACTCTTCAATGGACTTCAAGTGCTCTGAAAAATTTCCCTAATGTACTGTGTTTTGGAGAAAAGACCTTAGGTTATACAGTTCAAATAGATTTTCAAAATTGATAAATAAAAGAGATGCAAATCTTTAGAAATGAAAAATAATAGCAAATACTATCTTTTGTAGCGGATTTGAGTTCCAGCAAATCGTTTTTTTGGTTTGATGGATTTAGGTGGTGGATTTCGAGTGTGGTTGTAGTTGTTTTTTAAAATATTTTTTATTCTGAAATATATTAAAATAATATATTTTTTATTTTTTTAAAATTATTTTTAACATCAGTATATCAAAATAATCTAAAAACATTAAAAAATTATTAATTTGAAGAAAAAAATAAAAAAAAATTAAATAATTTCAAAAACCCTTTAAAAAACAAAAACAAACAGGGCCTTTCAAGAAAAAAAAAGAGTGAGATGGTGGTTAGAGGGTTTTTTTTTTAATTTGATAATAAAATTATAATATTTGATTTAAAAACTTTTTAGTCATTAATTAAAATACAATGATAATTTTGTAAATAATTAAAACTTTTATTTTATTTTATATATACACATAGGTGAGAACATAGAGTATTGCATTATTTATAAATTATAAGATATAAACTATGATTTTTAAAAAATAAAAGCAAAAAAAAAAAAAAAAAGTAAACCTCGTGATGCTAGTATAATTAACCCATTAAACAATTCTCACCTACTCGCTCCGTCTAAAGAAAATGATTTCTTTTGCTCATGTGAGCTTCAGTGTTATAATAATGTGTTGCCATCAGTCATGATTATCTATATTAATTTAATCAATTAAAACCTAAAACGCTTATGCTCTTTTCACATGCTTTCAGATAAAAATCATTCCAGCTAAATAAAATTTAACTCATCAATAAAATTTTAAAATATAATTTATATATTTTTTAAGTGAATGGTTTTTAAGTCTAAATATCTCAAACAAAATCACGTCATTTTATATCATTAATTAATTTTAGTTAAAATATAAATGAGAGTAATGGCATTTCATTTCATCCTTGACCAATAGTCTGCATGGAAGATTTCGGGTAGTGTTAGGTATATGGGATAATGATGGATTAGATAAGATAATTTTTATGTGGAGTTGTTTGATATACTCCTTAGAGAGTATAAAAATTAATTTGTGTCTTGTTCAAGGTTGTTTTAGTGGATAATTTTTTTTTCATTAAAAGGGATAGGATAAATTTGTTAAATTCTTTGCACAAAAATTAATCTAGTTAATTTGGGTAAACATAAAAATAAAAATAATAATTATTATAATTTTAAAACCTAATTTGAAGATTAATCCAGGGACAAGCCCGGGTCACAGGCCAGGTTAACCGTTGATCCAGGTTAACAAAAATATAAAAATAAAAATTATCATAGTTTTAAAATCCGGTTTAAGGGTCAACCTGGAGCCAGATCCAAGTCACGGGTTAGGTTAACTATTGATCCAGGCCAACATAAGGATAAAAATAATTACTATTATAGTTTTAAAACCCGATTCAAGAATCAACCTAGAGTCAGGCTCGGGTTGACCATTGACTTGAGTCAACATAAGGATAAAAATTATTATTAAAGTTTTTAAACCTTACTCAGGGGTTGACTTTAAGCAAGGCTCAAGTCATGGGTCGGGATAATCAACCCAATTGACCTAAATTAAGAAAAAAAAATCAAAGTAGCCTTATTTTGACTACTATATATATATATATAAAAGTCAATGGATATTTTACATATGTTTTATCTTGGGTTGATTTGGTCATAGGCTGACTTGAATTTTTGACGGGGTCAGGTCAAATTAATCATTCCTTTATTTTTTGTTAAATTCATTCCGGTCCAGATCTCGAGTCGATCGAGTCTTTTTTTAATGTCTACCAAATAAAAAATAAGGTAAATTGTTCAATGCAATGTAAAAACACATTAAACACATGACAAGACAATTATTTATTTCAAACTAATCTTGTCTGATCCAGTCCCAACATTATTATCTAGCATATCAAATACTATTTAATAGTATATATGGGGTAATTGGTGATATTATATTAGTTATTTATAAATTTTATTTTTAAAGAAAAAAAAAGTAGAAAAAATAAAATTCATGACGCATTTCTTCTTTATATATCTATTTTTCCAAAGTGATTGATAAAGAGTAAGTAATAGGTTGATATTTTATCTATTTATTTTTTAAAAATAAATTTAAAAAATAAATAATAAGATGTTATTAGTTATATAATGAATACTATAAAATTATTTAATTTTTCTAACTATTAACCTGGAGGATTTTAATAAAATCTTATATTTGAAACTATGAATTAAATTAATATTAACATTTTTTTAAAATATTTATTAACCCATTTTTTATCTAGAAATTTTAAAATAAAGATGACGAAGGTAATATAAATTTAATGTGATCTTATTCGTTAATAAAGTTTAAATTGAAAGAATGTAAATGACTCACAGAGAAAGTAGCTGTTAATGTCGGCGTAGACTGAAGCTCACCCATACCCATAACTCCTCTGGTTTCCACTCAAAGAAAGTGAGGAGGAAGCGTATACTTGAAAATTAATTAAAGCAAGTATTAATAGAAGTGTAAGTGTGTGTATTAAATGTTCATTAGCTAATTAACTCATTAAAAAGAAGACCATACATTTTTTTTTAATCTAAGTTTTACTCAAAAGTAGTAGTTGGAAGTTGAAAGAGAGTGAAGTAAGCGAGAGAAAGGAAGGAAGTGGATTGGATTCAAGTTTAATGAAATCTTAATTGAAAACAGTTCAAAGGAATTGCGGTTTGAGATGCATGAAGAAGAAGACTCGTCGGTGGTGGAGATTCAGATAATGCATTTTGAATTGAAGAAAATGTAATTGTGATTTTAACAGACATAAGAGAAGAGAAGAGGAGATCGAGAGAGAAATGGAGTCACGAATGGATCAGTATGAAATCATGGAGCAGATCGGTCGTGGTGCTTTTGGTGCTGCTATTCTTGTTCATCATAAATCCGAGAGGAAGAAGTAATCTCTCTCTTCTATTCTACTGTTTATGTATTTTAGTAACAGTTTTTTTTTTTTTTTTTGCAATGTATTGATTATTTTATTTTATTTTGAGAAATGGTTAGGTATGTGTTGAAGAAGATCAGGCTTGCGAGACAAACTGAGAGATGCCGGAGATCTGCTCATCAAGAAGTAAGTCTCAGTATTTTTCATATTCTTCAACGAATATTTAGGTTTTGTTTTATATGGAGATATTGAGAATTATATTTAATGTAGATGGCGCTGATTGCGCGAATTCAGCATCCGTACATTGTGGAATTTAAAGAAGCATGGGTTGAGAAGGTGAGACTTTCCTTTGATTTACGATTTATATTTATGAAATTGAGCTAATTTGTTGTGTGCATTGGCGTTGTAGGGTTGCTATGTTTGTATTGTTACCGGATATTGTGAAGGTGGAGACATGTGAGTGTTGTTTTTTAAGTAATCAAGTTTTGGCTTACAAGGTTTTGGTAATTTACGAGACTCGATTGTGTTTTTTGGTTTTGGGATTTGGTAACAGGGCTGAATTGATGAAAAAATCAAATGGGGTGTATTTTCCTGAAGAGGTAAGTAAACACAATTGCTTGTTTGTTGTGTTTTTTTTTGGGTTTTGTTTTGACTTGTCGTATTGTTGATGATATTGAAAATTGTTCAGAAACTCTGCAAGTGGTTCACTCAACTACTGTTAGCGGTGGAATATCTGCATGGCAATTTTGTTCTACATCGGGACCTGAAAGTAAGAAGAATAATCAGTATTTGGATTAGGAATTTGAATTTCTCTATTGCTTTTGGAGGTGTAATGGATTGAACCTATGAAGCACTCTCTTTGCAGTGTTCCAACATCTTTCTTACCAAAGAACAGGATGTTCGCCTTGGTGAGTTGCTCTTTTTATCAACATTTAGTTGTTCTATCATTGGACTTTTTTTTATGTTTATGTCTTGATTTTGCTTTTCTTTTTCTTGGTAATATTTAGGGGATTTTGGACTTGCTAAGACTCTGAAAGCAGATGACTTGGCTTCCTCAGTATGTGCTTTGCTTTTTCTTTAATTTTTTATTGTTTTTGGGTCGTTTGCTGTCATTTGTTTATTGAGCACAGAGAAGAGTTTGTTCTGCATTTGCTTCCCCTTCAAGATGTTTTCTTTTTTTTACTGGTATATTTTTTCTCAGAAATAGAATATATGTGAAGCATGAGCTTGTGAAACCATCTCATTTTGAATCCAGGACTCATTTTAAAATCTTTGCTATCAAGCCAGATGGATGTAATGTACTGTGATATGTGTATCTATGAATTTTGCTAGTAGAAATGCTGCATTTTTTTATTTACTAAGTGCATATAATATCTGATGGCTAAAGTTTTGTTATATTAATTTTTTACTATGGTATTAAACTTTATAGTCAAACTCCATTGGGATTCATTTGTATTCTCATCCACAAATCTTACGTTGATTGAAATCCATGTTGTTTATGAGAAGATGCTGGATTGTATATTTTAATAACACTATTTTTTTTTCTTTTTTGTAAATCTAAATTTAAATCATCAAATTGCTTTTCCAACTAATGTAGTTTCTTTATCTACCAAAAACAAAAAACTTCAGAACAGCTAAAATTTGGTACAAAATAATATGTAGGATGTCCAGGCTTTAATATTTCTAAATTTATATCGTCAAATTCCTTTTCCAACTACTATGTAGTTTCCTTAAATACCAAAAAAGAATACTTGTATATCATCTAAACTTTACTACTAAATAGTATGTAGGATGACCAGGATTAATTATTTCTCACTTGTATGTATCCTGTCAAACTAAAATCATCTGTAGTTGTAAAGTCGAGCAAACTAGTCTGAATACTTAGTTGGAGATAGATCTAAATCCAAACTGCAAGAATAAATGAAACTTGAAAACATGATTGTTCCTTTATGATGAAGTTAATTTCCCTAGACACCAAGGAAATTACCGAGTGCAGTATACTATAATTGAAGAGACATAATAACTACTGGCATTTCCAATTATCAACCTTGAAACTAAAAGTTGTTTTTTATCTTTTGTGCAGGTGGTTGGAACTCCTAATTACATGTGCCCTGAACTACTTGCAGATATTCCTTATGGTTTCAAATCAGATATTTGGTCCTTGGGTATGTGCTTTCTAGGTCATATCTGAGATTTTTATTACTTGTAGTGCCTTTCTAAAACGTCCCTCTGTTGAATAGGGTGCTGTATGTATGAGATGGCTGCTCGTCGTCCTGCCTTTAAAGCTTTTGTAAGATTTCCCATGGTTCTTTTCACATTACATATCTTATCGTTGGAAATTTGTTGAAGCTCTTTGGCCCCTACAACTTGCTTAATACATAGATTGTGATATCTTGCTTAATGTTTTATGACAAGTTGTGTAATTTATTACTTGAATCGCTTGTCTGTATAATAATATCTTTCATGACACTGTAAAATGAGAACTTGAAATTCACTTGTATCTTTATTATCAATCTGTTTATTTATTTTTTTATGTAAAGCAACAGAACGACACAACATTGACATTTGTAAGTAGTTCCTGGAGTTTGATAGTCACTGGAAATTCTAAAGCATTTGGAATACTGTAATGACCCATTCATGGCTTTTGCTTGATTGTTATGTTGCGGAGATGAAATAAGTGTAATACCAGTACCAGCTGACTTACTGTACCTGTTTTTTGGTTCATCAGTAGGATGTTCTTTGAGCTTCACAATAGGGGGTAGCCCCAGACCTCCCTAAATTGTTTCTATCCTAGGTGTGAGCGGGATTTGATCCCAGATTGCTTGATGTGATGCCAAGTGACTTTACCTGCTAAGCTAACTAGCACCCATGACCTGCCAACAATTTGACAGAGCATGGATGCTATGTAATTTCAGCATAATATATTTTCAGAAATCAGGAACCAACTTATGTTCTATTTGCCTTTATTCCTGCACCAAAATTTCAGAGTTCAATTTGGCATGCTAAATATGTAGGGTTTAATGTCATGCTTCTCATGAAGGCATTGTTTACTTGATTGACTTCATCTACATCTAATTGTACAAGTTTCTTTATTTTCACTCCCTAATTGCATCAAGATGTCAAATTTGCAGGACATGGCAGGATTGATTAGCAAGATAAATCGTTCTTCTATAGGCCCGTTGCCTTCCTGCTATTCTCCGTCTTTGTAAGTCTCCATGGACTGTCGTAAAGCTTATTGCTTGTGTATTTGACAATAAACAACATCCATCTCACATTGCCTACTATGGTACTGTACTTAGGAGTTGACTAGGCAATTACTATTTGTAGCCATACAGGCTACCAAAACAATCTATGCAGTTATGGCAGAAAACTGGAACCATATGAAATTTTAATTGATTGACAAGGTTCCTATCATTTATTGCTGCAAGTGTGATTATTCAAATTGATTTCTGCATGTTAATTATCTTGTTGGTTTTTTTGTTGATACGAGTATTAAAGATGAATTGTGACATTCCTCTTTATAAAATACGTTAATGATCTAATATGCTCTTCAATCATTGCTTGTAACAACAGTGTGGACATGCAGTCTCTATCTTGGTGGGATAATAGCATTTTTACTTGCAACTTTAGTGTGATATCTATTTATGTCTCTGAAATTTAACTCTTCCTGTTTGAATACCTAAACTGTGTAGACTTCCAATAAAGTTCATTTTGAACAAATACCCTCTTTATCAATAACATGACAATTAGTTTAAATATCTACATAAGGGTATTTGTGAAACAATGTACCTGATTAGGGATTGTTAAATAGTTAAGATATTCGAACAAGAAAAGTTGGAGTTGAAAGATTGAATTAGAAGTTTTGAAAAAGTTAAAGAGGATTAAAATTCACTTACCCCAAATTTCATTAGAGAACATTAATGGACACAATATATTCAATTATATAATAGATTAAGATTTTATTACACGGTGTCCCTGGCATCAAGCAACTGTTACTTTTCTCTCATGTTTATACCTTTTGTTGTTAGGTTTAAATGGGGACACCTGATGATTGATTTCACATGCATCACGGGCAAGCTGATAACACCTTCATTCTAAATTTTTGTATTGAATAAATTTGCACTGAGAAGTAGCTTCATCTTTTCTATGTGTCATTTTTTCCTTCTTACTACTTCTCCTCAAGGCTTGATGATGAACAGAAGACTAGATTTTTGAAGATCATATAATGGATCTCATTTGAGTCCTGGCAATTTAACCACCTTACCTCTACGAAAATGGATAGCTTTGCTGTTTTTGTTTTGTTTCTGTCCTGTGCTATGTTGATGGCGATCCACCTTTGAGTCACTGCTTAGCTCTAATATTAAATGTCTGTGCCTGCAGGAAAACACTCATTAAAGGCATGCTGAGAAAGAATCCTGAGCATCGTCCAAATGTAAGACTCTTAAAATTTATGTGCCAACTTCAACAGTTTGTCATTTCAGGGCTTCATCTTAGCAATCTGCATTTCCTTTGGTCAGGCATCCGAGATTTTGAAGCACCCATACTTGCAGACATATCTCGATCGCTACCGTCCATCCTTCAGTCCTCCCACATCCTGCTCTCCTGAGAAAACTATTCCTAGAAGTCGTGAATCTCGAAGAAGTATGGATGAAAGCCAGACCAGTAATAGTTCTAGTAGTGATAAGGATAGTTTGCCTTCAAGTGATCGGAATATCCCAGCAGTGGTCTCAAATTGTGACAATAAAGCCACTGGTACAGATTTAGCTTCTGTTGGTGATGAAGATGGGACCAAGGAGCCCATGCCAAGCGAAGAAGAAAAAAGTCCCAATGTTTGCATTGTCAAAATGAATGAGCAGAGGGTGATGAAACCTTCTCATAATGAACATGGATGCAATGTCGAACCAAAGCAACTAAAAACTATCAAAGGTATTATGATGGCCTTAAAAGAAGGAAAACCTAGAGAAAATAGTTCCTCGTCGAGAGGAAATCATACAAAGTCTGGAAGTGCACCAACACAAAGAAGTAACATAGAAGCATCACCAAAAGCTCTTATACCTAATGCCCTTGCATCTGGTTTAAAGTCTAATGCAGATACACCAACTGTTGCAGAAGCAGCCTTGAATTCTGCAAAGCGGGTCCAGGGATCACATCCTTTGAAACACCAGGTATAATCAGAACTGACCATACTTTTTCCCTAGTTTGATAGATGTGCTGAAATAATCATTTACTTTCCAAATTACTTTTGCAGTTACCTATAATTGAGTCCTCACTGAAGACTAAACTCAGACATGATATGACTCCTCCACCTGGTCCAATTAAACATGTTGATGATGGACTTGCCATGAAGCCAAGGCAAAGAACACCTAATCTATTTAGGCGATCCTCATTTCCTGGAAGGACAAGACAAACAGGAGCTGATGTTCCAAATGGAAACATGAAGTTGAGTCCAACTGAGAAAAACCAAGAACCTGAAAATACTTATCAAGTTCCTGATGGTCGCCCTTATTTTTCCAAGGAGGTATCGCAAGAGTCTCAAAAAGCTCTATTCAGAGCCTGCAAAGGAAAGCAGGCAGAAAGCAGTAATTCTGTCTCATCTTCAATGTCAATTCAATCTTTTGAGCTTTGTGATGTTGCAACAACTCCATTTGTTGCCATGCCTGAACAGACACTTCCTAATCACGAGGCAGTCATCTGCACTGAAAGCTTAGAAAATCATCCACCTGGTTGTTCTCCTGCTACCACTTTGCATTCTGGCATGTCTGAAAATTTGTCTAGGGAAAACAGTGCATGTGCTGGATGTGCTCATAAATCCATACTATGCTCAGCGGAAACCTCGAATGTTGTCACAGATCTTCACAAGAAAACTGTTGGTGATGGGAGAGAGGGTGTAAGTAGTGCTCTGAATCTGACAGTCTCAAGTTTTGAAGAGAGATTTATTTGTAAAGATACTAATACCCAATTAAGCAGGCCAAGTACTGGCCCTGATATGGTGCCCCAATCAAATCTTATATCTGCATCTGGTGGTGACGACAAGTTCACAGTAAGAGAACTTCTGTCACCAGTTTCAGAAACCACTCCTTCCACTACCTCACCAATGTCAACGAGCCAAAAGAATTTGCAGTCAGAAAAGGCTGCCATTTTACAAAATTCAACTGTTGAAAAACCCACTGCTGCCCATCTGTCTCCTGCTTTTGATGATGTAATACATGTTATACGGCACAGTAGTTTCCGTGTTGGGACTGAGCAGCCAGCTATGGAAACTGTGGAGATGGGGATTCAAAATGTGGATGTGGGAAAGCTATTAAATGTAGTAGGAGATGAACTCGAAATGAGAAATGTGAGTACGCCGATGGCTCTAAAATCATCAAATTGCTCTGAAGCTGTGAGTTTGAAATCAAGTCTTTCAGATCATTTCAGCATTAAAGAAATTGATTTGAGAAACATCAGCCCTCTGGTTCGACAATTTGATTTATTGGAGCTACCAAAATCCAACTCCCCCGTCACTGAAGAGGAAGCAGCAGCAAGGGAAACTTTGGATGTTAAATCTTTCAGGCAGAGGGCAGAGGCACTTGAAGGACTTCTAGAATTGTCTGCTGATTTGCTTCAGCAAAGCAGGTTAGAAGAGCTTGCGGTTGTTTTAAAACCTTTCGGGAAAGATAAAGTCTCTCCAAGGGAGACAGCTATCTGGTTAGCTAAGAGTCTGAAAGGAATGATGGCCGAGGACAGTGGACGGAGTTCATGAATCATGATATCCGTGGTAAGTTGCTCTATTTCAATGCGCATTTGACATTTGTCTAGTGATTTTAGCCTTCTGTTATGATTTCCACACATTCAAGTTCAATTGAATTTTTACAGAGAACAGCCAGGTCTTGTCTTGTCTTTTATTTTATTTTATTTTTAATTCTTTCTATCCACTTTGTCATTGTACGTGGTAACCATACAATTGATTACCTTTGTCTCCAAGACAAACGCATGGATATGCTGTGGTAATTGTTAAATATAAGTTTTGGCATTGAAGCTTTTCCATTTGGCTATGCTGCTCTTGGTTTTTTCTGTCAACGGTGACAATTCATTTTCAGAATAGATTGAAAAAAATGTCAAACTTTTTCCCCCATTGAGTACATCATACTATACTCAAACAACACTATAGATGTAGATCTCTGCACCAAAACTAACCGAAGAATACGTTGTCTAGCGGAAGGCAGATCGTCGACGCTTTTAGGAGAAACACTCTTCCTTGATGTGGATTTAGATATAACCTATGCTGTCAAGAATGCTCTCAAGAATGAATATGCATAAGATTTACAAGAACATGAATTCACTCTCAGACAACAGGTTACGTATCTCCACAAAGAAGATTACAGAACCATTGGTGGACACATTTGTACCTTTGACAATCTTGCAGCTATTGAGAAACCTGTCTTTGACAAAGAAAGAGTTTCTTTTTTTTATCTTTCCTCGCTAGTCTTGACCCTCAATACAAGTCTCATAACTACAAAGTCTTGATCAAAGATGTAATTGGTTTACTAATCATTTGAATAGCTCAAAACTCTTTCACCCCACAACTAGTATTTTATGGGCAAAAACAACAGCGTCCTCAATAGTTTCCTTCAAGAAATTATGGCAACAAACACAAGTTTATATCTGTTGGGAGAGGCCTCCATGCTCAACAATCCAAAGATACAGAAACGCCCCCCTCACCTGGTGAACATCACATAACACTTGCAGAACGAGAATTATACCGAGAAGAAACCTGCCAGTATTGTGGTGTAGTAGGATATATTGCAAAAATATGTTGGTGGGTACCAAAATGATCAACTCAACATGAAAATATACCAAACTATCATCACACTCCCTCTCCACATGCGTGGTTCATGATATCTGTTGCACTCCAAAACAAACAAGTAAAAGAAAGAAAGAAAGAAAAAGTATATAATATGAGTCTTTCACTATTGTTGTCTCGTAGTGGTGTGCTCCTTTATTTCTATGGATGGATAGAAGCTTTGATCACTACTGTTGTCATGCTTTTAATTTTGAATCTCCATACTTTACATTGCAAGACACTGATCATGATTATGTTTTTGAATTACTAGGAATTCTGTTCCGTTTAGTGACGCGGCGGAGGCAAGAAGCAGCTTGGAAGAATCTGAAGTCGACTTCATGAAGTTTCCTCTCTTCGGACAGGGACGGCTAAATACTACACTCCTATAATATTACTAGGAATTTTCCTTAAAAAGAATCACGCGTCTTGGTCTTTTTATTTTCCTAATAAACTTACCCAACAGTTGAATATTTCTCTCTAACCACAGCTTCTCTGTGACTCTATCCAAACACAAAGCCAAGCCAGAATATCCTCATGGAGCATACTAATACCTACAACAATCGTACAACTTCCGATCAGCTGCCAACCCAGCAGTCCTTTCAAATTCAGTACTCCTCCCCCTCCAATGCCACTCGGCCTGTTGGGTCAAGGAAGAGACGTTCTTCCTGTGTTCCCCGGTTAACGTTGATGGTGGTGATGTTTTTCTTCATACTATGCATGATCATCTTCATTGCATGGCTTGTCATACACCCTCTTGATCCTGCTATTCGACTCAATTCCCTATCTGTCTCCAACATCACAGTCTCTAATCCTCAATTTGCTGCAAATTACGACATCGAATTCACTGTGAATAACACTAACAAGAAGGTCAACTTGTTCGTCGACCAAGTCGAAGTCATCGTGAATTATAGAAAGGGCCTCCTTTCCAGTACTCAGATTCTTGGAAAAGGTGAGTATCTTGGAAAGATGAGTGAGGCAAGGTTGAGGGTTGAGTTGGGAAGGGACGCGGTTTGTTCGTTGAAGGATAGGGTTTTTAAGGATATAAGTGATGAGTGGAGCAAAAAGATAGTAAATTTCAATGTCAAATTGTCTATCACTGCAGGATTTGAAATTGGTGTTCTGCCAACCAAGCAAAGAATCATGGAGTTTCAGTGCATGAATTTAACTGTTCAATTCTTCTCTACAAAGGGGACAGGGAAGCTCATGAGCGGAGGGAAGGATTGCTTGGTTCATGCCTGATGTCTTCCTGCCTATTCCTTCCGATCCAATTAGTAGCGCCGCCTGTTCTTTACATAATAATGTGATTTTTCACTTCATTATTGAGCTGATTTATCTTTGAATATAAGTTAAATTTAAAACTTATATACCTTATATTCAAAAATAAAATTAGCTCATATAAAAACATATTAAATAATTATTTTATTATGAGGACGGGCGGAGTCCTTAGTCTTTTTATTTTATTTTTTCTTGGAGGCAAATCATGCTGTTTTATTTTTATTTTTCACTCTGTATATAATTGAGAAATCCAATGTTCAATATATAGATGTGCAAGTTATTAATCTTTTTTTTTCTAAGAAAAAACTAATAAAGATATATGAAGCAATGGAATTGTTAAATTAGTGTAAACTATATTTTGTTCCCTTTTTTTTGGAAAAATAATTAGCTAATCTTCTATTATCATGATGAAATCCTATAACAATTAAAATAAATATTGGATTTAAATTCTAAAGGAAAAAATATAGTTTTTTTTCTTGTTTTCACAAAACATTTTTTTTTTATTAATAATAACATGGTTTTCTCAACAAAAACTTAAGGCGATTAAAATAAATATTCATAATAATTATAATAATTTAAATTCATGAGAAAAAAATGTATTTCTTGAGTCAAATTCCCCTTTTCCCTATTTATTTATTTATTTTGACAAAAAAATCTTTTTTTATAGGAGCATTTTTTTAAATAAAAACTTATCATAATAAAGTTTCAACAAAAAAAAAACCATGTCTTCATAAATTTATATGCTTGTATAAAAAAATAAAAAAATAATTAATTCATGAAAACTATATAAAAATTAATAATAAGAAATAACAAACTAAATATGTTATTCTCATTGAATATTCATGTGTATTTTTTATAAAAAAAATACATATTAGATTTATGTATAATTATTCATAAAGTAATTACAAATATTCCTATAAAAACTATAATCCTATTTGAAGAGAATGGCATAGTCATATGATATTTTAAATATTATTATAATTATTTATCTAAAGAGAATTTTATTTTAAAATTTATATAAAAAAAATTAAGGGTCTTTTTTAAAATAACTAAATGACATGTCATCCATGAAAGTTTTATTAAACATATAATTTAGGACTTGTCTGCTAGAATATATTTCAATCACCTCTTGAAAGATTTGAGAATTTTTACTCGTGAAATTTAAATTTCAACTTGTTTTCATATAAAAAATTTTTTTAAAATATTTTATGAACTTTAAAATACTCTCATTTTTAGTCTAAAAATAAAAAATAAAATAAAATAAAAAATTTTAATGAACCCTCATCTACTTTTTCAACATGGTTAAAAAACAATACCACTTTCATTGAACTCCTATATTCAAGAGGAACTCACTAGCACAAAAAATCACCCTTTTTTTTTTTTTTATAGTTAGTCAAAGTCTTTCTATGTTCTCTTTCTTTTTTTAGTGACTTTCTCTCTCATCCTTTAATACTCGAGGACTGAAATGTGAGGAAATTAAAGTTTTAGTACTAAAACATAATTAAACATATAAAATTATAGGGACCAAAAATATAAAAATATAAATACTTTTATGAAAACATCAAGGATTAAATTGAGCTTTTAAAGATTGCATTGGAGGGGAAGAATGCAATCCACAATGTTTTGTGCCTTGGTAAACAATGCTCGCTATAGTAAAATTTTCATCTCTTTTAGTTTACAGTAATAGATCATTGACTCGCGCTATGTTGGAGGGTGAATTATTTTATTTTTTTAATGTAAAAAAAATATCCATGCAATGTTAATGTGGGGGTTGATCTGATATGAACTAGTTGACTTGACAGGTTCAAAGTCAACTCGGATGATTGATAAAAACGTAGTTTGACTAAAAAAAATTCAAGATGATGCTTTCTAAAAAACAATGAGACAACAATATATTCAATTGATGGTTAACTTGTCAAATCCACGACTTAGAACAAAAGACGATGATAACTCCATAGAAAAAAATCAAAATAAATTATGAATCTTGATTCCCAACCAATCCAATGTTAAAGGATGAAATTGAAAAAAAAATCAATTTAAAAAAAGAACACATAAAACGACTCGAGTCAACCTACCAAATTTGCGAAGCAATTCATTAGACTAAGATAATCACATAAAAAGAAAACAAAAAACAAATTATGAAATTAAATCCCCAATAAATCAAATATTAAATGATAAAATTAAAAGATAAAAAACTAAATTACAAAAAAAGAAGCATTGTTCCAATTAAAAGTGTTTTTCCCATTTAGTTTTTGTTAATGATAATAAATAATAATATTAAATTAAATTATCCATTACAATTTAATTATTTGTTCTCATAAAATTTCTCTCCATTTTTTTTTGTTCAATCAAAATTTACAACCTTGCCTACCAAAAGAAAACCAAGAGGACCTTTTAAGAGGATACTTGGGACATTTTGAACAATGTTCAAAGTCAACATTGGTCAAAATACTAAC
Organism: Populus x sibirica; assembly: GCA_019202695.1. Taxonomy (NCBI): domain Eukaryota; kingdom Viridiplantae; phylum Streptophyta; class Magnoliopsida; order Malpighiales; family Salicaceae; genus Populus; species Populus x sibirica. Next base: position 425,552 of record JAGMVL010000957.1, read on the forward strand.
TTATTATGATTTTAAAAAACAAAAAGACTGACTTGTAAAATCATAAAACCACAGGGACTTAATAACTCACTGTTTACATTGATGACTGTCAAATCTTTTGAATGGGTGCCGGCCTCATGCTTTGCCTGCGTCGACGAAGATACTCAACGGAAATTTGTGTGAAACAACTGCATTGGGCCTATCTCTCTTTCTAGGATGATTCCTTACGGAAATTTGTGTGAAACAACTGCACGGGGCCTATCTCTCTTTCTAGGATGATTCCTTAAGTTCGGAGAAAAAAAGAATCGACGGTAGCTTTTGAATTTCTAGTTTACAGGGAAGGTCATGAGTGAAGGGATTGCTTGGTTCAATGCGGTATCCACGATGCCTGCCTTCCTATTCTTTCTTTCAATCCAATCTTAATCCAATGAGGTACTAGGATTTGTATTGGGCTAAACGCATAGCTTGAACCCGAGAAATATCAAGCACCTGCTTAGTCTTTGAGCCCGGACATGGTGCCCGGGCTTAAAGATGCCAGGCATCAAGAACGCTGAGGCATGATTGGAGTTCAAGTACAGATTCACTGTCGAAGCCTGAATTTATTTTTTGGGAGATCCTTGAGGACTTGGATTGTCGTTAAAACAGACTTTGGACCATCCAAAAAATTATTTAAAAAAAATTCTAATAAATTATGGCACATCAGAATCTCTTAGCTTAAACCTTTGGCTTTTTTTTAAAATAAATAAATAAAATTATAAACCAATTATTGAAATGAAAAAACTCAAATCTTTTGAGTTGGTCAAAAATGTTGTCTGAAACGATTACATGGGGCCTATCTCCCTTTCCAGGATGACTCTTACTTTTGAGGGAGAAAAAATGGGGGATTTAAGAAATTTGGTTGTCGAGATTCGTTTATGAATAATAATGTTGACGAGTGAGAGATGACAAGGGAAGGAAAATGTGCTCTTGTTTTCCCTTCCTGTAAATGAGTGACGGTGATGCCCAGATGGTTCCTCCGCCTAGAAGACAAAGTAGAGAAGGGTCCTTCTCGTTACCCAGATGGTTCCTCCACCTAGAAGACAAACCAGAGGAATCATCTTGATTGTATTTGGTTAATCTCGAGGTTTAATTTATTTATTTTAAAGAAAAACAGTTCGTAAATTCAATCTAATGGATTGGAATGGAGAGTTATATTATTTTTCAATAATAATATACTGAACAGAGCATGAACAGGCAGTACAGTAGAAGAGCATGAACAGGCAGTCTTGGGGACGAGAGTTCCAGGAGAATGGAACTGGCACAGGACACCTACAGAGGAATAAAATTATCAAAAGTAACGCGATAAACGTTGTCCTGTACCATGTAAAATCTAAAATATAATATGAAGTAAAGCAAAGGCAAGTTTAATTAGTTTATGCCTGAAGCCATGAAGATGATAATGAGCGAAGTGAGGAGAATCTGAGTATGAGAAGCCATTGAACAAGAAAAAGAAGAACAAGAGGAAGGTTTCCTGTAGTCGTCGAGCAATGGGCTGGCTGAATTTATATTAGCATAATAGAAACAATACCACTAGGAAAGGGCCGGGGTCTTTTTTCTTTTTTTTCTTTAATCTAAATTTCAGTATCTGAAAGTCTGCTAGACCATATTAATCTAGTCGAGCTAGGTCTGTCCATTAAAAAATAAAGCTCTCTTAGCGATGATTTACTTTATACACAAGCTTGAATTCAAAATCTTGTTTAAAAAAAAATATCGAACAACTTGAATCAACCACCATTGATTTACAGGGTAATTTTGATTGTAGCTATATCCCTTGTTTTTTGGTAATTAATATAGCTTCCAAATTATGAATAAAAGTATTCTTATTAATATTAATGGTTAATTATTATTATTATAAACAAATTAAATCTAACATAGTGTAAATGCAATGAATTCATTGATGGTAAACCAAAAAACTATTAGTGATATCAAAATCATGTTAAAATAGAGAGTATAAAATATTGTAACATATACTAAAAGGGATCAGTGTTTTTCTTGTGGACTACGGTCAAAGGTCCATGATAAAAACGCGAAAGTTTGCCTCTTTTTTTTTTTTTTAAGCTGTTTTTTTTATTTGTTTTGCTTTTTTTTTAAGCTGTTTTTTTTCTTTGTTTTTTTTTTAATGAATATTTTTTTGTTTAACTTTTTTTTGTTAATGTTAAATTTTTTTTCTATTTAGTTATCAAACTTTCATGACACAGGTTCCGGGTTTGACGGGTTAGCCCGGATTTTTTTTTTGGTTTTCTTTTTAATTAATTTTTTTGAGTGCAGTCCACGGTAAAACGCGGGCTTGTCTTTTTTTTTTTTTTTTTTGCCTTTTTGCTTTGTTTTTTTTAAGCATTTTTTTTTTCTTTTTTTGCTTTTTGCTTTTTTTTAAGCTGTTTTTTTTTCTTTGTTTTTTTTTAATGAATATTTTTTTTGTTTAATTTTTTTTGTTAATGTTAATTTTTTTTCTATTTAGTTATCAAACTTTCATGACACGGGTTTCGGATTTGACGGGTTAACCCGGATTTTTTTCTGGTTTTTCTTTTTAATTAATTTTTTCGTTTAATTTAGTTTGTTAATGTTAAATTTTTTCTATTTAGTTATTAAACTTTCATGACACGGATTCCGAGTTTGACGGGTTAACTTGACTAATTCTGGGTTAACCCGTAATTGTTTTTTTCCTATTCGGTTATCAAACTTTCATGACACGAATCCCAGATTTGACGGGTTAACCCAGTTAATTCAGATTTGTTTTCTTTTTCTTCATTAATTTTTTTCTTCATGTAGGCTTTTCTTTTTTTGTTTTTTTTAAATTAATATTTTTTTTGTTTAGTATTTTTGTTTTTTTTGCTTTTTGCTTTTTGTTTTTGCTTTTTAATTATTATTTTTAAAAAAATTAGTTTGTTAATATTAAGTTTTTTTTCTATTTAGTTATCAAACTTTCATGACACGGATCCCAGATTTAATGGATTAACCTGGTTTGACGGGTTAACCCAGTTAATTCAGATTTTTTTTCTTTTCTTCATTAGTTTTTTTTCTTCCTGTAGGTTTTTTTCCCTTTTTTTATTTTTAATTAATCTTTTTTTTCACTTTAGTTTATTAATGTTAATTTTTTTTCTATTTAGTTATCACACTCTCATGATACGAATTTCAAGTTTGACGGGTTAACCTGATTTGGTGGGCTAATCCAGTTGATTCAGATTTTTTTTCTTTTTCTTTATTAGTTTTTTTCTTCCAATTTCTTCTTTAAATATTGTAATTAACTATAACTAAAAGACATCAATCTTTTTTCTTTCAATTTCATGACACGAATCTCAGGATTGACGGGTTAAACCAGTTGATTCAATTTTTTTTCTTTTTCTTAAGTAATTTTTTTCTTTCAATTTCATCTTTTAATATCGATTTGATTAAGAATTAAACTTTATGATTTGTTTTGTTTACTGTTCATTAGATTATTGTGATCTCATAAGAGGATTTTACTCTACCTCTCCTTGCAAAATACTATTCATCGGAATAATGCTTTGCTTTATTGTTTTTTTCTTTTCAATTAATCTTTTTTTTTAATTTCATTCTGTATTATTAAAAAAAATTTCTTTTTAATTATTACACTTTTATAACAAGACCTTGCAAGCAAACTCATATTCAAGGCTCCGGGTTTGATGTTGCAACCAAACTCACTTACACTTGGGTCATGCAAGTTTAATATTATTATTAATATTATAAATATAACTTTTGGGTCAGGAGTAGCAAACAGACCCAATGCTCTTAGGTATAACTTTGTAGAAAAACCTAACACTCTTAGATTTTAACTTTTTTTTTATATTTTTTATACAAAAAAAAATTAACCCGCGGCGTAGCACGGGCCACGTTCCTAGCATATACTAAAAGGGATCAGTGATTTACGTGGACCGCACGGTGCAGTCACACAAAAACACTGATGCTTTAGGTTTTTGTTTTTTTTAGTTGTCTTATTTTTTTTAGTTGCTTTTTTTTATGCCTTTCGGGATTTGTTTTTGCTTCTTTCTTTGTTTTTTTTCTTTTAACAAAATTTTTTTGTTTGATTTAGTTTATTAATGTTAAATTTTTTTTATTTAGTTATCGATTTTCATGACACGTTTTTCGGATTTAACGGGTGAACCTGGTTTGACAAGTTAACCTAGAATTTTTTTTTTGCTTTTTAATTAATTTTTTTTGTTTAGTTTAGTTTGTTAATGTTAATTTTTTTTCTATTTAGTTATCAGGTTTTCATGACACATATCCCGAGTTTCACGGGTTAACCTGGTTTCACGGGTGAACCCAGTTAATTATGGGTTGACCCGTCAATTTTTTTTTGTTTTTTTATTTTCATAAATTTTTTTTGTTTAATTTAGTTTGTTAATGTTAATTTTTTTTATTTAGTTATCAGACTTTCATGACACAGATCCTGAGTTTAACGGGTTAACATGGTTTGACGAGTTAACCCGGATTTTTTTTTCTTTTAATTAATTTTTTTTGTTTAATTCAGTTTGTTAATTTTCACCTTTTTTTTATTTAGTTACCATACATTCATGACACGGATCCCGGGTATAACGGGTTAACCTAATTTGACGAGTTAACCTGTAATATTTTTTTTTGCTTTTTTTTTTAGTTTAATTTGTTAATGTTAAATTTCTTTCTATTTAGTTTTTTTTTCTTCTTAGAGGGTTTTTTTCTTTTATTTTTTCTTTTTAATTAATTTAGTTTATTAATATTAAATTTTTTTCTAAGTAGTTCTCGGTTGATGCCTTTAGTTTTTCTTTTTGTTTTTTTGTTGTTTTTATGCCTTTGACTGTGGACTGCACAGTGCAGTCCACAGTGAAAAGGCTGATGCCTTTTGTTTTTTTTTTTAATTATTTTTTTGTTTAATTTAAATTGTTAATGTTAAATTTTTTTCTATTTAGTTATCAAACTTTCATGACACGGATTCCGGATTTGACAGGCTAACCTGGTTTGACGAGTTAGCCCAGTTAATTCTAGGTTAACCCATTAATTTGTTTTTTCCTCTTTAATTATCAAACTTTCATGATGCGAATTCAAGGTATGACGGGTTAACCTGATTTGAAGGGTTAACCCAGTTAATTCATATTTTTTTCCTTTTTCTTCATTAATTTTTTTTTTCCTGTTGGTTTTTTTTCTTTGTTTTTTTTCTTTTTAACTAATCTATTTAATTATTATTTTTTTATGACATGACCTTGCAGCCAGACCCACATCCAATGCTATTGGGTCTGGTATTGCGATCCGGACACTTTTATGCTAAGGGTTAACCCAAGTTTAATGTTATTATTAATATTATAAATATTACTCTTGGGTCAGGTGTTGCAACTAAACCTAAGACTCTTGGGTATAACTTTGCAAAAAAACCTAACATTTTAAATCTTAGCTTTTTTTAAAATGTAAAAAATAATTGACCCGCGGCATCGTGCGGGGCATGTAACTAGTTAATCACTGTATTCCAATGCAATGGCAAAATAGACATTGACATTCTATCAGTCGCACAACTTGGTGGATGGAATGCATAATTTGATGAATTCTTTTTCTGTTCTTCCAAAAAAAAAAAGAAAAAAAAGAAGCCAATTTGAGCCCATACTTGGCCCATTCCATTGACAATGTGGGCTCATAAAAACTTCATTTATATTTTTTTTTGCTTGCAGAAAATTTCTCCGCATCACGTTGTGAATTCTCCTCGAAACAAAAGGAACCCAGTAACGTGATAAATTCACTACTCCAAGAAAATCGACCCACCACTCCCCACCAAAAACCTCCCATGTCTCAACCAAGCTATCTCCCCACCACCACCACCACCACCAAATCTGACGCAGCAAAAGCCAAAGCACATGACTGCGTCGTGTTCCTTCTCTTCATCACAGTAGCAACCATACTAATTGTTTCTGTTCCTGTCATAACTCGTGGCATAATCTCTCTTCAACCTCAAATCCCTCAGTTCAGTGTCAGTTCATCCTCGCTAACAGTCCTTAATGTCTCCTCTAACACCATAACCGCAAACCTTAACGTTACCTTCTCCATGAAAAACCCAAATAGCAAAACCATGTCCTATGACAAAATCACTGCGTTGGTGCTCGATGGGGATGAAAGTCTCTCTAGCATTACTCTTCCACCCTTTCACCAACCTGGGAAAACCCAAAAAACATTACTAACTGTGTTTCCTAGCTTCTTTCTCCAGGTTAATGACAATTATTCTAGTGGTGGTAGAGTGAATTTGACAATGAAGTTGCATGCTATGGCAAAGTATGGAAGGTGGACGTGGCCTGCGAACAAGGATTTGATGAAGGCAACGTGTGAAGAGAATGTGAAGGTAGAGTTTCCTTCAAAGGTGACAACGTTGGTGTTTGGTTCTAGTGAATGTGATGTCAATGGGCAGTGGAAAAGAATTGTGACTAAATGCAGCAGATTATTTTGGAATTACATTTATGTTGTTGCCATTGTTTTGTTCATTTTGTTTGTTTCACTTTAGGGTCTGTCTGTATTTGCTGATCATTTGATCAAGATTAGCCCTGTAATTAGTCTTTTCTATCGTTTGATTTCATCAATAGCAAGCTTCTACGCGTTCTTGATAGTGTACAGGGCTTTCGCTGATTGATCTTTTCGTTAGTTTTTTGAAGAGCCATTGCATGCTTATTAATTTCCTGCAATTACTTGTATATTTTCCTCTTTTTAGCCATTCTAGTAATTCTGTGAAGAATCTCAAGAGTCCATTTTCTGGGTTTGATCATTACAAGCATATGGTAAGGGAAATTAACATGGAAATGTGATTTTCACTTCCAAGGATATGCATGCCGATTGGTAATCTTATTTATTAGTGCAATGAATTGAGCAATGAGCAGCAGCTGCTGATATGCCTTCATTATTTCCCTCTCAAACATATATCCAATCAATAATTGCATTCTCTAATTATCCAAGACTCCTAGCATTCTGAATCTCATGAGCTCCCCCAGCATTTCTTTCCTCTTTTGTTTATTCTGGATAGATTGCCTTTCAAATTAACCACTAGCCAGTTGCACTGTTGCATAGTACCAAAGATCTGGTCTGGTGAGCTCATCATCCGACTTCGAAGAAGTATTACATGAGCCTGACAGCCTGCTACAATGTACAAAGCTAATCATAATCAAATTAAGTTATTAATCCCAGTCTTTTTGGTTTTTAGCACGGTAAAAAAATATTATAAAATAATACAATGTAAAAAAATATTTAAAAAATAACATAGTTTAGAGAATTACATATAATATTTATAATTAGTGAGTCGCAAGTGTTATATGTGAACTTTTTCAAATCGTAAAATTGCTAGATATAAAATTTGATAAAAGAGAGAGAGGAGAGAGAAAGAAAAAAGAAATTAAAAAAAGAAGAAAAAGACCTTGGAGACACATCAAAACTCCGATGATGACACCACAGGTACTGTTGAAAAGATCTCAACAAGACAAACCCAACGACATCAAGAAAGGTCATCAACGGTGACTGAAGTGGGTCACACAAGCTGCCCAAAGGCAATTAAGCTCAAACACCTTGGAATGACTCGTGTGGCCCACTATATTCAGCGTTTGTAACTTTATTTAGTGTCGTTTAACTCGTCTTGTCGAGATCTTTTCAACGGTATCGGTGGTGTCGTCATCGAAGTTTCGGTGTGCTTCTAAGGTCATCTTTTTTCTTTGTTTTTTCTTTTTTTTCTCTCCCCTCTCTCTTCACAAATTACAAGGAGAGAGAGAGAGAGAGAGAGAGAGAGAGATCGATCTTGGAGACAATGAAACTCCAATGATGATTTGTTTTTCGACCGCTCGTGTGGCCCACTTCGGTCACCATTAGTGACCCTCCTTGGTGTCATTGGATTTGTCTTGTCGAGATCTTTTTAATGGTACTGGTGGTGTCATTATTGGAGTTTCGATGTGCCCCCAAAATCTTTTTCTTTCTTTCCTTTTTCTCTTTCCTCTCTCTCTTTATCGAATCTTGTGTTTAGCAATTTTACAATTTGAGAGAGTTCACATATGACCTTGCGACTCACGAATCACAGATGTTATCTGGACTGTCTAAATTATGTTATTTTTCTAAATATTTTTTGCGTTATGTTAATTTTTTTTTTATTGTGCTAGAAACCAAAAGGACTCTATTAATCCGGCTAGCTTCATGGGATAGATGAGTTAACTTGAGTAGGTTTAGAATAATGTTTTTTAAGAATTTTTTGAAAAAAAATAAAAACATTGTTTTATTAATATTTTTTTAAGTCAAATAGAATTTTAATAGGGCTGAACAGGTTACAGGTTGACCCGCTAGATTTATCAAATTTAACCATGTCAACTTCCACGTAGTTTAATTTGAAACCTTGCCTGAACCATGTCCAGGGTCAATGAATTTAGTTATCAAGTCAGATTGAGTTTAATAACATTTATCATAATACTTGGTTTACAAAAGAAACATCTTCCCAATTATGGCAAACAAATGCAATCCTTAATAATGTTTAGTTTAGGAAGTTTTTATTATATTCTATTCTATCTTTTATTTATTAGATAAATTTTTTAGATATTTATTAAATTTTAAATATTCATTACTTGAATATATATATATATATATATATATATATATATATATATATATATATTTTGACACTATCTAATACTCCATTCATTATCTATCTAATAAGATGATCTAAAAAGCTACCCATTCGTGCTGATTGAGGTGTGTGTGTGTGTGTGTGTGAGAGAGAGAGAGAGAGAGATATCTTGGAGACACAATGCATTAACTCCAATGATGATTTGTCTTTTGACCGCTCGTGTGGCCCACTTCGGTCACCATTAATGACCCTCCTTGGTGTCATTGGATTTGTCTCGTCGATATCTTTTTAATGGTACTGGCGGTATCATTATTGGAGTTTCGATGTGCCTCCAAAATCTTTTTCTTTCTTTCCTTTTTCTCTCTCCTCTCTCTCTTTATCGAATCTTGTGTTTATCAATTTTACAATTTGAGAGAGTTCATATATGACCTTGCGACTCACGAATCATAGATGTTATCTGCGACTGTCTAAATTGTGTTATTTTTCTAAATATTTTTTGCATTATGTTATTTTATTATTTTTTGTTATTGTGCTAGAAACCAAAAGGACTCTATTAATCCGGCTAACTTCATGGGATAGATCAGTTAACTTGAGTACGTTTAGAATAATGTTTTTTAAGAATTTTTTGAAAAAAAATAAAAACATTGTTTTGTAAATAATTTTTTTTAAGTCAAACAGAATTTTAATAGGGCTGAACAGGTTACGAGTTAACCCGCTAGATCTATCAAATTTTACCATATCAACTTTCACATAGTTTAACTTGAAACCTTACCTGGACCATGTCCAGGGTCAATGAGTTTAGTTATCAAATCAGATTGAGTTTAATAACATTTATCATAGTACTTAGTTTGCAAAGGAAACATCTTCCCAATTATGGCAAACAAATGCAATCCTTAATAATGTTTAGTTTAGGAATGACAATGGTTAACCACGGATCGAGTTTTTATTATTTTCATATTTTACCTTTTATTTATTAGATAAAATATTTAGATACTTATCAACTTTTAAATATTCATTACTTGAATATATATATATATATATATATATATATATATATATATATATATATATATATATATATATATATGTTGAGATTGAGTTTCACACTATCTAATACTCCATTCATAATCATTATCTATCTAATAAGATGGTCTAAAAAGCTACTCATTCGTCTTGATTGAGATGAGAATCTATCAAATTCATATTAAATTATCATCTTCCCTTACAATGTTCTTCATGCGTTTTGCAAATGCTTTATCGAACTCGTAAGTCGGATACTAGTAGTGGCGGAGACCCCCAAGAAATTTGTTTTTTTTTCCAGCCATCTAACAATTTATAGTTTTAGCCCCCCCAAGAAAGTCTTTTTAATTTGGCCCCTAACTAAATCATTTTGGCTCCACCCCTAAATACCATACTCTGAAATTACAGCAAATCTATAAATTTCTCTTCGTACAATCTCATGACCTCCTCATCCTCGAAGTTACATCATCAATCGCTCCATGTTTTTCTTTGGGGCTCTTCGAAGGGTTTTTACCAAATCAATCCTTGCACAATGGTAGGCCGGAATCGCATCTCCAAATCAATCCCCTGCACAATAGTAGGCCGGAATCGCATCTGCAAATCAAGCTAGAAAAATTGCACTGGACATGTGCTCCAACCAACAAATTACTTAGCTTACCCATTTCTTCAAGTACGAAGTTTTTTTTGTTTTATTTACTTGCATCCCTCTCCAACATCAAATACAATTTGTAGGGCGATACTTTCTGTCATTCATAAGATCCACAAAAATCACAACCCTTCTTCACCAATTGGTTATGTTTCTTCTTTTACAGGTTCAATCTACCGCGTGCGAGATACAGGCCTTGCTACTACTCTCCGATCCAACTAGACACATAGCTGTGTGATAGCCACGCGTCATCCCTGCCCAATCTGTTTCCAATAGTGTTCTGGTCACTTCCGGTAGCTTTTTGAAGGTTTTTTCAAACCCCAACGCGCTTAATCATTTATTTCGAATAATTTCAAACATGTTAGTGGTTGTTCAACTTTGATGAATAATTTTAAACATGTTATTTCGAATAATTTTAAAAGTATTTAGAAAAGTAACACAATTTTAAAAGTCACTAATGATATTTATGATTCGCTAGTTGCAAGTGTCATATGCGAATTCTCTCAAATTATAAAATTGCTAGACACAAGATTTGATAGAAAGATAGGAGAGAGAAAAATGAAGAAAAGAAACACTCTGAAAACACATCGAAACTCGGATGATGACATCACCAGTCCTGTTGAAAAAATCTTGACAAGACAAATCAAACGACACTAAAAAAGGTCATCAACGATGATTGGAGTGATCCACACGAGTGACCTAAGTATTGTGGGCATAATCATAGGCATAGTCGTGGGTGTAGCAGCGTATAGCTGCTGGCGTAGCCTTGGGCGTAACCTCTGGCATAGCCTAGGCATAACTGATGGCTTAGCCATTGGCATGTCGTTGGTATAACAATAGACATAGAAGCTAGCATAGCTACCGTTGCATCAGGGTTTTATGAGCCATGAAAAGAGCTTTTTAGAAACAAGAATGAATTGACTTTTCGATTAGTTTCTATATATGACACCAATTGGCAAGGCTGGAAAAATCCTCAGTGTAAAGATTGGGGACGCTTTCCAAGGGCTGATAAAACTAGACTTGGAGGACTTGGTGGGCTCGACGACACCTACAAGAAAAACACTCTGAAGCTTAAGTTAGTATAGTGTTTGTTTAGGTGTTATGGAGAGTAAATATTCTTTAGACTTGAATGTTCCTTAAACCTTGTTTAAATCTTGTATCAAACTTATATTTTTGTAGACATATGTTGTCTAGAGAGATAAAATAAGCTCTGACAAACCTTTTATCTATAAAGATGAAGCTCTATTTATATAGACTTTTTTAAGTTAAATATCTTAAGAAATATCTAAGATATTTTATATAAATATCTAAGTTATAAGATATTTAATATAAATATCTTATAAATATCTAAGTTATAAAATATTTATGAAGGTGTGTACATTATATAAAACATCTATGTAGTTTTTTCATTTATCATTAGCATGTAAATATCATTATCGCTATTTTTGTTTTTATATTCATGCGTTTTTCGTTGTTTTGTATTTTTTTAACTCAAAACCAACCAAGTAATTGTAAATCTTAATAAAGTGTTTTTCTCAAATGTCGCATTAAGGGTAAGCAAATTGATGTGCGTGAATCTTGTTTTATGATCTTGTTCTTTTGACATGTCTAGTGAGTTTAGGCTGGATCAACACGATCCTTAATAGGCACACTAAGGGTGAATAATTGTCTACGGGTCCATTTTGAACATAATTAAAGGAGATACTATAGCCTAATTAATAATTTTGAACATGACACTAGAAAATAGGCCAAAGCCCAATAAACTATAAACATTCTCTCGGGTCCAAGGCCTATATTCATAAAGTGAGGATCAAACCTTATTACTAGACTCAGGTCCCAAATCATTGTCCTGAGCTTTAGTAGTCTCATACCTTTAATAACCAAAATCTGTATACAAGTTTAAATAAAATCTTCACATGCATGCACAATAGGTAAATTTATTACTAAAAACAAATACAACTCATTTTACTTTAGGTAAGATGTTTTATGATGATTTTAATCTTCTCTTAGTATTATCAGCCCTTTATTTAGAACCTTTGAAGACTAATTATGTTTCTTAGCTACCATAAAACTAGATGACAGCTTATTTTTTTTATTTTTATCATTTTTAAATATAGTTTGCCAGCCAAGATATCATCTGTTACAAATATTAGAGAAATCAAGATAATCAGATTTTTTTATATTATATATAGCTACTGTCCTAGATCCGAAATATGTGAAATTCTATTTTAACCATATGTATGATGTTGACAAAATAAATGAGCTGATAAGAAAGGTGAAAGATACTTTGACAAGGATGTATGAACATTATTTAAAAGTTGATGAGATAAGGAGGATTTGAACAATGTTAGTGTTAGTCGATCTCAATAAGATATGAGTGTTGATGGCATAATAGTAGATGATATGCCAAATATCTTGACTTTCTAATTCAAAAAAACATTTACAAGAGAAAAATAGCATGGAGAGCAAAAACGAGATTGAGTGGTATTTGATAAATGATTGAGAGTATCCTAATAGTTATAGTTTATATATTTTGGGTTGGTTGAGACGTAATGCTTTAAAACATAAGGTTTATTCCAAGATGACACGACTAGAACTAGCTATTTTTATCTTTATTTTTGGTTTCGAATTAGTTTTTAGCATGAAATAAATACTCAATATATTTTGAAGGTTTTTTTTTTTAAAAAAAAAAACAATATCTAAGCAACAATGCAAGTGCTATTTTATCATCAAAATTGATTGTGTTCTCCACTAATTTCAATTGATCTTGAGCCTTGATGAATAATGTTAAAAACTATAAAAAGCACTTGGTCTAGGTGGTAAGAGCTTGGGACCAAGAAGTTTGCTCCCTCTGTGGTCTCAGGTTCAAACCCCGTGGTTGCTCATATGATGGCTACTGGAGGCTTACATGGTCATTAACTTTAGGGCCCGTGGGATTAGTCGAGGTGCGCGCAAGCTGGTCCGGACACTCACGTTAAACTAAAAAAAAAAAACTAGAAAAAGCTTGAAGTAGATGATTAATCTTATAAATTTACAAATTATTTATTTTATATTCTGAAATTTCATGACACAATCAATTTGACATGTTGAATTTATCATTTTATAGAATTTGGTTGAATGTCGTAGCTGAAGATAGGCAGTATTGAAGAGACGTTAGGATGGACAAGCAAGCCATAAGTGATTTTTTTCAATAATGTTAAACAAATAATTTGTTTATTGTAAGAAGTTATTAAGCACCTAAAACTACTCCTCTAATCCTCCTGATATAAATATCAGCCCAGCCCAGCCCAGCCCAGCCCATCGCCATCTTCCCCCAAAACACAAATACATAAAAAAATCTCCCTCTCGATAACTTCAGACTCTCTTCAGAAGGATCTCAAAAATCTAAAAATCTAGCTTAGAAACAGAAAGTCTCTCTTCGGACTCCAAAAATCTAAAAAAATCTGAACGAGATGGCATCATCTGATCCTTCTAGACCCGCGACCGGCTACCCTTTTGTCCCAAACGGCATCCACTACCCACCACCGCCACCCGGCACCGCCTATCCTTACCAAGCCCCACCACCACAACCCGCTAACCCTTACTACTACAACACCAACCAACCCTACCCTAACCAACGCGCCACCCTCCTCCGCCGCTTAATCGCTGCTCTAATCATCGTCACAGTCATTTTCTTCACTATTCTCTTCATTGTCTGGCTTGTTATCCGACCCCACCTCCCCGAATTCCGCGTCACTTCCCTCTCTGTCTCCAGCTTCAATGTATCCTCTTCTTCCTCCAGTGTGTCTGGTAACTGGAACGCCAGGTTTCAGGTTTATAATCCGAACAAGTTGAAAATCTCGTACGGTGATATACAGAGTTCGATTTCTTATAAATCTGAGTTCTTGTCCCAGACGAGGATTCCTCCGTTCAAACAGGCCAAAAAGAATGTTACTGATATCAATGCGGAATATGGGGCGATGGGTTCTTATATTGCGGGGCGGGCGGTGAATCAGATTAATGGGGATAAAGGGCGTGGATCGGTGAGTTTTAATTTGAAGATTGTTGCTGATGCGGTGTATAGGGTTGGTGGGTTTAGGGCAAGAAGAAGGTTGCTTAGGGTTTTTTGTGATGATTTGGCGGTTGGGTTTTCCGGGAATGGTGGATCTGGGAACTTGACTGGTGGTGCTAGGCGATGTAAAGTTTATTCCTGAGCGGAGGGATTGTGGGTTCTTGATGATGAGCAGTAATTTGTATTGAGATTCGGAGAAAGGAGAGTATGGTATTTTTTTTTTTATGGTGTCGTTAGCAGGGTACACTGAGGTAGGTTTTTGTGGATTTGTATAGTGCTTTGAAATACATACTAATTTGATGCACGGTTAATTTTGCTTTTTCTTTTTTAGTTTTTTGATACGAGGATTTAGAGTTTTTTTTCCTTTTCTTTTGCTGTGAAATTGAAATATAAGTGGAGGAAGGAAATGATTCTTGAAATCAATGGAATGTAGAGGTGAATGTTATTGGTGAAGTCTTTGTTTGGTTGCTAAGTGCTAGTTTATCCGTTGCTTTCGTATTGATTCTTGCCATGCTAAATTGCTATTGGTGAAGGTAAGGTTGGTGTGGATTTAAATTATATAGCAGATAATTCTGCAAAACTGACATGGATGCACAGCTCTTGGTTTTGTTTCCTTTGATTCGTTGTTTTAGCTCCTCCGTCGTGTGTTTGGTAGTGTTCCATCAGTGCTTGTTCTCTTGAAGTAGTCTGTTTCCTGGATCAAATACACAAGTATTTGTTTAGCTGGAATAGTCACTTTCAAAGCTCATATTATTGGTTAAATTCTGATGAAACCACAGTTTTTGTCAAAATCTGCAATTTTTTCTTGCAATCAGATGTTTTTAAGTTTCCTTTTTCCTTTTGGGAGGATTGGTGAGGGTTGAGTGAAGAATTATTTTGTCTTTCATCTTCCTTTGTTGATTACATGCATTGCTTGTATTATGCCATGTCCATCACAAGAAAGTCGTTTTTTGTGGCTTTGTTGAGGCCTAGTTTGGCAGTTTTAGGGTTTGATACTCATGAATCGTTGTCGAAAATTTGTCTGTTTCTCTTATATAGAGTAGAAACTAAAAATCTTTGCATAAACAAGTGTCCATGGAGTCGGCAAGCAGAAGAGAGGATAACCCAAACGGGATTAACCTAAATATGAAGCTCCCTCCGATATTTAACTCCTAATTTGGCAAGAAAATCCACACAACAATTGTCTTCTCTTAGAGTATAACTAAGCTGAACTTCTCATTCCCTAGAGAGGAGAGGACAAATATCCATAATGATGAAAATTAATGTCATAATTTTTAGTCAGCCGAAAAGTTTTTATAGAGTCTGAATTACAAAGGATGTGTTTATAACCCTGGTTCCAAGCAATCAAGAGGCCATACTTCAAGGCGAGGAGCCCTAGAAGTAAGTTAGGATCATAACCTGCAAACCCAGAAAATCCAAGCAATCAAGAGGCCATGGAAGTCTTCTAGCTTGTTTTGTTACGTGTTCTTCAAGGTTTAAATATGGTTATCATTTATGTCAAAAAGACAAAATCCTCTGCATGTCGAATTTGCCAATAAATCAAAGAAACTATTGAAATGGTAAGACATTAGGTTGGAACTAGAAAAAAAAAACCGCATGCCATCTATGTATAGTGAGGGTGCAGAAAATTTAAAAATAAATAAATGATATCTAACTTATTAGTGAAAATTGTTTTCAAAAATTTGTATAGTACCTTTTACATGATTAAAAAAATTTAATACTTAATCATATAAACTAATTCAAAAATATATTTATTGTCAAATAAAAAAATGTTTCTAAAATAATAGGATACATGAAACCGAATAAATTAATTATAGAAACTAATTAAAGAGTGGATGAGTTATCTTTAACGTTTGCAAATAATTAAAGAGAAATAAATTTTGTGATGAGTTATGATTAATGCAGAAGGAAATAAAAGAGGAACAAAAATTATAAGCAAATATTGTTTTCAACGTTAAATCAAACTTATAAAACCTAACCATTACAGCTTCTCTCTTCCTCCTCTGCTTTTGTCATGGCATCAACTCATCAAGTACAGGTAAAGATACTTGAGGTCTGTCAAGTCACCCCGTCCTTGAACTCACCTGACCCACCCACCGAGTTATCCTTTCCGCTCTCCTTTTTTGATATCCTGTTCTTGAAAGTCACTCCAGCTGAACGCTTGTTCTTCTACAAACTCACCGAGGCAACACCGGATTATTTTAACTCAGTGACCCTTCCAAAGCTCAAACTCTCTCTTTCTCATACTCTCCTCCGCTTCCTCCCTGTTGCAGGCAACCTCATCTGGCCTGCACAAAGCACCAAACCCGTCATCCTTTACACTCCTAATGATGGTGTCTCACTCACAATTGCACAGTCCAATGCTGACTTTGATCATCTTTCGGGAACTGATGTCTGTGAAATAACTGGGTCACATCCTTACGTACCCCAATTACCTATAATAACTGACTCAAAAACATCAGTTTTAGCTCTGCAAATAACATTATTTCCTAATCAAGGCGTTTCCATTGGTGCCACTGTACACCATGGAGTTCTTGATGCTAAAAACGTAGCCATGTTTATTAGAGCATGGGCTCATGTGCACAAACAATTTAGCGAAAACGAAAATGCCGATCAGATCACTTTGCCACCCGAACTAACCCCTTTTCTTGCTCGAACAATTATCGAAGATCCAGATGGGATTGACATGTTGTACTTGAACAGCTGGTTGGGACTCAACCTGCCAGGTTTGGACACCAATCATAGAAGCTTGAAGCCTTTCAAGCAAGCTATAACAGATCCTTACAGCAAAGTTCGGGCCTTGGTCAGGTTGTCTCGCGAAGACATAAAGAATCTGAGGGAAAGGGTTCTCTGTCAGATTGAGAAACTCCACCTAGATACGGAAACAAGACCAATGCATTTATCCAGTTTCGTGCTAGCTTATGCATACGTATTCGTTTGTGTATTCAAGGCAAAAGGGCTAGAACGCGATGGCAAGGTTGTTCTTGGACTCACAGCAGATTGTAGAGCCCGTTTAGGCATACCTGAGAACTATTTTGGGTGTTGTGTGATGCCCTTTTTCGTACACATAGGTCCAGAAACTGTTGTTCAAGAAAATGGTTTCCTTAATGTTATAGAAAGACTGAGTGAGATTATCGTCAGGATAAATAAAGGAGTTCTTGATGGAGCCAAAGAAAAGTTCGCAGAATTTATGACTATCAGTCCTGGCACGCTAATGGTAACGGTTTCTGGGTCGCCTCAATTCCAGATTTATAAAGCTGATTTTGGCTGGGGTGTGCCTAGGAAGGTGGAGACTCCTTCCATTGACAAGACAGGATCAATATCCATGCAGGAGAACGCAGACGGAAGGGGAGGAATTGAGATTGGCTTAGTTTTATTAAAGCATGAAATGGAGATTTTCAATTCTCTATTTGTCGATGGTCTTGTCTTAAACCAAGACCAGATTGTTAGTGGAGAACACTAGAGCTGCAAAGGTAGGCAAAGCTAAAGAATTGCTCGACTTTCTGGTTGAGGGAAAGTTATGCCAATTTTGAAGCACTCAAACTAAATGATTCGCAACATGAAGAAAGTATCCTGGGTTTCATCCAAAATCTCTCCCCAGAAAGAAGATACATGCAACAACAATGGCAATTGATCTGAATTTTTTTTTTCTTTTTTCATCATTTTGTGTTCTTATATACATGTAAATAAAACAATGAATGATCATCCATTACTTATATCAAACCTATATAAAATAATAATGATAAAATATATTAATTAATTACGTTAATTAAATAAATTTAATTGTACTTTTAATTCATTATCAATTATCTATATAAATTTAAGTTTCTATATATTTACCGAAAATTTCAACTCAGTAATAAAATTAATAAAATATAAAATGAACTTGTTAAATAAATCATTATTTATTTCATTATAAAATATCTAAGTCAAAAATTCAACACAAGTTTCATCAATTATAAATAAATATAATTTTATAAAATTTAAAACAAACCCTAACATGTACAAATCATAAATCTATACAACAAATTTGTATAAGGAAAAACTATAAAACAAGTAAACGTCTAAACAAAATACATATACTACAAAAAGTTGCAAAAGAAAAAGTTCAAATACAAAAATAATAGATTTGCTTACTTAAAATAGAAAAACCTCAATATAATTAGAATCAGGATACAGATGCTGATAAATTGAGTATTGTGATGACCAGATTTGTTATTGGAGGTTGAATTGTATTAAGATTGGGGGAGATGCTTGTTGCATAAAAAAAATGCATAAGAAAGAAGGAGAAATGAGATAGGGGGAGAGAATGGTCAATCGTCGGGTCATAAATTAAATATTACCGATGTCATTACAGACAAAATTATTTTGCTAGTAACTCCGTCGGTTATTCTATTAGTAAAAATATCACGTAACTATATGATTTAATTTTTTTTAATCCCACTATAATACCATTTGTAATTCCCTCAGTATATACCAAGGAAAGTTTTTAGTCGGTATATTTATAGATATACTTTACTGTTAAGTTAATTATGTCAGTAATATCGTCTGTAAAAGTTACACGTCATTGTACTGATTGATTTTTTTTTTCATTTCTTATTTTTCCACTGTAATTTTTTTAGTATACAGTGAGGAAATTTTTCCATCGGTATTTATCGATGGATACAGAAATCAAAAAAAATATATTAGTATAGGTCATTGTAATATACTAAGAGAAAATTTTCATTAATATTTTTGTTTATATCTATCGATTTTCTAGTAGTATTTGTTTTGATTTTATTAAGTTATTTATTTAACGATATGATGCTTGAATTCGAAACCTCTTCAGTCATTTATGTAAAAGTATAAGTTATTGGTATCTGAACTTTTTTACACGAGGGAAAAAACAACTTGTACCGATATATTGTAAAATAAACAAGTTGATAAATTATATGTGAAATGAACACAAAGTGTTTTTATCTAATTAATTAGGTGTACTCTTTTTCTGAATTTGTTTATCTATATGTACTCCCAATCGAGGGTTACATTTATTTTATTAATGTTATGTATGAAACTCTAACTAAATAAGAATAATCATTCTAGACTAAACCAATTTTAATTTTACAAATTGATTTTCTTGATTTATCTATCAAAGAAAAGGTTTTTTTTAAAAAAAAAAAAAACCTCCAGCCTTCTAAATTGTAGTTAGCTTTTTAATGGCTAGAACAACTATAAGATGATTTTAATTTTTTTGGAAAATAAAATATTTCTTAAAATCTTATTGGCTGAGTAATATAGGAATTTTTTATTTCTTAAAATACTTTAATTATTTAAGTAACTGAAGAATATTTCTACAAATATAATTTTATAAATCTCGATATTTTTTTTTTGACGGAATGACATATTAAGAAATACAATGATATGATAAATATAATTAAAAATACAAGAATGCATTAAATATCCAATTAAATGTAATAAAAACATATTGAGATATTTATCCAATTTTTATTAATTAGTTTTTTTTAGTGTTGAGATAATCTATATGCAAGAATCCAGAGCCTGATCCATGAGAAAATTGGATCCTGGGTTTAGCCGTGAGCTACAAGTTGCATAAGGCTTTACTAATACTTTCTGACACAATGATCCAGAGAAGCATTAAGGTTTTGCATAACAGACAGCGCTTCGCAGCAGATAAAAAATAGAAACTTTTTTCAATGAAAAAAAAAAAGGAATTTGCAGGTTTTTCCAACATATTTTCTTACCCTGTGAAAAAATTCTATTTGTAAATTAAAAAGTTAATGCATGTAGATCAATAAAAAAACTAAACTAGAAAATTAAAAAATAGATATAAATCAAAATATTTAATTTCACAACAGAGACTATAGACTCGGTTGTGTTTAACAACTTTGTTTCTTAGAATTTTTTTTTTTAATCAAATAATAACAAAAATAAACATCTAAATAAAAGCTATTTAATAAAACCCAACGAAAAATAAATATTATGGAAGGTTGCACAAAAAGAACACCCATTAATATTAAAAACAAATTGTTATTATCTTATATGAAAACAAAGAAAAACTAAACACTATTTAATCAAGGGTTAAAATGAAAAGCTAAAAGATAGTTCATGGATCTAGATATTTGGTATCGAAACATGAGCCATAAAATCAGTTATATTTAATAACTTTATTTCTTGAAAAAAAAATTATTTAATAAAAAGACGATAAAAAAAACATACACAAGAAAATGAGTAAATAAAATTAAAATAAAAAAAATGAGCTAGGACTACTAATGTAAAACAAATATTGCAATCTTGTCAAAAAAAAAAAAACTAATTAAAACTAAACTATATTCTATAAAACAAATCCTAAAATTTTAATTAATTTATTTATTTTAAATAATTTCAATTGAAGCAGAATATGCACTAGGTTTAGCATCATACTTTAATTAATTTATATTTAAAATAAAACATCAAAGCTAAAAAAAGAGTAATTAGCTAAGTTTAAATGGCTCAGCGCCTCTCACCTTAATAGAAAAGGCCACGTGTTCGAGCTTGTTAAGTTAAGCTCGGGTCAAGCTCGAGTGCTTGGTCTTTTCTTCTTTTTATTTTTGCATGTGTTTGAAATTGACCATGTGATTTCTTATTGTTTTATACTTTGATTTTTTTTTGTTGGAATTTTTCTTTCCTTAATATATTTTTAGAAATTGGTCATTAATTAATATGAGGATGAAATTTTAAAAAAACTACGGTATTGTGGTTTGTTGCCTAACTCTTTTAGTATATTTTGTAATTATCTAACAAAATTGTGATGTTATATTATTTAAAATTAAAAAGATTGGATGAAGAAATGATAGATATTAAGAAAAAACTAAAAGGCATCATATTTTTATTGTAGACACACTCACAAAACATTATAGACTACAATAATATTTTTTTTCCCTTAAGCATTTGTGTTTTTTTTTTAATTTTATCATAGTATAATTTGTTATTTCATGTTTTCATGTTTGAGTCTAGTCTAAGAAATTATTTTAATTGGCTTACTGTGAGGTGCTCGAGGTGATGATAACACACTCGAATATTTGGTCTATGCTCTTTATATGAAAAAAAAAAGGTTTTTGTTGCTTGAAAAAACTTTTTGCAGGAACCTACTTTTGTTTATGCTTGTGTGGCTTTTTATTTCCTGGGACCAAGCATGCTAGCTCACCTAGGCATATGTGTTTGGTTTTTTTTTTTTTTTTTTATCCTTTTAGATTTAGATTTAAATTTATTTTCTTATTTTTAGTTTTACTTTGTCATTTTCTTAGAATTCTTATTTTTTCTTATGATTAAATAAGAGGTTTGTTCTGAAAAAAAATATTAAACATGAGTAAAGTCATAACTTGAATTACAGGTTTTGTAGATGTACTAAGCTGGCTAGTTTCAATCCAAAACATGATGTTCTTAATATTTAGAGTGTGTTTGTTTTTGTGGTAGATTTTATGGTTAAGATTTTAAAAAAGTATGTCTAGAAAAATCACTTTTAGTTGTGTTAAATAGAAGTTGGGTTAACACTGTAGTTGAAATTGTTATTCAACTAAGAACATGTTAAAAAATATTTATTTAAAACTGTGATTGAAATTGATATTGTAAATTAAATGACCAAAAAAAACACGAAGTATTTTTATTATATTTTTAACATTAATAGAATTTTAGTTAGTTTGTTATCATTAATAAAACCCCATTGAGCATTCACTTTTCAGCATAAAAATAACAGCTTCACTACATTTGAATATGTAACCTATCATTATGAATTTTCAAGACCTGAAATGTTGTTGAAATGTGTATCCTTTACGTGTAAAGCAAAATGACGAGGTAGGGAGGACTAGAGCTGGTGAAGGTGATGGGAAGACGAGGGGGTATTTTGGTAACTATAAGAAACAACAATTCTTTTTCTAGATTGAGTTGTCAAAGAGGCAAAACTGATATTTCATCTCAGTAAATAGCATCCAATAATTGCTTTTTGCAAACATGTGGTTGGAATGTCACTTTTAATGAGTTAAAACATAGTTGTGATTGTTTTTCAAAGTGTTTTTCATGTTGAAATATATTAAAATGATATTGTTTTATTTTTTAAAATTATTTTCGAGATCTGCGCATCAAAACAATCCAAAATATATTAAAAAAATTAATTTTTAGTAAAAAAATTAAATTTTTTAAAAATACGGATTGACCTTCCTTTACGTGTTTGTTTTTGATATCATATTAGATAAAAAAAAGAAACTTCATTTATAAATAAAAAAAGGTTGTTGAATTGCTCGGGTATATAATTTATGTGAAAATTTTGATGGGTTAATTTAGATTTAAAAAAATATTGTTTCTAATTTTTTTTTAAAAAAATTAAAATGACAATGATTTAAAAATATTTAAGTCATCGGATTTTGAATATAGTGACCGGTCATATATGAGCCCACTAAATTAAATAAACTCTACCAAATTAATTTTAACACAGTTTAATTTAAAATTTAGAATATACAAAGTTCTTTATATCAAAGTCATATCAATAAAAAGTGAAGTTCTTTATTTATGTCTATCGCTTATCATCCCATTTCAGTTTTTGTTTATCTTTAATGACTCTCACGTATTTATTAACAAACATGATATTTCATTAATTTTATTAATTTGACTGGTCAATTTTCCCATTTCAGTTTTTGTTTATCTTTAAAGACTCTCGAGTATTTATCAACACACATAATAATTTATTAATTTTATTAATTTGACAGGTGAATTTTTTAAATTGCATTTCAATGTTTTCATCATTTAAAGAAAAATAACCAAACGTAGATGTCTGAGTCAGCTTGCACGCAACTTTACTAATCTTACGGATCCTGAAATTAAGAGCCATGTAAGCCTCTAATAACCATCATATTAGTAACCACATGACTCGAACCTGAAACCATAGAAGAAATAAATCTTTTAGTCCCAAGTTTTTATCACTAAACACCGACTAAATAGTTATTTTTAATTTTTTTTTACTTAGAGTTGGCTTTTAATTCAGCGCACAGCAGAGTACAGCCACATGTACCAAGACTAGTTCCCTCTAAACTCTACAGAGAGATGTGGTGTTCTAAAAAAGAATAAATTCTTTCAAATGGGATAAATAATTGAGTTCAATGTGATGTATCATAAAAAAATTATTTATTTATTTATTATTCTGTAAGATATTGGATAAAAATTAATTCTTATATCTTCAATGAGGTATTTTATTTTTATTTTTTAGTTTTTATAAAAAAAAAGATTACCATAAATAATTTAGTTCAATATGATGTATCGATAAGATGAGAAAATGCTACTGTCAATAAACAGTCAATTCACCTGGTAGCATGGATAAGGAATGTGATTTCAAGTTAATTTTTAATATAATAGAATAATATGCAGACATTGTTAATCGTGTACTGAGAATTAGAAAGTTATGTTTAATAAAATATATTAAAAATATATAAATTAATAGATCATAAAAAAAAATTGTAACATTAATTAAAGTCTAAAGTAGAATGCAGATTTTTATTGTAGGGATGAAAAGATAATGTGGATCGTGCCGTGGGGTATTCTTGATTTTTTTTTTATTTAACAATAGAAAAAATCTATGAAAAAAGTGATGATTTAAATTTTGTAAAAAAAAAAATTGTAATTTTTTAGTCTTAATTCTCTTTTTTCTATTAATTTTTTTAACAAAAAAATATTTTTAGCTATGTGGTTTATTGCATATAAACTAAAGGCAATAAAAATAAATGTCTAAATTTTTGTTTTTATTTTTTGAAATAAGGAGAAAAACAAATCTCTTTAATCAAAACCTCATTCCCTTATTTAAGCATTCCTTTTCTCTCAATTTTGATAAAAATATGTTTTTTTTTTTTGTATTAGAAGTATTGTTTTTAAAAGCTAATGTTTATATATTGATAATTTTTTATGCCTATGCATTAAAAAAGATAAGAAAAATTTGAGAAAAATTATATAAAATAATTACAATAAAATAGATATGTTATTTGTATTGAAAATTCATGAGTAAATGTTTTAAAAAAATTATGCTTAATAGGTTCATATATAATTATTCTGAATGCAATTGCTAATATCATCCTAATATTATTTTAAAACAATGTCATTATCAAACAATTACTTGAATAATCGAATCGTAAGCCGTATGCACAAGTTTTTACTTGAATATCATTATCAAACAATTACTTGAATATCATTATCAAACAAGGTTTTACTTTTCCTCACAAGTTTTCATGCACAGTAAAACCTTTGTTTTTTTTTTTTTTTGTGTTAATTGTTAATAATAGCTAGAAGGGACCATGGGAGGAAAAGTATAGCAAGGGCCCTTTAATTATTCTCTTGCAAATATAAGAGAAAGCTTAATGTCCTCCATACATGTCTCTCTTCAAAGCAAGGCAAACATGATATTAATTTGTAGTTGTCGTCAATCACTTGCATGCTCGTCAATCACCTACTCGCAACAACCATTCGAAATCGATTTCTTGATTTAATAATTATGAGGCCACCCGTTTCCTGCAATTGTCTCCGTATGATTAATTAATAAACGTAGATTTATGTGGTCCCATGGAATGATGTGTGGAAACTTCTGATCCAATCAATCTTGACCTAAAGTAATGTCAGCTGGATTGAGAGCGATAGATGTGTCTAAATCTGTTGTCGTCGTTTAACTAATATTGTTTTCTTAATCCAGTTGTTAAAAAAAGAAGAAGATGCTACATCAGAATTGCTTGCCATGTTCTTCAAACATTATTTTCGATCTTGACAGTTGACTCATCTTAATTTAAACTATAGGGAAAAAAGTATAAAATTCCTATATTTTAAGCATCCGTTGGATTCCGATGGTTTGTGTTTAACATTTTTATAGTTTTAAATCATGAGTATTATCGTCCAACAAGAATAAAGTGCAACAAATGACTTGAATGAGTCGAATTAATTTCAACATTACTTAACATGAATATTATGTGGTTTCATTGAAAACTAACCCTATTAAGCTGCTTCTATGCAATATCATCGAAAAGGATGCACCATGACTCCATCCACCATATCATGTGAATGATATTATATTATGTGCTCAACAGTCTTTGAAGATATGAATAACCTTTATTGTCTAAGTGTGATTGAAAAGTATTTTAATTTTCTATGTACGAAAAGAATCATTCCCTTGCAAGTTTTGAGTTTATACTTGTTAGAGAATAATATAAATTATATTTTGAGACTTTACCTAACAGTTTAAACTATTGGGTTAATATAATTTTTTAACATGATATCAAAGCATTGATGACCAAGCATGAGTTCGAATCTCACCATCCCCATTTATTTGATAAAAAATAAACACAAGGTATTGTGGACCTTTGCAAGTTTCAAGCCCAAAGGGCTTTCACTTGAGGGGATGTGTTACAGAATAATATAAATAATATCTTGAGACTTCACCTAACAACTTAAGCTGTTAGGTTGAGATGGTTCTTTGACAATACTGAGCATGCCTATAGGTTTTATACTTGGTCAAATCTGCATTTTCATGCTAGTACAACATGTAGAAGTTTGTACACATGTCAATTTTCTAGCATCCTAAGTTAGGAGGTTTCATAGTGTATTTAGCAACATAGAAGTTCTCTTTCAATCTATCCTCTTCGGGTAAAATGCTTCTTGCTCATTCGATAAGAATATCGTAATCGGTCTCATTCAGCCCATAATTTGACTTGATTGTGAACACTTGTGCAACAAGTAATAATTTACTATGATTTATGCACTCATCTCAAGATGGTTCGTCAGAATCTTTTAAAAGTTTAAAAAACCTAATTGCATCTATATTTTATTCTTCATCAACAATTGAACGTTCACCTACATAACTATGATTCATTCTTATTACATCCATAACCATACTCTTATAACGATTATTGTTATCATCTACAACTACATGTATATTGTTAGAACTAGAAGTTGATCCAACCATCTTTTCTACTATGGTTCATAAAGAACATAGAGTTCTCCATGTTTAAACCAACACTAGTAGTTTTCCATCAATCATTTTTGTAAAAGATGCATTGTAACAACATTTGGATTGAGAATCTTTTTATTTTTACACATCTTACGTGGACATCTAATATCGTCTCCACTAATATTTTTCGGATTAGATAGTATGTAATTAATAAGACCCTCATCCTCATTACAATAATTCATCATGCGCAACCTTTCAGGTGAAACTTAATTCATCCAAGAATAATCATTCATAACTTATATGAAACATATATAAAATATTGATGACATCATATATTAATTAATAATATAAACTAAACAAATTATTGGTACCCAATTAATTAGCTATCATTGGTGAAATTAAACTATTCAATCTATTTTAATAGTACTCTTTAACGATTATCAATTTTCTCCAAAAAAATAAACCTAATTCCTCTAAATTTACTTAAATTTTCAACTTAACATATAGTCAACAAAATGTAAAATATACCCATTAAATAACTCATTGTTTATTTTATTATAAAACACATAAGTTACAAAATCAAACTCAATTTCATCAAATGACAAACAAATATAATTTTTTAAATTCTCAAACAAACCTTAACATGTACAAACCATATATTCATACAAGAAATTTCTTTTGAAAAGAGCTATAAAATAAGTAAATACACAAACAAACTACATATACTATATAAAAAGTGCCAAAAAATTAACATAAAAAATGGGTTACAACAAAAAATAGGTAGGTTTACTTACTTGATGTAGCAAATCTTTAAAAAAAAATTCATAACAGGGATATTAACAGACTAAGTGGGGTGGTTGAATTTGTGATGATGAGAGCTTGATTTATGACAAAATAAGGGGAGGAAGGGTGTTGTTTTCTGGAAAAGAAGAAGAAGAAGAAGAAGAAGAAATTACGGAGGGAAAGAGGGGGTCTGACAAATTATAACTTAAATATTACCGACGGATTCACCGATAAATATTAACGACAACTATTTTTCATTTATAATTCTGTCTATAATATTAAAACGTCATATTTTCTAACGAAAATAAAAAAATAATACCTACTCAATTTTTTTTTCTTTCCTTGATTTTCTAACCGTTATTATGTGATTAATTTTATGAACTAAATTAACTAGCACCACACTAGATTTTTCAAGTTAAAATAACAACGAAGACAACAAAGCCTAGGGAAGCAGGTACTGAAACTTTACAAGAAATGGAGACTTAATGGTTTGTTTTTTTAAAATAGAAAAAAGAAATACTATATGTTTGTTTAATTGGCCTGTAGCTAGAACCATAAATGTTTCTCCCATTTACTTAGTTGTGCCTAGAAATGCTGGCTGTACATAATAAGATCATATTAATGTCCACAACTCCAAGAAACTAGGTCACCAAGACAGCACATGAGAGCTTATAAATGCTGCTAGTAATATTAATTAATTACCGGCCAATTTGAAAAATTATAAATTGATTAGAAATGAAATCATTTTAACATTATTTATCCTTTCATATATATATATATATATATATATATATATATATATAGATTTGCAAATCACATAGAAAAAAACAAAAGGAGTTTGATAGCCTACGTGATTGGTCCTCCATATGATCGTTTTGTGGCCTGTTTCAATTTGTCTCCATATATATATAACTAGAAGAACTTAACCAGACCCACAATCCCTACTGTCTGCGTACGTTCTTCGCCATTGATGCACATATGGATGATGGTATCATGAGATAAGTATAATGCTTCACTCCCCTTCTACACTTGCAGGTGGTTGGCCTCATGATTCACCAGATCTTGCTGATCAAGACTCTATTCTCAAATTAACTCTATGGCCCTCAAAAGTGTGTACACACACACACACGCTTAATCTTCATATTCAAAGACTGATCATAGATGTTATAAAATTGTAACTTAATAACACTTTTTTAATATATGCAAAAGACCTTTCGTTTTATGTTGGAATTCATTTTTTTTTCTTTTAACATTAACAATACTAAGTGTTAAACTGTGTTTATCTTAAAAAAAACATTAATTTTTAATATTTTTTATATGATTAACCATAATTTAAAATGCGTTTAATTGTGTAAACCATAGTATTCAGACCCAACCTGGTCCAAGGTCTGAGTTCTGGGTTTTGACCAGGTCACCGGGTCGCCCGGGTCAATTCATGTCGTTTTAGTAAAAAAAAAACAAAAGTCACCGAGTTGCAACCGGATTTTTTACCGGATCTTGCCGAGTCACACTGAGTTTTTCCTTTCTCTATTTTTTCTTCAACCCGGCCCGGTTTCAGTCCCGGGTCGACCCGCTGGGCCGGGCCGGGTTTCAAAACTATGGTGTAAAAAAATGAAACTTCAATCTTTAAATATAAAAATTGACCTAAGAAACTAATGAATTTATAATTTAATGATATTCATGATGTATGATTTTAAATTCAAGTCCCATATTTGTGGGTTTAACTCTAATAAAACACACTTACAAAAAAAATACACCAATCTGCATTTGATTTTAGCTTAAAGTCACTATTATCATACATAATAAGTCACGTACGCCATATAATATATTGAACTGACGATGCATCACTTGACACTATATAGTTTCTAGTTACATAAATCACTTTAATTCCTCTATATATAGCACACAATTGACACTCTCTAGTCTCTTCATCGATCAATCCTTCTTCGCATTATTTTTATGAGTTTCCTTTGTCTGTAATATTATTTAATCCTTCTTTGCAATATCTTTCTCTTTAGACGCCCCCAAACTTGATTTGACAGCCATGTCCAAGGAAGTGGAAGACTGTGGCCACCACGACGACGAGAACAAGCACCACCGCCACATATTCATAGGCATTCTTGCCGTCATCATCACCATTCTGGTGGTAATCTTCCTTGTATGGATGGTTTTACAGCCCCACAAGCCTAGGTTCATCCTTCAAGACACTACCATCTATGGCTTGAATCTTTCAGACCCGAATTTCCTTTCTTCTAACATGCAAGTTACCATATCCACCAAAAACCCCAACGACAAGATTGGTATATACTATGAAAAGCTTGACATCTATGCTTCTTACCATAACCAACAGATAACCTTGGCAACTGAACTGCCTCCGACCTACCAAGGCCACAATGACGTCTCAGTATGGTCTCCATTTCTGTATGGTGATGCCGTGCCTGTGTCTCCATATCTTGCTGTTTCAATTAACCAAGACGTGAATGCTGGGGTTCTGCTCTTTAATATCAAGATCAACGGGAAGCTAAAATGGAAGGTTGGCTCTTGGTTGTCTGGCAGGTACAGAATATTTGTGAATTGTCCAGCTTACATAACTCTCGGCAGCCGGAGTAATGGAATCAATGTCGGAACAGGGATCAAGTATCAGATTGTACAGCATTGTCATGTGGATGTTTAAGCGAAGGAGAGTGCGCTTCTTGCTAGCACTATCCATATGTTATTTCTTTTATTTTTCTCCACCTCCAATGAAGGGCTTTTTTTTTCTTTTTTTCTTTTTTTATGGTTGCATATATATGGATTCTATTGGTATTAATTGAGTTTAGTCAATGTTAGAAATATTTTTCAAATATGAAACATGTTATTAATTAGTACTTGTGTTTTATGGGAGGGTACTTGATTGTGAGTTTTTTTTATTGATTATCCGTTTAAATTTAAATGAATTTAATTATTTTTCATATGTTTTTTTTTAATATAACCAGTCATGTTTTATATCTTACCATTACTGATAAATGATTTAAGTAGAACCAAGTTGAGTGAATATGATTCTTGCTTATTCAACTAAGGCATATTTGGTAGTGGTATTGCAGCTGTTTTTTAAAGTGTTTTTTATTTAGAAATGTATCAAAATAATATTTTTTTAAAAAAAAATTATTTTGAAATCAGGGCATCAAAATGATCTAAAAATATAAAAAAATAAATTAATTTGAAGTAAAGAAAAAAATAAAAAAAAATTATTTTTTTTTAAAAACACTTTTGAAACGCAAAATCAAATAATCCTTTAACAATCTTGATATTTTGATAAATTAAGAATAATGCCGGCCATTATACTAATCCTTAGAGGGATTATAATTTACAATTATCATTTTGGTATGACAGAGACAAATAAAAATACAAATTATATATAAAAACTTGTTTTTTTATATATTTTTGTTTTATAAATATAAAAATTTACTTTAAAATCATCTTAGAAGCAAAATTTATTCTTATATTTTAATTTCTGTCACTTAAACTAATTATGTTTTTGTCTTTACTACCTTTATTTATTTCAGAATATTAACTAATTAATGTTATAATGATTTGGGTTAATTTTAGTTTTTTTCAGCCTTAATTAGTACACATTAAAGTTTCTTTCTAGCTAATTAAGGTGTCAATGGGTACATTGGGAGATAAAACATTGTAGTTTTATATTATATAGTTTTAGCCACTGCTATCGAAAAGAATATCTTTAATAGCATAATTTTTGGATCTTGCTACATAGAAACAGAACACCATGTCACATAATTTACGTTCTCTAGAATTACATTCAGCGCCTCAGTCAAGCTAATTATTTTTTCCATATTAATTAATATTGCAATCAGAATTCCATGCTTAGCCTCGTTGTAATTTGTGATATCGTAATAATAAATGCATTGCTTCTTCTTCTTCTTCATCAAACTTGGTCAAGCTCAATCTTGAATCCTGTCGGTTCATTTCTGCTCAATAGAATCACATACAAGATTTATACATTCATTTCCTCGAGAACACCTCATCCCAAAAATAAATAAATAAAATTAATTCTGAGAAGTGTAACTCAACTAGTCAAATTCTAGATTTATTCTCTAGAAATCACTAATTCAAATCTCACAAACTTTATGGCAACTAGAAGTTTATATGGTCATTAATTTCAGGGCCCGTAAAATTAATCGAGATGCGTATAAACTGATCCAGATACCTAAGTTAATTTAAAATAAAATTAAAAAATAAAAGAGATAGAAAATGGGCTTTTGTCATTTATCATGTTAGGTGAAAATGAAAAGCTTGATGACCACATGAATGGAATCATGAAAGTTCATCTTGTTAAGATGTAAGGTCATGAAACATTAAAAAAGAGTCTGCAAAAAGGGAAATCGTTAATGTATCTTTACTTCTACTTTTATAAAAGTTGAGCTACTTAACATTTCCAGAACTGGGGTGGTTACCTTCTTCACCTACTTTCATTCATTGTGTTAAAATCCTTAGCAGGTAAACCAGGGTTATTTATTATCTGGACTGATCCGGGTTAAAAAACTCAATTGATACAATTAAAATCTCAAATTAACTTGGTGTTCTTGTTAATTTGAGTTGTTTAACTCGGTAAAATACTGATTATTAATTTATTAAATTTTTTTAATATTTTTTAAATTAACATTTTTGATCCATGAATCCGATCTTACTCCAAATTAATTATCGGCTAGGGATTTGTAACTATGCTTTCATTTTCCTGGTAACATTTTTGTCGGCAAGATTTGTTGTGTGTTGCACTATACCCCAATTGATGGATCTTTTCACATTAATTTCTTGCAGTTACAATTAATAGCTTTTACTTGCTTAATTAATATGTAACAACATCATAACTTCTTTTTTTTTTTTAATAATCGTGAGTGTCCGAATTAGTTTACGCGTATCTCGACTAATCTCTCGAGATTCTAAAATTAATAACCATGTAAACTTCTAATGATCCTGAGTTTTGTGATATTTAAATTGATGATCTCTGAACAACAAACTTAGTATGATTTTTTTTTTTTTTAGTATAGGAGGCAAGTGATGTGTGGAATTTTATAGAATTAATTATAATTAAGTAATTAACTCAAGTTTTATTTTCTACCTGATTTATTTTTATTAAAAAAAAGAACATGCAAAAGGTTGGTTTTGCCAAAAGCTAGCTGCAGCGACAACTACCGATAGAGTTTGATCAACTATTTACGGGAGATAATAAAAAATTTCAATGGTTAAAAAAAAAAAAACCAGGTTTATGAATCAGAATACAATGTTTTCTTTTGTAGTTTGGGCCTTGGGCCCCGTTTAATGACCCAAAACAAAAACAGAATACAATGTTTTATTTCAGATGTAGAATTTCTTTTAATAATTGTAGATTTAATTTTAGGTTCAATTATTATTAGTATTTGTAGGAAAACTAACAAAAATTGGTCTATGTTTTACGTGAAGGATTTTTCTATATATGTATATATTTTTTTTTAACATACATGTGTATCATAATCTATTTTAATGATGATTGCACCGTGATTATAGCTATTTTAAAATATTTTTTTGTGTAGAAAAAAATATTAAGGCACCACTTTTATATTATTTTGGTATAATTGTAACTTAATTATTTAGTCCTTTAGTCTGCTTTTAAGCTTAATTCTTTTCAATTAGCACAATTTCATTTTTGTAATTCTAGTACTATATATTTATTAGGCTTACTTGTAACATAATTATTTGGGATTTCATATTTGTTTGGGGGTACTTTACAATGAGCGGAATCTATCTATAATTCTATAGATATTTGGACTGAGCCCCTAATGATCTAAGATTAATTTATGCTAAAGACAAAATTCAAAAGAAAAAAAAAAAAAGGAGAGTAAAACTTTGCTTAACTAGTAATCTAGTCATAGTTATTAATTCCGGACCGACCCAATGGATCGTCCCGGGATCCGGTTGATCCGGGGGCTGGACCAGTCCGGATTTCTCAAAAAACCAATTGGTGCAACGATCCGGCCAAACCCGGTCGACTCGGCGGGTCAACCCGTGACCCGGGCAAGACCTAGACGAGACCGGGTTTTTTTTTTTTTTTCAAATATAGGATTTGTATACTCTATGTTCCCAAGAAAAAAGTTATGTTTTTTCAATGTGAGATTTGAAACCCATTAGTATATATATTCTATGTTCCAAAAAAAAAAGTTATGTTTTTTTAATGTGAGATAAAAAACCTTTTGGTTTAAATATTTCAACTTAGAAAGATAACATAGTATCTTTTCAATGTGGGATTTGAAACCCTTTCGTATATATACTATATGTTTCCAAGAAAAAATCATGTTTTTTCAATGTGAGATTTGAAATCCATTAGTATATATACTCTATGTTCTCAAGAAAAAAGTTATGTTTTTTCAATGTGGGATAAAAAAAATTTTAGTTTAAATACTTTAACTTGAAAGGATAACATAATATCTTTTCAATGTGGGATTTAAAGCCCTTTTGTATATATACTCTATGTTCACAAGAAAAAAGTTATGTTTTTTTAATGTGAGATTTGAAACTCATTAGTATATATACTCTATGTTCCCAAGAAAAAAATCATGTTTTTTCAATGTGGGATAAAAAAACTTTTGGTTTAAATACTTCAACTTAAAAGGATAACATAATATCTTTTCAATATGGGATTTGAAGCCCTTTCGTATATATATGTTTACAGGAAAAAAATTATGTTTTTTCAATGTGGGATTTAAAACTTATTAGTATATATAGTTTATGTTCCCAAGAAAAAACTTATTTTTTCAATATGGGATATTTTTTTAAAAAATATTCTTTTAAACTTTATTATTTACAATATGTATAGCTTATATTTACATTGATTTTTTCTTAATTTTTTTCATATGAAATATTAAAACTTTGATATATTTTTAAAATTTTTCCGGGTTGACCCATGAAACTCGGGACCCGGCTCTTTAGCCGGGTCAACCCCTATATCGGGTTTAATAACTATGGACCTAGTTGACCCGGGCTTCATCTAGCGAAGTCACGCCATTGAACCATTAAGATTAATAAGACCGAAGGTGATTATGATGATGAAATTATATCTTCCATCTCCAGATATCCCACTTGACAAGGCTGTTCAAGCATTTAAAAATAAAGGCCTGAATGCTACAGACATGGTTTATCTTCCTGGTATGTGATCAATGCTTCCATTTCCTAAATGTTGGTTCCTTTCTTTTCTTCAAGCATGTTAAAACAACTTCTGATATGACATTTCCAAACTCCTTCCATTTCTAATTTCATCCTTGGATCTTTTGATGATGTATAGGAGGTGGTCACAGTGTTGGGATAGCACCTTGTGTTGCATTCGAAAATCGTCTTTATGATTTCCAGAACACTGGCAAACCCGACCCAACCATGAATACAACATTACTGAAAACCCTACAAACTCTTTGTCCACGAAATTCTGGCCGTAGCAACTCAGCTAATCTCCTCCAGAATCCTCGTGGTTCTTCTGTAGTTGACAAATCTTCCTACGAGCAAATACGGTAAGGTAATGATGGGCTTCTCAGAGTTGATCAGCTACTGGCACTGGACCCAAATACCACATTCAAAGTTGATCAGTTAAGTTGGGAGCTGTTGAAGTCAAGACTGGCAACCAGGGGGAGATCAGGAAAAAATGGGGAGCTGTTAATCCTTCCCAATTGAAATTCTGGTGGAAATTTCTGTGCTCTTGTGCTAATTGAAGGAAGCAGGCAGCAAAACTATTTTTGTTGACTGGCTCAGTTTTGTGCAGTATGTGATGAATCATTTTAAGTAGAACTGGTTTCAGCTTTGTCATAGAACTGCATTTAATAAAAACACATCTGCTTTATTAGCCAAAAACCAAGATGAAATGAAACATTAAGATATCAAATCTACTTCTACATGGATTGTAGGCAATGAATCCTGGCGTCCCATTGGAAAAGATGAATAGCGTCAACAGAAGGTAAGGAAAGGGGAACTTCGGTTTAAGCCTTGGCTGCAAGGCCTGCCTTGATCTTTTGGGTAGCGGGAACATCAGTTTTGAAGGCCTTGCAAGGACCACACCATCGATTCCATTGGCAAAGACAGAGGCAGGAACCGAGACGGTTCCAGCATTTGCACTACGAATTGAAGAGATAGAGATGGCAGGGTTCTTGATGTCAGCATTGTATTGAAAATGAACAAGTCCCTCCGGGAACATTAAAGTGTCGCCAATTCAAAGCGTTTGAGTGAAAAGTCTGTTTGTGGTGTCAATAAAACCAACCTCAAGAATCAACAAGAAAAAGAAGCTCAATGGATTGGGGGTGATACCGCGGATTCCAGTAAAAGTGAAAAGGTCTGAATCAGGAATTGAGTTTTCAGGGACAACAGAGTGTGATACAATGTCAAGATCGCTTGCTTGAACCATCCAAGAAGTGGACAAAGCAACTAAAAGAAAGGGCATAATTTTAATTTTGTTTAGCAAAGATGAGACCATTGTTGATGACTCTCTTCAAGTAGGATTCGTTGACACACTAGAGGGTGGTGACATGTTCACTTCCAATACAGGGTCGATGCTCAAGAGCCAGCTTTGGCAATTTCTGCCTTCGTGAGTACTAGTGCGGGGACCGTATCACTTCCCACCACCCTTTTCGCCGCTGGCATTGATGATAACATCCTGGCTAAGAACTTCAAGGCTGGTGTTGCCACCATTCTAGGTCTAAGTTCTGGTCTTGCACCCACACCATAAGGATAGACTTCATTAATAGTTACCACCATTTCTTCTTGTTCCTTGGTGATCTTCTGCCATCTCTAACTTTCCTCCTTTTTTTTTTTTCCTTTTTATGAGTTTTATTAAATAATCGCCTCTAGGGGGCATATTTATTCTTGCTTAATCGTATACCATTTATCTTAACTTGTTTTATATTGTTAATAATTATTCTCTCCATAATCCATCATTGAACCTTCAGGGAAAGAAAGATATCATGATGCAGATAAAGATACACAAAATTAACCAGAGCATTTATGTAGTCTAAAGTTACTCATGCTAAACCAAGAAAGGAATAGAGTTCTAAAAGGTTGATGATTATTTCTGAACCTAAGATAGTAGTTGCATTGTTTTCTAGTAATCTCGTCAGACTGCATGAAAAATGTGAGATAACTTGAGGGCTAGAAGCTCTTGCTCTGATGAAATCATGAAAGACCGTCTAATGTTTCCTAGGTTTTACCATTTGCTACAAACAAGCGTACAGACGGCTAGAGCGAGAACAAAATAACATCACCCCAAGATCGATCATGAAAGGACACTTTCCGAATGGTTAACCGAAAGGGAATAACCAGTGCCTGTGAGATTCAGGTGGAATGCTTGGTGCGAAGGCTACTTACAGTCAGAGAATGAAACACCAGATTCAAAAATAATGTAAGAAGGGATAACTAATAGATAATTTCGAGCAAATGACTATCTTTGCAATGGCATGTCAAAAAAAATATTACTTCAATACAAGTAATGACCTCATTTAGAACATCAAAGTCACAAGCAAAACTCCATCATATCTTTATGTTTCTACAAAGCTTAAATATAAATTCAAAGTCAACAACTCCTGATAGGATAATAAAAACTACAAAAACATCCCGGATTGAAAAGAACCGTCACCAAGCAATCAAAGCACCACCAGCCATAATGGAACTGCTATGATGAGAGACAGCTTACAGCCTTCTACCCCTTCTTCCACCCTTTCTGCGGGTGCTGTCAGTAGGAATTGGTGTGACGTCCTCTGAAAACAAACAAGACATCAACAAAATAAAATAAAAATGAAATTTACTGCCAGTGGATGAAGATTCAGACAGATGCTTCTCTAGTTCAATTACTGAATGAGCTAAATACTTATCACTCAAAACACAGAACACAAACAATTCACATTTGTTAAATGTCATGTAACAAATTTTAAATGTCAAGCTCCGGAAACCTTAAGAAACTAGGGGCAACCAAGTGCTTACAGTGTTCGACAGAAAACACAAAATAGTGCACCAAAGCTTGAAGCTTAATCCTCAATCATCCCCAACAACAGTTCAAATCAAGTAACACCCGCATCTTAAACTCCTAATTTCAATCAATGGTTCTAGAACTTTATTTCTAATCAATATCTTACCAATGCGACCAATTTTCATTCCAGAACGAGCCAATGCCCTCAGAGCAGACTGAGCACCTGGACCAGGGGTCTTAGTTTTGTTACCTCCTGTAGCACGCAGCTTTATGTGAAGAGCAGTAATACCAAGTTCCTGTTAGTTTCGAAACCAGGTTAGTCTTGATGAAAGGCCTAGTGAATAAACAGCTTATAAATTAGAAAAAGAATTTTCTAAAATCATTGTATTATGTAGAGTAGAACAAAAACCTTGCATCTCTGTGAAACATCCTGTGCAGCAAGCATAGCAGCATATGGTGAAGATTCATCCCTGTCAGCTTTAACCTTCATTCCGCCTGTACATGTTCGGTTCAAGGAGATATAGAGTTACATTAATTGCAGAGACGATGGCCTGATGCCTGGCCTGAAGCCATATGCCAGAGCAACAGTTCAATAAATGAGTGCAGAACCAAAATAAAGCAAACTACCCAATTATATGACAGCTCAAAACATTGAAACCATCAAAGGTGGCACTACAGTGAATACTTGAACAATATATGGTAACTAAATGCTGAATTCACTAAGACATTGTGTTTTCAGATAATTAAAAGATTTCCACTGCACACCTAAGTACACATGTCAAATGCAAATACACAGACACAGGTAAACACTACCCCTGAAATCAGGGTAATGACCTAATTGAGTCCGAACACACCCATGTATATATAATACAGACAGAAGTCCGGGCTACAAAGAAGAATACTCAATCATGCTAGTCAAAACAGGGAATTGAAATGGAAAAGGCAAATAGAGCGGTAAGCAAAGCGTATATATTTTTCATGTCTTACTCAGATTCAAACCAATTATTAAGAAAAATAAGCCATTATAAAACACATACCAGTAATGCGAACCAGGGTTTCCCTCCCAGACAAATCAGTCACATGCTGCAATTATTTCAACCAAGCAAAATCACTTACAGATGAAATCAAATCAGACAATAATGAAAATATTTATACTCCATTCTAGCTAATATGAACGAATACTCACAATAAAGGTATCATTAAATGAAGCAAAAATGTGAGCCACACCGAAAACATGCTCTCCCTCCCTTACAGTTGGGCCAAGTGTAACATTCTCTTCCTTTGGCTCTCTTGTCTTTCTCCTCGACTATAAAATCATAAACAAAACTGTATCAGAACAAAAATCCACTAAAAAGAAACAAAATCTAAATCTGATAAACAAATATCACCTCCGAGGCATGATTAAAATAAAACCCCACTACTCTATACCCTAGCACAGTGGTGAACGATCAAAACAAAGCACAATATATTTTTCCTACGATTTCCAAACATTCTCAGCCTAAAACATATGCAAGTTCAAAATCCGAAACAACAGCAAAAACCTCTTCCCTTTTGTCTTTCTTGGGAAAAAAAACAGACAAAAAAGCAAATTTCCATTTCTTCAGTCCTCCAAATCAGATACACCAACATTAACAAAAACAGCAAAAAAAAGGGGGGGCTAAGAGTATAACGAAGAGATTTAAGGACGTGATAGAGATTTCACTTACCATGGCTAAAAGCTGAGTAGGTCTAGAAGTCGAAGGATGCTAATAGGGTTGATGGCCGAGCTTGTAAGTTGCAACAGACGACGGAGAGTGGCTAAACTAGGGGAATTTATATGAGGGAAAGTGGCTAGGGTTTTAGGAGCGGAGCAATATCATATGTATTTGCTTGAAGGTCCTTGGATTTTCCTTTTATTCTTATTGGGACTGCATATTGAGCTGGGCTTTTCTCTTTGCTCCAAATCTGATTTGTAGTCTTGAGTTATTTATATGGGCTATAGAGCCTTACCATGCTTTGTGAAAAAACTGACCCAACATGACTTCTTGAATGTGATTTAAACATAGTTTTAAAAACTGAACTTGATTTAGAAAAAGATCGTATTTTTATATAAAAAAAATATATTAACTAGTTAATAGTTGGGTTTTGTCCGGATCAATTAAAGTTTTTGACGGAATTATTTGAGTTTTTTTTTTTTAATTGGACCGAGCTGATTCAAATTTAAAAAAAAATGTGATTGGAAACAATTTTCATAAAGTTTTATTAATTTATAGATTTGAGATAGAATTTAATTTAAACAATATTTGGTTGTTTTTTAGCGAGAATTCAGTTTCATTTGGTTTGATTTTTAAAATTGGCAAACTAAACATATTGATTTTAGTAAGTATTCAAATTAAAATGGAGTTTATTTTTTATTTGATGATAAAAAAAATATTATTGAGTTAATTAGGATGTCAATCAATATTAAATTTTGTTTTTAAAAATTCTAAAAACACACACTAATCCCCTTAAGATGTTCATAAAATTTAAACCTAAAAAATCAAAAAATAAAATATATCATTTTGACTGAAAAATTATTGGTGACGTTGTTCCCATTTCATTATTTTCCAAAGTTATATGTATAGGTTTTTTTTTTCAAAAATACATTAAAATTGTAATGTTTTTCAAGTTTTGCTAATAAATTTAATGAAAATTATACCATGTAAATAATATACCAACAAAACCTACCAAAAGAAATTTTAATAAATATTTGGAGATGGTCTATTATTATTGTGCCTGCCTTCTTAAAAACGATAATGCCAGAGCGAGCCTACCGCTCTCTCCTCTCCTTTTCTGGTCCACGAGCAAACAAAAGGTCTGTAAAAATCTTTAAAATGTTTAGTACGATGAACAGCTGAGATCGAGTTGGTGAACAATCAATGTGTGGGACTTAGAAAGGAAACATAAATTGGCACATTATATATACAAAGAATATTGTATATTTAACTATTGTTATTGAACCCAATTTCATGTCGGACTTGACCTAAGTCAGTGTTAGTTGGGTTAAATTGTAAGTCTATATTTTACTTAGATGTATTTTAAAATGATATTATTTCAAGTTTTTTTTTAATGGAATGAAGTCGAATTTGAATAAAAAGTTTTTTTTTAAATAAAGTTTTTTTTTAAATAAAATAATATCATTTTAAATTAGATGCAAAAAAATAATATTTGAAATTGAACACGTAACGTCTCACTGAGATTTTGACGAAGTCAACCAAGTTACGAATTAGCTTATTATATTATCCGGGCTTGATCGGGGTAATTCCCAACCCAATTCAAAAGCTGAATCGAGTTTGATAATTTACGTATAAATACTTCACCACACATGTATCACAATAACAAATTAAGACGCCTTTGTAAATGAGGCTATTCAAACAAACAAACAAACACACACATATAAGGTTATCAATTCCGTTTCGGTAGGTGTTTCGTTTTTTCAATTGGAATGGAATGTTTCAGTTTTGGAGTGTTTCGGCGTGCCGTTTCAGGGTTGTACTTTTCGTGTGTATGTGTGTGTGTGTAAAATTCAACAAACATAATTCAAATTCAAGATAAATTAATTATAAATTATGCAATACAAATATAATGCCAAACAAATATAATTTCAAAATTTAAAATATTTCTAAATAGTCAAGATTAAATAGATATTTAACTTAAAGTAATTCAACTTAAACAAAATATCAAAATATTATGAAAGTAAAATGTTTTAACACAAATATTTTAAATATAAAGTTAGGTCAATGTTATCAAGGCTAATGGAATCTAAAGCATCCCTTATTTTGCTCAAATTCCTACAAAGTATAAACATGAAAAAAAAAAAAAAACAACATAAATATAAACCATATATATTAGTGATAAATCTAATTTTAAAAAATTAATATCATTGTTAATGAAAATAGTAATAATAATTTTTAATATTATTTTTAATATCATTGTTATTGAAAATAGTAATGAAAAATATATTTTTATACTTGGGTGGTTTAATTAATTAAATTGAACAAGGTTCAATTTGATTCAATGACTTTTCAAGAGCGGAACGGAACATGTAGAATGAAACCGGAACATTCCGGCTGAAATTTAGCCGAAAAATCCGGAACAGACCGAGATTTAAAATGAGATGAAAATTATTCCGTTTTATTATGTTTTTTGAATTGGTATAAAATGTTTCAGCCATTCCTCGCGAGCGCTCGCACCATAACCGAATATATATATAAAAGAGAATTTGAATCCAAGACTCTCATTGCACATGACCCAAGCCATTGGATGTAACCAGTAAATTAGCTAAAATAAGGGTCGTAGTTGTTTATAATTTGGCAATTTTCGGAGCTAGTGATATATAATACCTTTGATTTTTTTAAAAATGTGTCGATTGTGACTTTACTAGCCAGGGTCTAAAATCCATTTAGGATATTTTTTTTTGAACAAAAAAATACATGAAATTTTCAACACATTAAGAGAGAAACTAATTCTTGGACTATACAACAAGAATAGTTGGTTTTCCATTACGAAAAAGGAGAATATGGTAGGGCCAAGTGGAATTTGATCCACATAACTCATGAAATTTTAGTACCTTTTGGTAATCATCATAAAAAAACAGAGATGAAAAACAAAATAGAGATAAAATTATATTTAATAGTAATATATATGATAAAGTGAATATCTCAATATTATATTCGGTTATGGTGAATAAAACTGAATAAAGTATAAAAAAATTTATTTTACCTTTAATATATATTATTTTCAAACTTACATGTTTTTAAAATTAATTAGATATTATTATTTTTACTTTAGTTTATATTGAGTATTGAAGTTAATAATATCATAATAAT
The DNA here is from genome assembly GCA_019202695.1 of Populus x sibirica. Lineage (NCBI taxonomy): Eukaryota > Viridiplantae > Streptophyta > Magnoliopsida > Malpighiales > Salicaceae > Populus > Populus x sibirica. The sequence goes on from JAGMVL010000957.1 coordinate 467,400, forward strand.
CCTAGTTATAAAATCAGGATTGACTTGACAGATTGATTAAGGACATAAACTGGTCCGAGTTTAAGAAAAAAATAAATGAATAATTAATTTGACCTGACCCAGTCAACAAAACAAGTCAACCCGAGATAAAATATGGATAAAAATCCTGTTGATTTTTTTATAAAAAAATTGATCAAAACAAGGTTGCTTCAGTTATTTTTAAAAAAACATTTGGGTCAACCGGGTTGACCCTCCTAACCCATGACCTAAATGTTGTCTTGGATCGAATCCCGAATCGAGTTTTAAAACTATGATAATAACTACTTTTATTTATACTTTGACCCTCCTGATTCGTGACCTAGATCTTCCCCCGAGTTGACCCTTGAATCGAGTTCTAAAATTATGATAATAACAACTTTTATTTTATGTTGACCGGGTTGACCCTCCTGACACCTGGGTCTTACGTCGATTCAATCCATGAGTTGAGTTTTAAAACTATGATAATAACTATTTTTGTCCTTATATTGACCTAAGTCAACGGTTAACCCCACTCGTGACCCGGGTCTTACGCCAAATCGACCCCCAAATCAGATTTTAAAACTATGATAACAACTACTTTTATTTTTATACTGACTTGGATCAACCCGATCCGTGACCTGAGCTTTGCCTCAGATCGACCTCCAAATTAAATTTTAAAACTATGATAATAACAATTTTTATCCTAATATGTCTTGGTTGGACAATTCTGAAATTGAGAGTTTTTCTCAATTATATTTTAGAAATAAAAAATAAAAAGTAGTCTCTATAAACATATTCTTTCTATACTTTCTATTTTAAAAATACATAAATTTATTATAAAATTATCTTAGAGACAAGATTTATTTTTATATTTTTTTTTTAACTAAATATATTTTTATTTTTAATATTTTTATTTATTGTATCCCAAAATAATAACCAAACGTTACTTAACCGTCACTTTAAAATCCATCTTTGCTTCCTTTTATGATTAAAAATGCATGAAATTTCAGCGCATAACCAGCATTTTATTCTCGTTTTCCCAGCAAAAGACTAGAGCGTAGAGAGGGACCAAGAATTTTATAATCGCCTGAAACTGTCCGCCCTTAATCAACACACTCAGAACTCCGGCAGGTTCTGTTGCCTTTTCCCTCGTCGAAAGAAAAGATATCAGACACCATGAGAGAGTTTTGTTTCCAGCAATTTTGAATTTTACCTTTTCCCCTTGAAGGATATGAATTCTACCATTATCACCCATTTGCTTAAATCACTATGAAATCTATGAGGATATTAACAATTTTTTTCACGAATTTGAGCTCATGTGGCTATTAAAAAGATAGAAAATTCCATGGTCTTAGCTTAGATTTTAGAAAAAAAACTTTGATATGTTCTGAAAAGTTTATAATTTATAAAATTCTTTTTTGAATAGGAATTTTTTTTTAATTTATTGTATAGATAGCTTACTAGACTATTAATTAAATACAAGAAAAATATTTTAATTAGTAAAATTATAATTAAATTGTAGGTTATAATCTAAATAGAAAAAATACAAAAATAACCAGGAAAATAAAAAATTTATAATAGCTTCCGAGTTTAATTTTGACCTATAAACAAAAACAATTGGTAAACTAATTGCTCCTATATGGAATTGGGTTTTTAAAATGATTTGACAAAATATTAGTTTAATTTAATAAAAAATAAAAAATTATGTTTATTTTTATGAGACAATGTTGGACTCGATTCAAACTTCTAGAAACATAGAAAATCTTAATAATTAAGGGAGTAACATAATAAAAATAATCATTTCAAGAATAACAAACATTATACTCCACGTTACTAGATTATTGTATAATATAAAAAAAATTGGTTTCATTGCTAATTAAACAGTGAGTCCAGCTCGTTAGTTATTTAAGATTCAAATTTTAAACTGATAAGTTATGATTATTATTATGATGAATACTCCAACCATGATAATTTTTTTGGTACAATGGAAAGGAAAAAAAAAAAACTATGATCCTCTAAGGTAAATAAAACCTAGAGAATCATATAACAACAAATGACAAACTCCTAGAAAAAGGTTCTCTCGGATGCATAAATCAGAGTTATTTTTAGCTGCAAGCTTAGTTATATAGTCAGCACATGAATTAGCTTCGTGCAAAGTATGAAGCAAACGAACTTCCTGATTTCGTATCAGGAGTTCTTTGATGTAAAAAATAACAACTTCGAATAAATGATACTTATTAAAATCATCATGAATCAATTGAATAACATGTGTATAATCAGAGTTGAATATGACTTTTCTGAAACCTCTATCCCATGATACCAATAAACCATATTTAATTCCTAGTAGTTCTGGAAGTAGATCAGAACCAAAACCTCCATAACCCGTAAAACCCATCAACCATCTCCCTTCAGAATTTCTTAAGAGACCCCCCAAATCCAATCCTCCCTGGGTTCCTAAGAGAGCTACCACCCACATCCAGTTTAATAAATCCTTCTTCAGGCCTAAGCCATGAGACAATAATAGGGTGCCTACGCATCATATTTGGATTATTCCAAGCATCGCAACACATATCTTTTAGAAAGTAAATTTGACGTAACAACTAGTTACCCCCCAAATACTCCTCCCCAAAAGCTAAAATATTCCTCCTCCTCCAAATCTACCAGATACCAGACAAGAATAACAAGAAAATATCCGATGAGGCAAATCTTTGAACCCAGTCTACCACATCAGAATAGTAGAACGCTTGTCGGTTTATGAGACCTAGTCCAAGCCAAATACTCCTGGCAAACACACAATCTCTAATACAATGTAAAATATCCTTGTCCTCCTAGTTACAGCCATCACAGATTGGAGATGAGGAAATATTGCGTTTAAATCGCAATAAATTAGTAGGAAGACTATTATGAAATAATTGCCAAATGAACATTTTGATTTTTTCTAGAGCCTTCAATTTCCAAATCCAAGTCCACCTCGCATCTGGAAGAAGATTTCTAGCTTCGAACAAAAGCCAAGAATAAGCTAAATTAGGAGCATACATACCATTCATATGTTGACAGACCACACAATGCAATTCGCTAGCCTTAAACAAGGTGAAATTGGTATCGTTTTGATTTTATGTTTTACTAAGTCTTGAATATGTGTAGCTAGTACACAGAAGTTTCATTTTCCACCGCACCACAAATCTGAAACTTTGAAATCTGAATCAATAATGTGTATCACGCCCACTTCTGACCTCAATATGCCATCTTGCAGCCAAGGATCAAACCATAAAGATAAATCCCCATACCTACTCTGTAAATGAACCCATCACAAAGAAAATTAAATGCCTTGTACAAAGAAAATTAAATTCCTACTCCAACCATGATATGAATGAGCATTTGACAACACCAAATATATAAAAAAAACTAGTCTACCATCCATCCACGTAGTGATTGTGAAGCTAATTTGTACACAAAAACATTAGTGTTTTTTTCAAGATGTTTTTGTATAAGTACTAGTAAATTCAAACTAATGAACTCAAAATAAATGATCAGAAAAATCGTACGTAAAACAAGATTGCAGTACTAAATAGCAAGTCCTAAATCTTGTAAAACACCATCATAGAACTAAATTAAGGATAAAATACATAAAAAAAAAAAGGGAAAAGAAAGGAAACTTCTCTTTGGAAGAGCCTGATTAAAAACCCGTTTATATTTACGTTTCAAAATCATTTTAAAAAATAACTCAATCTCTCTTGCAACAAGAGAAGGCTGCATGCCTGAAATCAACACCTCAATCAAGGATATTAATCTTTCCAAAACTGGCAAAACATGTATATGCAGGTGAGGACTCGTTTGTGCATTACTAGATAAGGTGGCCATAACCTAATTATCAAGGACATCAAATAGACATTACCTAATTATCAAGGACATTAAAGATCCGAATGCGAGAAAGCGCTTGCTATATATTGTGTTGCTGTAAACAAGAACAAAAGCTAGCAGATTCTAATGATTAATTCGTCTTCTGGGGACTACAGGCATGTGTCCCTACTGAAGACGAAGGGGCAAGGACTGTGGCCAAAGGGTGTGTTTATGGGCCTCTAAGTTAGCTTCATGTCTCGCACCTCCTCTTTTTCCTAAATTATATTTTATAAGCTATATATTGAAATCTTGAATAAAAGCAGTGTATTTCTCTTACTATTTTTAGAATCTCAATATTAAATAGGTAGACCACACAGGTGGATCGTATGGAATGAAGATTTAAACTTTGTAACCATCTAGGTGGTAGCCCAGTGGTAAGAGCTTGGGACTAAGGGGTTTGCTCCCTCTTAGGTCTCGAGTTCGAACCCCGTGGTTGCTCATATGATGGCCACTGGAGGCTTACATGGTCGTTAACTCCGGGGCCCGTGGGATTAGTCGAGGTGCGCGCAAGCGGCCGGGACACCCACGATAATCTAAAAAAAAAAAAAAAAAAAAAAAAAAAAAAAAGATTTAAACTTTGTGTGTGTGTGTGTGTGTGTCTCTCTCTCTCTCTCTCTCTATATATATATATATATATATATATATATATAATGTTAATTGGTTTATTAATGATGTTTCAATCAATTTTTAAGATTTCTTGACATTTGATAATTAAGAAAAGCTCACATGTTATCTATCAATGTATAGATGTCAAGAGTTTAAATCAGAGAAGAAAAATCAATTCAAAATTGTCAATAAAATAGGGCAATAACACAGCTGTTCAATATTTCTCTTAAATTCTAATATTGAGGGATGTAGCTTAACTAGTCAGATTCTAGATTTGTTTCTTAAAAATCACCAGTTTGAGTCTCACAAACCTCATGACAATTGAAGGTTTACATGATTATTAACTTAAGAGCCCGTGAGATTAGTCAAGATGCGTGCAAGCTGACTCAAACACCTACGTTAATAAAAAAAAATTCCCCTTAAATTCTTAGTTACTTGACTACTTAGGCAGTGTTTGAAAAAATGGTTAAAACTGTATTTTTCAAAAAGATTAAATTTTTTGTTTAAAAATATTTTTTAAAAATATTTTCAAATCGTTTTAATGTTCTGATGTTAAAAATAACTTCTAAAAAATAAAAATAAAATATATATTATTTTGATATATTTTTGAGTAAAAAACACTTTAAATTATAAACATTACCGTATTTTTAAACACCCACTTGCTCGAGGATAGTTGTGTAAGTGTAATGTTGAAGGAGAATACTGCTCGAAACATTAGCGTTGTTTTAACTAACCGCTTGATTACTTGCCAACACACATGACATTATTATCAATGTAATGCACCTCTTACAATATTGATCACTCATTGAAGAATCATCTTGCTCAAATTGCTGGAGGTTCACCAGTTAATTTTTCCAGGAAATCATGCACGAAAATATACAGCTCATAATTAAGGAGCGAATCCTCCTGTAATTCATGTCAGTTCATTCTGAGACCAAGGGGAAATCATGTCTGTGTGTGTGTGTTGATGAACTGGTGCACTAAGGAGAGAGGGATCCATGACTACTGGCCGTGGTCGTGGCGTGGCTCCCTGTGCTTTAAAAGCTTCCATGAGTCTTATTTTATGGTTGGAAGCTGGGGTTCAGCCAACTAATGAATCTCTACCTACCACATCTCACTGGTTTACTGCATCGGTGTATTTGGAATTTAGAAGCGTAGTAATGGTTGTAGTTTAAAATATTTTTATTTAAAAATATATTAAAATAATATTTTTTTATTTTTTAAAAAAGTATTTTTCAGATCAGCATATCAAAACGATTTAAAAACATAAAAAAAATTTAGCAATTTTTTTTTAAAAATTTAAGAGAATGCAGTTTCAAACATGTTTTCAAACACACCTGATAATGTTGGGAAGTGCGGTAGCGATTGCTTTTCAAAGTGTTTTTAATTCCAAAACATATTAAAATAATAATTTTTTATTTTTTAAAAATTATTTTTAATATTCACATGTCAAAATGATCTAAAAATATTAAAAATATATTAATTTAAAGTAAAATAAAAAAATTTAAATTTGTTTAACAACATTTCGGAACACAGTGGCAAGTGGATAAATTTCCTTATTCGAAAATCTTGTATCCTGCGGCAATAGCACCCCACATGCCTCACAGTCCTGCATCAATGCATGGCAGGCACTAGTTGTCACGACACCTACACTTGAGAATGAAGTTTATAGTACTTTTGCAAGTTGGATATAGATATTTCGATTTTTCTTTATGTAATAAATATTTTCTTTATTATATGAATCAAATCCTTAAATATAGATAAATTATAATCTTCTTAAAAAATAAATATTGAACTAGTTCGATTCCCCCATGCTACGCTGCGAGATTGAGCATTTTTTGTGGTAAATGTTTTTTATTATTATGAAAAATTTTACTATAAACAAAAAATTTTATATATTATTTAATAAAATAAATCAAGAATTATATTTGCTAAAAACTAATAAAAAATTTGTTGATTATAATTAAAGACTAAACTGGGAAGCTGAGATAAAGATATTATTTTTTTTAAAAAAAATTGAATATTTATTTTAGTTTGAAATTGGGTTCAAAAATTTTACTTAGTTTGAATAAATAAACTTAAATTTTATTTTGTCAAATTAAGCATGAACACAACGTCAAAATTTATTCTAAACATTGTGAGAGCCTTATATAAAATCAATCAACACAAAATATCAAACTCAATCACAAATCAATTTAATATGAAAGGATTAAATTGAGAATAAATAAAAGTCAAGCGATAAAAAATCATTAAAAAAAAAGAATAACTGCAACTCATAGAGGACCATGTCTTTCTCCTATATCGTATTTTTAATGTTTTTTTAATATTTTTTTATTTTATATTGTTTTGTGTGTTCATGATTTTAAATACTATTTCATGGTTTAAACCACACTATATTTGTTAAATAAAAAGTAAAAAGAATTAATAAAATAAAAATACGTCAATGAAAAAAAAAAAAGGGTAGAGGTTTGTTAACTGGGAGGCAAAAGATAAAAAACAAAAAAGATTAAAAGAAAAAAATATCCTATAAAAAAGAGCTTGAATAAAAAAAATATGAAGGTTGTTGATTGTTTATATAAACAGTGCTTTTTATCTCAAATATTTTCATTGTAATGATAATAAGTTTTAGGGGTGATTTCATCTCAAATATTTTAGATGTGATTATTTTTTATTCAGTTTGATTTTTATTAAAAATAAATAATTAAACCAAATTTTTTTATAAAAAAAATTGAAACCGAACCGAAATCAATTTAAACCGACCAGTTTCGGTTTGGTTTGATTTTTTAGGAGAAAAACCGGTTTGACTTGGTTTTTTTGGTTTGACTCGGTTTTTTACTGGTTTTTTCGGTTTGGGTTCGATTCAGTTTTTTCAGTTTTAGGCTTATGAAACCGGAACCAAACCGGTCAATTTTTTTCACGGTTCAATTTTTTCAGTTATTTTTTTTAATTTTTTTTAATTTAATTAATTTTTCAATTTTTTTCTCGTCGCATCAGTTTTATACTTATCATCAGCACCTACAATTGAGGCCGTGAAAAGAAATTGTACCTTTAAGTGATGTACGCATATTTTCATGATTTACATTTGTCACACCTCACGTCTTATTAAATGTTGTACTATATTTATATGAACATTTGCTTTCACCTTTTCGTCACATGTATCCAAATAAAGCAAGACATCCTTTTGAAGTGATAGCTCTAGAGTTTCTTATAAGCTTCCATTACTCCAAGAAATTGCATTTGATATGAGAAACAAATTACCGACAATGGACTTTGTTGTAAAAAACATAGTTAATAGATATATATTAAGTCAAATTTAAAGTGGAATCCACTTATTCTATATTTAAAATTTTGTTGAAAATTAAACTTTAACGAAAAAAAATTTAACATCCGATATTAGTATGATTAAAATAAATTGATAAATAAAAAATTTATCTTAAACAATTATTGATAGGCATGTTTTTATAAAATTTAATTTTTTTCTATATTGAAAAAATACAAAATTATCTTATATTTTTTATATTAAAAAATTAAAGAGTCATAAATGAATCTTAGCAAAATAGTTTGAGTCTCACCCACGTGTGCATTGCTTCACTTGGCTCAAGCATGAGCATGAACACGAGCTTAGACTATGAGTCACTGGCCACGGGCCTTAGACTCAGGTTTGAGTTTTGCTTAACCTATTTTGAATTGAGATTTGAGTTTATTATAAAATAATTATTTGACCGATAAAGACTTTTTTACTAACCCTTTTATATATTTAGCTTATGAATAAAGAGTCTAAACAATTTTTTTTTTAACAACCTTTTCAAAGAAAAACATTTGGTTTTTAAGGCAATAAAAAAAAAAACTATCAGGTTTTTATTCTTTTTATGGTGGGTATGAGTTAATTATGGTAATTATCAAAATTAATTCTGCATAATTTTTTTAAAAAAATTCACTATAAAAAGAAGTTGAAAAAAAAATTGTTTTACATAGATTCTAGACACCTTTCCACCTCAATTTTTATATTATCTTCCTTTGTTTTAAGCTTTGTTCCTTTCTGAGTTTTTCTCAAACTCTAGAGCTTATGTTCTATTATTGTAGAGAGATACCGAGTTATATTTCCTTGAGTTTGTGGATCTTAATTATAAGTTTACATAAATATGAATAAGTTGTTAGAATCACAAGAGACTAATTGTATACATCCTATTTGCACAATGTGAGGAGCAATAAAATTTTAAAAATAAATGATTAATCATTGACAATAATAACCTACTTTCTGATTTTGATTCTAAGGTCTCTAGCAAGTAAGTATATTACATTAGATATTTCGATTTTTCTTTATTTAATAAATATTTTCTTTATTATATGAATCAAATCCTTAAATATAGATAAATTATAATCTTCTTAAAAAACAAACCTAAAAACTCTAAATATGCTAGTTCGATTCCCCCATGCTTCGCTGCAAGATTGAGCATTTTTTGTGGTAAATGTTTTTTATTATTATGAAAAATTTTACTATAAACAAAAAAATTTATATGTTATTTAATAAAATAAATCAAGAATTATATCTGCTAAAAAATAATAAAACATTTATTGATTATAACTAAAGGTTAAACTGGAAGCTGAGATAAAAATGTTATTTTTTTGAGAAAAAAAATTGAATATTTATTTTAGTTTGAAATTAGGTCCAAAAGTTTTAATTTGTTTGAATAAATAAACTTAAATTTTATTTTGTCAAATTGAGCATGAATGAAATGTCAAAATTTATTCTAAACATTGTGAGAGTCTTATATAAAATCAATCAACACAAAATATCAAACTCAATCACAAATCAACTTAATGTGAAAGAATTAAATTGAGAATAAAAAAAAGTCAAGCGACAAAAAATCATTAAAAAAAAAGAATAACTGCAACTCATAGTAGACCATGTCTTTCTCCTATGTAGCATTTTCACTGTTTTTTTTTAATATTTTTTTATTTTATCTTGTCTCGTGTGTTCATGATTTTAAATACTATTTCATGGTTTAAACCACACTATATTTGTTAAATTAAAAAAATAAAAGGACCTAATAAAATAAAAGTATGTGAATTAAAAAAAAAAGGGTCGAGGTTTGTTAACTGGGAAGCTAAAGATAAAAAAACAAAAAGACTTAAAAGAAAAAAATATCCTATAAAAAAGAAGAGCTTGAATAAAAAAAACATGAAGGTGGTTGAATGTTTATATAAACAGTGTTTTTCATCTCAAATATTTTAATTGTAATGATAATAAGTTTTAGAGCGATTATTTTCGGTTCGGTTCGGTTCAGTTCGGTTTGTATTAAAAATAAGTAACCAAACCGAATTTTTTTTATAAAAAAAATCGAAACCGAACCGAAACAGGTTCAAACCGACCGATTTTGGTTTGGTTTGGTTTTTTTAGGACAAAAACCGGTTTTGCTCGGGTTTTTTCCGGTTTTTTTCGGTTTGGGTTCGATTCGGTTTTTTCAGTTTCAGGCTTATCAAACCGGAACCGAACCGGTCAGTTTTTTCAAAATTTTAATCGGTTTAATCAGTTTTTTTTCACGGTTCAGTTTTTTTAATTATTTTTTTTTCTAGTTTTTTTTATTTAATCAATTTTTCAATTTTTTTCTCACCCTAATAAGTTTTATACTTATCATTTGCACCAACAATTGAGGTCGTGAAAAGAAATTGTATCTTTAAGTGATGTACGCATATTTTCATGATTTACATTTGTCACACCTCACGTCTTATTAAATGATTTATATTAGTCGAGGTGCGCGCAAGCTGGCCAGGACACCCATGTTAAATTAAAAAAAAAATATTGTACTATATTTATATGAACATTTGCTTTCACCTTTTCGTCACATGTATCCAAATAAAGCAACACATCCTTTTCAAGTGATAGCTCTAGAGTTTCGTATAAGCTTCCATTACTCCAAGAAATTGCATTTGTTATGAGAAACAAATTACCGACAATGGACTTTGTTGTAAAAAACATAGTTAATAGATATATATTAAGTCAAATTTAAAGTGGAATCCACTTATTCTATATTTAAAATTTTGTTGAAAATTAAACTTTAACGAAATTTTTTTTAACATCTAACATTAGTATGATTAAAATAAATTAATAAATAAGAAACTTATCTTAAACAATCATTGGTAGGCATGTTTTTATAAAATTTAATTTTTTTATCCTATATTGAAAAAATACAAGATTATCTTATAGTTTTTATATTAAAAAATTAAAGAGTCATAAATGAGTCTTAACAAAATAGTTTGAGTCTCACCCACGTGTGCATGCTTCACTTGGCTCAAGCATGAGCATGAACATGAGCTTAGGCCATGAGTCACTAGCCACGAGCCTTAGCTCAGGTTTGAGTTTTGCTTAACCTATTTTGAATTTAGATTTGAGTTTATTATAAAATAATTCTTTGACCAATAAAGACTTTTTTACTAACCCATTTATATATCTAGCTTATGAATAAAGAGTCTAAATAATTTTCTTCTTCTTTTTTAACAACCTTTTCAAAGAAAAACATTTGGTTTTTAAGGCAAAAAAAAAAAAACTATCGGGTTTTTATTCTTTTTATGGTGGGTGTGAGTTAATTATGGTAATTTTCAAAATTAATTCTGCATCATTTTTTGTTTTAAAATCCACTATAAAAAGAAGTTGAAAAAAAAAATGTTTTACATAGATTCTAGATACCTTTCCACCTCAATTTTCATATTATCTTCATCTGTTTTAAGCTTTGTTTCTTTTTGAGTTTTTCTCAAACTCTAGAGCTTATGTTCTATTATTGCAGAGAGATACCGATTTATATTTCCTTGAGTTTGTGGATCTTAATTATAAGTATATATAAATATGAATAAGTTGTTAGAATCACAAGAGACTAATTGTATACATCATGTTTGCACAATGTGAGGAGCAATAAAATTTTAAAAACAAATGATTAATCATTGACAACAATAAACTACTCTCTGATTTTGATTCTAAGGTCTCTAGCAAGTAAGTATATTACATTAGTTTTAACTTAATTATCATATTGACTTTGTATGTGATGGTATGTATGTGCTATAATTTTTTATGCATGTTAGGTTTTTTACTTTGATATCTTTTACTAGATTAACTTGATTGCAAAAAATTGCATGATTATCTAAATTAAACTATAAACTAGGAACAATAACTAAAATATCCGTAGAAAGGTTTTGAAAAGAAGAAAAATTCTCCATGAATTCCATCATGTTTATAAATTCAAACAACCAGATTAATCAATTAAAGTCTTTGAAAATTATTGGGTTAAATACAAAGAACTAATATATGATAGACTATAGTCTCGAAATCCATTATGATTAATTTTTAATAATAAATCATGTCCATTTAATAAAAATTATTCATTATATTAATTCTCATAACTTCTATTTATGGCTTTTATATATGGTGTTCAGGCATTTGTTTTTGTTAAAACTTTGTTGGAAAACATTAACCAACATGAATACTATAATATGAAATATTATAAAGCCTAAAATCATATTTAGATAAATAAGAAATTGATCTTAAATTGATCTTAACCATAAAACATTATCCCAAATTGGATAAATAAAACTAAAAATAAAAATTCTTCCTCTCTTCCAAAAAGCCATGGCTATTATAGTTTTCGTGTATGTGTGTGAAATTGATCTTATATGAAAAATCAACAAAAAAAGTATTATTTTTTAAATATCTTTGTTTACTTATGTCTTTTATGGTTATTCTAGTTTTCATGTAGACAAAAAGCGGATTGATATTTTTTAAAAAAGTTTTCTTAGTCTTAATGTTGATGCGCATCAACACTAAGTATATGATTCTTGGATCGTGGTAGGCAATTTGCATCTACTGCTTGCACCAATTGACAAACAAAATTTATCTTAAGGACAAAGGGTATAACTTTTGCAACAATCACCTTTTTTGTTGTATCGTATAATATCCGCTTAAACAAGTGTGATTTAATTGGTTAATAATTTAAGTTTTTATTTTTTTTGTTGGCATGCTAGTTTAATTTTTTTATATATTGCTTTGTATGCTTTCCCATTTTATTCTTTATAGTTTTTAATTTGTTATATGATCTAAAATTTAGATTTAATAATAGATCAACTTTAGTTAAATAAATTTACTTTTATTTATCTTTGTGAAAATAGATTAAACTTTTTATTTATTAAATCCAACAAACTTAAGACAAATTTTACGTTTAATTATTTTAAAAGCTAGTTAAGTTAATAATTTATGAAAAAATTAATTAAAGAATATTTTATTTGTTTAATTATTATTTTATATATATTGCTTTTATTATTGTTTGTTTATTAATCAAATAATTCTTAAATTATTTGATTGAGAAAAAGAAAACAAACTACTACACTTATTGCTTATATTGCTCCAAGATTTTAATTTAGTTTAAAATTACCTATTGGTTATATGTTATAAAACTATACAAGATGAGTTTATTATTTTGTTATAATCAAATGAAAAAAAGTTTGTGACATGTTACTTTCTCACTTGAAAAAATAAAATAAAATGGGAAATTAAAAAATTGGTTAAAGCAAGACTAGTCAATCGGCCTGAGTAGCTTCTAGTTTTTTTTTTTTGAAATATTACTTTAGTAATATTAAATGTTGTAATGTTGTTTTAGAAAGCATTGCTTTGGTATAGAGGATTCTACCATCATATTTTATGGTGCACAGTGAGAAACTTGAGAATACTATGTTGGTAAGGAGGATTTGTCCTTCACTTTATGTGGTGCATGATGAGAAACTTGAGAAGTTCAATTATGTGAATTCTAAAAGGTGGAAACAGAAGATGCTCTTCTATCTCACAACCTTGAGTTGGGTGAAGATCTTTATTGAAGATGCACCATAGTTGTCAGATGATGAATCTAATCTCACCATTGTGGCAGTTATGGATGCATGGATACATAATAATTTCACATGTAAGAACAACATTTTAAATGGTTTAGAAAACATATTACATGATATGCATAGTTCAATCAATATTGCAAAGGCCCTATGAGAAGCTTTGGATCGAAAATATACAAGACTAAAGATGTTGTCATGAAAAAGCTCATAGTCGATAAAGTTTTGGATTTTAAAATGGTAAATTCAAAGATAATAATAAGCTAATACAAGAGTTTCAATTCATCTTGCATAACATTCATATAAAAGGGATGGTTCTAAGTGAATCATTTTAAATAGTTGTAATTATCGAGAAAGTGCCACCATTTTAAAAAGACTTTAAGAACTACCTTAAGCATAAGTATAAGGACATGAGAAGTGAAGACATCATTCTAAGATTGATGATAAAAAAGAATAATAAGTTTGAAAGAGTAGCCAATACTTCCTTTATGGTCCTCAAAGTAATATTGTTGAAAAGTGGCGAGAAACCATAATAAAAACCAAAAGAAAACGCTAGTTGTGAAAGGACATAGTATTACAAAAAACATTCGATAATAAGTGTTTCATCTACAATAAAACTAGTCATCAAGCCAATGATTATAGAAATAGAACTCAACAAATAACCTTGAGAGAGGAATGACTACTCAATACAATGTCATAGAGGTTCAAAACCTGTCAAATAAAGTTTTGTAAATAAGCTTGTCTATTATTGTCTTCAAAGTCAAACTGATCAATAATTTTTAGTGGTAGGTGATTGATATTGGTGATACATGATATGTTTGCGTCAATAAGAGGATTTTATCAACTTATAAAGAAGTGGATGATGAATATTTGTACATAAGAAATTCATCAACCTAAAAAGTGATGGACATTAAGAAGGTCATTTTAAAGATGACTTCTAGGAAATTTCCTACCCTCAACAATATTATTCATGTTTATGACATTGTAAAGAATTTAGTGCTTGACTTATTATTAAGCAAAGATGGTTTAAAAATGGTCTTTGATAAAATTTGTACTCATAAAGAGTGAGATATTTATAGATAAGGGGTATATGTGTGATGATTTTTTTAAGATGAATGTGATGATAAATTAGATGTGAGATTTATAATAAAATTGTTGCTTCCTTTTATTTGCTTGAGTTAATGACATGTGGCATGAAAAATTAGAACATGTGAATTATAATTATATGTAAAGATTGGTAAAACTTGAGTTATCATCAACTATGTTTTTTAGAAAAATAAAAAATGTGAAATTTATATAGAATAAAAAAAATTACAAAGTCTTTATTTCAAATAATTAAAACAAGTAGTGAATCTTTAGGTTTAATTCACTTTAATATTGATGATTTATAATTTGTTTAAACTAAAGATAGAAAATAGTCTAGATGATTGCACAAGATATTATTATATCTTTCTGCTAAGAAGTAAAGATAAGACTCTTGAGATGTTTAAGCATTATAAGAATAAAATTGATAATTAACTCAATAAAAATATAAAACTTGAGTTATTACCAAATATGTTTTTTAGAAAAATCATAAGTTGAAATTTATATAGAATAAAAAATTTACGAAGGGTTTATTTTAGATAATTAAAAGAAGTAGTGAGTTTCTAGATTTAATTAACTTTAATATTGGTGATTTATAATTTGTGTAAACTAAAGATGGGGAAAAATATAGATGATTGCACAAGATATTGTTATATCTATTTGCTAAAAGTAAAGATGAGGCTTTTGAAATGTTTAAGCTTTATAAAAATGAAGTTGATAATTAACTCAATAAAAATATAAAAGAAATAAAAAATGATATAGGTGGTGAATATAAGATACCTTTTGATTAATTTGGCTCTCAAAATGGTATTATCCACTAAACTACTGTTTCAAACTCACTTTAATAAAATAACATTGCAAATCTTAAGAACTGGACTCTAAAATAAATTATGAATATTATTTTAGTAAGTTTAGGAGCACTTTAGAGCTTGTATGGGGAAATTTTAAATGTCAACTATATACTTAATAAAGTACCTTATAAAAAGTTAGAAAAAATACTTTATGAGCTTTGAAAAGATAGAAGATCTTCTCACAAATACTTCAAAGTGTGAAGGTGTCTTGTAAAAAATGAGATTACCTAATCCAAAAAAGGTCAAGATAGGACTAAAATTATAGATTGTATATTTGATAGATTTGAATATAATGTTAAGCATTGAAGATATTGATTATTTACACACAAGTCAAGCATTGAAAATATTTATTTTAATATAATAATGGAATCAAGAAATGCTATATTATTTGAAAATATATTTTTATTTAAAAAAACACATGAAATTCATTCACTTAAGAGGACAAATAAAGTTAGCTCAAATAGCCATTATCAATTAGAAGATGATAAAGTTAAGCCAAGAATGAGTAAGAGGGGGAAAGTGATAAAATATATGGTCTTGATTTTCTATCAAACTTATTAGAAAATGAACCTTAAAACTACTCGAGATAATATTCTATCTTGAAGCTTTATATTGGAAAGAGGTAGTTAATAGTAAAATTAAATTCATTATACATAATCATACATGAGAACTAATGAATCTTTCACCAAGAAGTAAGCCATCATATCATACATGGATATTCAAGAAGAGGATGAAAGCTAATCGGACTATTAAATAAAGCAAGACTTATTCTTAAGGGATTCAAACAATAACTAGAAGTGGATTATTTTGACATATATTCATCTCTCTCAAGAATTACTTCAACACAAATATAAATAGTCATCTCAACTATTAACAAGCTTGAAATGCATTAAATGGATGTAAAAAGAGCTTTCTTAAATGGTGACTTTGACAAAAAGGTCTACTTTGTATAAGCTGAGGGGTTTATTGTTAAATGGTAAGAAAAGAAAACATGTAAATTTGTTAAGTCATTATATAATTTAAAACAAGCAAATGAACAATGACATGAAAAAATTGACAATGTTATGTTGTCAAATGAGTTTAAAATCAACAAAGTTGATAGAAGTTTTTATATGAAAAACATAAATAAAGATTATGTTATTGTATATCTTTAAATGGATGACATGTTAATTTTTTACAACAATAATTACATAATCAAGTCTATCAAGAAAATATTAACTAACAAGTTTGACTTGAAATACCTAGGTGTTGTAGATGTCATTATAGTAATAAAAAAATTCTAGGTCATTTGATGAATTATTATTGTCCCAATCTCTTTTTTTTGAGAGAAATCTTGATTTTTTTTTTAAAGATGATAATAGCATGGTAATAACACTAATTGAAATATTTTTAAATAGTTGAGAGTTTGATGTATGTTATGAAATGCATAAGATAAGATATTGCATACTTAATTGGCAAACTAAATAGATTTACAAGCAATCAAAGTATATAGGGTACTCAA
Organism: Populus x sibirica; assembly: GCA_019202695.1. Taxonomy (NCBI): domain Eukaryota; kingdom Viridiplantae; phylum Streptophyta; class Magnoliopsida; order Malpighiales; family Salicaceae; genus Populus; species Populus x sibirica. The sequence goes on from JAGMVL010000957.1 coordinate 484,203, forward strand.
ATATTTGATGCATACTTTAGAATATGGGTTATACTATACTCGATATCTAGTGGTATTAGAAGGATATAATGATACAAATTGGATATCTTTTTATTAAGGATTTAAAATCCACTAGTGGACATGTTTTCACATTTAATGGAGCAACTATGTCGTGAAAATCTTCTAAATAAATATATATCACACAATCTATGATGAAATCAAAGTTTATTGTTCTTGATAAAAGCTTAAGAGAAAGTCAAATAGATTTGGAATTTCCTAGAAGGTACTCTATATTGGCTAAAAACAATACTAGCAATTTTTGTTTATTGCAATAGTCTGTTAATAATTAGAATGACATAAAATAATATAACGGTAAGTGTAGATATATATGCCATAAACATAATATTGTTAAAAACTTGTACTTAAATTGGACCGTTTACATTGACTATGTAAAGTTAAAGGAAAATATTATTGATCTGCTTACTAAAAGCTTGTTTATAATTCATTGAGGGAAATGAGCTTAAAGCCTTTAAATATGAAAGAGTTTCATGATGGTAACACTATCTATTTGATTGAATATCCCAATATCTAGGTTCAAAGGAAAAACTAAGTCATGTAACATTTTTAATAGCACTCAAAAATAATTATTTCTTGTTTCTTCCTACGATGAAAAAAGGAGTCAGTTGCAACATGATAATGCGAGTTACAATAAAGAAAAAGGGATTTAGTTGCAACATGATAATGTGAGTTACAATAAAGAAAAAGGGATTTAGTTGTAACATGATAATATGAGTTATATTCTCAATGATTTTCATATCTTTGTATATTAAATGAAGTATAACAGAATAAATCTAATGAAAGATATATATGAGTGAGAAATTTATCGGTTTTTTTTTTATAATTTCAAAAAGGTGGAATTCTTTAGAGCACTTAGAAAATCAGGAGTTGTTCAAGGTTAAAATGAGCACAACCATGAGAACTAAAGAAAATTTGATGTATAGAAGAATACGAGTCTATTATGTTAGTTTACACGAAAGGCTTAATAGTTAAAGATATCATATTTCCTAATTCAGTTGAATAATAAATTCAATAGTACTTTATAAAGAATGTTTAAAGCCAAAAGTTACCTATTTATGATATAATGACCTACCAATTCACTTTCTCCTTATAATTCTATATTTCTTCATATATTGGTCAATCAATATCCATTCATATGGGGGATTGTTGAAAAAGTTATCTTTTAGACATGGTTTAGGCACATTTAAGGCCTAATTACAAGTGAAATCCATCTTTCTTTCTTTCTTTTTATTAAAACTTTGTTTGAAAAATGTTCTCCAACATGAATACTATAACATGAAATACTATAACGTCTAAAACCAATTTTAGGTGAATGAGAAATTAATTTCAAATAATCCTTGGTGGAGTTGGAAAAATACCAAAATCCAATAATATAATTTTCCCACATTAGAAAAATTAGAAATTCTTCTTCTCTTTCAAGGCCTATATGTACGTGTATATTATCTTTATCCCACATTAGAAAAACAAAAATTCTTCCTTTCTTCCAAGACCTATGTGTGAGTGTAGCCTTTCTCCCACATAAAAAAAAGGAAACTCTTATTCTCTTTCAAGGCTTATATATAGAGGTTGTTGTTGGTTTTTGAAAAATCAACAAAAAGAAATTATTCTTTCTAAATTATCTTTCTCTACTTTTATATTTTATGGTTATTCTAATTTTTATATTGAGATAAAAGCAGTTAGTTTTCTTAAATTTACCTCGTCTTATTTGTTTTTTTTTTTTTTGAGATACTTAGTCTTAGTGTTGAAGTGCATCGATTTTAAGTAGTATAATTATTAAATCCCTAGATAAAATATGCATTTACTACTTACACTAATTGTTAGAAAGTTTTATCTAGCAACAATAACATCTTTTTATTGTATCATATAATATGCACTTCAATAGATAAATATGATTTAATTTGTTAATAATTGAAGTTTTAAATTTTTTTGTTGGCATAATAGTTTAGTTTTTTTATATGTTACTTTTTATCAATGCTCATTTTACTTTTTATAGTTTATAATTTGTTATTTGATCTAAAACTTGGATTTAACAATTAAACTTTAATTAAATAAATTTAGTTTTACTTCTTTTTAAAATTGGGTTAAATTTTCTTTGATTAGTAATGGATCAAGATTTATCAGTAGTTTTCAAAACAAAATTCTTTATTGTTCTGAGCCTAATTTAACGATAAAAACCCCCGAAGACCTAAAAAATTAAGAGCATATGCAACGTGTCTGGGCCCAATGCCCATGGGCCCATGCAACTTTTATTGGCCTATTTTGGGAACATCGGACCCCATGCGGCCCTCTCGAGATTTTTTGTAAACCCCAGAAAAATGAAAATAAAAATAAATAAAGGTTGCTTAAATTAAAAACTAACTACATGAGAAATAAAAGTGAAGAAATTCATGCTTATGGTTAAATAAAAGACAGGAATTCAGAAATTTAAAGGAAATGGGGCCTGGATGCAAATAAGGGAAAATATAGAGTATAAATACTCTCTCCTCACCAAAAATCTGCAAGAACCATAATGAGAGAAAATAGAAAGTTTTATACCCATTCTTGCATAATCAAGAGAGAAACACTAAAATTTCAAGAACCCCTCCAAGATTAAGGGTTTATAGATGGGATAAACACTTGTGAGCAAGGGATTAACAAGAAATTGAACAAGAAGAAAAGAAAGGAGGGAGTTGAAAATCTTCAACTGGTTGAAGATCAATTCGTATCTAGGGTAAGGTGTTCTAAACATGATCTTAAAAATTCATTTTTAATTCGATTATGAATTGATGCCTTGATATTGAATTATAGGTTAGGGTTCCTAGACATGAATTGGGGAAAAAGTACTTATTGTTAAAATTAAGTTAATTCATGTGTGGTATGTCGTTTATGAAAGTATTGTGTGAAGGGAAGGGGGTGACGAATCTGAACAGACTTGTCTCCTGACTTTTGGTGAGATTTCGGGTAGGAGGATGAGAGAATTAGGATCGGGTTCCTTCATAGAAATTGTATATTTAGATGTTAGCTAACCAAAAAAACTGGTCTTGCTCAATTTGGAGATGCAAAACTCCAGTTATGGGTTACCAACCAAGACTGAGTCGTGACTGATTCTATAGGGCAGTAGGACTGATTAGTTGATGAGCAATTTTGACTATCTTGAAGGCAGAATTGGGTTCTCCTTCCTTCAGAGAACTTATAGCCTCATGTCTTAGCTTTCCAACGAGATCAATCTCACTTAAAATGGAGTTCTAGAACTCTAGATATAGTTAAAAATATGATGAGTGTTTAGACAGTAACAGTTGGACAACAACAGTTGGATAGTAACAGTTCAATGTCTAGACAGCAACGGTTGGACAGTAACAGTTGGACAGTAACAATTCAATGTCTAGACAACAACGGTTGGACAACAACAGTTGGACAGTAACAGTTGGACAGTAACAGTTCAAAGTTAGACAGTAACAATAGCCTTTTACGTGAATATTATATGTAAGAATATAAAAGAATTGAGTCATACAAACACTTGCACATTGAGATACTAACTTTGAAAATATACATAATATATGTATGCTTGTTATTTTGAGGAAATGAACATGCATATAAAGTAACATATGAGTAATGAATGAATATGGATTCTCTATAATATCGGCTTGAAGGAACAATAACCAAAAACTTCCTTGTGATTCAGGAGGAGCAACCAGGATTGGATCTTCTATTAGGGGAGGCCACGAGACAAGCGGAGCAGGTGTGTGATTTTCCCTTCTTTTTGCACTTATACAATTTAAAATTCTTCTGGTGAATGCAATTACAATAAATATCGTGTTCAATGTAAATAAAATCTAGCGTATTTACAAGATTAGCTTCGGTTAATGACATTCGTGATAGGAATGCCGGGAGATGAATTACAAGATTAGCTTCGGCTAATGGCATCCGTGATAGGATTGCCGGAAGAAAAATTACAAGATTAGCTTCGGCTAATGGCATCCGTGAAAGGATTGCCGGGAAATGGATTACAAGATTAGCTTCGGCTAATGGCATCCGTGATAGGATTGCCGGGAAATGAATCACAAGATTTGTCTTTGCAAGGTCACTCGGTTCATGCAAGTAAATAAGAGTATTCAAATTAAGAATATACAAATGTGTGTTAATTGGGTTTAAGAGATTTACAAGCAAAATATAAGTTGTCTGTTAGAATTCTTATGGATCCGATAGAAAATTAATACTTCTTTCATCTACATTACATGAGTATATGTATATTTCTTTTATCAATATAATGGTATGTTTATTTATGTAACAGGTCTATCAAATATCCAGGGAGATCATTAGTTTAGGACTCTACTTTATCAAGCTTATTTAAATATTTAACTTAAACAAAAAGGAATTAACACGTTTATGTAGTATGCTTTTGTGTAAACCTTGATGTATTTATAAAAGTTCAGCTTAGCATGTAGTACTTTAGTTATCTTGTAATTAACCCTTTTGAAATGTTTAAGAACACTTATTATGTTGCAATGCTTTCTTTGCATGTTAGTATTCCTTTTTCTTTTAAATTTTATGATATGATATGTGGGCTATGTTCATATTGAACTTACTCGTAAGATATATATATATATATATATATATATATTCAAACCAACCACTAACCCAACCGGTTTCATACAATCCACACAATATATATATATATTGTGTGGATTGTATGAAACCGGTTGGGTTAGTGGTTTGAACTAGTAACCGGGCCGGTAGTTGGGTTTAGTCCAACCTATACGGTTGGGCTAGACCTAGCCCCCAAAAAAAGAAGTAAAAAAAGAATGGGCCGAAGTCTGGGCTTTAGGCCAATCAGGCCCAAATTGTGTTTACTAAGGGTGTGTTCGGCAAAACACACTCTTATGCCTTGACCATAATTTTTATACCCGTTCTAATTTGATATTTGGCCAAACGATCCCCGTTTTGATATCGAGAAAATTCCAAAAATATTTGGGGATCTTCGTTGATTTATTTGTGGGCCCCTCGCACGTTGATTTTTTTTCTTTGAGTTTTGTTTTTATTTTTTAGCTATGTGCTCAATCTGAGGACTATCACTGTTAAATGCAAATATGTCGTGCAATGTTTTTTTTTTATTATTATTTCCATCTAAAAAGGGCCAATAATAATAAAGGATAAACAAGAAAAATGACATAGCAAATTTCTTCTTCAAAATCATTTTTTGCGAAAATATTCACTGACGCCAGAGTCAGGAGTATCGTATTTTTGGATTTGCGCGATATTTTTCAATGCTAAAGTTGGAAATATTCGTAGGAATTGTTCACTGATGCCAGAGTTAGGAACATGAAATGAATAATAGAAAAGGAAAAAGAAAACAAAATTCTTAGCAATTTTAGACAAAACCAGCAATGCAGCTTGCCTTAGGTAGGACGCTTAAGGAGTGATAGCATCTTCCCTTTTGCGTAACCAGTCTCATACCATAGAATCTCTGTTGACCAGTTAGGGTTCCTAGTGACCATAATATTAGGTGGCGACTATTTGAACAAGATATTTCCCACCAAAAAGAACAAGATGTCAGATATCTATTCTTTTTCCACTCAAGATTAATTTTTAATCGGTTTTCGCGATGTTCAGGTGTGACAATCCAACAACATAAATCTTAACTTTATAACATCATCAATTATTAAACTAACAATGTAGTCTTTGGTTCTTTAAATTAATGTCAGAACTTGTTTCCACCGGATATTGTAAGATATAAAGAATCTTTTGACCTTTCGTGGTAAGTTTTTCACGGGAAGTAGGGAAGTGAAATAAATTGCACAATTTATCAACACCAACTACTTACTGTGACTTGGGGGCCCTTCATTGAATATGGTTTCCGCTGCCTGTCCCTCGGTTTATTTATAGGCTGCAATATTCACACTATCTTCTCATATAATTTTTCTTCGATGGCGTTTCATCCACTCACTATAGTATTGCTTCTTGCATTGGCTCTCTCAGGGATTCAGCTTTCAACATGTCAAGTTCTTAAAGGCAAAGTGTCTTGCCTTGACTGCGGTGGCCATTATGACTACTCAGGTCTGTCCCAACCCTAACATTTTCATGTTCTTTAAGTCCATGTTTCTGATTTGATTTCCTACTTGTATTAATTTTCAGAGATTAAGGTTGGAGTGAAGTGTGACAAAGTAAGAAAGTTGGCCACAACAACCACACAAAGCGATGGTTCCTTTGAAGTTAAGCTTCCTCCAGGCACCTCAACGGCAGCAACTCCTCTGATTTGCCTAGCTAAGCTTCTCGGTGGTCCAAGTCAACTCTATGTCTCAAGACAAAACATGGTGTCCAAGATTGTTCAAACCCATGATTCTAACTCGTACACCATCTCCACTCCTCTTGCCTTCTCCTCTACATGTTCTGCAGGAGGTGGAAAATGTGGAGTCTCAAACCAGTTTGGCTCATCCAAAACAGTTGACCTGCCTCTGCCAAGGGAATGGGGCCTTGCACCATCAAGTTACTATGTTCCTTTCATTCCCATCATCGGCATCCCTTGATTGTTGTTCTAGCTGTTTAGTTCCGTCTTTAATGTGATGTACAAGGAATTATAGGTGTGCTACCTATGGCTACAAGTGTGGAGATCGATCATTTATGCAGATGTGCTTTTATTATATATTTCTACTGTAGGTGTGCTTTTATTATATATTTCTACTGTAGGTGTGCTTTTATTATTTCTCCTAGAGGTGTGTATCATGAGCTGATGCTTCGGACGATGTTGGAGCATTTTAAATTATGCCACTTTTGTATTTTATTTTCTCTATATATATGTTATTAAGAGCTTCAACATTGAAAATATCCAATAATTCAAACCTAATTGTTTTTAATTAGAGTATATATTGATTTGATCTCTCAAACACAGAGAGACACACTAGTAGCCTACTTGAACTTCGATCAACGTCTTCAGCCGTAAGCTAGAGACGTTGATTCCTCTCAATAACATGAGCATGCACTTGCTCATCATGTGGTGATATTATTATCTGTAAGCTTCTCAACCAACATATATTAGGTGCTTGTGTTAGTAGTAACTATTTGTTGAAAACGATGATGTTTCTTGTGTGTAGCCCTCATGCATTCAAGCCCAAACTGGAGGCCCATGCATCAATGCTCTAGATACCACATTCATATTGTTAAATATTTTTGCTGAATGGAGAGTTTTGTTCTAATATATGGGGGGAGAATTAGGTGTACATGTAAGCCATAACTATAACTATTCCACATTAAAAAGGAATAGAAAACGAGATGTGTTTATATATAAGATGAATCTACAACTCATTTGTCTAAAAATTTTAGGTTTGAGGTAGTGTTCATTCTTAAATGTAAGCAAGCTCATCTATTTTGCGTAACGAGGTGTTTGGGAGTGATTTTCAATATGTTTTTTTTTGTTAAAATTGCTTTAAAATAATTTTTTTATATTTTTGAATTGTTTTGATGTAAAAAATAAATTTTTAAAAATAAAAAATATTATTATCACACTTTCAAACACCTTCTTCTTTTAAGTAACAAATGGTAAAATTTGTACTAGGATGTGTTTCTTTCTTAATCACCCGTTCAAAACATGGATTAGGCTTCTAGAAATAAAATCCTCGCTAATCCCCTATTACCTGTTAGATAGCCTCCTAAAACTTCATAAATTATAGGCTTATAGCTAACCTCCTTGTTATCTTGTGAGCATTTTATTTTCAGTAACAAAATTCTAACTAAAGTTGTCTTTTGATTGATATTTTATTTTTTTAATTAGAATGAAATATTTTAGTTTTGGAGTGTTTCAGCATGCCGTTTCGGGATTGTATTATTTATATATATAAATTCAACAAACATAATTCAAATTCAAGATAAATTAATTATAAATTATGCAATACAAACACAATGTAAAACAAATATAATTTTAAAATTTAAAATATTTCTAAATAGTCAAGATTAAATAGATCTTTAACTTAAAGTAATTCAACTTAAATAAAATATCAAAATATTATGAAAATAAAATGTTTTAACACAAATATTTTAAATATAAAGCTAGGTCAATGTTATGATCAAGGCTGATTAATCCAAAGCATCCTTTGTTTTACTCAAATTCCTACAAAGTATAAACTCAAAAAAAACAATATGAATATAAACCATATATATTAGTGATAAATCTAATTTTAAAAAATTAATATCATTGTTAATGAAAATAGTAATAATAATTATCAATATTATTATTAATATCATTGTTATTGAAAATAGTAATGAAAAATAGCTTTTTATACTTGGGTGGTTTAATTAATTAAATGGAACAAGGTTCAATTTGATTCAATGGCTTTTCAAGACCGGAACGGAACATATGGAATGAAACCGGAACATTCCGGTCGAAATTTAGCTGAAAAATCCGGAACAGATCGAGATTTGAAATGAGATGATAATTGTTCCGTTTTGTTTGGTTTTTTAAATTGATATGAAATGTTTCGGCCATTCCAAACAAAACAGAACTGAATTGACAACCTTGATTCCAACAATAAACTAGAAAACAAAGGATAAAAAATGAATTATATCAAAAGTCTTCAAATCATCAATATGAATCCTGAGTTGTTAAACAAAGGATAAAAAAGGAATTATATCAAAAGTCTTCAAATCATCAATATGAATCCTGAGTTGTTGTCTTATCTCATTTATTTTTCTTTCAACTAAAAGGTTTACATAGAAAACTTTGAGACCACCTTTCAAGATATGATAAAATTAAGAAGGGATTCCTCAAACAAAAGGGATTCATGATATTTTGTATCAAATAAAGAATATGGAAAAAAATAATTGTTTCAATTGCTAACAACATAATAATAATAATAAAAAAGAGCTCAATCTTTTACTTTAGACAACATACAATTTACTATGGACTAAAATAATGAAATGACTATTTTGCTTTTCCCAAACAAAAATAATTAATTTAGTAAAACAGTCTTTTCCACTTGATCCATTATCTGTTATCATATTGATTAAGGAAAAATATATCTTCTTATATTTTTAGCAAGGTAAAAGAACTTAGTTACCTTATAAAGGAAAAAAAATATTAAACTACCTTCCGGTGACGTTTTAGTCTTTTTAATTCTTTAAGCACAATAAAATAACTACATTGCACTTAAAAGGGAAAAAAATTTTAACTAGCATTTTTGGGATTTATCGTGTTTTCATTTTGATTTTTTTTTATTATAATTAAGTTGAAATTGTAACACCTCATAATTTAATATGATTTTCTTCTTTAAGATCATCATGTATGTTGAAAAAGGGGAATTGTTTTTACCATCCTATTTCAAAATTATTTTCATTTTCTTTTATGATGCAACCTTACCATTGCATAAATATCCATCTCACAAAATATTTTTTTTTATTTTGCTTTTCTTTTTAATTTATCAATTCTAAAAAATGGTAAATCTACATCATTAACAAACTTGTACAAAGGTCTACCTAGTACAAAAACTAAGTAAATAAACATCTGGTATCATGATTGAGGTGTCAAGAAAATATACCTTTAAAAGTTCACAAAAGATAGCATACATAGTAAGCATATTTGTATTGGTTTATCTTTATAACCTTTTCTCAGTTGTATAAACAAACACAAAAATACAAATTTTATATATACATAATCGTTACCATAATATCACTAACAACTATAAGGACAATCTTAAACGTTGACAATCCTTTTAAAAGTGTATTCATGCTATACTATACGTTTATATAAGATCCCTTCTTCTCTGTTTTTTTTTTAATCCTAAGATGCACCTTTTTCTTTCCTATTAATTTCAGTAGAGTCTTCTCTATATTGGAAGATCCCAGGTTATCGACTAGAGCCTGTTACACATTAATATTCAACCAATTTACATCTCATTCATTGTCCAATCACCCTGGACTTATCACACCATAACTAAGACACATCATATTTGTCACATGTTATTATGGTTCACTACATACATAAAATTATCAATATAAAATATGCAAATCTTAAAAAAAAAAAAAACAAATTTAAGGATCTTAATTACGCATTAATTATTTCAGATACAATAAAAGAAACTAATAAAGCATCATAAATTTTACATGTTTAGATCAAATTCAAAATTATATAAACTTCGGGACAATTTAATATTTAATTACAAATCCCAATACACTATAAAAAAGGGATCTAATACAAGTTAAACAAAATCATCTTAAGATGTCCTATATAACTATCATTCCGCTCATGATTGTAAAGTACCTGTAGTTAATACTAGTTAAGATTACATCATGAAAATTATCAAGCAAGGAAAAACAAACATAATAGTATATTTAAATTGTTACTCAACATTATCAATAATTTCTTTTCAATAATCAATAGAATTCATATGTTAGCCTATAAAATTCGTCCATTCTTTTGCCCTTTACTAACATTATTCTCATTTACTAAAATCTAAGTTTATTGCCCATTACCGGACATTAGTTCCAATACCAAAAACTAATTTCGCCGCCCCTTACCAGGCATTATTCCCACTTCCGGGAATCTAATTTTGTTGCCCGTTACCAAGCACTAGTCTCATTACCGAAAACTAATTCATTTCCCTTTTACCGGACAATATTCTTAGTTCTAGGAATCTAATTTTGTTGCTCATTACCGGACATTAATCCAATTACCAGAAACTAATTGTTTTGCCCCCTTACCAGGCATTATTCCCAGTTATAGGAATCTAATTTTGTTGCCCATTACCGAAAACTAATTCCTTCGCCCATTTACTGAGCATTATTCTCACTTCCAGGAATCTAATTTTGTTGCCCCTTACCGGGCATTAGTTCCAATACTAGAAACTAATTCCTTCCAATTTAAGTTAGAGTTTTATCACAGAATATCATTACATCATCAAAACTATTGTAATAAACTAAGTAAAGAAAAAAAGGTTGAGGTACATGAACCTACCTGCTGCAGAAGCTCTAGTGTTACCTCTCTGCGTCTGCATAACTCCTATGGCTTCTACTGTATCAACAAATATATCATATTATTTTTCATTCTATGTACATTCCCTATATTAATATTCTAAATCAATTTCTTTCATCTTAACCTTCATTTCCTATTCAATCCTCATTGAATTTTCATTTTTCCTTAAATTCATTTTCTTAGTAATCTAAAAAAAAAAAACTTATAACTCGTAAACACACATATCTTCTCAAACTATATTTTTTATAATCATTTCTGATTTAAATCTCACATAGAACAACTACAATTAAACAAGCAACCAGGCACATAAATTTCTTCTAATTAGACATATAAAATTCATTTATTCCTTAACATGGTCTTCCTAACAAATATAAAAAGTTCTAACAAAACTCAATATCAATGTTATCAATATCTATAGTTTTGTATTTGTATGATCATAGTCATACATGTATTATATCACACAAACATTATTGCATTTTCATCAAAAATTTTATGTATCCTTTATTTGCATGAGAAGTCAAACACATTCATAATAACATTCATCTTTAGATTCAATAATTCTCCCTAAATTTCAACAACATAAATGCTTAAGTCAATCTATGTAATGTAATGAAACTCCATTAAAATCATTTTTTTTCATAATATATACATTAATCTACTACAATATCACTTAACTACATATAATTCTACTTCATGCAATGTAACCCTTTATTAGCTGGCCATTAGGCCCTTAAGTACCCAATGATTTTCTTCATTATTTTTACCTAAATTAATACCCAACACAACTTAATCTAACCTAATTGATCAATTCATAGTCAATTTATATTTTCTCCAAAATTTTGCTCCAAACCCTAGGATCAATTTCATGATTTCAACCTCATTTGCTATCCATTTCATATGAAATTGCTAGGTTGAGTTTAGAACTTTTTACTAAATGATAGTAAAGTCTTCAAACCCTAACCATTCAAAATATTCCATGTTTTTCCCTTTTTTCCCCTTTTTTTCATCACCTTCTCTCTCTAACTCAATCTTTTTTCTCTTTGATCTTTCTTAATTCCAAGAGTGGATGTGTTTTTATATTTTAAAACACTCTCTTTTCACTCCTAATTTCACTCTTTAGCATTTAATGGTGTAAGAATAGAAGAAAATAAAAAATGGTCTCTTCTCCTAGAACAACACCACATCAGTTTTACAAAGATAAAAATCAAAACGATTTGACCATTTTGGAAAATGGTCTGATCGATTCAACAAATCGGTCAAGCCATTTCTCAAAATGGCTAGATCGTTTTTGCTATTTGAAAATTTGATATTTTTTGCCAAAAAAACTTTCCTTTTTCCATCTTCGTAACACTTATTTTCCCAATTTATTCTTTTCATTATTTTTTTTCATACCATTATACTATGATTCCAATGATTTTATTATTTATTTATTTATCATTATTATTTTTATTTTATTTATCCTGGGGTTTACACCTATGATCACGCGATCACGTAACCCACACGCAAATGATACAACTCCTAGAAAGCCAAGAAATCAAGTTTGAAAGTGTGACATAAAGATTACATTGAATCTAAACACTAACACTATTGGAATCTAAAACCCCCACCCAACAAATAGCAATTTATGAATGAGAAGTATAGGATGACACCACGAAGACAGTTGTTCTTTGATAATTTGATTCAGTTCTTTAGAGAGTCAAAGCAAGAAAATATTATCATAAACACATAAATTTCATTCATCAAAGTCTGGAACCCTTACACTCCCTTTCAAAAGGGTATTTATAGTGCCAATGACTTAAAATTTAATGGTATAAACTTAAGACCAAAATTAAATTAAATTAAATTAAATTTTATAACAATTAAAATAACAAAGCCCAAAACTCAATGTAAGCATGCAACCAAAAGTGTCATTGAAAAAAAAGTTGTCAGCCTTGTGTTTAGCTCTATAAAGACTCCACAACTCAAGAAAATATAGTGTTTGTTGTCTCCCCCTTTTTACTATGAATTTTATTTAAGCCCTATTACCATCTCCTTCCTTAATTACATTGATTAAAGTATGTTCATCATTTGTTGAAGACTAAACACTTGTCTTGACCCAAATATCTTGAATCAACCCAATTAATGCTTTTTTAATCTTTTTGACCCTTGACCTTATAATTGACCCAATTGGTAACTCTAAAGGATCATGTAGTAATGCTTGTTGATTCTCACCATCCTTTATATCTGTATCACATACCTAATATATCATAAAGGTATATGCATTTTAAAGGTGAGAAGCTTGGTTCTTTGTCTCATTCTTTTAATAAGCATGCCAAATTCAAATGTGCCTATTACCAAATCTTTGAATGAACTGTTATCAATCTTTGTGGAGGCATAAAGTTCCTCACTAGTTGGGTAAATGCCACTCATTATGGCTAAATCATATGTGGTAATGGTTTGCAGTCCATACCAAAATACAAAAGCTTTCTTTGGACTTTAACCAAAATAGAGAAAGGGTGGCTAGAAACTCGTCGTTGGGTTTGGAAAAGAGTCTAGATAAATGGATTATATTATAAATCTCTTAAACCCTACATTAGTTGCCAAAATAGTGTTGCGTTAAGATGTTCAATGATAATACCATTGGATATCATTAAGGAATGGTTTTCTTCTAGGTATTCAAATTTACATGATCATCATGAAAGGAAGTTCTTTCTTGATGTCTAGGGCAAAGTATTGGCCTTTTTCATCTTTAGATAACTTTTTTATAAAATGGTCGTTGTTCTTGTAAACATTGATGGTAGTCTTGTTTATAAAGGGCAAGTAGTATATGAAGTTGTGGTAATGATAGATGATTATAGATTTAGGTGGAATAAAGCCTAAAGCTGTCATTTTAGTCTTATAGAGGAAGAAGAGAGTTTTGGGTTTTTGATTGAATCTCAACAAAAGAAATTTCTAAAACTATGAAAGAGTGATTAAGGATTTTTCATGTAGAGAATGAAGAATTAAGAGAAATTTGAGAAACCTAAACATTTCACCTAAAAGCCGAGCATGTGTTATTTTTCAGTTAAATTGATTGGTTGAAATGTTTGGCATGTCAAACATGTTTTAAAACATGATCAATGATTTTAGCTAAACAATGTCACTTATCACATCATATTCGATCGATCTATATTAAGTATAAATATGATGCGGAAATATTTTTTTCATTTAGAAACTAAAAGAATATGAGGGCATTGTTTACATATTAAAAAATAAGCATCCATGTGTCAAATGTAGGAGAATAATGATTGTTTATAAAAATCAGGGGAATAGAGATGAAATCAATCAAGCAGTGGAATTGACCATGCTAAAAGAGTCCTACTCAATTAAGATTTTTGAAGAAGCGATGAACTAGTTAACCAAGCAAACAAGAATCATAATCAACTAAGGAAAAGCGATCTAACATAAGGGTTTGAACATGCACCAAGAAGAAGAAAGCTTAATTCTATTTAAAGCCGAATTCCTCAACATAATAACTAATCAAAAGTCACAAGATTAGCTTATAATTCATGTGGTATTAATACACATGGAGTTTAGTTTGTATTGGAATTCTTCTTACTTGATACCAATATCTATATAGGATTAAGGTTTGCATGTTTTGATATAATTCAAACTTTGTACCATTATATAAAGGGTCATATAGTTATTGTGAACAATGGTTAATCTCACACATGCAATTTCAATACAATTTTATTTATCTTCTTCCTCGTAGGGTTCTTACTATTTTCTTTACAACTTTTCTTTATTTTTCAACACTTTAATTCTTGTAATCTTTCTCTCCTTCTTTGTAACATTTCATATTCCTTGTATGGCATAATTTGGAGCATGTGATCTTTTTTTAGGGTTCAAAGTCTTAGATCCCCACACAACGCTTGATTTTACGACGTTGCAGACTACCTCTTCTCATGATTAAGTTTTTATTGAGTAATTTCTTCTTTTTAATAGGTAGAAACAATTAACTAGTAGTATATTAATGCAAGATGCCACCTAATTGCTCCATCCATGCATCTCTATTGGGTTTGTTAGTTCAACCAAACATTATTAGTTGATCTGATATGAATCAAAGAATGGATGACCACACGTGACATCCAAGTCCACTAACTTAAAATATATCTTTTTATAAAATAGAAAAATAATTAAACAAAGATTATATATATTATTGAAATAATATTTTCCAAGTATATTTGCTTAATTATTATTTCTATTTTCAAAAAAAAAAAACAATTCTTGATTTTTCAAGTTAGTGGACTTCTGTATCACTACATATAATCCATGCATTGGTTCATGTTAAGTTAACCAATGATGTTTTGCAAACTTACACATGGATGGAACGGCAGTTATATGACTAATGATGAGAAAGGAGTCCTTATATATATATATATATATATATATATATATATATATATAGACACACACACACACACACACACGAGATGCATGCCCGCGCGCTGCCGCGGGCTTATAAAACAAATATATTTAATAGTGTTATAATTGTGAACCAGCGCTAGATAAGTAATAGAAACTAAAGGTATGATGGAGCCAATATTTCATGATGGAAAAAAAAAGTTGTGTTGGTGATCAAAAATTAGAGACTGAACAAAATGATTTGTAGCAATCCACAGTGTTTTGGGAGGAAAGATACAGTGCTTTCGCCTCATGATTTAGCTTTTCTGTTAATAAAAAGCAAAAAAAATTACAAAGCTAAATTCTCTACCAACTTAATATTAAAAAAAAATTAATAAAGATAATTTTGGAAGGAAAAAAACCCATGAGGAAAAACATTGTAGTAATTGACAATATTTTGTGAGGAAAATTACAGTGTTTTCCCCAATAAAATAAAATAAAAACCATTTAGAGAAAGACTATAGCAATCCATAGTGTTTTGTGAGAAAAACTACAACACTTTCCCCATATGATTTAGCTTTATTGTAATTATAATTCTTAACCAACGCAATATTAAAAAAAAAAATGGACAAAGATAATTTTGGAAAAAATAATAAAAAAATCATATCGGAAAACACTGCAATAATTCACAGTGTTTTAAAGAAAAAAAATTATAAAGCTAAATTCTTAATCAGCTCAATATTAAAAAAATCAAATCGATAGAGACAATTTTAGGAAAAAAAATATTAAAAAAAACACAAAAAATAGGAAAACAAATCATGTTGGAAACATTGTAGCAATTCATAGTGTTTTGTGATGAAAGCTACAGTGCTTCCCCACATGATTTAACCTTATTTGTAATGACTTGTAATTGTAATTTTCAACAATGTTTTGTGAGGAAAGCTACAGTGCTTTCCCCACATGATTAAGTTTTATTACAAAGTTAAATTCTAACCAACTCAATATTAAAAAAAATAAAATTGACGAAGATAATTTTGGAAAAAAATATTACAAAAAAAAACACAAAAGAAACTGGAAAAAAACCATGTGAGGAAAAATTGTATCAATCCATAGTGTTTTGTGAGGAAAAACTTGTATTTACTTGTAATTGCAATTCTTAATCAGCTTAATATTTAAAAAATAAAATTGACAAAGATAATTTTAGGGAAAAACATAACAAAACAGAAAAAAACCATACGGGAAAAAACACTGTAGCAATCCACAGTAATTTGCAAGGAAAGTTACAGTACTTTCCTCACATATTATAACTGTAATTTTTAACCAACTCAATATTAAAAAATAAAATAAAAAAAGATAATTGCAAAAAAAATCATAAAAAAACAAAAAACAATGCGGAGAAACACTGTAGCAATCAACAATGTTTTAAAGAAAAAAATTACAAAACTAAATTCTCAATCAGCTCAATATAAAAAAAATTGACAAATATAATTTTGAAAAATAAAAAAATAAAATAGAAAAACTATATGGGAAAACACCACAGCAATCCACAGTATTTTAAAGGAAAAAAATTACAAAGTGAAATTTTTAATCAGCTCAATATTTAAAAAGTAAAATCAAATAAGATAATTTTTTTAAAAACAAATTAAATGGAAAAAAACGAAAAAAAAAAAAAAAGCAAAGTTGGAAAAAAAATAAAAAAATACAAAAAAAAAAAAAACATTGTGGATTACTATTGTAATCCACAAGTGTTTTAGGCGTGGGGAACAATGATTCCCCCACACCATTTAGAGTATATAAAAAAAATTAACAAATATAATTTAAAAAAATAAAAAAATAAAATAGAAAAACTATGTGGGAAAACATCGTAGCAATCAACAGTATTTTAAAGAAAAAAAATTACAAAGCGAAATTTTTAACCAGCTCAATATTTAAAAAGTAAAATTAGCAAAGATAATTTTTTTAAAAAAAAATAAATGGAAAAAAAAATGCAAAAACAAAAAAAAAAAAAAGAAGAAGAGAAATACATTGTGGATTACTGTTGTAATCCACAATGATTTAGGTGTGGGAACAGTAATTTCTCCACACTATTTAGATATTGTTAATATATATATATATATATAATTAGTAAAATCCTAGCAAGCGCCAATATGGAATCTTTCCCAACTACTCTTTGACAATTGTCTGTAAAATAATAACCAGTGACGTCCCTATTATCATCTAGTATTTTGACGGATTCTTTTTGGTTAACATAGAAAAATCTTCTCTATTGTGGTCTAATCGTTGCTTCTTGTTGGCCTACTTGTCATTGTCATTGTCTATCCAACTTCAAAGACTTGTATTATTGTCAATGTCAACTTAATTTATTGGTATTTCTCGATCTATTTATTTTCATGTTTTAAAAATGTTTTAAGAAAAATCTTTTTTTATTATTTTTTTATTTTAAATTATTATTTTTATGTGTTTTCAGAAGATTTTAATGTTTTAATGTCAAAATAATTTTAAAAAAATTAAAAAAATATTATTTTAATACATTTCAAAATAAAAAATTCTTTAAAATACATCGGTTATCATAATCCTAAACACCCTCTATAAAAAGTCACCCAAGTTCAATCAATCATGATCTCCTTAGTCTTTATAGCATAATTTGCAAGTCAGTTTGATACTTGCAATCTGACCAGCTTTTCTACTGCTTTTCGTCGTATAGATCGTTACAAGCTTAATCTTCCGGTCAATACGACACCCAAGCACTGGCTGGCTCTACCGTTTCACCAGTCCTCATGAATCCTCGTTTTCAAGATTGCTTTTCGTTTTTCAATCTCTACACACACACCCGAAGCCTTGAACAAATTGCTTAAAGGAAGTGCAAATCTTGCCACATTAAAATGATACTAAGAA
Source organism: Populus x sibirica (assembly GCA_019202695.1). NCBI lineage: Eukaryota > Viridiplantae > Streptophyta > Magnoliopsida > Malpighiales > Salicaceae > Populus > Populus x sibirica. Next base: position 502,453 of record JAGMVL010000957.1, read on the forward strand.
GTTCATTGATGTTTCACTTCTACCCATGTAGTTTAGGGTTTTCTGAAGTTATCCTCATTATTTTTTGAAAAATTCAGCTTTACCCTTCACTACTAAATAACTAATATAAATGACTTTTCTCATATTTTTATTTTTTTCTAATATTTCTCTCATTTTGTATATCATCTCATATCCTGTTAATATCTCCCAAAAACACTTTGAAACCAAAAAACAAATTATAAACATATTATTCGATTGTTAGGGGTAACATTAAAGCTTTTTTAACGCTATAGGGTTAATATTAAAAAATTATAAATTATAGAGATAAAAATGGATAACTAATAAACTTATTGAGGTAAAATGAAGTTACCCTATAATAAATAAAGCAATTTATCTCAGAAATTAATACCATATTTAACTAATTCTTTTATCAATAGTTACCTGACAAAATCAGCCGGTTTGATTTCGGTTTCATAAGCCTGAAACTGAAAAACCAAACCGGAAAAAAATTAGTCAAACCGAGAAAAACCTAGCCAAATCAAAACCAAACCCGTTGGAAATTAAAAAAAAAAACCCAAAAAAATATAGTTTTTGGGTTTTAATATAAAATAACCGAACCGAAACTAGTTGGTTGAGTTTTGGTTTTTGTTCTAAAATAACCGAACCGAACCAAAATTGGTCGGTTTGAACCAGTTTCGGTTTTTTTAATTCGGTTTAGTTATTTTTAGGTAAAAACCGAACCGAACAAAAAATAATCACCTCTAAATTTGATACTTGTTTAGAGCTAGCACTATTAATCCTACAATCTACGAGGCTGACAACTGCTTCTTTGGGTTTTTTTTTCCTTTTTTTCAAGTTTTTTTTATCCTCTAGTGTTTGTTTTGTTATTTTTTTAATTAATTTTTTATGAAATTTTTCATTTGTTTTAAAAATAACACGAGTTGTTTCGGTTTTGTTTCTTTGTTAAATTTAGTTGTTCTAAAGGAATTTTGTTTTTAAATTAAATTAATTGATCTCATCCTCTAATATTTAATTTTTTAGGTATTGAGCTTCTGGGTTGTGTCCGGGTCGGGAATTTAATAAATTGCGGGTATGAGAGTTTAACCCGAGTTAACAATGTTCACTCAAACTTGCGGGCTGGGTTACATTAATTGTGTTAGAGTAAGCATGGGATGCTCGATTCATGATATTTTGTTTTTGTTTACTTTCGAAGTCATTGCTCTGACAGCACATGCGACCTCTTTTGGTTAATAAATTCTTAAATTTTTCTTACTCGTTCTAAAAACATTGATATTTAATGAATATTTTGTTTACGTTGGCATAAATGTAACCCACCCGCAACATAGTTAATTTTAATACTCCATCCTTCAATTTATTTTTTCTTATATCTCTTGCACTACCAAAAATTCGCTAAATAGCAATGGATTTACCGACAGAATATTTCTGTCGGTAATTTGAGGTCGAAATTACCGACGGACAATATTTCGTCCGTAATTCAGGTGACTACCGATGGACAATTTCAGTCGATAATTATCAACTGAATTACGGACAAAAACATTTCCGTCGTAAAAAAAAAAATGGGTCGCGACGTGGAGGTTTTGGCGGGTTATTTTTTCAGACGGAATCACCGACGGATTCAAAACGACAGCCCGTACAGCGACCGCTGTTTATATTGTCAACGGAATCACTGACGGATTTGAAATGGCAGATCCGTGCGGTGACGTGTCGATTGTTCCGTCAGAATCATCGATGGTTTCGCCGACGGAGTTTCCGTCAGTGAAACCGTCGGTAAAAGTTAATATATGTCCACTCCACCGACCCTCTCCTCCCCTATTTCTCCTTCTTCTTCCTAATCCCAACTCTCCCCATCTGCAAACAACCAGCCCCCCTCCCCCCAAACAAAAATCTCCCTCATATCAAGACAACAAGTTATATTTCTTGAAGTTTTGTGGTCACAAGGCATCCGTGTTCGATTTACCGACGGATTTTATCAATTTTTATAAGTAATTCTTTCTTTTAAAATTTTAACATTTAATTACAATTTTATCATTTTTTTAGTATATGTATTTTGTTAGTAAATGTACATGTTTTATTGTTATTTCTCAAACAAACTTGTAGTATATGAATGTATAATTCTATACCTATTATGGTTTGTTTTAGATTTTGTAAGATTGTATTTGTTTGTAAATTGTTAAAACTTTATGGAACTACTGAAGTACATGTGCTATTTTGAAATAATTAATAGCTTACTTAATGGGTCCGTTTAAAGTTTTGTCAATGGTATTGCGGAGTGGTAATTTCTGTAAATTTATATATTTTAATTTGTATGGACGTTGATAAATGATACTGAATATTTAATATTTATGAGAAGTTGTGATTGGTTTGTTGGATAATCTCGAGGTAAAGTAATATTTTTGCAAGTTTATTTACCTAACTTAGTTAATTAATATATTATGTCATCATAATTTTATAGAGGTTCGATATAAATCATGGATGATCGTTCATGGATGTATCGAGATTCACCCCAAGGATTGCGGAGGATGGATTATTGTAACAGGGTTCAGGGTTTTATTAATTTCGCAACATCTATTCTTAGAAATTTTACTGGAGGCGATATTAGGTGTCCATGCAGGAAGTGTCAAAATAAAAGATATATGCATCCAGATGTTGTAATGATGCATCTTCTACACAAAGGGTTTATGGAGAATTATCAGTGTTGGTATGCACATGGAGAAGTATTTGTTAGCGAGAGTGAGAGGAGAATGAAAGAAACGGTGGTTGGGTCTACTTCTAATGCTAGCAACGTGCATGAGGCGGCCAATGACAACACTAATCCTTACAGAAATATGGTTATGGATGCAATGAGAATGAATCAAGGTAATGTCGGTCAATGTCCAATCATAGAAGAAGAACCTAATGTAGATGCGGCTAGGTTTTTTGATTTGTTGAAAGATTCGACGAACCATTATGGGATGGCCGCACGAACCACGCGTAAATTATCGGCCGTAGCACGGTGTTCACCATCAAGTCGGATCACGGGTTGAGTGAGGCCGGGTATGACAAGATTATTGAATGGGTAAGAAGCATTTTACCCGAAGGGAACAGTGAAAGAGAACTTCTATCTTTGCAAAGTCCATGATGAAACCCCTCGGTTTAGGATACCAAAAAATTGACATGTGTCCTAACTTCTCGCATGTTATACTACCTTGAAAATGCTGAGATGACCGAGTGCATGACATACAGGCATTCCCGTTACAAACCTAGAACTAACAGGGGAAAGACTCTAGTGGCATATATAAAAAACTTAGATACTTCCCGATCACACCTAGGCTAGAGAGGTTATTCATGTCACCAAGGACTGCGAGCACATGACATGGCACCAAGCACACCATGCGGTTGATGGAGTGATGGTTCATCCTTCGACGGCGAAGCGTGGAAACGCTTTACGGTGTTCATCCTTACTTTTCAGCTGAATCAAGGAATGTGCGTCTTGGGTTATGTACGAGACAGATTCAACCCATTTGGGTCATTTCTTGCTCCTTATTCTTGTTGGCCGGTCATACTCACGGTTTATAACTTGCCACCGGGAATGTGTATGAGGCCGGAGTTCATGTTTTTATCTACGGTCATACCCGGTCCAAGCGGCCGGGGCGGAATATAGATGTTTGTCTTCGACCATTGATTGATGAGTTGACGCGAGTTGTGGTCCTCCGGAGCTCGACTTATGATATATCGAGGAAACAAAATTTCCTTATGAGGGCGGCTTTGATGTGGACTATCAATGATTTTCCAGCTTATGGAATGCTTTTACGGTTGGAGCACGCATGAGAAACTCGTATGTCCATACCGCATGGAAAACAACAAGGCATTCACGCTAGCAAATAGAGGTAAAGTTTCTTTTTTTGACTGTCACCGTCGCTTCTTGCCACTTAATCACAGGTACAGAAAGAACAGAAAAGATTTTTTTGTTGGTAGAGTTGAAAAAGATGTTGCATCCCCGCGTTTTTCTGGTGAAGAATTGCATGATGTTGTCTTAGAGTACGGTGACATTGTGTTTGGCCTTCAATCAGGTAAGCAAAAGTTTCCTGGTTTTGGTTTGACCCATAATTAGGTAAAGCGAAGTATCTTTTGGGAGCTTCCTTATTGGAAGACCAATCTGCTCCGCCATAACCTTGACGTCATGCACATCGAAAAGAACATGTTTGAGAACATTTTCAACACCGTCATGGATGTGAAGGGGAAGACAAAGGACAACATCAAGGCTAGATTGGATATAGCTTTATACTGTAACCGTAAAAATATGGAGTTGGTTTATGATGAGTCACGGGTCGCAAAACCAAAAGCAAGCTTCGTGTTAGAGAAAAATCCACAACTGCTAGTCTACAAATGGCTTAAGAGTCTGCGTTTTTCGGATGGACATGTATCGAACATATCAAGGCTGGTTAATATAGAGGACTGCAGATTGTATGGAATGAAGAGTCATGACTGCCACGTGTTTATGCAAACACTCATCCCATTAGCTTTTCGTGATTTGTTGCCAAAGGGAATATGGGATGCACTCACGGAGATCAGTCATTTCTTTAGAGATATATGCTCCAGCAAGTTGAATGTTGATCACATTGAGAGGCTTCAAACGAATATCGTCGAGACACTATGCAAACTTGAGATGATATTCCCTCCATCATTTTTTGACTCAATGGAGCATCTCCCTATACATCTACCGTTCGAGGCAAAAGCTGGAGGACCGGTCCAATATAGATGGATGTACCCATTCGAACGGTTAGATATTATAGTTGCAATGTAATTCATATATAAAAGTATTTTATATGTTTTTCTTAATTGAAAATACTTGATTAATATTTCAATGCAGGTACTTGTTTAATCTCAAGAAAAAGGTTAAGAACAAGGCGCATGTTGAGGCTTCAATATGTGAGACCTATATTGTTGAGGAGATCTCAACATTTATCTCGTACTATTTCAAACCTCATCTGAGAACGAGAATCAATCGCGTTCCCGGCATGATGATGGCGGTGAAGTGCCTTCCAGTGGGAACTTGTCAATATTCTCCAATACCGGACGACCCACACCTAAAAATGCCGTAAGAGGAAGATATTTGTCGAAATAGAGTTCAAACAAGCACACAACTATGTTCTATTTAAGCGTGATGAGCTGAGACCTTTTATTTAGTAAGTTTATACTAATTAAACTTTGTTACTAATATACTGTTAATTATATATTGTAATATCATACACTCATTATCACTTGCAGGCAACATCGACAATATTTGCTCTCCAATAACTCACAGCTGACCGAATCCTAGATCTTTCAATTACAAGATGAGCAGTTTGCCACGTGGTTCAGAACACATGTAAGCATTATCACATTCACAGAGAGTTCAAAAATAATTACTTGAAATGCCACCACATTCACCAACGGCCACACCGACGGTATTAAGTCCGTCGGCATTTCACAGAGAGTTCGAAAATAATTACATGAAATGCCACCACATCACCGATGTCTACACCGACGAACTTAAGTCCGTCGGCATTTCACAGAGAGTTCGAAAATAATTACTTGAAATGCCACCACATCACCGACGTCCATATCGACGGCCTTAAGTCTGTCGGCATTTTACAGAGAGTTTGAAAATAATTACTTGAAATGCCACCACATCACCGATGTCTATATCGATGGTCTTAAATCCGTCGGCATTTCACAGAGAGTTCGAAAATAATTACTTGAAATGCCATATTCACCGACGTCCATATCGACGAATGTATATTCGTCGGTAAGTTGTCGACGGGTCAATTTTACCGACAAAATTCCCGACGGACTGCGCGAATTTCAAAGGGTTGTGCATTAAATGCATCTCTGACCGCATCATTTTGCTTACGGATTTACCGACGGACCACAAAAAATATGGAGGGTCATTGAAAAATTTGGTGCGAAATTCAAAATTTACCGACGGATTTTTAACACCTCACCGATGAAATAAATTAAAATAATAATTAATTTTATATCCGTCGGTGAATTCGTCGGTAAAACTGGCATTTAAGTTCCCCCGATCGCCTCTTCAGTTCATTTTTTCTTCTCCTCAGTTTTTCATCGATTCTTTTCCTCTCGGTTCTTCACTCCGTTCTTCAAAGGTTTCTTCACAGGTTTCACCAGCGATCTCTAGCATCTTATCTCGTGAATCTCCATCAGTTTAAAAGGTTTGTATTTTTTCTATTTCATTTTACTTTAAGGGTTTTTTTTTGCTATTTTTTTTGTTATGTTTTTTGTTTTGGTGTATTTTTTGTAATGTAGATAAAGTCTATAGTTGTTTTTGCATAATTCATTGCTAAAGTCTATAGTTTTTTTTTTTTGAATTTATTGAATATTTTTTATTGTTGTATTGCCATAATTATTATTAGTTAATTTGTTGAATATTTATTGTTAATGTTGAATTTACCATAGAATTAGTAATTGAATATGTTGGAATAATTATTAATTTTACTCTATTATTGCATGCTTTGTGTTTAATTTTTTCCATTTATTTTTATTGTTATTCTAGAGTTTTTTTTTTTAATTTATTGTTTTGTTGTATTGGCATAATTATTGAATAATTTGTTGAATTGTAATTCTTAGAGTTGAATTTACCTTAGGATTAGTAATTGAATATGTTAGAATAATTATTAATTTTACTCTATTATTGCATGCTTTGTGTTTAATTTTTTCCATTTATTTTGATTGTTATTCTAGAGTTTTTTTTTTAATTTATTGTTTTGTTGTATTGGTATAATTATTGAATAATTTGTTGAATTGTAATTCTTAATGTTGAATTTACCTTAGGATTAGTAATTGAATATGTTGGAATAATTATTAATTTTACTCTATTATTACATGCTTTGTGTTTAATTTTTTCCATTTATTTTGATTGTTATTCTAGAGTTTTTTTATTTATTTATTGTTTTGTTGTATTGGCATAATTATTGAATAATTTGTTGAATTGTAATTCTTAATGTTGAATTTACCTTAGGATTAGTAATTGAATATGTTGGAATAATTAGTATAGATTGGGTAAATTGGTTGTGGCTATTGTTAATATGTGCAGGTTTGTGGATTTGGGTAGTATCCGGTATAGGGGAGGTGCTGTCGAATTTTTTTTTACATTTGAATTTAATTATATAATTATTTGTATAAAATTGTGTAGATGCGTAGAACGAAAACCAGAGTTGGTCGCTCACGTATGGTCGCAGTTAGTTCGTCTAGCAGCGAGGATGATATTTCCTTGGGTGCCTCTCAAGAAGAGGCACCTACACCACCTGCGCCATCAACCGATGCCGCCTCTTCCAGCGGTACTTCACAAGAGGGCGGCGTGCCTTCGCAGCGGAATCAATTTACCCGCAAGTACGAGGCACAGTGGAAAGACGACCTTTCAATGTAAGTTTGTTAAGGTTTTAATTTTTTTTAAAAAAAATTACAACATAATTTATGAAGTAATCACTATTGAATTTATTTCATTTATTTTTAGGTTCACAAATATTGAAGCCGCCCGAGTAATATCATCGGCGTTTAAATCGTCGATGGAGATTTCATTGTTTCAATGGAGTCAGATATCCAAGCATCTGAATGGATGCCTCAAATCAATGCATGGTTTAACGGGTTTGAGGTTGGTATTAATTTATAATTTTCAGCTTATTAATATAATTGTAAATAAATTTTTCTTTTATTTAAACTTGTTTATTTATACACAGCACAAATTCTGCTGGGACAGTGAGCATAACACTATTGAGAGGAGGGTGTGGGAAAATCACGCGGCAACTAGGTAAGATCGAAAACAATACAAGATTTTTTTTAGACAAAAATTTATGTTTCGAAATGTAATTTTTGGTTGCGTGAAGTAGGTTGCGTGATTTTTGGTATGAAGCACAAAAAAAGGCAAAAAAAACCGCGAGGGATAGGGGTTTCCAAGGCTGGAACGATGTTGCGGTTTGGAGGGATTTCAAACCGATATACATCCCGGAAGATATATGGCCGCACTATCTTGAGCACGTGACGCCCGAGCGGTTCACACGACGATCACGGTCCGGTGCTGGCAACCGGAATCGGCCAATTCATGGCGGGGTGACAACGCACGCTGGCGGCTCCGTTCTGTTTGTTGCACATGCGTAACGGATGGTAAGATTAATTTAAATGAAATATATTGTTAAATTCAGTTGTTGTTAATATATCTTTTTTCATTATAGGCTGAGTCTCTTGGACGTGAGCCGAGCCCGATAGAGCTGTTTATGGAGACGCACGTGCTGAGTCAAGATCGCCAGAAGGGGGCGCAACAGTTCGTTGATAACCGTGCTAGCCATTTCATGGTATGTTTGTTCAACCATTTTATTTTGTAAGTTATTATGTAAGTTATTATGTTTATTGTATTGAATATGATGATTACTTTTTTATTTTTATTTTCAGGAGACCTATAATAATCGGTTGAGGGAGAGAAACGGGGATAATATTTTGACCCATCCGGAATTCGATCCGGATTTGTGGATGGAGGTTGGCTCATCAGGTGGACCCGATAAAAATCGGGTTTACGGGCTCTCCAACACTACGGCCGACAACTTGCGGTCGACCCGTAGTGTTTCAACCGTTAGGAGCTCCCAATCAATATCGAGCTCCCAATCTAAGGAGTTCGTGGCCTTGCAAAGCAACACACGGCTCGGCTCACCGAGAAATACGATCACCTATCAGCGGAGTACGCACAACTCAAAGCGTCTCATGCATAACAAAGAGCGGAACAAATAGCGGAGTCTGAGCAAATCAAATTGTCTCAAGCACAACAAAAAGCGGAGTATGAACAACAAAAAGCGGCTTATGAACAACAAAAACCGGCTTATGAACAGCTTCACGAAATGGTTATGAACATGGCAAATAGTGGAACATGTGCCCCTAATCTTTTTTGGCCGTATAACCACAAGCCTCCTCCAGGATCTCCTCCTCCTACTCCAGCTCCACCTTTATATTAATTTGTAATAAACATTATTTACCTTTAAAACTTCATTTAATATTTTTCTTGAAACATATTCAGTTTGTAATGAATATTATTTAACTTTGTTTTTTTATGTTTAATATAAATTTTATTTGCACAATTGGTTTGTATTACAATTAATTTATATAGTTTTACATTATATATCCTAAATAATTTTTTAAAAACAAATTCAGAAAAAAAAAACATTACCAAGGATTTTACCGATGGATTAATTCGATCGGTATTTTAAACACTCACCGACAGACTTACCGACGGAATTAATCTGTTGGCATTTAACAGTAGCTGCCACACGTACCAACAAATTCCTGAGACGAACATATTCGGTCGGTATTTCATACACTCACAGACAGATTTACCGACGGTTATTTTCCGTCGGTAAATCACAATATCACCGACGGAATACAAATCCGTCGGTATATTTCAAGTGGGAATCCTTTTTTTTTGGCGTGCAAATTCCGTCTGTAAAACCATCGGCAAATGATTTTTTTGTTTTGCCGACCGATATGGCGATGGAAGGGGGAATCACCGACGAAAGGAAAGCCGACGGACGTAATCCGTCGGTGATGATGTCGGTAAAAAAATCACCGACGAACTTCTAATCACACACCGACGGAATTTTTCCTTCGGTAAAACTGTGAAATCTTATAGTGTTGTGCATCTTCAGCGTTTTCAAGCCTAACCAAAAGGCGAGCTTTCTGTGGCGAAGCTGGAGGATTTTCATTGGAGAGGGACAAAAGATATACATACATGATGAAGAATTTATTTACCAATAAAAGAAAAAATTAAATAGAAGATTTTTGCTCTCTTTACCTACTTTGCTCATGTGATTCACTTCCTCTAATTTTAGGTTTAGGTTCTGCTAATTATTGAGATAGAAAATTAATAAGTTTTCTATTTCATTGGCCTTGATTAGAAATTGTAGAAAGCAAGTTGCATTGAGATCGTTTGCATCTATTGATGGGCAATTTGATCGTAAGGAAAAAGGGTACAATCCTCAACAATAACTTTTTTTCTTGTCTTATTTTTATTCGAAATTCTATAATTTAAACAAGTACTTTATATATTTGCACTTATCTTTTCTTTAATATATTTTTTTATTTTTTTATATAATGATGTAAATATATAATTGATTCTTTTTTGAATAATTGTCAATGCTCTTAAGGCTAAACCACTTTTATCTTAATTTTTTAATTTATTTATATATTTTCTTGCATGATATTTTGTTAATGGAATAATTAGATTGCTTAAAATAATGAAATTTTTATTATTGTGATAGAAAAATATTAACTCTACTCAAGAGAATATTGGTGTTGATTTTGCAAATGTTGCTATAACAAACATTACTTTAGTAAGGAGGACTCCACCATCATCTTTTATGGTGCATGGTAAGAAGATTGAAAAGTTCAATAGTTTGTGCTTTTAAAGGCAACATTAAAAGATGATGTTCTATATCAACACCTTGAACTTGATACAGTTCTTAACTAAAGATGCATCACAGCTAGGGGTGTTCACGGTCCGGTTCGGTCCGGTTTTAACTCAAAAAATCAACCGAACCGGAAAATAGTATTTCTTATTAATAGAACCCGAACCGAACCGGTTTTTTCGGTTCGGGTCGGTTTTTTAGCATAAAAACCAGAAAAACCAAACTAATCTTCATCACTGAGCTACTGAGATTTTCTCACATGAATTTCATTGTAATTCTATAAAAGCATCGTTCTCAAAGTGAGAAAATTTCATTGATGGCTACTGAATCCTTGACTCTGCTCAATCCAACATATAAAATACTCCTCGGTCCCTTCAGGTTTGAGCATTAAACAATGGCGCAGTACAGATCTATCCCGCTCTGTATTCTTCTCGCATGAATTTCATTGTAATTCTATAGAAGCATTGTTGTAACTGGTGATGAGAACCATTCTTGAATAATGGTTCCCTCGCATCCGGGTTGTGAAACTAGAAGGGGAAGGCGGGAGGGAAGGGAGAAAGACGAAGGCTGGGAAGGGAAGGCTTGAGGGGGGGTGGCTGCTGGGAAGGGAAGGGAGTGATTTAGGGTTGTGGAAGGGGAAGGGGAAAAGGGGAAGGCTGGAGGGGGAGGGGGGTTGGCGGGCTGGAAGGGAAGGCTTGAGGAGGGTGGCGGGCTGCCGGGAAAGGAAGGCTTGAGGGGGGGAAAGTGGGTGATTTAGGGTTCGGGAAGGGGAAGGGGAAAAGTGAAGGCTGGAGGGGGAAGGGGGGTTGGCGAGTTGGAAAGTGGAAAAGTTATTTAGTTAGGGTTAGAGATGGTTCTTTTTATACTTTTTTTTAAACCGGTTCGGTTTGGTTCGGTTCAATCGGTTTAAGCTTTTTTAAACCAGAACCGAACCGAACTCGGTGGTTTTTTTTTATTTTTTAATCGGTTTATTTGATTTTTTCTATCGGTTCGGTTTTTTCGGTTAATTTTGTTCTCGGTTTTTTCAGTTTAATCGGTTGGTCGGTTTTTTTTAATACCCCTAATCACAACTATCAAACGAGAATTTGATCCAACTATTATGACCGTCATGGATGCACGGTGATTTTGTACGTAAAAACTACATTCTGAATGGATTGGACAATATACTCTATGATGTGTATGGTTCCATCAAGAAAGGCATTATGAGAAGCTTTGGATCAAAAGTACAAGGCTAAAGATGTCGACATGAAAACAAATTCTTTTTTGGCAAATTTCTTAACTTCAAAGTGATCAATTCAAAAAACTATAATGAGTTAAGTTTAATAGTTTAAACTCATCTTGCATGAAATTCATGTTAAATAGATGGTTCCAAATGAATCTTTTCAAGTAGCTACTAATATTGAAAAGTACCATCATCTTGAAAATAATTCAAGAAGTACTTTAAACATAAGTGAAAGGAGATGAGTGTTAAAGATCTTATTATAAGGTTGAGGATAGAAGAAGACAATAAGTTGTCTAAGAAAAGAGTCAACTCTTCTTCAATGTCCTGTAGAGAAAATAGATTAAACAAGTGGTGAAGTCCCACAATAAAAATAAAAAAAAAATAAGATGTTTGTTTTAAATAACAAAGGCATTTTTAAGAAATTCATTATCAAATGCTTTATTTATAACAAGATTGGACATAAAGTCTAAGAATATATAAATAGGTCTCAATAAGGCAACCCTAAGAGAGGAAGGATTGCTCAAGGCCATGTCATTAAAGTTGATAACCTCTCGAATGAAGTATCAAATATAAGCTTGCTATAGTTATCTTAGAGATTAACCTGATCAATAATATTAAGCAGTGGTGGGTTAATACAATACATGTCTACACCAAGAAAAGAATGCTCACCACTTATAAAGAAGTAGTTGGTGAACATCTATATAGGGGGAATTTGCTAACCTTAAAAGTACTAGGTATTAGAAATGTCATTCTGAAGATGGATTCTAAAAAGCTTATCACCCTTAATAATATGCTCCCTACTGTAGACATTAGAAAGACCTTAGTGTATAGCTCATTATTAAGAAAAAAAAAAGTTCAAAATTGTTTTTGAAAGTGATAAGTTTATAGCCATAAGAGGGGTATGTTTGTTGAAAAATGAGTATCTTTATAATAACCTTTTCAAAATGAATGTAATGACCTTTATAATTAAATATGATAACAATAAGAATAAAAACACCTCCTCAACTTACTTGCTTAAGTCTTATAACATGTGGCATGGTAGAAATGTGAATTATAATTCTATACAAATATTAATGAATCTTAAATTGTAATTAACTATGGTTTTTGAGAAAAAAAAATCATATATGAAGTTTATGTAGAATCAAAATTCATAACAATTTATTTTAAAACAATTAAAAGTAGTCAACCTCTAAATTTAATTTACTTCGTATTAGTGATTTCAAATTTATGCAAACTAGAGGTGAGAAAAAAGACTACATTACTTTTATAAATAATTGTACAAGGTTTTGTTATATTTATTTGCTAATAAACTAAGATTAGGCTCTTGAAATATTTAAACATTATAAGAATGGAGTTGAAAATCCATGTAATAAAAAGATAAAGGTAATAAGAAGTGATAAATATGGAGAATAAAAGGCACCTTTTGGTGACTTTTATTTTTAAAATATTATTATCCTTAAAACTATGACTCTTTATTCACCTCAATAAAATGATATTATTGAATATAAAAACCAAACTTTAAAAAATAATGAATGTCATGTTGATAAGTTTGGAAGAATTTTAGAATTTGTGAAGAAAGAAAATTATAACAACCAATTATATACTTAATAAGATAACTCATAATAAGTTAGAAAGGACACCATATAAATTGTCAAACTAAATGAGACCTTTTTACAAATACTTTAAAGTGTGAGAGTGTATTGCAAAAATAATGATACTTGTCTCAAAGAAGACCAAGATATGACATAAAACTATAGATTGTATCTTCATTAGATATACTTACCATAGTAGTGCATATCAGTTTCTTGTATACAAGTCAAGTATTAAGGATATTAATCCCAATGCAATAGTGGAATCAAGAGATTTACATTATTTAAAGATGTGTTTTCTTTGAATAAAACACAATAAACTCTTTTACTTAAAAGGAAAAATTAAACAAGCTTAAATAGTCATCATCAAATAGAAGATGATGAAATTAAGTCGAGAAGGAGTAAGAGGGCAAAAATTATATAAAAAAACATATGATCCTTATTTTCTAACTTGTTAAAAAAATAAGCTTGAAGTTACTTCAAGACAATTTCCTACTCCCAAACTTTCTATTAAAAAAAGGGTAGTCAATAATGAGATTGAGTCTATTATCCAAAATGATCAATGCGAACTAGTGGATCTTCTACCTAAAAATAAATCATTAGGTCATAAGAGGAAGATAAAAGCTGATGAAACCATTAAAAAAAATATAAAGCAAGATTTATTATTATATGATTTAAGGGTGTGAAATATTTTGACACATACTCGCATGTGTCGAGAATAACTTCAATACAAATGTTAATAGTCATTGCAACTATTAATAAACTTGAAACACATCATTCTCTAGACTTTTTTGTGTTTCCCACCAATAGGTTGGTCCTGTCTTGTGGGTTATCAATATTTGGGTTTTATTATACAATAAATAATCTTGAATGATGGAAATCTTAATGTTTGTTATGAACTGCACAAGATTATATATTTCATACTCGATTAGCAAATTAAGTATATTTACCAATAATCTATGTATGGATAATTGGAAAGCAATAAATAAGGTACTTAAATATTTAATATACATCTTGAATTATAGACTACACTATATTAGGTACTTGGTGGTACTTGAAGGTTATAATAATGCAAATTGGATAAATGACACTAAGGATTCAAAATCCACTAGTGAATATATTTTCAAGCTCAGAGAGGCAATTATGTCTTGAAAGTCCTGTAAAAAAATATGCATCGCAAAATCTTTGATGGAATTAGAGTTTATTACTTTTGATAACGTTAGAGAGGAAGTCGGATGGCTTTGAAATTTCTTAGATGATATTTCATGTTAGACAAAGCTACTGCTAGTATTTTGTGTCCAATGTGCCTCCTAGTTAGCAATTGGAAGGGCACAATATAATATATATAATGGTAAATCTAGATATATTTATTATAGATATAATATTGTTAAACAATTTTGTTAACAATGTAAAGTCATAGAAAAATATTACGAATCCTTTTACTAAATGCTTTACAAAAGAGCTTGTATATACTTCATTGAAAAGAATATACTTAAAGCCTTTAAAGATAAAATAATGTTGCGATAATAACCCTACCTAGCTGACAATAGATCCTATAATGTAGGTTCAAAGAAAAAACTAAGTCATATAATACTCTCAATAGCACTAAAAAGTAATAATTTATTATTGTTCCTAGATGAAAAAAGGTAATAAATACAATATGATAAGGGTAAATTGTACTCCTAATGATTCTCATATATTGGGTTATCATGTGGAGAATGGTAGAATAGTTTAAATGAGAGATGACTTATATGAGTGAGAAACGTGATTATTTTAAAAAAATAAAAAGACTGTATTCTCTAAAGTACTCATGAAACCAAATATTATTTAGGACCAAAATGAATACAACTATGATAACTAAAAAAAACTTTAGAAAGGAAACTATGTGTACTATTGTCCTAGTTTACACAAAAGATTAAATAGTTTGAGACATTACGTTCACTAATTAACCAAGTAAATTTGATAGTACTTCACTAGAAAAGTTTTAAAGTCAAAAACTATCTATTCTGATATAGTGATCTTCTAATTCCTTTCTCTCTATGATTCCTTGTATTTTCATATATTAGTCAAGCCAATTTTCATTATGAGGGAGGGGTTATTGATAAAAAGGTTTTTTCATTGTATTTATATATTTTCTAAAACCATTAAGAGTGAATGTAAAATTAATTAATTAGTTTCTTTATATCTTGTTAGATTCATTGATCCTGCAAATTCAATGAATTATTAGGAATTAATTCAGTTCCAATTAATATTCTTATATTCATTGATTTTACAAATTTAATGGATTGCTATGAATAAATTCTAATTAATTTTAAATTAATTCTACATTCATAGCCTCTGGGTGAAGGGGCTTTATTCTGAGAAAAAGATGAAAACAAATAGAAAAATTAATTCTCTATATAAGTATAGTTTGTATAAAAGGCTCACAACACTTTTAAATCCATGTAGTTCCTCCTTTGCTTCATGTAAATGACACATTTGTTTCCAACCAAAACAAATTAGAAAATTGATCAAACCTATCTAATAATAGTAACAAAAAAATTCTAAATTTTGTTACAAATCATATAACAAATTTACTTCGTTGGTTATTTTAGATTTAATAGAAATTTTAAATCTATTAGAAACAAATATGTTTATATTTCACATCAACACCCATGTTGCCCTTTGTTAATGTTGTCGAAGCAAGCAAGCTAGCTAGAAAGTCTATAATTTGAAGTCAACACATGAGGTGACCTCGTGGCTAGAACAAGAAATTGACATAAGAGAGCATAGAGTCTTAGGTTGAGTTTTTGTATTGTTAACGCAGATATGAAGAGGTAAAACATTAAATATCTCCCATCTTAATCATCAGCAAGTCCTCCACGTCGATGAAAACTTGGATATGAAAAAAAAGCTATAATTTATGCTAAGGAGGATCATTTTTGTTTGGTTTAGTTTTTATAAAAAAAAATATCAAACCGAAATTTTTTTAAAAAAAAAACCAAAACCAGTTCAAATTGACCAGTTTCGGTTCAGGTTTTTAGGACAAAAACCGGTTCAAACCGGTTTGGCTCGGTTTTGGCTCGGTTTGACTTGGTTTTTTCAGTTTCAGGTTTATAAAATCGAAACCAAACTGAACCGGACAGTATTTTCAAAATTTTAATCGGTTTAATCGGTTTTTTTTACGATTCAGTTTTTTCATTTTTTTTTTTTCAGTTTAATCAGTTTTTCGTCTTTTTTTTACTCACTTGCCTTCCATCTTGCACATGTTTGCCCTAATTTGTATGGGTACCAGCAATAATCTAACTTGATTTGTCTTTCAAAAAAGTAGATAACTAGATAATCTCAAAAAAGTCATTTGAACTCTTCTCTTTGTCTCTTTCACTGATTCCCTTCAGCACGTAGTAGTGGTTCGTTATCTGTTTTTCGAGGAAGCAATACTTCAAAACATTAATTTTTTTTATTTTTTTCTTTACTTTAAATTTTTATTTTTATATTTTTAAAATCATTTTAATATAATCATATCAAAAATAATTTAAAAAAAAAAAAACATCACGGCACTTCAAAATACAACTGTTTAAAAAGAAGCACTTCAAGAAATGCACTTAACTCTCAAATATCATAAACGCACTTCAAAGCTGAACACTCTCGGGGGAAAAAAACCAACCACTAGACCATGATCAAGTCCTCCAAAGAGCTTTAAAAAATCAGCAAAACTCACTTAATTAGCAGCAAAGCTCACGTTAGCGTCACCTCACCTGGCATTCGAGGTAAGATCGAAAGAGACCGCAGCCTATGTTAATACAGTGATCAAATTGAAACAGTAGTGCCCTTAACACGTGTATTGATTATTGAACAAGGAAAAGGGCATTGGTACAAAAATACAGCGACTACAGCCCTCAAAGACAAGGACCATAAGCCCCACACCCCTTGAAAACTCTGTCTGACAGGGAGGCAATAGAGAAGAGGAAAGGTGCACTGACTTGTTCAAAAGAGATTTCATTGGACGAGAAATAATGTTTAGACAAGTGTATCAGCATCATTGGATAAAAACTTCATCTCCTTGCAACCGCGTGGAAGCTTCCACCAATCAGACTTTGCATTTTTTTCTCATTTCACTCGGCAAATCCATCTTCTTCTTTAATCCATCAACAAAGTGTCTGTGTGTGTGTATATAAGCATACACGGCTCCGGCAAACAAAAGGAGTATCAAAACACAAGAACAACAAGTGCAAGAATGGAAGAACTCCCTCTAGGTTACCGCTTCTACCCAACGGAAGAAGAGCTAGTCTCCTTCTACTTGCATAATAAGCTGGAAGGGAGGAGACAAGAACTGCAACGTGTGATTCCAGAGATCAGCATATACGACATCGAGCCGGGGGATCTTCCACGTAAAAATCTTTTTTATCCGCTTCTTTTCTTTTTTAACTACTGATAAGCATGGCACAGGACTGTTAAAAATGCTTCAAGTAACTTTAGTTTGTCTCTTGCAATATGTTGCAGAGCTTTCAGGAGAATTATGTCGAGGCAACACGGAGCAGTGGTTCTTCTTTACACCCAGGCAAGCGAGAGAAGCTAGGGGAGGGCGACCTAATCGGACTACAGCAACCGGGTACTGGAAGGCCACAGGCTCTCCTGGTTATGTTTACTCATCGGATAATCGAGTGATTGGATTGAAGAAAACCATGGTGTTCTATATAGGAAAAGCTCCGACTGGAAGAAAAACCAAATGGAAGATGAATGAGTATAGAGCCATTGAAGTTCATGAATCGTCTAGAAATGCTACTTCAAAGGTGTGCATGTTCATGATCTTTTAGCTTTTGCAATTAAAAAAGATGTACTAATAATGCAACGTGCAATCATTTTACATTACTAACCATTATTTGGCTGTCCACTTGAATGCAGTTGAGGAATGAATTCAGTTTGTGCCGTGTCTATGTGGTATCAGGAAGCTTGCGGGCATTTGATAGACGGCCTCTAGAAGCTGTAACAAGAGGGACACAACATCTTCTCGGGGGGGCACATCTTGGTGATGCAGCAACTACACCTGCTCAGGACCCTATAATTGTGGAGATGACAAGCTCACCTGAAACTTCATACTCGGGAGGAGACCATGTTGATTACCCAGGGACTGCAGCAAGTGCCAACTGGGGGCTGATCCTGCATGGGAATGACCGGAGCAACTGGATTGGCCCAGCACAGATAGATTTGTAACCTAGTCCGATAAGGCTAGGTAGTTGTCCCAAGACAGAATAGGCATGCATGAGCGAGCCTTACCTTTAAAAGTAGTAAATTCTTTTTTGTTCATTTAATATGAGGAAAGTTAAAAGGAGTGAAAAAAAAAAAAAGCAAAAAAAGAAGAAGAGGGAAATACTCATGATATGTGAAATAGGACAGCATTCAGTATGACAATTAAGTTGAGGCATGTAAATGTTCAAAGTAAGCAAGAGAATTACCAAGTGTAGGAGAAAATATCATTCACTGGCTCTAACCAGTTTCAGCTTTCAACCTAGAATGATAGCGTCATTTATCTTTGTACAGTTTGAAGATGTTACCATCTTAATTGCCTCCAATATTCCCCGCATTTTTAAATCCAAAAGCATAACTTGGAGGCTGGGAATAAAGGAAACTACAGCAATAGGAAAGAGAAATGTATAATATGATACAGTTGGCGAGTTTGACGAGAAAAAAAAGATAAGAAAAGGAATGGCATACATATGTGACTTGAAAATTCTAAAATGGAAAAGAAATAGAGAACCAAGAAGTCAAGGCATTGGCATTTGGCAATTGGCAAGTCTGACTTATCATCCAATGACTTCAAGAGAATCACGACCAAGTATAAATAGTTATAACATAATGATAACTACATATAGACCAGTATCTAAGACATTTTATTGATACTATCAAGAATGACAGTGTTCTTGCCACATTGAAAAATCATAAGCAGGTTCACATTTAAAGTTCAACAAAAAGGATGATTTACTTCCTAATAGTTAAGGCAACATGGTAGAAAATTCACTTCCATTATTTTACATTCATACAGTGATCAGTTCTGGTCACAAAAATCTTCCAACTTATAACAAGTCATTAATCAAGAAGTTTGTGATATCTAGCTACTTGAATGTTTGTAAAATGCTCTACCTTCAAGGCGGGCATGATTGAAGCAGAAGACTCAAGTCGCTAGCATAGAATGAGTCAAACCTAATAGACCAACTTCAATATCTCCATTGTTTCGTATTATTCATGATAAAGGGCTTGCAGAAATAAGTGTAATGATTAGCAGTCATGAAATAGATATCACCAAGTCTAAAGCATAGAGTTGCACAAGTGAGAGAAATGACTTCCTGCCACAAATTGCACTCCAATGAGATTCGACACAAGTGTGTGTTTTAATCATATAGATTCTATCAGGAAATAACCTATACTCTCCATGGTTAACCCTTTTCTTGTTTGACTAACCATCCATGATTGATGTTTGGAGACCTGCATTTAGACATCTCCTAACTTCACCATATGCACTGTTGGAGCCCTGTGCTATGCAGCTGAGCAGTAATCTGACATCAAGAAATCTGACACAAAATCAGGAGCATTGCAGCCGTTCCACACAAAATCAGCAAGAGTGCAATCCCTCAAAACATGGATAATAGATTCAAGACAAAAACCACAGTGAAAACAGGAAGCATCATTTGTCATATGACGCCTAACATGCTGCTCATTGTTAAAATTTTACCACAAAGAATCAGCCAAAGAAAACTATGAATGTGTTGGGGACCATTCCAACTCCAAGCTAAATCCCAAACCTTACTAGTTGGATTCCAAGTACCTTCCTGAAGAAGACAGTAGGCTAATTTAGTTGTGAATTTTCCATTGCTAGTAGCACCCTATTAGAGAGTAATACAAAATTATTCTTGGAGCCTTATCTTATAACTTAAGCTTTTACGAAAAGATGATTATTTAACATGGTATCAGATTCTTAATGACCAGACAGTCAAGAATTTGAATCTCATCACCCTATTCTATCTAATTAAATTATAAAAATCAAGTATAAGATAGTGGTGGTCTTATAAAAGTTTCAAGTCCAAAAGGCTCACTTAAGGGATTAGGGATTATGTTACAGAGTAATATAAAACTATTGTTAAAACCTCACCTAAAAGCTTAGATTTTTAGATTGAGATAGTTTTTTGACACTCCCTAATATGACATCCCCATCCAAATCTCTTCAAGGTAGTTGAATACTAGCTATCTTTAAATAAATAGAGGAAGAAAAGAGGAGAATCCTCCCATCACCATTGACCTAAAGGAGTAACATAGCTGTCAATAGTAGATTCTCTGAAACACACCTGGAATTGGAGTACACAAGTAAAGATAAAGAGGACCAGCATTATCAATCAACCAAGAGAACGCATGCAATAATTGAGGCCAAACTCTAGCAATACCTCTCCATATTTCTGAATCGTTCGTCCCATTGAGAGTGTAAGGAAGAGAGGTCAACTTTTGATTATATTTCCATGCAAAACTCGAACCCATAGAGCTGAACTATTGGGGAAAAAAGTCCAGACAAGTTTTAGAAGAAAAGCCTCAATATTATCTCCAGCATTCCGAAATCCTAGGCCTCCACAAGCTTTTGGTTGACAAAGAGAATTCCAACCAATCAAACAAGGCTTATGTTGTTTATCAAAAGAACCTCAAATAAACATCGATTGTGTGTAATCTTAATTGCACAAAAGTAGCTGCTAATGGTATTTCACGGGACATTTGGTTTGGCATAGCTGTGGGCAACTTTGGCAGTGGTGTAATCTCAAGCTATTTGATCATGATTTCATTCTTCCCTGGAACCCTGTACAGCTTGAATGTGTATGCTTGTGAAGTAGTAGCTTGTATGTCTGAAGGTGCTAAATTCTCATCCATGACCAATTGGAAAGCAGAGCAGCTGATTGGGTGGAGCTTTCCAGCAACAGGAGCTACACAATTTTCTTTCCAATAGGCTCAGGGCATTCAATAAAATAGCTCACATGATTCAGCCCCATGATCTTAAGCTATATTTGTGGTGTGCCTATGCACTATATGATAGCTGTTTGATGCACCTAACTGAATTTACGTGTTCTTAACATATCACCATTCCCATCTTTCTAAGGAAATACGAGTCACCCAATGTAAGCCTTCTAAAAATTTCTTGGAAACATATCGACATGTTGAGGACCTCCTATTTGCAAAACTCACAATCAACTAACCTCTGCTAATAATATTGTCGTCATATGAATTCCTAGCTCAAACAAATGACCTGCAATAAGTTCAATTTCTGCACACTCTTTCCTAACTGAATCACCTCTACATCGTATCTGAGTTGTGCACAATCGACACCTTCTAGCTAGTTCATTGCAAATGACAATTAACATTAAATCTGACTATTTTGGATATTTGTGATTTCTTAGATCAGAGCACAAAGAAGCATGCCGTCAGCTTCCTCCTGAAGACTATTTGCACCTCCGAACTTGCTTTACACCAATCATGTGGATTCTCACTACCAGGAAAACTATTTGCCAACATTTTGCAACTCATGCTTATATTTATGCATTAAACCATTTAATGTACCATCTAATTATTTTTCTACCAAGACTGCAGAGATATAGGGATAGATTATCATGCAACAAAAGGTATCATCTAACAATAGACTTGCTTTGATCTTGTAGTTGATCTTTAACACAATACAACAGCTTGGTAAAAGTGGAAATATTGGTGAAGGCAAAGCCTTTTCTAGGACATTTGATGCCAGTCCACTAGAAATAAACACATTGGCAGATATTAAAGGCGAACCCAGGGGAAAAGAAAAACCATGGATATTTGAGAGAGCTTCCAGAAATTCCTAGGTTGCATTCCGTTCGTGTGAGTGAAGAAAGGTCAATGATACAGTCACGCATTGGAAATCCCACAACACAAACACTCTTAGCAGTTTTTTAGGTTACTCCTTATTGCTTATTGGCCAGGTATAATGGAAACATTTTTCTGCCAATTAACTTCATATTTAGAAGCACTCAAATGGGAGCATTAATTTTAATGAGAATTGTATCATATTAAAGGTAATTTATCCCACCATCTAACCCTTTCCTGCATCAGATATGGCATAACAACCAAGACCATAACTTTCCTAAAATTTACAATGGAGTCATCATTCTAAAATCATAAGCAAGGAGTAGCATTTGCACCCAAATCAACCTGTTTGCCTAGTGAGCCAGTCATGTAACATCAAAAAGTTAAAAAAAAAAAAAAAAAAAAAAAAAAAAAACATTCACCAATTAGAAACTCAAAAGAGGAATATGGATTTAATGTCAACCCCATTAAAAACTCAACTTTTCGAAAACTAAAACTCAACCAGATTTGAATTTTATGTCAGCCCAATATTCTCGTCGCTGACTTTTGTTCATACACCACTTCCATCGACAATAACTGAGTACCAACCCCCATATTATAGAATCTCATGATCAACTTTCTAACCCCTTTCAACTTTAAAACAAAATCCAATAGAATTCAAGAACTGCCTTTTTGTTTCCATTTTGGTATGAAAGAATTGAAATCGTCAATGATTTCTCTGATTTTTCCCAACTTTTTGGTTGCCCATATAGAATAATTAAAAGAAAAAAAAAGTGCTCTGTGACAACTTCTCTTCAGCAAAAAATAAGCATTTTCCTTCCTCCAAAATTCAAGAAGGAAACAGAAAGTTAAACCAGAAAGCCAGCGAAAATTCATAAACACAAAAACAATCAATCATGTAGTATAACGAGTAACGAACCTACTTATTATATCTAAAAACTCTTCAATGTAATATAACTAGCAACCAAACCAAACCCCACATGCATTACACTAACACTCTTAAGATTGATTTGGTACATCAATAAAATGTTGAATCACAAACATGATAATCCAACCTTTCTTTATTGCCAGCAAGAGGGGAGCAGGAGGATCCAGAAGGCATTGACAATTCAAAATCAACACGAACAAGAGAAGACATACCTTACAGATTGTTTTGCCATTTCTTTTGCAAAAGAAAAAAATAAAGAAAGAAGAAGAGAGTCACGAGACTTGCAACCAAATCAAACCAACCACGAGAGAGAGGACTGGGTTAGGCAGGGGACAATGAAGGAGAGCTGCCCTTTCTGTGATTGACTATTCAGTATATACAGGCGGGCTTGGTGGCCTGGCTGGCTACTGGGTTTTGATTTGCCACCATTAGAAGAGAGCTCGGTCACTGTCATGCAAAGACAGGTAAGAGTCCACCCCAGTCATTTTCATTTTTGGCTCGCGCTCTGACTTGGCCACCGTTGTCGCTGTCTGGATACCCAAAAAAGACTCGTGGAATAAATTTGGAACATAAAATTGTGTGGTATCATAAAAGCTTTTGAAAATAATAACTCTTGAAAAATCTTGAGAGAATAAAATTGTTGAAAACTTCAAAACACTTTTAATCTTCAAAGCTTTTGTCATTAATATTTAACACACAAAATTTAAAATACATAAACTTTTTACATAGAGATTATAAAATAAAAATAAACTCAAATTATTTTATTCCAACAAGGTTTCGGAATACTAGTTAAACAAAGATTTTAAATCCAAATCTTTTTTTTATCCAGAGAAAAAAATAATTTCTCAATTAGTAATTTTTTTTCTACCTCAATCCTTTTTTTTAACCGATGTTTTTAAACACACAATTTAGCAATAATGGACTCTATTTTAAACAAACTCTTATTGAGTGCAAATATCAAATAATCTTTTTAGCTTTGCAAACGACTTCATCTAAAAGACTTGATGAAAATATTAGCATTTTTTCTTCATTGTTGCTATAAATGATATTAATTGTTTCATCTTTTATCAGATCTCTTAAGAAGTGAGATTTTACAACAATATGTTTGCTTTTACCATGTAAAACTAGATTTTTGAATAGTTTTATTGTTAAGTTATTGTCAAAAAAAAATTATCTAGCCATTGTCTCTTGAAATTAAGTCACGACCATAAATTTAGTTTTCATAGTTGATAAAATTACAATTGATTGCTTCTTTGAATACCATGAAATAGCTCCTGAACCAAGCATAAAAACATACACATAAGTGCTTCTTCTATCATCTTGATCTCATGTATAAATGTTATCACTAAAGCCAATCAAATTGGACTTTTCTCCTTTCTTGTAGAACAATCATGCTTTATAGTACCTTTCAAATACCGAAGTATCATTTTAGCAATCAGAAGATAAATTTATGTTGGATTCTCCATGTATTTACTAACAAGAATTACTAAATACATTATATCTAACCTTGTTGATTGCAAATACATCAAACTTCCTATATTCTACTTGCAAAGAATCTCATCAACCTTCTTTCATTTATGATCTTTATTTAGTTTCAAACCAAACTTAGTTGGTGTATGCACCAAAAATTGCAATTCTTCGTTTGAGACTTTGTTAATGTTTCTCAAACATATTTATTTTAAGAAATAAATATTTTGGCATTTGATTGAACCACTTTAAATTTGAAAAAGTAATGTAACTTTTCAAGTTCAAACATATCAAACTCAATCATTATAGATCTTTTAAATTTTGCAAACATGGCCTCATCATTACCAATGTAAATTATTGTGATGTCACGATCACACAAATTAATTACCTTAACTTAAACAAACAAGATAGTATAGAGCAAGTAATGAGTTAATCCCACGAGAAAGATCTAGTTCAGGTCTTTATGTTAGATGATTCAAAGTTAGGGAGTTTTAAGGTTATCTAGGCTATGCTATGATAAATAGAATAAAATAATCAAGCTAAATTAAATAAATCTGAAACTTATCAAGAAAAAAACTTGGTCTTAAGTAAACGTCAACCTACAAAAATCAAAACTGATCATTGAAACGATACATCAATTTATATTCTGAATAACTATATTTCCTTAACATTAGTTAGTTAATCGATCTGTAGTGTAACTAATCATAACCATTAAACAACTACAGTATCCACATTAGTAATTTAATTCAATGGCAACCTTAAGAACTAGATAAGTTGATAAATCTAGACAATATAACTGTCTGCAATCTATGTTCGATTTAGTTGAATGTTTTCCCTACGATTAACAACATAGATCCATCATAATTATTAAACTTAGTCGTTTCACAAGTTTAAATATCACAACTCTAGTTTTGATAGTAAACTTAGCATTAGATTGGTTAGAATAATTATTTAGAGTCAGCTCTAAACAAGTATAGAAAATAAGCATAGAAAAACATTCATATTCATCATATAAACTAAAAAGAAAAGATAGAATAGATCTCACGGTTTTTAAAATTCGAAGGTTTCTGTATCCTTTCAACCAAGAAAAATAACTTAGCCTTGCATGTCTATCACAAAACTAATGAAGAGAACAAATGAGAACATAATTTCGGGTATAGGAGAAAATGATGGAGTTTTCTTCTTCTTTCTGGCCGTCTCCTCTCTTTTTTTCTCTCTTTCTTTTTATTTAATAAGAAAAATTAATCCCCACATCCCTCAAATCCATTTGTATCCTCTCAAAAAAAAAATAGTCCTTTTCAAATTAGAGAATTGACATTTAAGTAAGTTGGACTTGTTTCTTCACAAGACCAGTCTGCTGGCAGAATTTATAGATAGTCTTAGAAAACTCATATTTATCTCATATGAGCTCTTTTTCTGCTGAAATTTGGTAGGTTGATAGGTATTTGAGTCCAAAATCCAATAAAATTGAGTTTGTATCCAATGAACTTCTATAACTCAAGATATTCAAGTTTGAATGGTTGAATATTAAAATTGGCAGAATGCAAGACTTGTCTTTGAAGGCGGTGATTTTCATGCCTTTTATTTTTATTCTTCTTGCCATATATGTATAAAAAGGTATGGATGTTAGATTTTCAATGCCATTGAAATCATTTCATTTCAACCTTTACAACTCAAGTTCTACATAAAACATCGATCAGAGATCAAATCTATAATATTCAACACGGGTTGGAACATGATCTAAATTTTATCTTCAAATCACTCCTTTTCAAATCTTACATCCAAAAATACCTTCAAAACATAAAACAAATATTATCAAGACATTTTATATATAAAACATAAACAAAATATTAGGTAAATATAGGTAAAACTATCAAATAATATGGTTGTATCATAAATCAAATCATTTACATGTAATCATATAAAAAGCATATTTCCTCTATTATCTTTAGTTTTACTAAAAAGTTTATGCGTATATGAACATCTTTTAAATCATTTCTTCAAGAAACAAGTATTTATATTACAATATCAATTTTTTGGAGCTTGTTTTAGCCTATATAGAGTTTTTCTCAACTATATAACTTCTGATCATTACCAAATTTTACATAACTAGGAGTTTGATCAACAAATACTTATTTTTAAAGGTCTCTATGTAGAAAAGTTAACTTCACATCCAATTAGAAGATAGGCCATGAACTTTGAGTTGTTAAAATAATAATCAATCTAATTGTATCATGACTGGCAAACAGAGTAAGAACTTTTTTGTAATTGATGTCATCCTCGTGTTTACAACCTATAGCTATTAGGCATGTTTTATATTTGTCAATTTCACCGTGTTCCTTCAACTTTGTCTTATACACTAATTTCACACCAATGGTCTTTTGTCTTTTTAAAAGCTTTGTTAACTCTCAAGTGTTATTTTTCTCAATGACATTAATTTTATCATCCGTATCCTTTTGTCACTTTATTTATTTAATGACATCTTTAAAAGTCACATGAACAAAATATGAGAATAAAACAAAATAAATAAGTGAATCAGCAGATTGATCAATTTTAATTATCTCATAATCACTCATCCATATAGGTTTTTTTTTCTAACATGTTGTGATCGGTGATTATTAAGTGTACTTTAACTATCTACTAGTTGTAGTGCATCATTCATAGGATTTTTAATCTTCTCATCATTATCACCATTTAAATCTACTAAAATATTTTGTTTAATACCATCATTACTCCATATCCGGAATTTAGCTTCATAAAAATAACATCATTGTTAATAACAAATTTCTTGGTGGTAAAATTATGCACTTTATAAGCTTTTAAGTAATCACTAATGCTAAGAAAAATACATTTCTCTCGCACTTGAGGGTCTAGCCGCTGTGGTCAATCGTGTGACTTATTCCGCCCCCGTCCCGGGTTCGACCCTCTATGTGTACGCCTGTCACCACCGCGGTGCCTTACCCGCTCCTTGGGCTTGCGGGATGTCCAGTGGACCGTGGGGAATAGTCGTGGTGCACGTAAGCTGGCCGGACACCCACGCTAATAAAAAAAAAAAATTACATTTCTCTCTTTTATCATTAAGTTTTCCTCTCTGGGGTCAATCGGTGGATGAACCATTGAGCCACCCAGCATGATAAGGAAGCCCACCAGCCTATCAAGGTTTCGGATCTCAAAAGTAAAATAAGAGATTAAAAAAGTAATAATATGTTTAGTCTAATTATTCTTCATTTAATCCAAAAATAAATAAATAAAGTGCAGAGAATGAAAAGCTGTTGGTGACCAACCAGTTAAGGAGTAGCAGAGGCACTGTATGCTCTGTCTGTGACCAAATAAAACCCCACCAATCAAAAGAAATCCCCGCGTAGACGTGCCGGTGATGATAACTACATACCTTGCCGGCTCAACCCTTTGATCCTCCAACTCCCTTCTAAAAGTCGAGCCCCCCAAAAATCATAAAACCTAATTTCCATGCCACCACCATCGAATTGAAAATACCCAGACGGAGAGATGGCGATTATTTATGCGGTTGTGGCGCGGGGGACGGTGGTGCTGTCAGAGTTCAGCGCTGTGACCGGAAACTCAGGGGCGGTGGCGAGACGGATCCTGGAGAAGCTTCCTTCGGAAGCTGATTCAAGACTTTGCTTCTCGCAAGATCGTTACATATTCCACATACTTAGATCCGACGGCCTCACTTATCTCTGTATGGCCAACGACACCTTCGGCAGTACGTATTTTATTTGTTATTTACTGGCGATATTAGTTCCAATTACTGAATCGCGAAGGGAGACGAAATAATTTTGTGCTGGCTTTAGTTGTAAAGAAAGCAATCCGATTTTATCTTTAGGCGGGAATTTGATTGATTGATTGAAAATTATTATTATCTTGCTGTGTTATAATGTGTTAGTTTGTGGGTTGACACAGGGAGAATTCCATTTTCCTACTTGGAGGACATTCAGATGAGGTTCATGAAAAATTATGGACGAGTTGCCCACCATGCACCTGCTTATGCAGTGAATGATGAGTTTTCTAGGGTTTTGCATCAGCAAATGGAGTTTTTCTCCAGCAACCCTAGTGCTGATACTCTGAGTCGTGTAAGAGGTGAAGTTGGCGAGGCAAGTATCTTCTCTTCTTTCGCAAATTCACCTTTTATTATTTTTCTTGCTCAACTTCTTTACCAAATATCATGGCAAACAATTCATTTTAACGAAATACTGCCGCAAAGAGTATGTCATTCTCGTGATTGCATCTAAAGAGAATACATCAAGCACAACAATCCTCCAAGAAACTGTTTTGAACCCAGAAGAGGAGGAGAATACAGTCGTTCATTGCTCATTTGTTGAGCATTATCTTTTTTAACTCGTGTTCAGCAAGGCAGCATGATTAAGCTGGCCTTTTTTTATATCCCTCTACCTATTGCTGACTCTTCAAGTGCACAAAAATGATCACCTATTTCACTTTGAAGTCAATCACCTTCTCAGGTTATTTACGAAGTTTCTAGTGCTAAATGATGGATAGTTGTTACAGGGGCTAATAAAGAATGACTGTTTGTGGACACTCATTTGAAAGACTGGTAGTTACTTAATAGCGTCACAACATTCAGTTTGTTTTTGCAATAAATTCAATCTATCTATAAAACACTTAGAAATCATGGAAATATCATTTTTTTCTTAATATTGTACTGTTTATCACTAGTCAATGTGCTTAAGTTAAGCTAAAGTTTGTGCCTTTGAGCACTTGATCCAGGTCAAAGGCTTTCAGCTGTCTAAAAAGAAATTCTAAGATTCGTCAAGTAGAGTTAGAACCAAACCAAATACAACAAAGCAAGAGGTTTTTTTCTCCAGCCTTGTGCCTCTGGCATAGGATGGTCTATTTTCTATGGAATGATGCTAAACTTATCTTAATCCTGATAAATAAAAAAAGTAAATGAAAACAATCACATACATATGATTTCTCAAAAGAGATTGACATAAAGAATTCTCTTCCACTGCTGCATGTTATTTTTTCCTGAACCACTTTACTTACAGGACTGCTTCTCATTAACATCCTTTATCCTCGATTTATTTGACCTTTCAAATTATGAGTTGTATTCTCTTTTCAAATAAATGTGCTAAGAAATAGAAGTTAATTTTATAGTTTTAAAAATATTTAAATGAACAGCCTTAATTGCAAACTTGCTGTCATTTGGTTTTCCTAATTTGCTCATGCATCACACAATATTTTGTTCTAGATGATTGTAGCCTTTTAGTTTATCTAGAGATTGTTCAGGAAAAAAAAATTAAAGAAGGTTATTTAGGGCTCTTGAAGGTAATGACCATGTCATTTGCTTCTTGGGCTTGTGCAATGTTAGAATTGCTTTTTACTTTTTTCTCGGGGGTGAGTGGGAAGTGGTGGTGGTTTGGATATTTTTTTCCTCATTCATTTTATACTCACAAGTGCTGGAAAAGTGTGTGCAGATCCGTACTATCATGGTAGAAAACATTGAAAAAATACTCGAAAGAGGTGACCGAATTGAGCTTCTCGTTGACAAAACTGCTACAATGCAAGATGGTGCATTTCATTTCAAGAAACAGTCCAAGCGCCTACGAAGAGCTCTTTGGATGAAAAATGCCAAGCTCTTGTAAGACCCTATGATTTTCTATCACCACTTAATTTTTAATTTTTGGTTCATTGATGCTAAAGTTATTTCTTATTTTGATTTGAAATGCATAGAGCATATTTAAATTTCTAAATAGGAGTAATCTGGAATTTGCTAGGGAAAAGGGCAGTTTTAGGCTAGAAAATGTGAGAAGTAGAAAAAGGTAGGACCTCTCAATGGGGTAAAACATTAGCTCACGCCATATGCTAAAAGACTTTTCTTTGATTCGAAATTGCATAGATCATATTTAAATTTCTAAATAGGAGTACCCTGGAGTTTTCTAGGGAAAGGGGCAGTTTTAGGCTAGAAAAAGTGAGAAGTAGAAAATGGTAGAAGGACCCCTCAGTTGGGGATAACATTAGCTCGTTTCCATCACCAGATGCAAAAAATCCATATGCTTTTAAAGATGAAGATTTTAAAAAAAGGACCTTTTTTTAATGGGTATGCAAGATTTTAGAAACCCAAATAAGGCACTCGTATATTTTTCATTTACAATGTCCGATATGCCACTCCAGGCTTGTCTACTAAGAAAGATGCTGACATTTAAATACTTCAATCTCGATGATGTTGCCATGATGTCTAAATTAACTTGATTAGAACTGTTAGAGCATCCAACAAAAACCTTTGGATAGAGTTTTTCTGGGAACCATGTCAGAACTTGGTTGGTGGATGCAAAGTAGATTTAGTAACATCTTACATATCAATAGTAATAGATGGTTACTATATTTGCTTATTCTACGTATTGTAAAGGTTGGCATGGATTTTTAAGCAGGTGATCTTCCTATTTCTTCATTTTTTAAGTAGAATTGGGCATAAAACCCAAATCTTCAAGTATCAATTCTTATGGCGCTGTAGAAATGGCTTAAATTACTAGCAATTGACTGGTACATAAAGTGACAGAAATTTTATGTTTACATGACAGGGCCCTGCTGACATGCGTGATTGTCTTGTTGCTGTACATAATAATTGCTGCTTGTTGTGGCGGCATCACTCTACCTTCATGCAGATCTTGAGACACTGTTTCGCTGGTGCTGAATTCACCCTCTGAGGTATGGTTCTGCAACATCCATACACGTGTCTTTCATTCAAGGGGAGCCCCAATGGACTATGAAATTCTGATATGTATGCGGAATCAAAATCACCTCGGGTGCCAGAAATAGCACTGTAGATTCCCATGCTGTTATTGCATGTGGTGTATGTTATATTTATTACAGAAAGGCCCGATGTCATGCTTCTTGTTGTTACTAGTCATTTGTGTACATTGTAAATTCCTTTATTCTTGTTATTGTGTTATTTATAGCTGCGTTTCATGTTCATCTTTTGAAACATCATCCGTTATTCTAATAGCTTTTATGGTTGTGGTGGGTTTTTTAACCAGTGTTTCAAGAGAGTTTTTAGTGAGAATCATGCTGTGTGGTAATCAACTAAACACTTTTAAATATATGATTAGGATAAAATACAGATCACCCAAAGTTGCACCACAAAAACAAAGAGCTGTAATATCTATGTAGTCTTCATTTTTCAGTCTGTAAACCTTGTCTTTGACTCATTTTCTTCCTCATTCCATTTGATGACATTATTTTTCATGCATAGTTTAATGATCGAGCTGATGCAGCTTTTGCTTATATACTTCAACTGGGCCAAAGTAGCTGTCTTGTTCTTAAAAGTTTTGGGAGAAATTCGAGTTGGTGTATACATGCAAGCAATTTGAACCCGTCGTTTCTATTCAAGCATCCTCTTTTCAAACTTTTCTAGGGCAGTGCATTGAAGCTTTTGCTGTTCATTACCTTTTCACTTAAATGCTGCTCAGTCTTATGGTCCAACAAGCAAGAGTTGCAAAATTGATAGTAGATATATCTGGAAAAAAAAAGAGAAGGAAAAAAAAAAAAGAAAAAAAAAGTAGAATAACTCAACATCCGAAGCTTCCCACTGTCATTTCAATACTTGTCATTCCCTTTCTACTTTTCGAACGTGAACAAGTCAAAATATATCTGCGAAGCATGATAAAACAAAAGTAGCATTGTTTAAGATTTCAAAATTCCTTTACCATCAAGCAGCCGAAGGTGTTATGGTGGTGTGCAAGTGAAAGGGAATCAAAATCTTTTTAGTTTTTGCTGCCATACTTACCCCAATGGCCAAGTTGAGAGAAGCCAGAGCAGCAGTGGCACTGGCAATTCTGATTCTGTAGGGAGCCCAATTGCTCATGTCCTGTTACACTGCGCACTGCCTGAGCTGAGAGAGGAGTTGCTGTAATGAGCCGCCAGGGAACACCCATGTTGCCCTCTTCCATTGATAGGTAGGGTCTGAAGATTGATCGTTCACAAAAAGAAAAGGAAGAAGAAAACGAGTATGAGAATTAATTAAAACAAAGCGTGTGATTAATTATTATTATTATTAGACAATATCTTGTATCCATAGCAAGTCATGTGAGATTGAAATCTTGAATGTGATTTGGTGGGGGGAAATTATGTTTCTTTTCTACCGTCGATTCTTTAACATGAATTTTTGATAAAATAAAACATATATTTATAGGGAAGATAGCGATGATCAGTTCAGTTTTCTTAATAGACTCTTATATTATACATCTATCAAGTATGCTATTATTAAATAAAAAACTACTTATAATCAATAAGATTTTAATATTAATATTTATTAAACTTTTAAGAGTGTCGCATCTTACATAATTCACCTAGCTCATAACATTCTCTTTCTTCATAATTTAATAAATATATATCATTAAAATCTTACTTACATTAATCATATCATATATTATAATTAAGTAAAAGAACTAATAAGGATCATGCATTAATAAGTAAGGCTGATGATTTTGTATGTTTTTTATGCAGATGGTTTTTAAAAAGTGGGTTTTTAAAAGAAGATATTTGTTTTCTTAGTTATTTTTATTTATAATTTTTTTAGAAAATTAAATAATATGGTTAATAATTTTATTTTTTCTGCTTTGTTCAAGACTTTTATTGCTTTTCTTTATTTTCGAGTTTCCTAGATTTTTTAGTTTATTTAGGAAGTTGTAAATATGAATATATCATATTTTGTTCTTAGAAATAAAACTACAATTATGGTTTTTGGTGTGTTTTGATTAGTGCTTTTACTGCATTGATTGGTATCAAAGAGCCTTATTGTTGTATGTTTCCGTACCTTTTATTTGTATTGTTGACGTTGCTCTCTCCCTTTTTTTTTTTTTAATTTGGAATTAATTAATTAGCTATGGATCCTGCTACAGTTTATTTAACTTGTAAATTGTGATCACACGCACACAGAAGATTAACTATAGTACGATTAGCCTAAACTGAAACGACTTGATTACTCATTAAAGAACCAGTACATGATGACATATATTAAGGTATTTTGCCCATTGAAGTGCCGTTATTGTTCAAAAATAGCTTCCATGCTGAATAGTTTCAATGCTTCGCACTCGGTTATATTATTAATTGATAATCATATTTTAAATTTGATATGATTTTCAATGCTATTTTTATATATTATTTTAAACTATCATATAAATTTTATTAATATGAAGGTCAATAATTACATGACTTGATTTAAGTGAATTGAGTATAGAATGGTGGATTCTCTCATTCTTTCTGTAATACAATAAGAAGAAAAGAGGTCAAAACCAAGTCAAAATTGCTAATACTATAATAATTTGAACCCTTTAAATCTATTAAGAAGAAAATTCTATGTAAAATAGTATGAATTTGCATACGAGGCATATGTAAACAGAAAAAGAAAGAAAACAAAAACCCAGAAGCCTTAGCTATATGCTTAAATTAAGTATTTGCGTGCTTGGATTGGATCTTAGAAGGGCGAAATAATGCAGTCACATGCTGAAAAATGAAGCAGTGTCATCCGATTTATAACACACTAGATGAAGAGTGTATACTCCAACTAATATTAGTACCCCCTTTATAACAAAATAAAAAATAAGTTTACACAAATTAGGTACTCTTTACTACCCACTATATTAGTACAAATTCCTGTTTTGAAGACCTTAAAACACACAACAATGCAGTTACAAATGCTAAGATATTAAGCAGTAACATAAGATTTACAGATAATTATACGAGGGAATGCATTTTGCCAATCCCTTTACACTGTGAGAGCGTGAGATAATGCGCTTACAATTTTTGTGAAGTTTTGATTCAAGACAGTTGGCATTCTGCAGCATTGGTCTCTCTCTTCATGAGCAATTTGTGTCATAACTCGCAAGTCCAAGCAACTCTGGACCTTCCAGTCGAGGATTATTCTCAAAGCTACGAGCAAAATTAAGGATAACTTCGTTTACCCACAGGAAAGATAATTGTAATTCCTTCCTTTATACATGCTTCTTCACTTGTTCAGACATATATAATATACAGGGTTCAAACGCATGCACACTTGTTCACATAAATATTACATCCAAGGCTAAAAGCAGTTAATTTATGCAAGTCACCCTTCCATCTTATAACTGACATGTGCTAATACAGATATAGGCAGAAAACAGAATATGAGAATCGTGCTTATCTTGCTTCCATATGGCTGACCACAACTAGTTTGGGATTAAGGCTTGGTTTTTGTTGTTGGATTTTGAATATCAAGCACTATTTTCATAAGATCTAAAACCCTGAGGAAAAGATAAGGAACGATAGAACCTAGCATCACACTAAGGTCCATAAGTACCATATAGGGACCATTACAACCAAGAGAGAATGAGATGCCCAACAAGGTTTTAACACAGGGCTTTCTACTAAATCAAACTCTCTATTATTTTGGAGAAAAAAGAAAAGGCGGTGCCTAAGCAGGAAACAACAGAAAATGCAAGTGAATATCCAGTACACACATCAAGCATCATGAAGTAGAGGAACCCAGAAACGAAAAGCAAGATTTACATCTTTAGAAAAGGGCAATAATGACCAAATAAGAAAGCATCAATACAGCAAATAAAAGTAAGAAAGCCTACTTGTTCAAAGGGATATGTTCAAAAGGTCCACTGGTAGGAATTGTTCCACATAAATCATTGTTTGAGACATCCCTGGAGATACAGGAAAGATAGTTAACTGCTTTAAGTTTCTGACCATTTAACCTAACTACCAGAAGCACATAAATAAACATATTCATGAAAAAATTCCTAGAAAAATCTATGAATTAGTTAGCATTTATTTTTCAAGAAATAACATAGGATGGGTTTTGTTCAATATAAGGAAGCCACTCGGCTTTTTCACCTAACATTTTTGTTATGTTCCACCGCAGTGATGACTTTCACATTACATCTTTTCTTACTCTGTTCGACAGCCAGAACATGTGGCTCAGGGTTATTTTTCCCTCTCAAGTGTATGGTGAATCATGGACAGTCCTGATATTGGTTTCTTTTGAGGATTTTGTAAGTAGAGAAAAATTAACAGAAGCAATTCATTTTTTTTTGCTAATGGGTGTGGTTGCACGAAGATGAATGCTAGGGTTTTCTAGGAACATTTTTCCTCAAGGGAATAAACAGTAGTAGACAGAGTGCTTTCAAGATTAATTTCCTTAGCTGATTATCAAAGTAAATCTTCTTTTCATGCCAAGAAATTTTTCTTTTCTTCAAAACAAAACAAGAGGGAAGTCCTTACACAACTTTGAGGCTTGAAACATTGGAAAGTTCCCTGGGGATTGATCCAGTTAATCGGTTGTCATTAAGTCGTCTGCCAAACAAAAACCATGATGAGAGAAATGAGGGGCAATGTATCTTACAATTCCACAAACTGTGAACCAGAGCAAGTATACATGTGTGAAAGTCTGTGTTTGTGTGTGTGTGTGTGTAGAGAGAGAGAGTATCCAAGACAAACTAGTGAATTTGGAAAGCAAATGTACCAAACTTTCAAACCAAGAGGGAGATGGAGAAAAAGAAAATCCTTGAAGCATTTCAATCATAAATAATGTTAGAGTTCCTTGTACTCACAGAAAGACAAGAGACTTCAACCTCCCCAGGGAAGGAGGAATGGTCCCTGAAATGTTGTTGTTATACAAGTCCAAGCTAATAAGGCTCTTCAAGCTACCTAGCTCACTGGGGATAGTTCCTTGAATGTTGTTTTTATAAAGTTCCCTACACCAGGAATGATGAGAGAGGTTTCACGTAAGTAGGCAAAACCCATACATCAAATGCAAGTGACTCCACATCCTTGAATAATATGCACATGTAGACCAACAGAGGCCACTGATCCCAAATTAAAGAGAAACCAAAAGTAGAAACCATTCTGATAACCTGCAAATACTATTAAGGAGAAGATAAAGGTGGTACAACATACAGGTATTGCAAATGCTCTAGCTTTCCAAGTTCAGGTACTAGATGTCCAGATAGATTTGAGTTTCCCAAGTCCCTGTAGCAACATGAGATATGAAAGGAATGTTACACAATAATTCTAAAGACTTGTTGAAATAATTAATAAACATGAGGGAAAAAGACAGCATATTTTATGCTAATTAAGGAAATTCTATATAATGGAGCAATCATTGCCCAAAAAACACTAAAAAGCAAAAGAACAGAATACATCAAAGGCTGTAAATCAGAAAACATGGCATCCTAATTAG
The DNA here is from genome assembly GCA_019202695.1 of Populus x sibirica. Lineage (NCBI taxonomy): Eukaryota > Viridiplantae > Streptophyta > Magnoliopsida > Malpighiales > Salicaceae > Populus > Populus x sibirica. The sequence continues at coordinate 539,129 of JAGMVL010000957.1, forward strand.
AATTTGACACATGACAAACATATGACAGGATAGAATAAGGTATTCTCCCAAAACAGTGATGCTTTATATAGACAATGAGATAATTTTTATTGTAATTGTAACCATTAAAAAAGAGGTGCTTTAATAAAACAATTACTCAAGTGTAAAATATTTCTTGCTCTTTTTATAAAGGAAACAATCAATACGTCAATAACTGTTAAAGACACGAATGATAAAATGACTGCTTTAATAAAACAATAGAAAGCTGATCAACTAAGAAATTAAAAGGAGCAGAAAGTAAAATTAATAGCCTAACATGACAAGCACAAAAAAAAAATGCAGCATAGAAGCCACAAAAATCCCATAATTTCTGACTGCTTAAGCACGTATAGTTGAGTGAAGTGGCACCAAATGTTGTGATTTCTCCCTTCCACCAAAACAGCATAAGAAAAAAATTATTTCACAATACACAATAAGAGAATCCCATGCTCTGCATATTAGATACATGTACTTTAAACATGGCGTGAAGGATCCAACACTTCTCTCAAACTTACATATGCCATTATCAATAATTATTTAACATTTTTTTTTTTTGCCCCTCATCTTAGCAACTAGTCACTCAAGCATAGACGAAATTAACAAAGCCAATCTTCAAAGACCTGAACTAGTCATCTTACCTACATATTATGCAAAAGTATCCTATAAATTAAGATCAAATTATCAAAGAGCAAAGAAAGGAAACCATGACTATAACCTCACACCCGATAAAACAGAATACTTTCTTCAATTTTCAACACTACTGATGACTCCACGCAAATTTATAAAGCTATGAAGTAAACATACTCTCAACAACTTGGATACAATCTTCTTCTTAATTTTTTTTTAAAAAAAAAACTATAAAAATCCCACAAAAGCTTAACCAAAACGTAGAACTTTCAAACAAAAAGCCCTAAAAAAATCCCCAGGAATCAAAAAAGAAAAACAAATACAAACCCTAAAACTAAAACTAAAAAGAAAAAAAAAAGAAAACACAAATCCTTAAAGAGCACAACAGATCTTACAGGCGAGTGACGCGATTATCCTGGTTGCAAGTGATGTGAAACCAAGTACACGGGTTAACAAGAGTCGGATCCCAGCTCTGGAGGACATTATCCGGATCCGATAAGCTCTTTCTTAGTGTGAACAAAGCATCTCCTTCTGAGTTACCATTGACCACTGTCAAAATAAAAGTCAACGCAACAGTTAGACTTGTCCATAGCCATGCCTGTGCAGCCATGGTAGGAGATAGTGGTGATTTTGATTTCAGCTCCTCTGCTCTTCGAGAGAGAGGAATCAAGTTTTTAGGGTTTGGTTGGGAGAGAGAGAGTGTGTGTCTGTGGAAAAGGGAGAATCGGCTTTGGGAATAACAGAGCAAAACATGGGGAATCGGTTTCTTACTTCACTCCTTTCTTCTTTTTTCAATTCACCTTTTACTGTTTTTTTTAATATATATAAAATGAATTTTTAATTTTTACAAAATTAAAATTAAAAAAAAATAAAAGTTATCTATCAATTATGGATTTTATGAGAAAGTAGTAGCGGTTGTTTTTTAAAGTGTTATTTGTTTAAAAATACATTAACATAATATTTTTTTATTTTTAAAAAATTATTTTTTACATCACAGACATCAAAATAATTTTAAAACACAAAAAAAATATTAATTTTAAGCAAACAAAAATAAATAAAAAATTAATTGTTTTTAAAAACGCTTTTAAAATACAAAAACAAACAGACTCTTAATCTATAATTATTTCATTTTGAATCAGAAAGTTTAATAATTATTCTTTGTTTCCAAATAAAATTAGTTAACTTTATTATTAAGGTAATAAAAAAATTATGAGATCTATTTATTATTATTAAATTAATTAAAGATAAATTATTATTTTTTAATATTTTATTATCACAATAAAATAATTAAATTATCCTTAAAAACAAAAAAAAATTAAAGCTTGCATTAAGATTTTTTTGTATTTTTGCTTTTTATCCTTGAAATTAAAACTTTTTTTAACTTGCCTATAAAGGAGTTTTCAACTATTTTTTTTTTGTTATAATCATATTTATTTAAGGGTTATTTAATAATTTAATAAATATAAATATTATTAAAACAAGTCGCTGACACGTGCATTGCACGCATCAACACATAAGTATTAATCGTGCTCTTCGAGCGGTGCATGTTGCATCCCATGGCTGTCAAACGCTAACTTTAAAGGAAACATTTGAATTGTCTTGGTGATCCCTCCATAATGATGCATGTGGTTAATGGACGTTTGATTTGGTGTCAATAATCTTTTTCTTTTATTTTTTATTTTCTCTCTCCTCCTCAATTTTTACACTTGACTCTCTAAATTTTTAAAGCAGCCCTTTAATTATATTTCTTTTAGAATTGGTCTCTTATTTTTATTATTTTTTGTTTTATATGAAATAATTTTTAAAATTAGAATTTTTTAATTTCATCCTCTTTTAATTTTTTATGCTAAATTTGGTTCCTATTCTTTGATTACTATTTATTTTATTTGAGATAATTGTTAAATTGGATTTATTTTTTTTATGATTTCATCCTCCTTTAATATTTTTCCTACCATATTTGATCATCATTCTTTTTATTGCTATTTTTTTACTTTAGTAAATTTTTCTAATTGATATTTCTTTTCTAGTTTCATCATTCAATATTAAATTGGTTGAAAATTGAGATTCTTGATTGAATATAAGTCTAAAATTGAACAGGTTTCGAGTTTGGGAGAGTAATCCAAGTTTAGGATATTTATCTGGTTTTGCTCTTTTTTTGTTTCTTTTTAAAGCTCATGTTTTTTTCAGTTTTATCCTTCAATATTTATTTTGAAAATTACTCGAGTTATATTGGTTCTTTTTATTTATCGTTCTTTGTTGAATTTATCTTTTTAAAGAAATCTTATTTTTTAATTAAATTAAATTAATTGATTAAATATAAGCATCAAATGCTCATTTAATGATATTTTGTTTGATTTGTTTTTCGAGTCTTTACTCTAATGGCTCATGTAACCTTTTTCAATGTCGTCGTACAACCTCTTGCATTGACGTTAGGACCATCTCGTAAGCTCTTTTATAGTGATTGGGCGATGTCTATGACGGAGCAAAAACGAGTCTCCAATGAATTTTTTTTTTCTCCTTTCAAGTATAATATTGGAAGGTTTAAGTTGAAGTGCATATTAAAAAAAGAAGATTTAATACTCAATTGTAAAAATCATATGTTGAATGGTTTTTTTCTTCGGTTAGTAAATCAACTTATTGGTTTTTTTAAGATAGGATATTTTTTGTTACCTCATTTTACCTGAAAAAGATCTTAGTACTTTGAAGTAAAACTTACTATTAGAAGAAATCCATAAATATCTCATGAATCAGATTTTATACTTGATATATCTAAATATAAATTTAAAATAATTATTTAAATTTAACTTGAATCTAATAAGGTATGAATTTTTTTGATACCTCAACCAGCCTGATTGAGTTTCAAGTATTCATAACCCAAACTTAAACTTGAATGCTATAATTTATATCTATTTAGTATATAATTTAATATACATATAATATTTTTAAATTTTAAGGTTATTTATTTATTTTATATCAGTTTCAGGTCGGTTAAACCAATATTCATACTCAGCAAAAAACTAGTTTTTTTGTCTTTGAATTTTACTCGAACCCGATTGAATCGCGATTGGATCTAAAATTTCTTACTCATTCATGTTAGGTTTTGAGTAAAATTGTATCTCTATCCTTATCATATCACAGTATGCATGTTGATTAGGATCATCACTGTCTTTTTCAATATTCATCAACTTCTATTCACTCAACCTATCTGTTCAACAACTTTCTATTGTTAATGAAAGTTGTTGAGTCTCCTCTCAGACAATTGGTCTTTCACTTGTTTGTCCAGCTGCCCGACTGTGTCTAATGTAATTAACTGTTCCATCTTCTTTAAAAAATCTTGAACTCAAATCCTCTCTTGATAACAAAAAAAAATAAAAATCTCTCAGGTTATTACATTGGATACACAAGTGAAGCTGGAGAAATTATTTCTTCATTTTGAGTCAAGGCCAAATTAGATATCTCTTACTCACACTTGGAATATGAAGACTAGGAGTGAGAAAAAAACTGAAAAACTGATTAAACCGAGAAAACCGGAAAAAAAATAATAAAAAAAACCGAACCGTGAAAAAAAACCGATTAAACCGATTAAAATTTTGAAAAAACCGACCGGTTCGGTTTCGGTTTTATAAGCCTGAAATCGAAAAAACCGAACCGAACCCAAACCGAAAAAAAGAAGAAAAAAACCGAGCCAAAACCAGAAAAAATCGAGCCAAACCGGTTTGAACAGGTTTTTGTCCTAAAAAACCGAACCGAATTAAAACCAGTCGGTTGAACCGGTTTCGTTTTTTTAAAAAAAAAAATTGATTTGATTACTGTTTTTTTAATAAAAATCAAACCAAATTAAAAATAACCACCCCTAATAAACATCAGCTTATTCTGCCATTTTGGTTCATGTCAAGCTCTAACATCCTCGAGATTGATCTTGTACTATTCCAACGTATTTTAAAGCATGCCCAGTTGTTCATGTATGCATTTTGCACAATGCGACTTGAAGCATCACAAATCATAAGTTCAAGGCAGAAAAATCAAGCTATTACAAGACCCAAATAAGTGCCAAAAAGGACAAAACTACTGGTACTAGGCCAAAAATGAAAATATAATAACAATTTTATAAATAATTAAAGCTTCTTTATTAATTTTGGTTGGTGAGTGTCATTGAGAATATAAATTGTTATATAATTTATAGTTTTTTTAATAAAACAAAATGAAACAACTAATAAGAAGGTTACTCAAAGTCTTCCAGCAATTCGGGAGAATAGAAAGAAAGCAATTCATGGTATATTAATGTTCAATATAAAAATATATTAATTTAGTAAATTAGTGTATATAATATTTTAATTTAGTTAAAATTCTCCAAACACCAAAAAATAATTATATTTCTATAACATTACATTTAAAACATTTATATTATATGAATAGTTACATTTTCAAAAATAAACTATATATAAATATATAATATAATATTTTTTTTCTTCCATTATATTTTTTATATCCCATTCTTTTTTTATAAGTAGTTAAATATGTACATTTATTGTTCTATATATATTAGATAAATTTGGAAAAAAAAACATTTTACAGCTCATTTTTATTGCATAACCAAACATTAAAAATATTTTCTAATTTATTTTTTTATAATATTGTAAAATATCAAAAAATAATTAACTATTCAAAAATGAAATTATTTATAAAAAAAATCCTAAATATCCTATAACATTTTGTGTGCACGTTAAATCACTAACTAGATCTTAGTTACATAAGGCTGAAGTCAATGACTACCTTTATAGAAATTGAAGAGAGAGTGCTTTGATTCATTTAGAGTGGTGAGTAGGTGACATCTCTTCCTCGGGTTTTTTCTTTAGGGGTTTTGCTTTGCATTTACTCTTCAAATCTTTTAGGTAGTTTTCTTTAGAGGAAAACGTCTCTAATTCTCTCATTTTTCATTGTCTGGGCATAGTTTTGAGGTTGACTCTTTGTTGATGTAGTTTGTAAATAAATAAAAAAGAAAAATATGTTTATTCCATATTAAAAAGAAATATTCTATCCTAAGTGTTTATAATTGTGAGTTTTTATTAAGTAGTAAATTATGTGAAAGCCATGGTGGATGAGCTCTTCTAATGGGCTTCACAATGCTATTATATGGATATTTATAATATCAAAAGATGACACTTAAGACTTATTTGTGACTGTTGGGATAAAATCTATTCAGTTTAACTTAAATTATAATTGTTTCATTAACAGTCATAATACAGACATAATGTTTCAAGTCTAATAAACATGTTACTACACGAAGAAGAAATATATATATAAAAAAAACATATTTTCTTTCATTTGTCTTCTTTTCTCATTCTTTTAAAGGCTTATAGAGTTTAGTTTAATCTTGAAGGTGTTGTCTCTGTGTGGAACAAATAAACACCTTAAAAACAGTGTTTTCACGTCTCTAAGCCAATTCTTTATTTGTCCCCATATTAAAAAATTTATTTACAATTTTAAGGTGTTTATCTAATGGAGACAAATTTGAATTCAAGCGTTAGGGTTACTAAGGATGTCAAAATTCAACTAGATTGTTTTAATGGTACGAAATACACAAGGTGGATGGACAAGATGATGTTCCTACTTACTTTATTATAATTTACTATATTCTTAACCCAAATCTGCATGCACTACCTAAATCACAAGAAGATGAATCTACTGCTATTAAGACTGAAGGACTGAAACGTGAGGAAGATTAAGTATTTTGTCAAGGGCATGTTTTGAATACTCTGACTAGTCGACTTTATGATATCTTCTCCAAATTAAAGTCACCAAAAGAAATTTAGACTGCCTTAGAGACACACTACAAGTAGGAAAAATCTGGTTCTAATCGTTTTCTTGCTTTAAGATTTTCTGAGTATGAGATTACTAACATCAAGCCAATCATGGATCAAGTCTATGAAATTCAAATGTTGATATCAAAACTTAATGATTTGGATATCAAAGTTCCTGATTCACTTTAAGTACGGGTTGTTTATCAAAACTTCCTCAATCGTAGAATGAATATAGAAAGAAGATGTTGCATTCAACAAACAATAATACCTTTGAATAGTTTCAAACACACTTGTAAATTGAGGTTCAATCTCATATGCGTGAATTGCAAGCAATAAATTCTAAAGTGAATTTGATTAGTGAAACTGGTTTGACAATGACTCAAAACAATATGAAAGTATAAAAGAAAACAAACAAATTTAAGAAGAAACATAACACTAATAAGAAGCAACATGATACTAACAAGAGGCATATGGTTTGTTTCTATTGTAGAAATAAATGACACTACATAAAAGAGTGCAGATTCAAGAATTTCAACAAGAAAGGTAGTTCTTTCAAAGTGAGTATGAATGAAAAAGACAGAGTCAAGGAGTTAGTTGCCATGGTTTCGAACATTCAAATTGGAGTGATTACTGAGTTAAATATGACAACCAGTGCTGTGAAGACTTCAAATTGGTGGTTGGATTCTAGTGCAACATTTCATATTTGCAAAAACAAAGCATGATTCAAGACTTATGAAGAATTAAAAAAACCTTAAAAGGTCTTGATGGAACCATAATTCTGCCAAAGTTTTGGGAAAATAAACTATTAAATTGTACTTTACTTTTGGAGAAAATTTGTCTTTAGTCAATATGTTTCATGTTCCTAAGATTAAAAAACAACCTTGTATTTGCTAGTCTTTTGAGCAAGAAAGGGTTCAAGATTGTTTTAGAGTTTGATATGGTTATTGTAACAAAGAGTGGGATGTTTGTGGGAAATGGTTATTCTTGTTGTCATAACCTGTTTTTGGGTTTCCCCTTTAAATTTACCTTTTTCTTTTCAAAATAAAAATAAAAAACAAAAGCAATAATAACAAGAAGACTAGCAACTTGGAAAAAGTAGGTCAAGGAAGGTTTAAGATATATAGAAGAACAAGCTAAAATTTTGGATGAAATTATGAACTTAATCATACCCCACTATACCCAAGACTAAAAAAACAATATAGATTCAATGTCAAATTAAATTATTATTGGACGGATTTGCATAAAAATTAATTTTAGGAACTTAATTAGATGTTTAATAGGCCGATTTAATTTTATCATGGGCCAAATTAAAAGTTTAATTATGTTTAAGAAATAATCTGGGTCAAATTAAAAGATTTAATTAGATGTAAGGACTTAATTACACTTTTAACTGGTCAAATTAATTTTATTAGGGATTTTTTTTATGAAAATAAGTTCGGGAGCCCAATTTGGGCTTAATTGAGAATATTAGAATTTTGGAGGACTAAACTTAATTTTTTTATGAAGTCAATTGATTGAAATCAGAGATAAAATTGCAAGAAAATCAAAGTTTAGGGTCAATTAATGGTTAAATTAAAGAGATTCATAATCAATGACTTTTTTGAAAAAGACACTAAACTTTAGAGATCAATTTGTTTGAAAACAAGGGTGAAATTGAAAGTTTAATGATCAATTAAGGATCAATTTGTATAAACCCAAAACAAAGGACCAAAATAAAAAAAAAAGACGTTGGAATTCAGGGTTGGTATTGGAGTTCGGCAATGGTAAAATTGTATAAAATTAAAAGTTCGAGGTCAATTAGGGATGCAATTAAAAGAAATCAAAAGTCGAAGGACTAATTTGAACTTTAGTCAAATCCCTAATAAAAATCTTAAGAAAATCAAAACGACATCATTTCACTTAAATGAAACGGTGCGTTTTGACCAAAACGGTTTGTTTCGGTATAAAAAGATGTTTTGACTAGCACAAGAACAAAAAAAAAAAGAGAGAGATGGTAGACGACTTGTCGTCTGGCTATTGTTTATCATCTTAAAACCTTTAATACCAGAAAGGCTACTCGGGTGGCTATTTGTTTAGAGTATTTAATGCTACATCTCTCCATCAAATCGGACAAACCATAAACCACTATGATGACTTAACATTGTACTACACTCCAGCGTAATTCTTGCATGTTGATTTCCCTTACAACAGTCGCGACGCCGCCCCAAAAAGACTAACCCAATCAGCGTTTAGCAGCCAAATTTAACAGCTCATGATGACTATTTGAGCTAACGATTGAGATCCTTCCTAGTTGAATCAAGGGCTAAGAATGGTCCCTAATAAAGACAAGATGTCCCTCTTTCACCCCTATAAAAAAGAGTGGATTTCAAGCATTGAGGAGCAAGAAAAACGGGTGTGAAATGAGCAAAAAAACCAGTTTTCTTTTTGTATTTTTGTCTACCAGCCCTTCTCTTCTCTCTCTCCTCCGTGGTTTCAGCCACTACACCAGTCTTCTTCATCGATTGTCGTGTACCTCATTTTACTGCCCATCCTCTTTACCTCTTCCCTGAACAACCATGCCACTGTAAGACTCTTCTTCTTGCTCCAGATAATAATCTTCAACAGCGGTGTCAGGAGCAACTCTAGCAATGCCTTAGCCACGTCGGTGAACTAGCAACGACAACTACATACCCTCCACGCTAGTTAATCTTCTTCTCTCTTCCCTCTTCCACCCCTTGCAAACCTTATCTCATCCACTGCATGCAGAACATAAATTCACATTCTGCAGTAGTGGAAATAATTAGCATGGTCACTGGGCTAGGCTAGTGACCGTGCAACATGGATGGGCCGGACCTGTTTTAGCCTAACACATTAAAAAAGAGAGAAGAAAGGGTTGTTGGGCTTGCAGTGGCCCAACCCAATCTGACCAAGCTAGACTTGGCCCTTGGGCTGGATCCAACCCAGATAAAAAAAATTCCAAAGACCATTTTAAAATTATTTATGAGTTCGTTGCTCTTTTTTCTAACAATTTTGTCTAATATTAGGCCGTAAACTTACACTGTAAGATACATACACAATATTAAAATATCTGATGTTTCAAAAAAAAACAAAAAAAACCCAAAAATTATTTATTAAAAAAAAAGATACTTTGTTTTCGTGCATACGGCCAAATCCTAAAGGTTTTTTATGTATATTACCTAAAAAGATAAAATCATATTTTTATCATATTTTAAATGTGAAATGGATATCGTGACCGATTTATGATCATCCATTATGGTTTGGCTAAAATACCAAAAATCCCATAATAATTAGTTTATTATTCAGAATGTTAGGAATTAACTATATCTAAGAAATAAACACAATGTTAAATATGGACCTTAGAATAGTTAGAACTTAATCCAATAAGATAGAAACTTCCTCATTAAGGGAGATTTGTCTGAAACCGTAGACAAGATCAACGGATAGAAACATGACCTGGAAAAACTATAAACAAGCAATGCAACCTCCTTTAAGTAGAGTGTACTAGGGATGATGTGTCTTTTCCTTGCACAACTAGTCCCCATACCCAAACTCTCGCAGGTCATTTGGTTTCTTAATAACCATAATACTAGATGGCGACTCTTGAACCCCAAAATCATAAATTTATGATTAAACCCAACGCTTCTTTACCTTCCAAGAGGCAGTTTCTCCATTCGACGTCATGCACATCATGACACTTGTAATGGCATTTTTAAGTTTAGTACTAATGAAATCAATGTTATTTCTGCTTATATGGTTGAATCTACTTCTTTTCTTTAGCATCCTTCATTATAACATCTAAATTATAAATATTTGAAATATATGTGTAAGCATGGTTATATTTTACATCAACATGATAATAATGACAAATGTGAAGTATGTATTCAAACAAAGATGACAAAAAAGGCATTTTCCTAAAGTTGAAAGAAATTCTCAATTACTTGAGTTAGTCCATTATGATATATATGAAATAAATGATATGTTAAAAAGGGGTGGGAGAAGATATTTCATAACTTTCATTGATGATTATTCTCGTTTTACCCATGTTCACTTGTTAAGAACTAAAAATGACGCCTTCGAAAAATTTAAAGAATTCAAGAAAATGGTAGAAAATCAAAAGGAAAAGAAAATTAAAATTCTTAGAAGTGATATAGGTGGAGAATACTTTTCTAGAGAGTTTTCTATATTTTTATGATAATATTCTAAATCAAAATATTCTTGGTAAATGCATAATAATTACACTGAGAAACTAGTAACTAGAAGGTTAAGTCAAACCACTTATGACTTTTTTAATATTTGGGGGATCATGACAGATTACTAAACAATATATTTAATCTTCAATTATAAATCAATCAATTATTAAATTGATAATAAAATAATTTTTTAATCTTACTTTATTTAGATGATGATATATATTTGGACTAACTTATTAGAGAATCTAATGGGTCACACACATAAGAACCATTGGTTGAAAATTAAAATGAAATGATTAATTAAGTATGACTTGATTGTAAATAAATTTTAGAAATTGAGGATTAGAATATAGTTAATACAATGAATTATAATTCTAGACCTAGAAACAATCAAGTAAGGACTTGATTGAATAAATTTTTAAAATTAGCCTAAAATAATATTTGTGATATTATTTAAGGGGGAAATTGATATTTTGATATTTATAGGTACAACCAAACCTTGAAACAATTATTTAAAGCAAAAAAGAATATATGGTCTTTAGGTGATCTTCATATAAATCCTAAACAACTTTAGATATGTCTAGTAGGATCCTTAGGACTCCTAAAAAAATTAAATTTATCATTTTCGTTGCTTGTATGTGTTTCATGAAACCCAAGAAAAACAACAATATAGGCACCACACCAAACACCAATAGCGAGATCTATGGAAACTATAAAGATTGAGGTTGTTGGAATAGCTAAATTAGAGATAAAAGACAAGAATGAGAGCTTGGTTAGTTGGGGTGGGTGAGGCTGAGCGGCGAGTTATGAGAGAGAAAAGAAAATAATTAAAGAGTACTATTTATATCAAATACTTTTTAGGGTTACATTATTGATTATAGTGGGCTGGTTTGATTGGGTTGAGCAGGTTTTAAACATCCTGACCTGTCACCCGACCCGTGATATCTATTTATTAAGTTTTTTGACCACTTATAATTTGTAATATCAACGTTAACCAACTTTGATGGGTTGATTGAGGTTGGATAATACAAATTTTACAAATACCCTGGTTTTTTTAACACCCCTAATGCAAACCTGTAGTTTGAATGAGCATGGCAGCATTTAAAATGGCAATAAGGCAGGCAACTGCAACTTTTAAATCCTTCTCGAGAGTTATCAACAAGATGTAACCAATTTTCTACCGTAACTGAACTCAATTATAGTGTTTATTTTGAATTTAATTAATAAATAAATTGTAATCACATGTTTGGAAGAAGAGATATAATTCAATTCATTTTGTTTTATATGTTACCCATGCCATCTTCATCTTGTTTCTTCAAACAATCTCTAAAAAAGAGAGATGAATAGACGAGTAATTTGGGAGGTTAGTTTTAATATTAATTTTTTTCTCTTTAGTGTAGTAAATTAAAGAAGTTGATCTCTGATTTACTGTTATATCATACTAAATATAAGATTTCATTAAAACCTCCTAATTAATTCAATTTAAGATGTTCTAAGCGTGTTGTAAACTTACTTACACAATGCTTAATCTCCCATTTTGGAAGAGGTATAACTTGTTATATGTGGAAGTAAATAAACATTACTTCATCTTAAGGTTCGATAAAGCATATGCTCTAAATCTGACTTTTATTTCAAGAATCTAGCGGTTATATCCAATGGAAAATTGAAATTACCAATTCTTGGGATTTTTTATTTAAAAAATAGCATAATAAGTTAAAATATTGACAGAATAGCACAGTTTGAAAAATAATTGGTAAAACAGCACACTTTCAACCTATTCCGATTCTAAATCGCAACAACTTACCCTATCGTAAAATTAAACAGCATCCTCCCTTCTTAATATCATGTTTTGTAAAGAAGTCATGTTTTGTAAATACAACATTTACTTAACATCATGTTTCTCAATCACAATTTCTTACATATGTCATGTTTTGGAATTGCAATAAGCATAAACTATATTATTTCACTAAATGCTTTTACATTTATGTTATTTTGTTAAAATTTTAAATTTTATATGCTAATAATCTAAAATAGCTTATTTTGTTGTTGGGTGGCTATACCTAGTTTCTCTCGTGATAGGGTGTTGGCTAACTTGACTATTTTTTTATGCTTACTTGTGTGTTTCTCACAAGGCTATGGTGAAAGAATCCTTTCTTCCATGCATGTTATGTTGTTTGTTGGAGTAAATTATAAATTAGTCTATCTAGTTTTACAAAAACAAAAAAAATAGTCTTTCTAGTTTCAAAAATGAATTGATTATTTTTTTATTTGTGTTGACTATGTTTAATTTATTGTTTTTATTTTAAAAATTGTTTTTTTCTCTAATCAATTTTTCATATTTATTTTATCTCTTTTTCATTTTTCTATTTTTAAAATAAAGAATATTAAAGAAGAATATTAAATGGAAAGAAAATTAGTTCTCAAACTTGAGGAGTCAATTTAAAATTTAATGTGTGTTTGACATTATAATAATCGTTATTATAATTAAAACATAGATATTAACAAGTAGCAGCAACCAAAAAAGAAATTGAGAACAAAATTAGATGATCCCTACATTATAGATTCAAAACTTGCTGCTGAAAACATCAAGTTCTTTTTAAGACTAAACATATGGAAATGAGATATTCTCATTGATATAGTTCCTAGGGTACAATTTCTTTGCTTATTGATGGACTAGGATTTATCAATATTTTTTAAAAATAATTTTATGTTATTCCAAACCCATTTTAACGATGGTCCATGTCTTGAAGGGTCCCAAAATAGGTTTGGGTTTAGGCTGCGCACATGGGCCCAATGGCGCTATTCGTGTGGCTTGGCCCCTTGAGGCCCATGTAGTGTGTATAGGCCCAAATGCTAGGTGCGCAGCCTAGCACCCCATGGGCCTAAGATGTGTACCCGGTCTTTTAGGCCTTGACAAGTAGTCCGAGCCTAGTCTTTTGAGCCCAGAATTGTGGCTTGAACCCAATGTCTTTCCTTTGTGATTTTTTATTGACTCGGACTTTTTAGCCTAAATCTGATTTTATCTTCACCTTAAGGTGTACAAAAGTCTCTCATAGCTTATCACATTTGTATCTCATTAATACAAGTATAAGAGATATTTATCCCTCTTTAATATTTATGTCATAGATATTTGTTTTTCATTAATATTTGTTTAAGAGATATTTATCTCTTATTAATGTAAATATAATAAATTTTTATTCATTAATGTTACTAGGGTGAAATGAATTTTCTGCCCCCTCATTCAAGCAAAAAAAACAAAATTCAAGAAGTATAAATACTTCTTAAACCACCCAATAAAGAGTTGATAATTTTTCTACTCAACAAACACACACACACACACCATTTTCTTTTCTCTTACAGAACATTTATTACATGCCAAAACAAGAACAAACAATCTTGTTCTTGAAGTTTAATACTCTTTTATATATTTATCATACTCTTTTTATAAAAGTATTGATTTAAGCATCTGAGAATCCTGAAATCCGTCAAAAGGACTGTTTTGTAGGTACTATGCTTCCTACATCAAGCTCCCATCTTCCTTAACTATGGAGAATTGATTAAATAGCAAGAACACTTGATTAAACCTATTATCCAACCACCAAAATACATTGTTCCTAAGTATCTTTGATTTTAGAACATCATCACTTATGTTGCAAGTTTTCGAAAGCATTGAAACAATTTCATAGGCAAACCACAAATAATCATTTAATTAATTTTGATCTCAACAAAAATTTTGTTGGAGTTTGATTTTTCAGTCCCCTACTATTAGCTCTTAATTGGGCCTTGGCCTAACTAAAGTCACACCTCCTATATCATTATAGTATCTCTACAAGATTAAGAGGGTGTTTGGCAGTGCGGCAAAAATATTGTTTGCCCAAAATTTGAATTAGTTTTTGCTTAATATTAATTTTTTTTTGTGTTTCTAGATCGTTTTGATGTGCTGATGTCAAGAATAAATTTTAAAAAATAAAAAATTATTATTTTAATGTATTTTTAAGCAAAAAACACTTTGAAACGCAACCTTAACCACACTCCTAAACATGCCTTAAATGTGTGTTTGAGATGAGTTTGGGTTTGTTTGGTGGGGTCCACATACAAAAGGGTCAAAAAACATGTATTTATAACTTTTAGTGAGGTGTGGGTTGTGAAAGGAGTTGTACCTCCAAAAAAACTCAAACTTACATCATCTTACCACCCCATCCTTTGTTACAAATTCAGTAATTTTCTTCTTCATATTTGTCCACTAATAGTACTCCTTAAGGTCTCGGTATATTTTAATACTACCATAGTGCACTATCAACCTGAACTCATGAGCTTTTTTCAGTACTTCACCCCTAAGCATGGGATTATTAGGCATGCAAACTTGTTTGCCAAAAACCACTAACCCATCAGTGTAACACCCTCGCTAACATTATTAACATTTCTATTTTGTACTTAATTTCCATAATTTATTTTTCAATAATACATTTTGGAACAGGAGTTTACATTGACATGGTAAATTGATTCAGGATTTAGTCGACTCGAAATCTAGATCGGTCCGTGTTGAAGATAAAATAGAAAAAAAGAAAAACTTGACTTACTTGGTAAAAAATCCAAGTTAGGTTGTTGACCAAGCCTTGACTTGATCAAAATTTAGCTTTTAACCTATTGATTTTAAAAAACAATTAGTTAAAACATAAAAAATTATTGTATATAACTCATAACCGGATCAAGTTTTAAAACTATATTTTGTATACGGTAAAACTAGTTGTTTTTGGTAGTTTGATGGTAAAATATTGTTGCTTTGAAACATCATTTTATTTCACATTAAGATAGTGTTTGACATTGTAGAAGCGATTGTTTTTTAAAATATTTTTTATTTGAAAATATATTAGAATAATATTTTTTTAGTTTTAAATTTATTTTTATATCAGCATATCAAAACAATTCAAAAACACTAAAATAATTAATCTAAAATAAAAAATCAAAATTTTAAAAAGTACAGCACAAACCATTTCTAGAAAAAATTGTGAAAGTCAAGCATTATCACAAGTGAGAAATAAAAAGAAAAGAAAAGAAAAAAGAAGTTGTTTCATTACTAGTGGTCTTCATCCTTTTCTTATCTTCATTTATTTATTTAATTTTGAAATGGGAAAAAACGGAGTTCCATTACTAATAGAACTATCTATTACTTACTTATTGTTAAAGAAAAGAAATATGTGGGCATACTTGGCTGACTTCTATCAATGCAATGATAGATGAACTGTTCATTAATATCGAAAGCTATCAAAATTTTAATTAATAATCTCATAATGATTGATTGATTGATAATTAATATAAGTAAAGATTAGGTGGGTCCTCCCTCTTTCATGCCTTTTATATAAAACCTTATGAGCAAAAATACGAACACTCCCTCTCTGTGTGAAAGAACAGTGAAGAGGAAGAAAAGCTGGATTTTATTTTATTGTTTTTAAGAAAAGAGAGAGATATTTATTTTGAAGCTCTCCTATATTTCCTCGTTTTAAGCCATCTAATTTGTCTAAATAAATTGGGCTTCTTTTTCTTTCACTCTTTTCTTTCTTTAAACCCATTTTGCTACTTCACTCTGTTTATTTCAAGAAAAAGAAACAAAATCCTCTTCTGTTTTCAGCCTCCAGACTTGGTTTAGATGTGTGGTAGAGTTTTATGGTATGGGTTTTGCTTTAATGGATCTGGGTATTGTGTACTTTCATGTTTTGTTTTTACTGTTTTGATTGCTTCTTTCTCTAAATGTAGAGCTGTAATTCCAGGGTTTATTGAGTTTGATTAAATCCTGTTATTTCTAGCTCCCATTTCTGTCCCTTTTGATTTTAAGTTCTAACCCTTTTGTTTTGTTGTTGAACTGTGATCCCATCATTTTTGTTACGATTTCAGCATTAATTACTTTACAAGAAATCTTTTGAGTTTTAAAGAATTTTCTTAGTTTTATTTGTGTTATCAGATTGTGGTTTGTTTCTCCTCAAAATTTTTTTTAACAGTTTTAAGGTTTTTATTTTTTATTTTTTCATAGTTACATTTAAGTTTTAGACTAGATGGTTTTGCGGTGTTAGATTTTGCGAGATCATAGGGTATTAGTAGGATTGATGAGTGTCTGATCCTTAAACCTTGTCAACCTTCACCTGAGTGCAGGTAAAAGAGCTCTCAACCATATGCCATTTTTTACTTTCTTTTTTTTATCTGTTTGTGGTAATACTATTCAAGTCTTTTTTTATTTGTTTGTGGTAATAATGTGAATAGCCAATTAAAGGATAGATATGTTGAAGTAGTCTAAATAAGTGAGCTTTGAGCTGTAATGGACTAGGAATTTTCTGTAAATTGAATAGGGTGAAACGGGTGGCCAAATGTATTAATTCCACTCCTCAAGAAACGAGGGTTTCGTGTAGAGAATCTTCGCAAAGTTGTCTTATTAGTGTAGTCAACAATATCTCATAGGCTCGGATTAAAGTTTTTTGGTTTTGACTGAAAGTGTTTCGTAATCTGCAAAAAGTTGCTTGGATTGCATGTACATGTAATTGTGTTGAATCAAGGTTATCAATAAATGTTTTTTAGTGTACATTATTGTCTGTACTTCACCTTATGTTTTATCCTCTACGTTGCGTCCAAAAACAGCAATTTATTATCCTCTTTGATTCGCTCTTTATGGTAGTTACCTTTTTCTGATTTGAAATGACCTGTTTTGAGCTTTTTTTAAATCGTCATTGTTCATCTGTTCAGACATATTCATGAGATGAGCAGCATGATGAATGGGAGCGAGGACAGTAAGAGATCGAAGGATTGTCGAGATTCACCTGCAGCTGATGAAGCTAATGGTGGGGAGATGATGGGTGGAATGATCCCTTTGAAAAAAGGCCCATGGACCTCTGCAGAAGATGCTATTTTGATAGACTATGTCAAGATGCATGGAGAGGGGAATTGGAATGCTGTCCAGAAGCACTCAGGGCTCTTCCGATGTGGAAAAAGCTGCCGTCTGCGATGGGCGAATCATCTACGACCGGATCTGAAGAAGGGTGCGTTCACTCCAGAGGAAGAGAACCGCATCATTGAACTCCATGCTACAATGGGAAATAAATGGGCTCGAATGGCTGCAGAGGTTGGTAACCCTATTCCTGATTTGAAGATTTTTCTAATAAATGTGTGATCACTTCAATTTTTTTTTAAATTATGTCATGTGAATGGTATTGGTATGTCTAACTTCGTTCATGGAACATAGCAATGGTCTGATGTTGGATTTTTTTGAATGTGCACTGTATAGCAAATCTAAAAATCAAGTGACATGGATATGGAAATGATAGGAACAGATATACTTACAAACATGTGTGTGTGTGTGTGTGTGTGTCTGTGTATGCAAACACTTGTTCATAGTCCAAAACACACCCTCGTACTTGATAGATATGCTGGGCTTTTATTGTGAATATAGTTGATTGCATGCATGATTTGATGGAACACCTTGTCTGTCTTTTTCCTCTTTCCATCTGTGTGTGTGTGTGTGCATCCGCGTGCATGCGCAGTGCATATGCATACATGATATAGGATGAGAAGAAACTGGAAGAGAGAGGAGGAATAGGGAGGAGAGGAGAAAAGAAAAGAAAAGGTGTGTACAAATTCAGAAAGTAACACTAGAGGTATGAAAACTTGATAAAAGCTCTTCATTTGTTATCAATTATAAAAAGGCTTCCTCAAAGGAGTGATAAATTTTCTTTTGTAGGCCTCAAGAAACCCTTCATAATCCTTAAAAAAAATAAGGAGTATAAAAAGAGATTACTTATGTTAAAGAATAGCTAGGAAATAGAAGAAAATCAAATCAACTATTCTATAGGAAATAGAATTAAATACTTAAATAAGAAACAAAATAAAAGCATAAAATTCTAAATTAACCTTCAATCATTATCACTTCTTTGGAATGAGATGAGAATGTGTACCAACAAATATGAGGAACAGGTTAATATGGGCATAGTGATTTAACACAAATTTTGGTAGTCAGACAGATATTCTATCAATCTTTTCTTTTTCTAAGACATTTGAGTTACAATATCCAAAGATTTCCTTTTTTTCTTCAATTTAATGTTTGTTTCGTTAGGCTAAATGATTCAGTCTAATTAGTTTTGGAGATATATGCAGAGTTCGTAGTTTGTTGAGAATCAACACCAAATCCAAAAAACATTAGTGATAAAAAAAGGGAGAGTAACTTCACTAGAAAAACTGTTTAATTTGTCTTACAAAACTAGAGACTAATTTATAATTTATTCACTCAAGAGTTAGAGACTCGGTATGCTAAAACACCTTGGTGTCTGAAATAGATTGGAATCTTTGTATTAATTGAGCAGTTTCTTTCTTTCTTTTTTTGGCATTTGTATTTTCCTTGTTCACCAGGTGATTTTATTAGTTACAGTGTTAAAAGATTTCCCTTTTTTTTTCCAATTTAATACATGTTTCATTAGGCTAAATGATTCACTCTGATTAGTTTTGGAGATATCTGTAGAGTTCGTAGTTTGTCGAGGATCAACACTGAGTCCAAAAAAAACTTAGTGATTAAAAAAAGGGAGAGTAATTTTGCTTGTTTTATATTTTGCCTGAGCATCTTCCATTTTCAAAAATATTATTGGTTTTACCTCATTTATTAATCTTAAAAAAATCATGTTGCCATCTCAGGGATTCATATTTTTCTGATGTTTTTCATCCCAAGAGCTGCATTATTTTTGGTTTAGTGTCTTATAAAGTAACTTATGTTTTGATTTTGATTTTTTTATTTTTTGCAGAAGTATTAGAAAAGCTGTTTGTTGAATACATGCTCTTTGAGTCTTAGAAATAAGCTTAAAAAAAAATCAAAACCTACATGTCAATCCACATCATATTACATGCATGGAAATATCCTGCTACATGGTAAACTACAAGATTGTCTTCTGGTATATATGTTACGTTGCTTATCCATTGCCATCAATTAACTTCATCTTTTAGGACATTATTTTCTTTTGAAAGAGATGTAGCAGAGCCTTGCTTTTCATTCTGCCTTCATAATTACCTCTTAGGCTCAGTTTGGGTTTCAGGACAAGAATCGCCTTTTATGTGCTATGATTAAACTACATAATGGCGTCTCTCTCTTTTTTGTAACTTTTCCCACACGAAATTACAATTTGATAATTCAATTTATGCTTGAGTTTTTGTTTTTGTTTCTGTTTCTGTTAATTTCTCTGCTAATGATGCCCACTCGGAATGTGATTGGCTGATAGCGTATTTCATAGCATGTTTAGCAAACTCTTATACAGGGCAGCATTTAGGCAACCATGGGAGACATGATACAAGTTCCTTCTCTAATATTTTCTTCAATACAAACAAACATAATCTCAAGCTCCAAGCTTTATTTTCTGTATTATGCTGCCATTTTTATGTGTTTATGATTTTCTTCCCCTTGCAGTTGCCTGGACGGACAGATAATGAGATAAAGAACTACTGGAATACTAGAATAAAGAGACTGCAACGTATTGGCTTGCCAATTTATCCTCCTGATGTTTGTCTGCAATTATACAAGACGATTCAAGATGGTCAAAATATGGGCACATTGCAAACAGGGGACACATATGATCCTGATCTGATGCAGACTGACCATTTTAAGATTCCAGAAGTGGAATTCAAAAACCTGGAACTCAGTCGAGATGTCCTATCTTATTCATCGGTTCTTTTTGATACTTCTCCAAGCAGCATGCTGAAACAAGGTGTAGGTTCTTCCTATGGTAATGCTCTTGTGTTCCCAACAATTCATCCTGCCAAACGCCTTAGAGAGTCACAGACCATATTCACTGGTCTTGATGGTTGTGTCAGCAGGGGAATGCCAGTGTTCGATCAATTGACAGATTATCCTTGTGGAAAGATTATAGAGCACTCTGGGTTATCTTCCCCCTATGATCCTGATTTGAGCACCTATGACCAGCCATCATGGGATGTTCTTCCTGGCAGTCATGCCATATTAAATGACAACTCTTCTTCTTCTAATGTTCCCATATGTGGGACCATGAAGTTAGAGCTCCCTTCACTCCAATATTCAGAATCTCAACAAGATAGTTGGGGCACACCAACTTCCCCGCTGCCTTCGCTTGAGTCTGTTGATACTTTAATTCAGTCTCCTCCAACCAAGGAGATGCGGTCAGATGGTCAGTCACCACGAAGTAGTGGTCTCTTGGAGGCAGTACTTTATGAATCACGAACTCTGAAAAACTCAAAGAAATGTTCTGGCCACCCAACTTCAGATGTTTCTGTCGCGTTTGGTGGAGTACATGTTTCACCCTTGAATACCTCTGCAACAGAATGGGAAGTATATGCTGATCTTAACTCTCCCTCAGGTCATTCAGCTTCCTCATTATTTAGCGAGTGTACTCCTGTCAGTGGAAGCTCCCCAGATGGACGAGGTGAGACTATTTAAGATCACATGAACTTTTTGGGATTTCCAGTGTTACTAATGAGCTTTTACTCGTGTTTCGTGTAGCATATAATGTTGAGCCCGAGCCAGTTGATCAGGATTTGATCCCATATGTTGAGGCGAGAAAAGCTCCCAATCAGACAGATTGCAACAGGCCAGATTTTTTGCTTGGCTCAGCCTGGTTTGCGCCTAGCAATAACTGCCACAAGGACCAGTTTTTTCAGACTGAAGATGTGGTGGCGGTTCTTGGTGGAGATCAACCATGAACAGTGAGTACTAGCAAACGTGTTCTATGAGTTTGTAACTGCGGCTGGGAAATTTGACACTCCAGTAACCTCCTTTATAACCTTCCTGGTGTTTTGCTTGCGCGTTTGGGGCTCATCTTAGGTGACCAAGACATGAAATATTATCCTCCCACTGCCATATGAATGGAACATCCCTTCTTCCATTATCAACTGCAGTTCTGATGTCAAACTTTTATCTTCATCAATTCGATCAGTATTATTCACCTGTGGGTTTTTTTATTCTTTTTTTGTTTTTTTGGTATTTATTTCTATGCTCAGTGCTCTTTATATATGAATTGAGATTCATTAAAAACAAGCACATCCTATAATCAATTTGAAAACTACATAGCAATGCTTCAAGTGCATCAATCTTGGGTTTAATTTGCCGAAATATATGTATAAAAGTTTTTAGTTATATTAAAAAAGAAAACAAAAGAAATAAAAATCGGTTAGCAACTCCAGGATGGCTTCTTCTCCTCTATGTCATAGAAATTGAAACCCAAAAAAAGCCATCTTTTTATTCAATGAAAATTTCGTTTCTTTTAATTTTTTTAATATATATTATTATTATTATTGTATTATATTGCAAACTCTGCAAGGATCAATCCAGGAAGAATATAAATATAATGTTACTTTATAATTGAATTTTAATTTATTACAAACCACCATAATCATCCGTGTGTTTTTATCAATTTAGCAAATTAGCCCTTGCAAAACAGATTTGGTCAAGATTTACTATTTGCTTGCAAATTTAGTCAATTAAACCCCATTGGACATAATTGCATTGAGATGCTAGATTAATACCAATTAAAAATTTTAAGAAATAAATAAATTCAAGAAAATAAGAATTAAAAAAAATGCTTATGGAATAAAAGAAAAACAATTATTAAGTTAAAATAACTTTCAAGGAATATTTCAAAGAAATACTTAATCAATAACATTTTTTAAAATTTGCAAGAAAATTAATTTTTAAAAACAATAACTTTTGATATTTTTTAAGAATTAAAAAATATATCCTTTAAATAAATATTAGGGAATACTTAGCCATTAAAATGTTCAAAAATGTTCAAGAAATAAAAATTTGTAATAATTGTTTTCTTAAAATTATGAACTTTTTTCCAAAAAATTAATGGTCGATAATTTTCAATATTCGTAAAAGAAATTTATTTCTTGAATTTTTGAAATTCTTAAATGTTGAGCAATTAAAACTTTTTCATAATATTTCTGATTTTTTTAATTTGTTAAACATTTTTTATTAGTTTGAGAATTTTCAAAAATTCTAATATGTGCATTTGGATTTTTTTCCCTTAAATTTTTGTGTTTTTTCATTTCTTAAACATTTTAAAAAAAATTATTTGGTATTCTTCTTGCAATTAAATTTAATCTAGTCCAATTGGGTTTAATTGACTAAATTTTACAAATACATGATAGATTCTAACCAAATCTGTTTTACTTGAGTTGATTTGTCAAAATGATACAAACCCATGCGTGATTCTGGAGGGTCTTTTCTCATGAATATTAAATATAAGTGCAAGAGTTTGCTGAATATTTTGTAAAATATTTTTTATTTAAAAAGATATCATATATTTTAAAGTGTTTTTAAATCATTTTTATATATTAATATAAAAAATAAAATACTATTTTGATAAAGCAAATCATCATAAGCAGCCATGTCTCTGTCTATATGTTGTCTCCACAGCATATGCACATAGCATATAATTTTTTATTTTTTTATTTTCAATTAATTTTTTTTCCTGTTTAATTTATTGATATAAAAAAAAATTAAAAATTGAAAAATATATTATTTTTAATACATTTCTAAAAAAAAATTAAAAAAACAACAGTAATCATTAAATACCTGAAAACACATAACCAGAAGAATAGTGGGATATAAAATGACTTTCTCCAGTTGAGGCATGATAGAAGAGCTTCTTTTTTCTCAAATGCCTCAACCGGATAAGTTGTCGTCTATGGTTTCAAGATCCAGATTTTTTAGTGCAATAAAGAGGAGCAGAATTCTTTCGAGTATAATTCTTCCTCGCTAAGTTCCAGCTGCTTGATGAGCATGACAAAGGCGGATAAAACCAGAAACTGATGGTAAGGAGGCATTTGGCCAAACACAAAGAAGGAACATTTTAGGTTTAAAGTGGTTCATCATTTCATCTGGAGAAAAGAGAAGGCATCGGATAACTAAGACGCGAAATAAATAAAAAGGAAATGACAGACCGACAAAACTTAATGCCAAAAATGGCTAACACTAGAATCATTGGAATATAAGCCGTCTTTATATTTTGTTGAACGCAACAATGTCACAGCTCTGGATATATTCATTGCAAGGCTCGACTGTGAGACGCTCCTCAATGAGGGAATCCACTGAGACAAGGTCGTCTACAATGGTAAGCATGATTTGTAGCTTCTTGATTCCATAACCGACTGGAACCAATTTTGCTGCAACAAAACCAACACACAAGGATTAACATTACACGTTATTGAAGCGGATGGAATCTCAAAATAAAGTGTGAGAAAAATATAAAATTGTGTCAATTCAAAACATACATGCTCCCCAAAAGAGACCAGGCATCTCAACACTCCTGACTGCCTTCTCCAACTCCACCATGTCTGTCTCATCATCCCATGGCTTCACATCCATGAGAACTGAAGATTTCCCACCTGAAAAATGGGAAAAAGTCAAAATAACAGGGTATAAAATGAACTCATCCTAGAACATAAAACATGATTTTGCAGAGAAGCAGAGAGAGGACTGAGGAAGCTCACTCTCTTTCTTCTTTGAGGATGCCTTTTTAGCTTTCTCCCTCTCCTCCGCTGCCTTCTTGTCCTCTTCAGTCTCATCACCAAAGAGATCCAAGTCGTCATCGTCATCACCAGCAGCCTGAAACAGAACAAGGAAAACTTCCGAGTTCAATGCAAGAAAGTCACCAGGCTTCCCTAAATATTTTCGCTCATGACTTGAACCAATGCAACCAAAGTACTGGGTGTTCATAATTCTAAGTTAAAGCACAGTACAAAACTGCAAATTCATGTGATTTGTGAATCAATAGTAAATTATCGTTGGACCTATCAGTGTGACCATGAAATATTTGTCTTATTCAAGTAAGAAAACAGTCAAAAACTGTAAGTACCTATCATTATATCAGTTCTAGAAACATCAGATAAAAAAAACTAGTGAAGATTTAAACTAACGACAGCAACAGTTCTTGCTGGTTGCAACCAAAGTCTTCAATTTTCAACCATAACGTGGTAAGTTGGAACTGACTCATCCTTTACTGGGTAATAAGCTAATGGGATTTAAATCGATAACATCATTTTACTCCCAATTGCAAATGGTTTTATATGCAGCAAAAGCTAATCAAATTACACAACAAGTATTCAAACTTTGAGATACCCAATTGAAAACAAAAACTAGAAATCAATATTCAGAAATTTAAAGGCAAAACTTTTGAAAAAAGTAGAAGACGCAAACCTCCTTGGCTGGGGCAGCTTCAACGGGAGCAGCAGCAGCTGTTTTGCCACAAATGCTTACACCAACAGCTTTACCTGGGAAGCTATAAATCAAAGCACACAAAACCCACAAATAATCAACAACCAAATCAAACAAAATCACCCCAAGATGCGAAATTGAAATTTAAAAAGATAAGAATATAAAAGAAGTTACCTTGAAGCGAGCTGTGAAGAAACAGATTCGTACCACTTGCTAGCATTAGGGAAATCACGACCAGGTTTCTCCAAAACAGCACCGTAAACTTTGATGTCATCTTTGGAAATCTGATCACCGGAAATATAAGATTTGCCGACGAGAAACGCGTTGAGGGATTTGAGGCCGGATTCTGTGTGGAGATCTGAAAAAGTAACTGCCATTTTTGACAATGATGATGAGGAGATAGATCTCTCGTTCTTATTACGAGCAGGCGGCGGAAAGGAGAGAGAAAAGCAGTGAGTTCGAAAGAGGAGGTTCGTGAGGAGCGTTTGGATGGTTTATATGGGAGACCAAAAATTAAGAAAAACCCTAGATTGGAAATTTTGCGATATGGATATTATTTTTGTTCACTTGGTCGAGGATTCTAATAGCATCTTCAATTAAAAATGTTATATTAAAAAATTAAATAAAAAAATAATTTTTTAAATAGTATAAATATAAATTTTTGAATTATATGCATTCTAATAATAAAAAACTATTTAGAAAAGTCATTTATATTTTAATATATTTCATGTTAAATTAATTTTAATATAATTATATAACTAATTTAGATATTTTATATATAATATAATTATGATGTTATTAATTATATAATTAATATGAGTAATTTATAAAAGTAATATAAAATTAATGAAGTAATATGAAAGTTAAAAAATATAATTTAAAATTTATTTATATGAATATTTTTAATTTTAAGTTTTATATGTTATTGTTAAAAATTTAATTTTTTAAAAGTAAATTTAAATTCAAACTTTGAAAAAATGACCGCCAACATAACCGCCAACATTTTAAATTTTAAAATTTAAAATTTTGAAAAAATAACCGCCAACATTAAATTTTCAAATTTTAAATTTTAAAAAAATAACCGCCAACATTTTAAATTTTAAAATTTCAAATTTTGAAAAAATTACCGCCAACATTCTAAGATTTTACAATTCGAAAAAATAGTCCATCTATAAATATTCTCATATATCTTAACATTTTTTCTCATCATTTTCTTCTCTCCAATTTTTGTTATATTTCATTAAAATTCATCATGAATCATTCTAATTTTAATTTTTATGATGCTTTTGATTTTGATGATGACACTCCTGTGTTGGCTTTTCAAGTTGCTACTTCTTTGTGGTTCTTTGAAGAAGAATCGAATAATCAAGGGCGGAGAACAGGGTATCATGGCTATATTCCTGGTCACAATATTGTCAATCGTAATAGAAAGGAAGGTGAGTTAAGGTTATATAATGATTATTTTACAGAAAATCCTAAATTCACTGAAAGTCAATTTCGAAGAAGATTTAGGATGAGTCGTCGTCTTTTTCTTCGGATCGCAAATGCAGTGGAAGCTCATAATCCATATTTCAAACAAAGGACAGATGCTCTTGGTGTTCTTGGTTTATCTTACCTTCAAAAGATAACTGCAGCTCACAGAATACTTGCATATGGTATTCCTGCAGATCTTATCGATGAATATCTTCGAATCGGAGAAACCACTTTGCGATAGAAAGTCTTAGAGCTTTCGTCAAAGCAATCGTAGAAGTTTTTGGTGATTGGTATTTAAGGGCACCAAACGAGGCTGATATTTGTCGATCATTATCAATTGGAGAGCAGCATGGGTTTCCAGGGATGTTAGGGAGCATTGACTGTATGCATTGGAAATGGAAGAAATACCCAATTGCATGGCATGGGATGTATACTGGTCATTGTCGTGAACCAACTATAATTCTAGAGGCGGTGGCTTCACAAGATCTTTGGATATGGCATGTCTTTTTTGGAATGCCTGGATCATTAAATGATATTAATGTTCTTGATCGGTCACCTATCTTTTGCCGCACTTGCTGAAGGTCGTCTTGCTCTGTCAATTATACAATTAATGGGCATGAATATACAATGGGATACTATTCAGAGATGGGATTTATCCTAATTGGTCAACCTTTGTTAAGACAATCCCAAGACCATTAGGAGCAAAGAGAAAATATTTTGCAAGCAAGCAAGAGTCTCGCAAGAAAAGATGTGGAGCGGGCATTTGGGGTGCTCCAATCTCGTTTTGCAATTGTACGTGGACCTGTTCGATACTGGGATGAAGAAACGCTTACATATATTATGAAAGCTTGCATAATAATGCATAATATGATTATTGAGGATGAAGGAGAAATGAACCTTGGATTTGACCATGAACATGAAGTCAATTCCTTTATATCAGTGTCACATGGTGAAATACCAAAACTACATGATTTTCTTCAAACTCATAATCGAATTAGGGATAAGCAACTAGCTCTCAACTACAAGAAGATTTGATTGAACATTTGTGGGAACAATATGGCAACGAGTAGAATCTTTAGATTTGAACTTCTTATGTTATCATAATTTTCAAGTTTTTTTATGTTTTTTTTTTCATTATGTTTGTTATCTTTTAAGTTAATTAATCCTACTTGTTATTGTTAAGTGTTAGAGGAACTTTAAAAAAATATTATGAATTGATATCAATTTCATAACAATGTATTTAAAATAACCAAGAATTTTCTACATATTTAATTAAAAATACATTACATTACAATAAATCAATCAAAGTTAATTAAAAATCAAAACCCCTCTTTTGCATAATTTCTAACTTTCTATTTTGAAAATACGCTACAGAAATTGGATCCAAATTAGAAATATCCATTTTCATAATTTGTTCTTCTTTCTCAATCCTGTCCAATTCTTGTTTCTCTTGACTTTGTTGAATCATCATGGCTTGTTGCTCTAACATAATTTTCCTGTCTTGTTTCTTCTGATCCTCAATTTCAACTAGAGTATCCCTGAATTGTTGTAAGAGATTCGTTACAGTTACATCCCCAACTTTATCTTTTCCTTGTCTACGTTTAAGTCGTTCCTTTGCAGCCTTCTGATCGATTGGTCTATCTTGATAAATCAATGGTTCACTATCTTCTCCTAAACTAACAGAATCAGGGGTAGATGGAGTTGATGAAGCCGGACTTGCATTGACATGACCTTTTTGTTTCTTATTTGACCTTTGATGTTGACTTGCACGCTCAAATTGCCATTTGGGTTCTTTTCTTAAGATAACCCAACAATGTTCTAGTTGAAATCGTTTGCCAACGCAAGAAGCATACATTTGCCGAGCATCATTAATCTGGTAAAAAAATAAATAAATTAAATAACGTTAAAATATATGTTAAACAATTTAACATAGAAATGAATATTAACATTACCCTTGATTCTTCGGTCATTCCACTTTACTGACGATTTTTAATTTGAGTAACAAATCCAACAAATTTACCGACTTCTCTATTTATTTCTTGCCATCTACTTAAGATGCTTATTTGTGAACGATTATTCAAGTTTCCTCCATTCTCTACAAAGTAAGCATGTACGTGAGCCAAGAACTGTTTTGTTTGTTGTTCAACTCCTGTAATTGGATCCTTGCTTGTATTTAGCCATGCGGAGACAAGTAAACAATCCTCCTCCCGGTGAGAAATTTTTACTTCTTTGTGATTTTTTTGCCGAATGGACATTTAAATTCGAGCATGTTAAGTCATTAATTAATTGATTAGAATCACTTGGTTGAGAGAGAATATCTTCGACTCACTCATAAGAAAGTTGGTAAAAGAGCTTGGAAAATTTGAATCCATCTACATTAAAAAAAAAAAAACTCAAGTTAAAACCTTATAAGAGAGTGTAAAAGAAGCTCACATTCAATGTCTAGCAATTTTATAGTTTTCATACATGCGAATTAATAATAAGCATTGCCTCCTACTTGTTCTAAAATAACAATTTGACCATTTTTTAGAACTAAAAGAGAATCAATATACTAGTTTAATTGCATTTTCAAGAAGACAAAATATAATTGACCTCAAATTAAAACAGACAATCAAAAATAAATTTTAAATATGTAACTCTATCTTTTTATCAATATCAACTACCATTATTAATTCCTCTCAATTTTATCAAAGATAACAACATAAATAAAAATTGTCTTCCTTAACCCATATTAAAAACATAAAATAATAAAGAAATAAAACTCATCACAAATATTAAATTAACAACAAAAGGTCTAAAAAATCAAGAGATATAAAAAAGAAAATAAAAAAAGCTTTTAAACAAACATACCTTTTAATTTCAGCTAATTAACACAACCGATGTTAATAATTAACCGGAGAATAATTGATTCTTGTTTTTTTAAATTTGAGAAAAGGGTGAGGCACAATACAAAAAATTAAAACCACAAGTTTTTTCTTCATGTATTTATAGAAAATTTCTTCTATATTAAAAAAAAAAGTTGTTGGCCAACGGCTATAAAAATAGCTGTTGGCCAACAGCTATCATTTTGACCATTTCTACAGTTAAATGTAGAAATGGCTGTTAAGGAAACAAATAGCCATTTTGGCTATTTGTTTAGCTCCTCCGTTGGAATGCAAACAGTGAAGAAATAAAAGGCAAAGGACGTTTGGCTTCTCATTTAGCTGCTCGGTTGGAGCTGCTCTAAATGGACATTTATGGAGTCTTCCATTTTAAAAAAACAAAAAAAAATCAATGTGCATTTTTATGTTCATCGTGTGTGATTAGCGTTTTAGATTGGATGAGACAAAAATATTATAATACAAATATATTTAGTTGAATAGATTGAAATGAAAATATAAAATAAATTTGTATTTGGTAAAATTTTAGAGTTAATTTATATATTTTTAAAATAATAAATATAAAAGACATGATATTATTATCTTTGTTTTTTTTTTTCCGATACAATAATTAAATATAATCTTTAGTTATTATTTTGATATAAAAAAGATAGAGATAATGAAAATAAAAAGTACATGTTGTCTTATATTTTCTATTTATAAAGGATCGAAATTCATTTCAAGATTATCTCAAAAAAATATTTATTTTATATATTTATATTTTTTTTTAATCAAACAAGTTTTTTTTTACAGCGCGCGCATATATATATATATATATATATATATATATATATATATATATATATATAATAAATGAAAAACAAATCTTAAAAAATTTGTAAATACAATAATAAAATCAAATTAATATATGTTAAAAAAATAAATAATAGAAAAACAAGATACCAATAGAAAAGATATCAATATAACAATGATAGAAATTAATTAAAAAAACAAATCATGTTAGTCAAATTTATTTAAATTAATTATTTCTTAATATTAACTAGAGGTGTGTTTGTTCTAAAAAATTAAAAGATAATTATTTTTTATTATTTTTTATATAATGAGAAATGTTTTTTTATAAAAATAAAATAATTCATTTTCATTTAAAGTTATACAGTAATGGCATTGAGATAATGTTTATAATAATGCTATTGTTGTGTTGGATGATGGTGTGTGATGAGGTAGTCATTGTAATGATGGTTATATTGATAATAAATTGTGGTGATAATATAGTTGGTTATATTGATAACAAAGGTAATGACTGGCATATAGATTTTTGTCATAAAATATAATTCGGATAGATAGTTGGAAATTTGATCTAATCAATAAAAAAAAATTATATCATTAGAAGTAAAAAAAAAAATATTTAGTAAGATACTAGTTTAAAGGGTTGAATAAAAAAATAACTAAAAAAATATTCAAGTCACAAGAATTATTTAGCATTGTTATTAAACTTGGCCTAATAAATGAATCTTGAAATCTTACAATCTGACTCCTTAACTAGCCCGAGTTTAACATTAAATTGTGTGAGAATTGCCTAACGTGAATCAGTCGACTTAAGGGGCCAACACAACCCAAATGACTGTCAAAAAGCATAGTTTGATTTTTAAAAAAAAATCAAAATAACTTTTTTATTTGAGATGAAAACATATTGGATCGACTCAGGTTTCGTAACTTAACCTACCAAATTAATGATTTTTTTTAATAATTTGTTTTTTAAAAAAAACTAATTTTTACTTAGTTATATTATAACAAAAATAGACGTTTGGAAAATCAATCACAAACCAAATGTCGGGACATTTGTTTGAGACTACAATAACCTTATAAAAAGCAATTTAAAAAATTTATAAAGACAAACTCAAGAGCAAAAAAACGAGCACCTTTTTCATTGTTCATATGAACAATGAAAGAGGTGCATATATCCCCAAATCTTTTAGAGTTGTAAAGTAATTGTTGCCAATAAATAAATAATTGGATAAAATATTAAATAAATTATGCAAAAAGCTTAATAAATTTAGTAATAGAAAAAGAAAATTATGTAACAATAATAACATGAATCACAAGAAAAATATTTAATAAAATATACTTTCAGATTATTAATTAACCAGTAATTTTTATAATTATAATTTTTTAAATGGATATTTTTAGTCACAAAAAGAGAGGAGAGGCTCAAATCTTTGACCTTTTCAAAAAAGTAGACACATTTAATAATGATGATGACAACGACGACAAATATGATGATGATAATGTTTTTGTTTCATCAATAATAGTTTGGTTGTATTTGATAGAGATATATGATACAAGAAACAATATTGTAGTGAAAAGAGAGTAAAACGTTGGATATTGAGAAATTACAGTGAAAGAGAGAGGAAAAGATGGGATGATGAGAAAGGATTGATTGGTGTTTAGAAAGATACAAAAAACTTCAAAATTAAATGGTAATTCTTCTATTAATTCTTCAATTAGTATTTAATTATTGATCTTCTATATGAAATCCTCAATTCTTTAAGAACAAATATGTAAAATAGAAACAATTTGTTTGTTTTAAGCATTGTAAAAAAAGAGATTATCCCTTCAAGAAGATTATATGAATCACAATGCATAGAGTGAATTCATCCTAACTTGGCCCAACATTGTTTTAACAAACTACACTAGTTAGTTCAATAAGATATAGCAATACTTTATCGAAGAATAAAAATACTATAAGATTTTTTTATCATGAGATTTGTATTATTTTGTTTATTATTACACTTTTATTTTATATCAGCAGTATTTGATTAGTCAACAATCATCACAAGAACAATATTACGATGATCAAATACCATCTTATATCTTAATCCATATTAAACCAAGTCATTAACTTCTATATTGTTTTCTACCATAGAGAAAAATAAATTAGAAAACATTTCTATAAAGTTTTTAGCCATTACATGTTATGGTGTGAGGGTCTTGTTTTATCCCTCCTCACTTGTGTGTTCAGATATTGCATTTTTCTAAACTTGGTTTTGGTTTGCTAACCTTGCTACCATTTTATTTTTAATCTTAAGAGATACTAGTGATTGTTAGCCAATTTGTCATTCTTATCACCGAGTTTAAATGAATTTTATTGTAATTGATGTTATGCCTTTCCTTGTCATGGGCATTTGAGAGCTTAATCTTTCATTGCATGCCAATCTTGTTCAATTTTGCCCCCTAAGTTTTCTCTATCAGGTATAATTATATAACAAGTAGGGCACCTATATACTTATAAAGAGGTTTTACATAACTCTTTTGTGCCAACTTGTTGGTCTTATCGTGACCAATAAATCTCTTACATAAAACAATATTAGTGACTAAATTCAACCTCATTTATCGTACCCTCTACGAGAGCACGACATCACGACGACTCTTTCCAAGCAGGCTATAGAGGTCTTTGGTTGGATAAGAAGTTGCCACCTAATATTGTGGTTACTAGGAATCCTAACTGGTTTTTAGATATTCTAGGTAAGAGATTGGTTATTTATAGTAAGGTATGAGCACCCCTAGTATGCCTTACATGAGGTAAGCTGCATTATTTTTCTTCATTTGTGGTTGTTATGGTCTGATGGTGTTTTAAAATTGTATTAGCCTACTCTAATGGGTTTACTATGATGAACAAACTCTGGTTTTTTAGATCAAGAACTTGTTCTCAAAGGTTGAAATGTCTTCAATTATCATTGAGATTTCTTTCGAGATAAACTTAGAATCTTGGCTACCGCATCATTCCAAGTAATATTTCAGATAAAATTCTTTGTAGTTTTTTTATCCTTATATAAAAAGTGAATGAGTTGTATTACTCCCAATTATACTTTGAATATTGACCTCGTACTTGTTTTTTTTATCCTTATATTAAAGATGAGTAATCATAAATTATTATTCCTAATAATATTTTGGATGTTAACTCTTTTGTTAGTTTTTTATCCTTCTATTAAAAGTGAATAATATATTTTATTGCCAAAAATAAATTTTTAATATTTTTGAAATATAAACCAAAATCCTTTGGAATCTTACAAACTTATTGTAAAATCTATACAATATTTTTTCAAAACATGCAAAATTATTTTAGATTTTTTTTAAAAAAATGCTCAAATAATGTTGCAAGATTTTTAGCCATATGTAAAAAAAATTATTTTTTTAGTTCTTGTTTGGCAAAAACTCATTTTCCTTTAAAACCAAATTGTCAAAATAGACCTAAAGAAAACACATCCAAAAATCATTCATTCATCCATCTATGAATTGAATCAAAAATATTTGGTTTAACCCAAATACCCGAAAATACATAACGAGAAGAATAGTGGGAAATAAATGACTTTCTTTAGTTGAGGCATTATAGAGAAGTTTCTTTTTTCTCAAATGCCTCAACTAGATAAGTTGTCATTTATGGTTTTAAGATTCAGATTGCCAAACACATCTTTAAGCCAAAATTTCCTTTATAAAAAAGGTTGAAAACTAGACAAGGCCTTACCAATCTGACCCAGAACCAAAATGATCGGGTTAACCTGAAATCATTCATTCATTTATGAAATAAATAAAAAAAATCTTTGGTTTAACCCAAAAATAGATCCAAAACAAAATAAATAAGCTAAAATGGATTCAACTTAAAGAAAACACAAACAAAAAAGCTTGAATAAAACATATCAAACATAAAAAAATAAAAATGAACGGTCTTCATAAACCCATAAAGCATGAATTTAAAACCAGATCAGATATAACAAATCTAGTTCATAAAGAGGTTGGAAATCATGCAAAGATCAATAATATAACATCCATTCACTATGATTATCAATGAGTCATCACAATTTGGTCAGAGAAAGTTTTGATTCAAAACTGAAACTCTAAAAGTAAAACACTGAAATACAAGTTATTGATGCAAAAGAACCCTAGATTATTGTCTAACAATGTCATGCGAAGATGTAGTTGCTAAGAAATGAAAAAAAAAACAAATTAAAATCACGTAGTTAAGATAATGTTTTTGGGAAGAACATAAATCCATCAAACCCAAAAATACCCAGCACACTATCAAACTCTAAACTAACCTTTTTCGACCTCTAAAATATCTTAGTTCCAACAAACCACATTACTATAACCAAGTATATTTGAATCAAAAGAACTGACAAACAACATCAAATCATCAAACTCATGCAAGATGTTTCAGCTTAAAAAACTGTCAAGTTTAAGCAACCTACATATTCATGCAATTTGGATTCAAAATTGGTTTTATAAATATATTTTGGTTATGACCAAGACTTGTAAACCTAGGATTAACATTATTGTTTCTCGATGCATTAATCAAATTAACAAAACTAAAAAAACAAACGTTGTTTTATCAAAACCAATTTAACTAGAAAGCTTTTATTACATTAAAAAGATCAAACACATCCTAAAAATGCTTCAGAGAACAACATCAAACCATAAAATAAACAATCACAACAGCAAAAAAAACAAACACATCCTTACTTTTTAAGCATTCCAAACCTCATCACCATGTTTGAGAACATAATACAAACCAAATGATCATAAAAAAACACCTCAAACATGCCACATGAACTCCATTTTTTGGATTAAAAAATGCACATTGATACCTCTAGAACAACTACTGCCCTCTTTGCTTTTCTTTGTAAAGTTTTAATTTCACTAAATTATTGCCCTTTCAATGCTAAGAAACCTTTACGCTAGGCTCTTGAACCTTCACAACTAGAGTATCTTTTTCAATATTTTCTCTCCTCATTTTCCCTCTTTTCCCCTTCTCTAAATTTCTAGAGGGGTATTTATTGTTATGGTTTTTTAATTGATTTAATGAAGGATTGATCAATGCTTGACTCTCTGATCGAAATGAGAAGGTTTCGGACAAGTTCTAACAACTAAAAGTTATATGCTTGGCTGGTTTTGCAATATGGTTTTGGTTTTGGGGATTCTTTATGGTTTTGCTAAACTTAGAGGGCAAGGGGCTGTTTTTTGGTCTTTTGATCTTGAGGGAAAGGTTTTAAGCCCTTGATAAGAATCATTAAGAAGCTTTAAAGTGTGAATACATAAAAGAAATAAGTGGTTTTTGCATAATGGGTATCACAGTTATGACTGACTAAGTTGACCACTTTCGAAGTCTAGTCGAAGCAATCCTGACGTCATCCTTGTTAGAGAACACCTGATGTTAATGTGCACACCTTTTGTTTAGATCCAATTTTAATCAATCTAGAGGTCTGTAGCTTTACATTCATTCATTTAAAAGTATCAACTCAATCAACCCAGATATTATCAAAGCAATGATGGCTAATCAGGAAGAAGATGTTGTGAGTTTGTTAAAAAAATGGGATGTAAATGTTTGATGGGGTAATTGATCCTTGTAAAGAAGGTGTTTTTAGTCGAGTGGTGGTGGTCGGAGTTGCCACATTCACTGGTTTGAAGATGCCCACTCGATCAGCCAAAACTACCAAAAAAAGATGAATAAGTTGAACGACATGTCACTCAATCCTTTCATTAGAATTGAACAACGTGTTGTCTATTTTAAACCATAAAGATTATGGTTTTTAATTTGATATGTGGCTAATTTTAATTTAGTCCCTGATCATTTGATTTATTTTAATTGTACTCGTAATTCCCTTCCAACTTTCAATTTAGTGCTATTTTACCACTGTCAAACTCAATTGTCAGCCCCAAAGTTCAACGTCTTTTCCAATGCGGTCCTTAGTTTTCTATTTATGTAAATTGACCCTTAATTGACCACCAAACTTTTATTTTTTTTCAATTTGGCCCTTGATTTTGATGATTTTAGCCCGTGAAGTCTTGCGTCTTTACGATTTGATCCTTAGTTTTGAATTTCTTCAATTAAGTCCCTAATTGCCTATCAAATTTCAATATTTATCCAATTAAACCTCTAATTTGACCAAATTTGCTTTTCAAAATAGCAATTCAACCCCAGACTTCAATTCATTTCAATTAAAGCTCAAATTGAACTCAAAAATCAATTTTTCTTGCAATTAAACCCTAAATAAATTCAATTAAACCCTGAAAATCCCAATTGAATTCTTAAACATCCAATTTTGAATTTTTCTTCCCAAATTAAATTTTTTTTGTCAATTGAGCCCTCATCAGTCAAAATTGAACTGTAAATTTTTCAAGTTTAGATATTTTGATCCTCTCCAACCAGTTTTTGATAATTTTCTAAATATTCTTCATGTTCTTTCCACTTTATATATATATATATATATATATATATATATATATATATATATATATATATATATTGTTATCCATTTTAGGACCCATATAAATATACAGAAAAAATTAGAAAAATACAAAATACAAAAAGGAAATGAAAAATACAAAAAATGAAAAAAATTGGAAAAATTGGAAAAAAATTTCATCTTTTCATATTTTGTATTTTTCTATTTTTTTTTATATTTATATGAGGTTTAAAATGGGTAACAATATTGACAAAAATGATGAGGAGATGGGATTTATGAGTTATTATATATGTGAGAGGAGATATAGAGGAAGAAATAGGGGCGGGCATGGAGAATAAAAGGTAAAATCCTTTTCTTTTACATGTTTCTCTACCTTTTCTTATTTCTTGAATTTAACATGCTTACAAATTTCCGCTTTTTTTTTTTTTGTCTCAAATGTTTGCAAGGTTAGGAAAAAGGAACTCTCTTTTATCTCAAGTTATGATTTGTGCATGCAATTTATTTCTTGTTTCTTGCTGGTTTGTGTTTGCCCACTAAGAATTTTTGAGTTGGCTAGCTGTTGGAGGGGGGTTGGGTTCTTCATGCGACTTAGCATGGCTTTTTTTTAATGGTTGTGTTTATGTTGGTTCACAGTGTTTTCATTGTTGCTTTTTTCTCTAAACTTCTTCTTGGTTTTCGGTGTTCTTTGTGTTCAGTGCGGTGCTTGCTTCATCTGCCAGGTGAGAGGGTAAGCTTGGTTTATGGGTCATTGATGCTCTGTTTAAGCTAGAGATGTTGTTGTTTCTGGCTTTCCACGTCCATTTGGTGAATGTTAAGCTCCAAGAAAAAATCCCAGAAAACTCTACATTCTTGCAAAGGCACTGACAAATCTGTTCTATCCAGGGTCACAGTGTAATGATACACATAATACAGTGCCTTGAAAATAATTAAAAATCAAGATCAGAAATCTTCAACTTGTGGAAAGCAAAAGTACATGTTATTGCAATTCTGGTATTTTACAGTGAACAGCAAGCACGAGGCAAGATTAGTCCACCTGAACAGGAACTCAACAAGACATGAACGTTTGACCTCTAAAGGCATAAACTAGCACAACAATCTCTAGGCATACAAACTATCTTAGCTATCAGTAGTAAAAGAGGAAATAAGAACCCAGCAAGACAATTACTTTGAACAATTAGGATTGAACTGAAAGTAAAAAAAAAACATAAACAAATATATTTATATGTAAGAAAATATTACTAAAAAATCACATAGAATTAACTCTCCATCTTTACAAACAAAATACCAGTTCTCCCAGTCTCTTCCTTTTAACAATCTCTGGCTTTTTTTACCTTCTTTATTGTACACAATGGTAAGAGCAGTACTTTCATCTCTTACCTCTGTTTTTGCTCTCAAAGAAACCAAAAGGACACGTTAAAAACAAGACAGTGAAAAGACATGCGAGACGTAAAAAGCCACAACAGATTAAAAGACTTTCTCGAATCTGAAGTGGCAATAGGCAGTGGATCTACTTTAGTTTTTAATTTTTTTTATCAATATTTAATTTGTGTTAGTAATTTGGATCATCACATGACATTTAAAAAATTATAAATTAAAAAACACTAACACGTCTCTTGGTTTTGTTACTAGATTATTGATTGAAGTTGAGATGAGGGTTAAATCAATTTTTTATGTTATTGATATATTTTTTAATAAAAAAATTAATAAAAAATTTAAAATATAATACATATTGGACATTTTAAAAAAAATATTTATGTAGTGATATATTTAATGATATTTTTTTCCAAATATTAAGACGACGATATATTGAATTGACCCTTGTTAACCTATTAAATCTATGAGCCGGGTTAGGGGTGAGCAAAAAAACCGATAAACCGATTAAACCGAGAAAACCAGAAAAAAAATAATTGAAAAAACCGAACCCAAAAAAAAACCGAATTAACCAATTAAAAAATCACAAAAAAATTCCGGTTCGGTTCGGTTTCGGTTTCTAAATTCTGAAACCGATTGAACTGAACCAAACCAAACCGGTTCAACCAGCCAGCACTTAAAAAACAACAAATATAAATAGAATATTTTCTAACCCTAAAGTAACATTTACCCATCAGCCCCCCCTCCCCTCCATTCTCTGCATATCTCATTATCTCTCACTTTACTCTCCACGTTGATTTTTTTCCCCTCCCTCTACTATCTATGAGACTTTTGTCTTGTTATGGCTTCTTCCTGGAAAGCACGGGTTCTTGAGAAAGCAGAGATTAATCAACAATGGCTTTTTTGTGAGAGATGTGTGTTTGTTTGTTTTTGTTGGATCTGGTGGATGGAACCCCGATCCTCTCTCTCCTTTTCTTGTTGTTTCTTGTTCTTCCCCTTTCTGATTTTTGGGTTTTCCCTTTATTGGATCTGGTGGATGGAACCCCGATCCTCTCTCTCATTTTCTTGTTGTTTCTTGTTCTTCCCCTCTCTGGTTTTTGGGTTTTCCCTTTGTTGGATCTGGTGATGAGTTTCCTTAACATTAATGACGCATCGTGGGGTGAAGCAAATTGGAACAAAATGGGATTTGTGGTAGACAACCTGATCTACAATGTGGATTGGATTTGGTTGTGTTGATGGTTCTAATAGAGGCCAACATTTATTTTTCTTTTTCAGGCGGGTTCTTGTATTCCAGAAGAGGAAGAGGATGAACAGTGTTGGTAGAGGACCATTGGGTTTGAACCGGTTTGGAAGGGAAAAAAACCAAACCAAACCGAACCGAAATTAATCGGTTTGAACCAGTTTTCGATTCGGTTCGGTTCAAAAAATTAAAAAAAAATTCAGTTTGGTTGTTTATTTTGGTTTAAAACCGAACCGAACCAGAAATGCTCAGCCCTAAGCCAGGTTATTAAACTGTGATAATACTATAAAAAATAAATTAAAATAAATTATTAAGGTCGATTCATAATCAACTAAAAAAAAAACTAGTTGAGTCAACCTAGGTTAACCTTTCAATCTCGCGACCCGAATCATAAGATCGGGATAATTTCATAGAAAGTAAATAAAAAAAATTATAAAGCCTAGTTTTCAACTAATTCAATGTTGAAAGATGAAATCGAAAAAAGCAAATCAATTAAAAAAAACCCAAGTAAACTCAAACTAACGTATTAAACCTGCGACTTAAGTTATGAAACTGAGATAATTTCACAAAATAAAAAAAAATTATAAAGCTTCGTTTCTAACATAAACTGATTTAATTTAGAACAATTGAAGTTCAAAAACCAAATTTGAAACTAAAGCAAATATTTAGCCCCTTTTTTTTCAAATTAGGAAATAAATGTCTAACCCTTATTTTTTCACTTATTTTTTTTATTTGATCTTTTTAGATATTGTTGATGCGGGATTGGATTTGATGACCTATTTCATTTAGCTTGATTTTGAATTCTCGTAGTGCTATGAAAGTTTTTTAAAGGTTGATTGATGCTTAATTTAACAAAATAAAAAGTAATTTTATTGATTTAAAATAATCAAATCTTTAGAGACAATTTGAAATTAAAATAGATGTTCAGTCTCCATTTTAGCCAAGCTAGGAACTGAAGCGGAGAATTGGTTAGTATATGTAATACGTGCGTGAACATGTGAAGGATGCCGCTACAAAGTGGTGGCGCATACGACTTCCTTCAATAATCTACGATACCCTTTCTTGGTGTATTAGGAATCATCTCGATATGGGCTTCCTGATGATTGTGAGGATCTGGTGTTGCAATATTCTTTTTTCTTATCCTCGATTCTCTCTTTCTTCTCTCCTCGATTTTTATGTCTAACCCTTTCAAAAATAGCAAAGTGGTCTTTTATTTTATTTTATTTTTATCAAACTTGGTCTTCGTTTTTTTAATTGCTATTTGTTATTTTAATTGATTTTTTTTTAATTTCATCTTTCAATATGGAGTTGATTTACGATTTTTTTTTCTTTCTATGGGGTAATCTCAATTTCAAAACCCAAGTCGATCTGGAAGTTTAACCATGATTAACTTGAGTCATTTTTTGTGGTCCTTTTTAAAATTCTTTTTTTTTTCAAATTTTTCCTTAATATTTAGTTGGTTGGGAAGTGGGCTTTGTAATTTTTTAACTATTTTCTATAGGATTTTTTCGATCTCATAATTCGGGTTGTGGGTTTGGCAAGTTAACTCAAATTGACTAGTTTTTTTTAATTGATTTTTTTTCCATATTGTCCTTTAACATTGATTTGTTAGGAATTGAGCTTTGTAATTTTTTTTACTTGTTTTATATGGGGTTATCTCAATCTCATGATAAGAGTTGTGGGTTTGGTAGGTTAACCCGAGTTGACTAGAGTATTTTTTGTTGTTTTTTTTTAATTTTTTTTAAAATTTCTTCTTTTAATATGAATCAATTTTTTTTTCATATTTTTTTTATAAGATTATACTTTCATTTTAAGTTAGTTGAGAATCATGCTTTGTAATTTTTTTTTCATTTGTTTTCCATGGGGTTATACCATTCTTATGATTTGGGTAGCTAGTTTGATAGTTTTACCCAGGTTGACTCATGTCACTTTTTTTTTATTTGACAAGTTACACCATTATCATGGTCTTTTAAAAAAAAGTTGATTTTTTTTTTATCATTTAGCATTGAATTGATTAGGATTTAAACCTCATAAATTGTTTCGATTTGATTTTATACGGTTATTATGGTCTTATAATCATGTTTCTGGTTGATCCAATATATTAACTAGAATTATCTTTTATCAATCCAATATGCTTATATTTTAATATTCAAAAAATATCATTCAATATATTTTATTTTTAATATTTTTAAAAAAAGTCATTCTATATAA
Organism: Populus x sibirica; assembly: GCA_019202695.1. NCBI lineage: Eukaryota > Viridiplantae > Streptophyta > Magnoliopsida > Malpighiales > Salicaceae > Populus > Populus x sibirica. The sequence goes on from JAGMVL010000957.1 coordinate 580,389, forward strand.
ATTAAATTTTGAGTTCATGATTTAAGTGTTTTTCTTTTAGAAAAAAGGTAACAATATCTTTATATTTTTATGAAGTTTCAGAAAATTAATGTGACCACGATATATTAAGAGCCCGTTTGGCTCTCTGCATGGTCTGCGCTGCGTTTTTTAAAAACGTAGTTGCAGCCGTTTGGTTACTAAAAAAATGCGGTGTCTTGTTCACCGGGTCCCACCTTTTTTCTGCGTTGGAAACGCAGTATTTGCAAAGCAAGAATTGCATGCTTTTTTTGCACTTGTTCACGTAATTGAACTGTTCAATGAACAGTGCAATTAACATGAACAGTGCAAAAAAGATGCACTGTTCATGTTAAAAATAGTGAACAGTGCAATTCTCTTGCACTGTTCACTTCTGCGTTGATTTTTTTTTTTATAGCGTGTTAAGTATTTTTTTTTGTTAATTTTTTTTAAAAAAACTAGTTTAGAGTGAATTTTATATATGATAATATTTTATCTAATTTTATTACACGCTAAAAAATTATGGAAACTGTAGTTCTTGTCAGATAAATTTTGTACGTAATGGAATTGTAAATAGTTTAATAGAATAATAATTTTTTATATATATAAAGTATGATTTATTTCATAATGTTACCTCAATAATTAAATCCACAATATTTAAATTAAAAACCATCAATATTAATTTATATTTTTTTAAATTATTTTATAACCTTAATTTCAAAAACATTCTTAACCAAATACATTAAACTACTTTTTCTTCAATCTCAATTTCAACCACAGTTTTAACCAAACACCTATTTTTTCAAACCAACCACAACTAAAAATACTTTTTATAAAACAATTTTTTTTAAATCACAACCATAACAATTACCGCAATTCCAAACACACTCTAAGCCTAATAAGCTTGGGGCAGTAAGGTCGAATGTCGAAAAAATGGTTACGAGCCCAAGTGGCAAACGCCCACAGGTCTAGGTTGAGTATAAAATCGAAAAGTCTGACGCGACAACAACTGAAAAAAAATTCTTTTTTTTTTGTCCTTTTTTGGCTGGGTCCTCTGTTTCTCTGATTCAAAGTGCCAGCCAGCCAGATCTTGTGAAGTTCTAAATCCTTTAACTCGGGTATCATTATCATTAATGTCATTAATTAATTTATTTACTCATTTTCTTAATTTTTATTTCTTACATTGTCGATTGATTTTATAATTGATATGAGTGATTGGTTGTCTTGTTGAGGGATTTTAAACCCTTGTTTGGTTAGCGAGAAAAGGAGGGAAAAATTATGAAAATGAAAATTCTACTAGAATTTTATATTTTTGTGGATTTTGTGTATATATATAAATTCTGGGTTTCTCTTAAAGTGTTGAGGTTTAAGAACGAATACAAAATGGGTTTTTGAATTGCTAGGTTTTATGGGTGAGCTTTGTAGATTCATTAGTATTGTTGATTTTTTGAAGAAGGGAAATGAGAGAACTTTCTAGATGGAAAAATGGAGGATATTAAGATAACAAGTGTTTTAGGGTTTTGGGGAGTTGTTTAATGATATCGGGTTTTGCTTCCTTTTTATTTTTATTGTGGAGATGAGCCCTGATATCTTGTTCGTTTCTAAAGCAAAACGTGGTTAGGGTTAAGAGTTTGGTGGTGAATGGGTGTTCAAACAATGGCATCTCAAAGAAATGGCCAGCAGTCTCATCTACAGCCGTATCAGTTGACGAGGCAAAACTCGTGGTATAACCTCACTCTCAATGAAGTTGAAAACCAATTAGGAAATTTAGGGAAGCCCTTGTGTAGCATGAACCTTGACGAGCTTCTTAAAAACGTATGGAGCACTGAAGCTAATCAATCCGTGGGAATGGATAGTGAAAGTACCTCAATGTCTTCTCTCCAACATCAGGCTAGTCTCACATTGGCCAGGGCATTGAGTGGGAAGACAGTGGATCAAGTCTGGAAAGAGATTCAACAAGGGCAGGAGAAGAGGTTTGGTGAGGAGATGAAAGTTCAGGAAAGAGAGCAGACTCTTGGTGAAATGACTTTGGAGGATTTCTTGGTACAAGCAGGACTTTTTGCCAAAGCAACTATAAGCCCTTCTTTGGATTTAGTTACTGTTGATGCAGTGGCCCCACAAAGTTTTTCACAGAAAATGGTCCTTTCCTCATCCCCGTCAACAAGCACATTATCTGATACTACGACATCAGGACGGAAAAGGGATACCCCAGATGCATTTGAGAAGAGTATTGAGAGGAAGCTCAAGAGAAAAATCAAGAACAGGGAATCTGCTGCCCGTTCACGAGCTAGAAAACAGGTAGGCTTTTAAACATCTTCCATTTGTCTTTGGGGTTTTTCCTTACTGTAGCCATCTTTTTGCTTCCTCGTGTCCTTAAAACTGAATTTGCAAACATGCAGGCCTATCATAACGAGCTGGTGAGCAAGATTTCACATTTAGGGGAGGAGAATATAAAGCTCAAGAAAGAGAAGGTAGGAAGGATATTTCATTTTTATCAGTTTGCCTTGTCTTTTTTTATTAACACATGTCAACCACTGCTAGAGGGAAGATGAAAAGAAATGGCCAAATGACCAGACGCCTGCACTAAATTAGAACTAGTGTTTCAAACTTTTAATTTGGGTTTCGTGGCAGTTCAGATCAATATGTATTCTGAACTATTTTAATGGAGATTAGGCTCTCGGTAGAGAGGAATAGCTAGTGAGGATATTTGATCTTAACTGTTAGGAGTAAGGCATAAGTAAGTTGACAGTAAACACCATACTTATGCCATTACTAGATGTAACCTGAGAAGCTGCATGTTGTTGGGTGCTGGTCCTTCTAATTCTACACAATTTTTCCGGTGTTTCTTCTTGTGTTAATCATGGCAAAAAATCTTGTTGTCTTATATTGGCCAATTTGACCCAAAAAATTGCATAGCACATCCAATGTTTTTCACACAGTGAGAGAAAGAGTCATGTCACTTTTGCTAGTTAAATGACATGATGATTTTTTAAAATTCTGGCTTATGCTCCTTGAGATTTGTTCGATCAAGGGAGACATCACTGTTGGTAGTTAAATGCTATGATAATTAAAAAAAAATCCAGAAAATATGCTTCTCAAGATTGTTGATCAATCTAATCTATCTTAGGTGTGACTCCTGAGAACTGTAGGTTTCGGTGTGATGCTTAGATTGCCCTTCTGTTCATTCATTATACACGATTAATCTTCTACCATAAAACCTAGAAGTAGATCTGATTTAAGCCTGCTTTTCCCTCAATTACATCCCAGTTAAGTCACTGTCCACAGGCCCTGAACTCAACCCCAACAAGCTGTGCTGGTTTTGTGGGAATTGGAGTTTGACTGGTCTTTTTTAGATCTCCCAACTGGTTGAGGGACGTGGTTATACTTTGCTACAGATTTTTCATTTGGCTGAATAATGTAATCAGCCAAGTAGGGCACTAATTAAATAATACTTTCATGGGACTTCTTACATGCGTGTAGAATATTCACTTTTGGGGCAGAATCTCGTTTTCTTTTGGTGGCAAGTTTTAGCTTTATAAGATGCTGTAATTCATACTGCCAACTAGAGTACATAAAATGTTCTAGCAAATAGTGTGATTCAGAGTATTTGAGTTGAGGAGTATATACAAATCTTACTCCACAAGTCTAATATCACTCAAATATTAGCTTTTGACTCTTTTACTAAACATTTTCTTTGTTGGTGTAAGAAACCTGGAAGTGGATTAAGGTAGTCAAATTTTCTTTTCTGTGTTTATGAATGTGGCATCATAGGCTGATCTAGGGTAGTTCTGTCTAAGTTGAATGAGTAAGTAAATGGTTTTGTTCTCCAAAAAGTTTTGCATCCTGATGTTTCTCTCTTTCTATTTGTGTTTCCTTGTTTGTAGGAATTTGAGAAGAAGTTTCCAATTGAACCATCAGCTGAACAAAAATATCAGCTTAGAAGAACAAGTTCTACTTCTTTCTGACATCACATCTCTCTGTGTGAGAATTTTGTCGCTCATCGAGTGTTAGTGCTAGCCTCTTGGGTTTATGTGTAAAATGCTGTGGGAATTTATCACAAGGCTGCTTTGCTTCACCTCTGGCACTACTGTTGTGGTTCCACCCTGCCCGCCATTAGCTTTTACTCTATGTACATTCAGGACTATCTTGGTATTTTATACAGCACTAAATGTGCTATGTTTATAGCTTCACATGTCCAGGCTCCGGTCTGTGTTGCTAGAAAATGAAACTTGAGAAAGAATTGTGTCCGACCCGTGTGTTAGGTTGTTAAATGATTATGAGATTAGTTTAAGACATGGACATGAGATTAGCTCAAGACATGACATGGAGATCAGATTAGTTTAAGGTATGGACATCACTAATGTATAATGCATGGATATTCATGTCTTGCTCAGAGTGCTTGGAAATAGATGGTGAGGGTTTTTCTCTTCCGGGATCCAATGTCAATAGCAGATGGAGGCCAACCATGTTTGGTGGGTCTGCCAGTCTTTTGGACAAGGGATTGTTAAGCAATCAGCAGTCAGCGAAAGAGAAAATTTTATTAGTAGATTTGTTGCCTGCGGTGATTTTTTTTTTTCAGATAAAAAAATTCAAGTTACAAGTTTTTTGTTTAATTGGTAATTTAAATAGTATAAAAATCAAAATACAATAACAATAAATAAACTAATGAAAAGTGAAAAATGAAAAAAAAGAAGACATGAGTTTATTTAAATTATCAAATAATTTGATACTGTAAAAAAAAAACAACCAAAACTCAAAAAAAAGTTAGATTAAAATAGAGAAAAAATCCAGGCAAAAAAACTAAGTAAATCTCTTAAATTTGATCTAATCTCTAAAACTCATAGATTTGGGTTCAATGAAAAATATTAATTTTCAACCAATTTAATTTTAAAAAATGAAATCATTGAAAATATATTAAATAAAAAAACTTTCAAAAGCCAAAAAAAAAACAGCAACAAGAAGAATGGGGATAAAATATGATAGAAAAAAAATCTTAGGATAAAGAAATTTGAAAAAACAATTAAAAATGATTCAAAAAAATAAATAGCAATTAAAAGAATGAGTATCAAATTTGAAAGATTAAAAAATCATAGGAGGTGAAATTGAAAAACATTTGTAATTTGATAGGATATTTATCGATCGAAAAATAGTATGGGTGAAATTAAAAAATAATTATAAAGGGCTAACCCAATAGAATAAAATCACAAAAAATAAGAAAACAAAACCCAAGAAAAATAGGATATAAAATAAGAAGACATTAGGTTAAAAAAAGAAAAAAAAACAAGCAAAATTGGACGAACCTCTTAAACCTAGTCTAATTTCTAAAACTCACGACCCGTGAAATCTTGGACTCAAGTTTAATCAAGAAGCTCAATTATCAACAAATTTAATTTTAAATGATGAAATTATAAAAAAATAAAAAAAATAGCAACAAAAGGAATGGGGATAAAATTTAACATAAAAAAGTGAAAGGATGATGAAATTTGAAAAAAAAAATAAATAAATCACAAATAAATTAATAAATAACAATTAAAAGAATGAATACCAAATTTGAAAGATTTAAAAATCATAGGGGAAGAAATTAAAAAAATATATAATTTGATAGATTATTTATGAATTAAAAAATGGTATGGGTGAAATTGAAAAAAAAACTGTAGAGAGCTAACCTAATTGAGTAAAATCACAAAAAATAAGAAAACAAAATGCCAAAAAAAGGATAAAAAAAATTAGAGAACACTAGCTTAAAAAAAAAGGAAAATAAAAACCATGCAAACCCGAGTGAATCTCTTAAACCTGATCTAATCTCTAAAACTCACAACCCATAAAATTCTAGATCTGAGTTCAGTCAAGAAGCTCAGTTCTCAACTAATTTAATTTTTAAGGATAAAATCGATGGAAAATATCAATAAAAAAACTTGCAAAAGAAAAAACACAGTGATGATGAAATTTGAAAAAAGAATTGAAATTATCATGAACAAAATAAATAGTAATTAACAAAATATGGACCAAATTTGAAAGATTAAAACATCATAGGAGGTGAAATTGAAAAACATTTATAATTTGATAGATTGTTCATAAATTAAAAAATGACAAGGGGTTAATTTAAAAAACAAATTATAGAGGCCCAGCTCAACAGAAGAAAAACAAAAAAAAACTACAAAACAAACGAAAAAAAAAGGATAAAAATAAGAAAATATCATCTTTAAGAAAACCTAGACAAACCCTATAAACCTTATCTAATTTCTAAAAGTCGCAACCCATGAAATCGTTGACCTGGATTAAATTAAAAAACTCAATTATCAAAAAATTTAATTTTAAATTATGAAATCGGTGAAAAAATATTATTAAAAATAAAACTTGCAAAAAAAAAAAGAGCAAAGATAAAATGGGGATAAAACTTAATAGAAAACAAAACCCAAGGAGAATGGAATTTGAAAAAAAAATATTTAAAAATGAACACAAATAAAATAAATAGAAATTAAAAGAATGACCAAATTTGAAAGATAAAAAAATTATTGGGATGAAATTGAAAAATATTTATAATTTCTTGGATCATTCAGGGACTAAAAAATGACACGAGGTGAAATTGAATAATAATGGTAAGCAGACCGTAAAAAATAACAAAAAAAAGGAATAAAAAAACATCACTTTAAGAAAAAGAAAAAAAAAACAAACGAGCTCAGGCAAACCTTTTAAACTTGATCTAACCTCTAAAATCACAACCCGTGAAATCTTGGATCCGGGTTAAATAAATAAGCTCAATTCTCAACAAATAAAATGTTGAAGAAAGAAACTGGTGAAAAATATTAATAAAAATCTTGCAAAAGCCAAAACAAATAGTAACAAAAAAAAATAAGGATGAAATTTGATAAAAAAAAAACCTAAGAAGGATGAAATTTGAAAAAAAAAATGATGTTAAACAAAATAAATAACAATTAAAAGAATAAGAACCGAATTTGAAAGACTAAAAAAATCATAGGGGATGAAATTGAAAAATATTTGTAATTTGATAAATTATTCATATATTTAAAAATGGGAGGGGGTGAAATAAAAAAAAACATTTGTAATTTGAAAAATTATATATAGATTAAAAAATAATAGTGGGTGAAATTGAAAAGCATTTATAATTTTATAGCTTATTCAAAACCAAAATAGTGATCAAAAGTATATGGACCAAATGAGAAGGAGAAAATAATTGCAAGGGTTGTTTTGAAATTTTTCACGAGTTGGCGCAAACTTGGAGGAGGATAGAGAGAAGAATAAGGGAAGAAAATAGTCATTGATGCCAAACCAGCAGCGCGTTAGGTACACACGCCAAATATTGTTTTGGAAGACGGTGTGTGGTAGCCAGATAGCTCCACATGTGCCGCTTGAACAACGTGGGGGTCATCCACACACTGGCACGTGCAAAGCACGCACCAGCAGGGTTTTTTAAATAATATTTAATATATCACTATTACAATAATACCCTCAAGTAACCTCCAAATCTACAACAAAACCAATATAAAATGACCAAAAAAACCTTATAAGAGAGTTTTATTGTTTTAGTTTACAAGGGTGTCAAAGTAATTGCATTATTCCAAAAAAAATAAAATGACAAAAACATTCCTAAGTTAAAAGCTTTAAAATTATTTATTCCAAGGCTAAACTTGTAAACTATGCATTAAAAAAGAAAATAACAAATATAACCTCATGCAATATGTTAAAGATATTTATTTCATGATGAAAAGACAATGTAACCCCAAAAGCTTGGTTCGTTGCCTTTTTTTTTTCTAATGGTAAAATAGTAATTAAACTATTACAATGAATAGAAAAATGCATACTCTTTTTTTCTAATAGGCATTTTGCATAAAAAAAAGGTTTTATGTGATATTTTTTTTATCATGAAGTTTTTTTCAAATCTTTAAAATTTTGTAATTCATATAATATGTAAAGAAGTTTATTGTACAATTAATTTATGTGGGATCCTTTTAGTTGGAGACTTTGTAATAGGCTCAATTGTTATCTCTAATGGATTTTTTGATGATATTTATTGATTTATATCATCATGACATGTTTTTACACACCGATACAAAAAACATATTTCTTTTTTGAAAACTATAATTTTTAATTCAATTATTTCTTCTTGAATGACAATTAAGCGTATTTTGGATACAACAGAGCTCGAAATAAGGTTTTATAATATTTTCTTGAACATAGAGGAGATTTTTGTCTAATGTACTAACTTTTGAATAGTTTTTATAATTTCCGAATACCTCAAAAAATTATTTTAATTTACCCTAAGTAAAACACTTCCTTAAATTGATTATAAGTAATAAAATTTTATTTGCTTTTATTGAATATATAAAATAATAAAAACAAATCTTTTACCAAACACATATTTTTGAAAGTTCGTTAAAAAGATGCAATGACTTCTCTACTAACTTACAGCTTAATCATTGGCTTAATATCAAAATAAAGAACATTTACTAAAGTTTATACAAAATTGTACAAATTATGTGTGGATGCAAGCGAACAAAATTATTTTGATATTAAATGAAAAGCTCATTTAATGTTAACATTAAATAAATAATTTCAAACTCAATTTTTTCTTGCAAAATTAAAAGCTTTTTAATTAAGTGGTACCTACTTAAATATTAAATATTTCATTTAAAATATCTATAATTTTATGATAAAAACAATGTGATATAAATATCTTACTAATTGATATAAAAAATAATTTAATGATGTTAAAAAAATAATTTATAAAATTATTGAATTAACAAGAACTAGTTGAGGGGGAAATCATTGTTCCCCTCCTCACCTGTTGTTGATTTAAACAATAACATGTTTTTTTTTTCTTTTTCTTTGGTTTTTATTTAATTTTCACATTCTAATATTTGATTTATTAGAAATTAGACTTTGTTATTTATTTTGTTTTCTTTTATACAAGGTTATCATGATCTTGAAAAAACATCACGACATCGAATTGATGCTCCGTTTTACGATCACTTACTTTTTTCTATTGTATTATTAAATAAAAAATAATTATGACAAGAAACACAATTATTATGAATTGGACTTCATTATTTATTTTGATTTTTTTTATGGGTTATTGCAATCTTAGAAAAACATATTAATATTGGGTTGATGCTCGATGTTTTGAGTACCTATTTTCTTTTATCATATTATCAAATAAAAATTGATTCATAAAAAAAAACTATGAGAAGCATTGTTTTAAAATCTGGATCGACTCGACAAGCACTCAGAACTTGGCCATCCCTAAACCTGGAATGGTCTAGTTTAAAGAGAAATTAAAAAAAGGGAAAAAACTTGGTTAACACAATAAAAAAACCTGGATAGACTCAGTGACCTGATCAACCCGGGTTTAATTCGGTCTAAAACCCAACCATCCATAGTTTTGAAACCCGACCCGGTCATCGACCCGGTCAAGTGATCGGGTCACGGGTCAGATGGGTTGACCCGGTAACTAGTTACAATGCAACACTTACATAAACCAAATTTAAATTATAAACCAACAACATAAATTTAATTCAATATCCAAAACACAAACAAAATATAAATTCTAAAATATTTAAAACAAAACATCCAACCACATAAATTCTAAAATATTTAAAACAAAACATCCAACCACATAAATTCTAAATCAACAACACATTCACTTTTGTTGAATGAACACATTAAGTTCTTCTGTGTCCATAGAAGCAAAATTTGGATCAAATGTCGATGGAATTGAGCCAATCTCGTCAACACCTAATAAATCATCTGCATGCTCCTTTGAAACTTCATCGTCACAATCATCTTCAATATCATTAACATTTATGACATCTACATTTCAAACACAATTAATAAATAAATATTATGTGTTAAACAAAACTTTATTTTAAATAATATTTATCACTAAATAATCAATCATTAATTACCATCATCTAAAGTATCTTGCATGGTCATAGTTGATAGAGCTTGGTGAAAACTCTCTCGCTTCTTCAGCTGTCAAGATTGACGGGTCATCTTCAACTACCCAATTTTCAATGTCACAAATTGTCTCAACATTAATTGGATCATAATTTCATCCTTTCCAATAATTCCTATATATTAAAAGTGAAGATAAACACAATATAAGTATTAATAATATTACTAAACAAGATAAAATAATATTTAAGGAATTAGAGAAAAGAAAAATACTTTTGTTTCAATCTTAGATTGCAGTGGACGTAAACAAGGTCATTAAGCCTTTGGTGCTCCAATCTATTTCTCTTCTTGGAATGAATATGTTCAAACATACTCCAATTTCTCTCACATCCCGAAGAACTACAAGTTTGACTTAACACTCGTATAGCCAACTGTTGTAGATTTGGAGCGCTGGTTCCATATGTCATCCACCATTCATCTATATAAAAAAATAATAAGTAAAAGGAGACTATGTCAAATAATATTTTTAAATATAAAAATTATATACCCGGAGGCATAAGGGTGCGATTATTTATTGCGAACACTCGACCAAAGTCATGTTCAAGCATTCCTAAACAACTTCATCTCACTTGTAATCTTACTTTGCAATGGTAGATTTCCATGTGCATACTTCTCAAGAACATCTAGAAGTCCAGAAATGGTGCTCATATGTTTATCCATTATATTTGCATCATATTGAAATCGAGGATTCAACCAAAATGCCGCATAAATATGTCTATAAAATTGTCCATCCCACCGATTATCGATAATGTCTATGAAAGGTTCCACTCTAGCCTTTCTCTTTTGAAATCTCCTCATCATTTCTTCTTTTGCATGATGAACAGCATCATACAAATATCCCATCGAAGGTCTATCATCACCATCAACCATTCGTAGAACTCGAATTAAAGGCTCACTCATTCGCACAATTATTGCACATTCTTCCCAAAACAGAGAGTCTAGCACACTCTCAACAAACTTTTTTCCTTTGCTATCTTTAGCATAAGCAGATGAGACCCATTCCCTAGATGTCACCATAGCTCTCAACTCATCTTTATGAGCTAAAATGCTTTGCAATGCAATGAAATTGGTAGCAAAACGAGTAGGAGCGGGGACGAAGTATTTCTTTTCCTCCAGTGAACTTCCTCATCAAATACAATGGATAACAATGATTATAAATGTACTTTGTGATACCAGAAGCATGCTCAACAACACAACAAACCGACTGCAATTTACCAATATCCTGGAGTATGAGGTTGATGCAATGAGCAGCACAAGGAGACCAAAATATTGAAGGAAATTCTTCCATCAATAACTTGCCCAACAACATAATTTGCAGCATTATCGGTCACCATATGCATAATGTTTTCTACCCCAACATACAAAACAACCTCTCTAAACAACCGATACAACAATCTAGGAGTCTTTGAGACATCGATACATCCACGGTTTTCAAAAAACTGTTCCTTTAGGACAATATACTAAGAAGTTAATTAAAGTCCTCCTCTTCTGATCTGTCCATCCATTGGCCATTAATGTGCAACTAGTCTTCTTCCAAATCTCTCGATAAGTCTCAACATAAATCTTGACTTCATCAACCGCTTTTGCCAAGTAATAACCACGAATAGCATGCAAGTTTGGTCCTTTATAACCAGGACCCATGGCATGTTACAACATCTATGGCATGCTGATAATACACGAATTAACAGCATTAAATGGCACACATGCATCAATCATCCACTTCGCTAAAGCAAGATCACACCGTTCAACTGCTTCCTTTCTTTGCCAACAATTCTGAATAGACTTTTGAGCACCAGGAGTTGTTCTCGGCATGAAATATGTCCCTAATGTTGCAGATTTCTTCTGTTTTCCACAACTTGTAGTCGATTGTTTTACAGGTCTTTGGTGCTTTGAATCTTTTTCTTTTTTGCAACCTTCGGTGGTAACATATGTTTTTTAGTACCTGACATCCTCATCATCCTCATCATCACCATCATCATCACCATCACCATCATCTTCTAATTGCCTAATCATCATCTCTTCATGCTCCCTTTGTCGTGCATTAAATGGATTGAATTCTGCTTGCATTTCTCTAACTCTTTTTTTTGTTTCAAGCATTTCCTTTAAGATTCAAAAGCATTTGATGTCGAACATCAGGAGGACATTTACGACATTGTTCAACTTCTCCTTTAGCTCCAGCTAAATGTTGCTTAAATCGATTAATGCCACCACCCGCAAATACTTTAGCACAATATAAACAAACTAATTTTGTTTTTTTACACCCAACACTAAGTTCAGGAGCTTCTCTACAATGACCCCATGCCAAATCTGTTCTTCCTCTACTACCACTTGACATGGAAATTGAAGGTTGAGATGATTGGGCCGTTGAAGGATCACTACTTGGAGTACTACCATCATGTGAAGACATTTTCAGAACCTAACATAATTTACAAGAGGGAATATAATTTCAAGCCAAATCACTTTGCAATCCATTAATTAAATTATAGAATTGGGAGAATTTAGTATATAAATATCTTGGGAAAGGAGAGGCAATGATGCCGATAAAATCTCCCAATTCTTTCATGCTATTAGTACACAACTAATATTCTCTCCCGTTTGGACAAGAAAAGGCAAATTCAAGAGGAGGGAGGGCGCCATCTATATTTAAATCACACGTTGTTGCCCAAAAGGAAAAACAAAAAACAAAATCATAGCAATTCATGATTTAACAGAAGACAGATTTAGCAATTCATCATTTATGGTTAATTATCTAGTTATCCATCACACGTTTGCTTTCGTTCATGAACAAAAGACATTAATCAAAACAAAGCAATTCAATCACCAACCCCTATCCATGCACTGGCTGGTAGATGCATGGAATTTAGCAGAAGCAAAGGCAGAACGAACAAACACACCAACAATTACCAGCCGAAATATTTTAACCATCATCAATAATTCTTACAACAATTTCAATCTCTGGCTATAACAGTTCTTAGAACAAAATAGTTTCAAACTATGGCTATAACAGTTCCAAAAGCAAATGCACCGAACCCCTATCCTAGTTTCCTCATCCATTTTCAACACTTCCTAATAGCGAGAGGAAGTTATTACGCGTATAAAAGAAAGAACAGAGAAACATACCCGAGGTTGAGATGACTGGGTTGCAATTGAATCAACGAGACTGGATCAACGAACAAGCAAAATGATGCCCGAAGTCCGGAAGCGCAAGTTCAAAGCACGGCCAAGAATAAAGAAAAGAGAGAGTGAAAGAAGAAGATTTGTGAACGAGAAACAAGAAACTAACCTTTTTCGCAGTGAAACAACAATGATCAAGACGTCTTCGGTCTTCTCGCTCTCCTCCGCTCCTCAGCTCATCGATTGAAATTGATGTGTTTGTTAATTAGGTTTGCTCGTAGTACGTAATCAAAATGCCCAAATCGCTTCATTGTTCTTCGTCGTTTTGGCCTTTAAAACAAAGGCCAAAACGACGTCGTTTAACATCAATCAGGCTAAAAAAAAATTAGACCGGGTCTCAGCCGGGTTTGACCGGGTGGTTCGGGTCCCGGGTCGACCCGCCGGGTCGACCGGGTTTCACCGGGCCAACTCCCGAGCGGGTTTTTGCCTCCACCCGGACCGGTCCTAGGCCCGGGTCGGCCGGGTCCCGGGTCGACCCGCCGGGCCGGTCCAGGTCTTAAAACACTGCAACCATCAACATGTTGATTTTTTTGAACAAAATGATGTAGTTTTGATTTTTTTAAATTTTTTTATTATTGGCTTAAGTTAACTCTTTCAACTCATAACTAAAACCTTATTTTAGATTAACCATTGAGTCGAGTTTTAAAACTATGGTGAGAAGAAGGGAAGAGAGAGGAGAAAAAGCATATTTGGGAAACTATATTAACAAGAAATAAAGGGCATGAGTTTTTTACTATAGCACTAGACATGGTTTATTGTGGATTGATATAGTTAAATTAAATTTTTTTCCCTTGAGTGAAACAAAAGAAAGCCTTGAGGGCGGGGTGTGATGCTAACTTTATGATTATGTGGTCATGTAACCCACAATAAGATTGACAATGAATCCCGGAAAGCCAAAATAAGTCTAATAAGAGCGTGACACAATAGAAACCTATCCCAAGACACCATCACTATTGGAATAAGAATTATCACCCTATGAATACCAATTTGCAAAAGGGAAGTATAAGGAAGATACCACGAAACTAGTTAATCTTCAATAAGTCAATTTAGTTTGTTACAGAACCAAAAAATACAAGAATCTCTCATACAAGCTAAATAAATTCAGCAGAAATAGTATTATAAAGTCTTAATATTTTATCATTGAAAAGAATACTTATACTCTTGAAAATAAAAACTCTAATGGATCTACCCTTATGGACTAAATTGACCCACTTTCAAAGCTAACCCAAAACCTATACTAATAAACCCAAATATATGGACCCAAACAAGCCTTAGGCCGATACAAATAAACCTAAATATATAGATCCAAACAAGTCTTAGGCCGCATTTGAGAACTACTTATTAATTAAACTCAAACAAGTATTTACTGATAAACCCAAATATATGGACCCAAATAAGCCTTAGGCCGCAGTTGAGAACTACTTATTAATTAAAAAACTCAAACAAACCTTTGGTCTTAGCTAATTAATCTAACCTAAGCCTAGTATGAATTAAGCCCATTAGAAACAATGACAAGGTTGTTAGCCTCATTAGATGGCTCAAATAGAAGTTATAACAAAAATAAAACTTATAAGAATAAATAATCTTTGTTGTTATTAGAGAAGAAGAAAATAAAACAAAATAAATCTGAAACAAGGCTTTATATAAATCCTTGTTGCTACCATTATTGTTATTGAAAACAAGAAAAACTTATCACCTCTTACTTTCTTATTTTGGAGGAGAAGTTGTTGCCACTTTGTTTCCTCTTCAAGCATGGACTTCTTTAAATAACCTTTTATTATCTTCCTTTTGAATAAGAAAGTCCTGTAAAAAAAAAATAACAACAAAAGAATCGCAAGCCTTCTTGCCACAATATACATTCAATAATGGATATGAAATCCTTACAAACGATTGATAATAATTGTTGTCATAAATGTTTTATTGTTTAACATAGAATCCGTGTAGAATAGATAAATCGATAGCTTCTACTTATACTTCCAAGAGAATTAAGGAATCTTTGTATTTACTAGAATCCATAATACACAAGGAAACAATGTTTCTTCAATTTTCATATATTCGTGACAGATTTCAGTCCTCATTTCAAACACGTTAGTATCTCTTGTCCGGATGAATTAACATGCCTACCATATATCACTGGAAAATTATGAATGTCTACTTTCCAACACAATTATAATCTTAGTATAATTACTTCTTTAGATCTAGATATAGTCCAAATAGTAGATAAAAGTTCAGACATACAAATTTGATAAGTTTTGTCAGTTAAATTTGACTCTATGAAATAATCTCCTTTTGAACTCCAATTTACTTGAAATCTTAATGTAATGTATAATAGCATGTCTAGAAACTTCTGTAAAAATATCAACTCAATTCAATGGTTGCGTTGAAAGTTATGCTCGATGACATAAAATTGGACAATAAAAAATTTTACATCAATATCAAAATCTGACCTTATTTAAATCATATTATGGTGATTTGGTCCTTTCCACTTACTCATTGGTCATTAAAAGATTGTTGGGGGTATGCTAGTCTTTTCTAGATTTTTTATACAGTACACATATGTCTTTACCTCAAGGTCAACAAAATTTAAAATTGTTGACCAAGAGTTTTTTCATATTTTTATAAACTTTTAATTTGTAAAAATACTTCTTTACCACCGAGATAAAAAAAAATATAAAGTTGTTGACCAATAGTTTTTTTCTCCTTCTTTGTATACAGTTACATATTTAACCTTAAAAAAGACAAAAATAATAAGGTATGTATTAAGGTGTACTTTTGTCTTTTTTACACGAGTCTTTTATATAATCTCAAGCTCATTGGAGTGTTTTGATATTTTTATGTTGAATTTTTAAATTTTTATTCAAGAAAGCTGCTAGCGTGTACTTATTACGATCTAATGACTTGGGCCCGAGTTTAAAAAGTTAATGTCATCCGACTTTTTTTTTTCTCATTATCTTTTACGATCTTATCGTTCGACATTAGTTTCTTTTAAATAAATATTGATTTTATGATTATCTTCAATTTTTTTTTATAGGTTTATCCCGATCACAAGATCTATGTCACAAGTTTTGCATGCCTTTTTTTAATATAAGTTTTTTTTAAAAAAAAATTTTGTTTGTAATTGATTTTTGGAGATATTATTCTAATTTATCTATAATTGTTTTTTATACAAATGAATTTTATTTTTTAAAATAAAAAATATTTATTTTTAAATATTATTTTTGATATGTTTGACCTTAAGTAATATTTGTTTTAGGGTGTGAGTTTTTTCAATCAGTTTCATTTATATTTATATTTATATTTTTATTATATTTTATTGATTTAAATAAACAAGTTCAACAAACATAATATAGTTAATATATCATTTTATATGATTGAATATCTTAATTTATATTTATCTCTTAATTTTTTTATTTTTTTAGTTATTATTAATAAATTTTTTTATTTATATAGATTATTATGTAATTAAATGTTTCCATATATTTATTTATTTAAATTTTAAATTTTTTTAATATAAAAAAGCATCTAAATAGCCTTTATACAACCCGCGTTAAATAGTTAGTATTTATATGGGGGAAAGCTGAACTTTCTGATAAAAAAACGTAGAATTTTCTCTCATTCATAGCCGACCTGTCTTGCTTCTCTTCCCCCTCCCTCCCTCCCTCCCTCCCTCACTAAACCCTAACAATACACTAAATAAAAGAAATATCAATGGCATCAAATCAGCTGCGATGCCATTACGAGGTGCTTGGTCTATCACGCGACTCGTCGCCTGAAGAAGTCCGTTCGGCTTTTAAAAAGCTTGCTCTCCGGCGCCATCCTGACAAGCTTCTCCAATCTGGCTTAAGCCAAGCCGAAGCTACTGCTCAATTTCAAGAGCTTGTTCAGGCTTACGAGGTCCTCTCCGACCCCAAAGAACGAGCTTGGTACGATTCTCACCGTTCTCAAATCCTCTTCTCCGATCCCAATTCTGGTAACTCGGTCCCTGACTCAGTCATTCCTAATTTGTTCTCTTTCTTCTCCAACACTGTTTACTCGGGTTATACTGATTCTGGAAGAGGTTTTTATAAGGTTTATTCTGATGTTTTTGATAAGATTTATGCGAATGAGGTTAATTTTTGTAGGAAATTAGGGTTAGGATTGGATAGTGTTAGGGAGGCTCCGTTGATGGGGAGTTTGCAGAGTGATTATGCGCAGGTTTCGGCTTTTTATAATTATTGGTTGGGGTTTAGCACTGTTATGGATTTTTGTTGGGTTGATCAGTATGATGTGATGGCGGGGCCGAATAGGAAATCGAGGAGGGTTATGGAGGAGGAAAATAAGAAGTTGAGGAAGAAGGCGAGACGGGAGTATAATGAGACTGTGAGGGGGTTGGGGGAGTTTGTAAAGAAGAGGGATAAGAGGGTGATTGATATGGTTGTTAAAAAGAATGCTGAGATGGAGAGGAAGAAGGAGGAGGAGAAGGAGAGGAAGAAGAAGTTGGAGAGGGAGAAGATGGAGAGGTTGAGAGCGTATGAGGAACCGGAGTGGGCGAGGGTGAATGAAGAGGAGGTGGATGGAATGGAGGGTTTTGAGGAAGAGGAGGATAAGGGGAAGAAGGGGAATGGAGGGAAGGAGTTGTATTGTGTCGTGTGTGGGAAGAAGTTTAAGAGTGAGAAGCAATGGAAGAATCATGAACAGTCAAAGAAGCATAAGGAGAAGGTTGCTGAGTTGAGGGACTCGTTTCAGGATGAAGATGACGAGAGGGAAGATATCGAGGAGGATGAGTTGGAGAAGAATGAGGACGTGGAGGAAATAGAGGAGAGGTTTAAAGAGGATTTTAAAATACAGCGGGAAGGGAATGGGGCTGAGGTTCTGTATTCAAGTGATAAAGAAGATGGGTTTTTTGATGCTGATGGCATGGATGGGATTGACGAGAAGAATGGGAATGTAGAGGATGAGGAGGGGGAGGAAATGAGCGTACTTGAAGCAATGGTGTCGGGGCACAGAAGTAGGAAAAGTAGGGGTTCAAGGCATATGAATGAGGAGTTTCCACAGGAAGTTGAGGATGCAAAAGAGGAGGTTGAGGTTATGGAATATAATAACCGGAAGACTAGGAGAAGAGGCAAGAAAATGAGGAGTTGGAACAATGGTGGTGAAGGTGTTACAAGCGACATTGATGAAAGCAAGAGTGCCAATGAAGAAACTAATGGGTGTGATGATGAGCAAAACAAGGAGCCTGCTTCTAATTCTTTTGTGGAGGATGAGAATGATGGTAAAATTGATGATCATTTAGGGAAAACTGGCAAGAGCTCAAACCAATCTACCAAGAAGAAAGGGGCTGCGAAGAAGGAAGCAAATGTGAAATCAAAGAACTTGTCTAAAGGCAAGAAAGGAAAGGTAGGGAGTTCATTTTGTATGTTTGCTCATTCATTATTTTCTTTCAGGTGTTTTGATTGTAGTTCTTAATAAACTTGTTTCAAAACAACTTTTAATAACCCCTAATTATCACTAGTAGTTATGCTAATATGTGGAATTATGAACTAGTGCCATACGTATTGTTTTATCATCTTGCCAAAACTATAGTTGTTGACGTACATTTATTGAGATACTTGCTGGTGATGTTAGTGGTTTTATTCCTTAATAAGCACAGAATTTCTTAGTTTCAGATGCTGTACTTGCGAATTATTCTATTAGCTATGGTTTTGGGTTGTCTAATTATCTCAGCTGTATTCTAACCCAGGCAATTTCTAAGGATTCTGGTAATGTGTGTGATACATGTGGAGTGGAATTTGAATCAAGGTCTGCATGACTCATTTCTCATCTGCTACTTTATTTTTTAGTTCTCTGGTTTATTTGTTCTCCTTTTTACCCTCCCCCATTTTACAGAGAAATTCTTACTGTATCCCTTTTCTTGGCAGGAATAAATTACATAAGCATTTGAGTGATACTGGTCATGGTACACTGAAATCCCACTGAGGAAAGTTTTCTAGCACCTGTAATTTATTGCTACATACCATAATTAAAGAGATTTTTTGGAAGTATAAGTGCAAGCAGACTTGTAAGAGGTTTATGCAGCAGCTTTTCATTGTTTTCTGTTCAAGAGCAAGATATAGACCTCATCGGTTCCAGGTATTAATTGCCCTTCCTCATCAAGTTTTCTTTCTTGCCAATCATGGTACATGGGAGGGGACATTGTATACAAGTAACAGTTTGTCTTTAAATTTTTTTCCTGTGTCTTGATAGTCCCTTGGTTAGTGTAATTATTTGAAGGGTTTTGGAACTGCGAACTGTTTGAATCTGTTTATAATTAGATTGCCTGGAATTTTCCTATTTTATTTATTTATTAAGCTTCTGTTTTCATACAGAAGATAATAATAATAATTTGACTTCATTACTTCTGCTAACTTTCCCCAGACTTTATTGTGCTTTTTGTTTCTGTATTGTAACACCTTTTTGCATGGTCCCATGAGCTTTTTTCTTGGTTCAGTTAGTCTAGTTTAAAAAAAGCAGCCTGGCTCTTATTAAAACAACACAACAGATGCTGGAAACTGCATATTAGAATGACCTTGCTGATCCACTTAAACACTTTATTGTGCTTACTGTTAAAACTTGGGCAGAGATCTAAATCTGTTTCTCTGCTTGAATACTCAGTTGTGTTGTCTGCTTGTGTGCTTGAATACTTTGTTTGTATGTTCCCAGAGCTTCTCATCCGGGTTCAATTGAGGATGTTAGCACAGACCAACTCTTTGTAAAACAGCACAATGGATTGATAATTTCGGCAGCATGACTCCTTAATTATGTTCTGAATATTTTATAATGATTTTGTAACTCACATTTTTTTAATATTTTATGTCTTTGATAGCCCCTTCTCTTTTCTTTTGTTTTCTGTTTGGTAACTGATACTTTCAAAGATAATTGAGCATGCATATGGATGTTGTATAAAGTTATTTTCATTATTGCAATTATTCACGGAGAATTCTTTCTTAATTGAAAGGGAAGAAGTTTGCTAGAAAAAGCTGAACTTCCAGATGGGTCTAACAATGTGATACCATCATAGAGACTTTTACTTAATGCATAGTATATGACTGTTGAAGCATCTAAACAACACAAGGGCAGGGTGGCCAATTTCTCTTGCAGCTCCGAGATGGACATTTGTTATGTAGGTTAGGACGAGCAATATGTCTACCCTTGCTAGTTATAGTGTAGTTTGGGGAAGGAAGTGTGTTTTACTTCTTTAACTTTCTATGCCTGCCAACTCCTACTACTTGAAAAGAAAGTACAAGACTAAAGGATTTAATTGAAAGTATGACCCTTGATAGAGTACTGAGTGACAAAGTAGGATCCATGCAGCCTTTCGTAGAGTGGAGGTAAGACAGCGGTTGGGTTGATATAAGATCTTTAACAAATGAAGGAATTTTCTATAGCATGGATTTATTGAGCCGTCATCTGAAGCACAAATTTGCGAAGTCTATACTTGTATTTTATTTTCCCTATTTATGTGAACTATGATCTATGCTGTTCTATAGGAAATCCATGAACCATGTTTGAATTTGAGGCTGCATCAGCGGTGCTACCTGCTTCTCGAACCAGGTTACCAGGTGGAACCTGCTTTCCCAAATGAAAAACATTAAGGAAAAGCGGGTTGCACTTGGTTCCTTAACGGGTTCTTAGTGGAGAGGACATTCTTGAGGCGTGACTTAAAAACTATGATAACTGAATTTTTGTGTTGCTAGCTTTGTACTCTTTTATGACCTTTCATTATCAGCGAAAAAGAGGTCTCTCTTGAATTGAATATTCATCAGAGTACAGGGAAAGGATAAATATTCATATATGTTGTCGTGTAAATGTCTGTACACAAACTATATTCAGTCAATGTGTGAAGAATGTGAAATCTATTCTTGATTTTTCTTTTGTCTTCTCCGCACAGCTTCTAATATGGCTAGGTGATTCGGGAAGTCAAATCGTGTTCTGACAAGGGCCCTATTCCTCAGCCGTGATAACTTTTGTAGGTAGATGAAAAGTTGTTGAACTCCATACGAGATTACCTTGAGCGTTGAAGTGGTCACTGATTTGTTCCTACATCAGCAAGCTAGAGGTTTTTTCAAGATCCTCCGTGACAGAGAATAGAGTGAATCTATGATGCTTGGGAAACAAGAAACGAGAGAAAAAAAGAGGTTCAGGATCTTGAGAGAGCTGTTTAGTTAAATTTAAAGCCAATTAGTTAGTCGGTTGAATGAAATGTTCGACGCTTACTAGTGTTAGGTCGGTCAAGGCTTTTTGGTTTGTTTTTTTTTTTAAAAAAAAGAAATTGGCAGTTTGGCACTGTCTGTTGTGTGAAGTTTTGTTCTTAGGGTTATCGCAGTTGTTAAAGAAAAGAAGAGGATGCTTTAGGAGTAGTGTCGAGTGATAATTTAGGGTCACTGGTTGCATTATGGCTGCTTTTAGTGGAAAGTAAGCCCTTAGAAACCTGATACAAGGACTGATAGAAAATTTAGAGATTAAAAATAAGTAAGTGCACAGAAAAATGGAAAAGAGTTGAGGCATTTGCCATATTACAAATAAAACTAAAACTCATCACAATGCAATCAACCGTAAAACCGACTAATGAGTCATTCAATGACCAGAAAAATAATATTTTCATATTTATTACACAATATAATTATTCTGTGGAGTGTTTTTTATTTTTCATAGTTTTTTTACAAGTGTAATTACCCCCATAGCTTTTAGGAACAACTTTTCTTTGCCCTTCTTTCAGTTTTTTAACATCAGTTTTCTTACCATTATCTCATGTAGTTAAGGATATTCTAGTCTTTTTATAATTAAAAAAAAATAGCTGATGCATGCAGAACATGCACTCCTTTTGAGCGATGCATATAACACTTTTTTATGGCTGTCAGTAACTTCAGGGCAGTGTCCAAAGCAGCACACCACCCAACACCATCTACATGGTGGGGTGGTGCATGTCAACATTCATAGCATGAAAGAGCGCTTTGACGATAATTTTCTCATTCCCTTTCTTTTCTCTCTCTTTAATCTCAAAAAATGTGCTAACTTTGCAAAATTGCAAAGTGATTTTTAATTTTTTAATTATATCGAATTTGATTTATTTATTTTTTAATTTCATCATTTGACATTTAATTTTTTATAATTTTTTTTATCAAATTTGATCCTTATTCTTTTGATTTCTATTTATTTTTTTTTAAATCTTTTTATGATTAGATTTTATTTTTCGATTTAATCCATAATCATTTGATTTAATTTTTTATTTGTTGAATTTGATCATCATTCTTATGATTGCAATTCCTTTTATTTTGAGTTTTCTTCTTGATTAATTGTTTTGTGGCAATTTCATCTCTTATTATTTAATTTCATTGAATTTTCATATCATTTTTGGTGCTTTTTTTATCATGCTTTTAAAACTTGGCCCAGGAGTTGACCCTTGTCATGTCCCGGGTCACGAGTTGGGTCGAATAACCAAGGTTACCAGGGTCAATCAAATTTTTTACTGTATAGGAAGTAAAAATGATATTATTTTGATAAAAAAAATGGCAAAACAAAAATCAACGGGTGTTGGACATGATTTTCTCCTAGTTAATCACTTGATTTTTATTTAGCTAAAAATTAAAAATTGTATTATTTTGATTAAAAAAAAATAATGGAGAAAAAACTCAATTATGACCTCTTTTTTTTTATTGGTCTTCTTTTTTTTTTTAATTGTTTTTTTTTAGTTTCATCATTTGTTTTATCTCAATATGATACTCATTCTCTTGATTTTTGTTTTTTTATTCTTTTCTTGGTTTTTTTCCTTTCAATTTTTTCCCTTTAATTTTTTTTTCCAGATTAGTTCTTATTTTTTTAATTGCTAATTTTTTATCCTTTTTTTCGTTTGTTTTTTTCTTTCAATTTTATCCATCGGTATTTTATTTTATTTTTTATCTAATTTTGTTTATTATTCTTTTAATTGCTTTTTTTATCCTTTTTTATTTTAATTTTCGATTAAGTCCCTCATTATTTTCTTTCATTAGTTTTTATATTAGATTTGGTCCTCGATGTTTTGATTGTTATTTATTTTCTTTTTAATTTTTGGTTAAAAATTTTGTTCAATATTCTTTTTTGGTCTTCTATATGGCCACCTTGGTCTCATGACCAAATTTACTAATTTTAAAGATCAGCCTGATTTAACTTCCGTTTTTTTTTTTTTCTTTGACTTTAAGCTACCAGATCTTAAGCTTTTTTTTTTTTCATTCTTTTTTTTAGGGTTATCTCACATCATGGATTCATAAAATTAATTTGGGTTTGCTCGGTTAATTTTTTTCTGATTAACCCGTTGCACAAAAAAAAAATCTAGTAATTATCTATAAACAGTCATGCAATATGGCCGATGGCCTCTGAATTTCATCTCACAAACTCCTGACCCCAGTGGAGTTCTTGGTGTTAGTTTCTTTGAAACGATTCCACTACAGAACTGTCAGGATCGACCCTTTTTTTAGCCATAAAAAAATGACTGATTGGAAGAGTTCCTTAACAGATACAAAGAGTATCTGTTAAGCAAATCAACTTTCAGAAGACAACGTATGATTTGCTTACGATGCTGGGTCATTATTTGCAGGGAACCTTTACAGATGGACGAGAAACAGCTGTGGAGAGGCTCTTTTTAGGTATGAATTCAAGACAAGGACTTGATGAATTGAAAAATGAAGTTAAACATATCGTGAAACTTCAGCATCGGAATCTAGTGAGGCTTCTTGGATGCTGCGTTGAAAGAGATGAGAAGATGCTGGTCTACGAGTTTTTGCCTAACAGAAGCTTGGACTTCTCTTTACTTCTTCTGGTATGAATCTCGCAAAACCTTTTCAAAAAGTTATCCCAATTTTTTAAATTTAGCACTATTCAGCTTTTCTGCATTAAGAATCTAATTATAAGATGTTTATCTCCCTTCAAAGCCCTTGGGAAAGTGGCTTTGTAGTGGAAGATTACTTTTCTCCACCTTTTTTCTCTTGAAAATCGTTGGATTTTGACAAATCAAATCAAGGATCATTGTTGAAATGAATAAACATGAAATGATCACAACATAATTCTGGCAAGGACCAGACTTCTCTTGAAAGGAAACTAGCTGAGCAAGGGGGCAGTAAAACAGAGACTTATCAAAGCATCACATTCTCAAGCAATTGAGGAACAAGAGGATGGACATTAACACTAGCAAGAACATGGAGTTCAAATGTACAAATTGTATCCAAATGAAAGAAATCCATTTGCTAGTATTGTTATCTTCCAAAAAGAAAGGCATCAATCTCCCACAAAAACAGAGCAACAAAATGATAAAAAGGAACTAACTGACCTTATTAGAGATGTCTATAAAGAGGCCATGGATCGGGGGGTTGGATTTCTGATTGACAAATAAATGATTTGCTAAACTTATTCACTAATTACTCCTCTTTCTCTCTTCAATTCCCTGGAAAAAAAAAAAGAGGCGAGGAGTTTGATAGTTAAATAACTGAATTTTAAAGTCATGACGGTAATACTAGGGTTTTTGTTTTGTAGTAATAAAACATGATCGATGGTTGATTCGGAACAAGATTTGAATGTTATTTTGAAAAAGAAAAAGGAATTAAGAGTCAAGTTTTTGATTAAAATAGATCCAGATTAATCAGGTCATCATATCAATCTAGATTTTTGATCAGATTCGTTGATTTTTTTTATTATTTTTACTTCAATTAGATTATTTCAAACTTAAGATAGGTCAGGTTCTAAATTAATCTACTAGATCAGTCTGAGTTTTATAATTATAGTTTATTTGTATGGGTTTATAGCCAAGACCTCACCAAGACCACTCAAGCTTTCTCCTGCTCTTTTTTGTGAAATTTAATCGCAGTAAGTTAATATTCATATCATTCTTTTTACAAATTTATATATTTTTTATCTCTTATTCAATAGACTAAAACACACTAAAAGTGTATTTACATCCATGAAGTATCAACTGTTTTGAGTAATATTCTTTTCTTCTTCCTTTTTTTTTTTTTAATACTTGAGAGTACCTTAGGGTCCAACCATTATTTAAAACGAAAATAAGACAATAAAAGAAAAATGGACCGACGCAAATTTATTTGTACCAATCTTAGACCCAACCAACCATCATTAGTTTTGAGATTTTTAAAACTTCAAAAATTCACGTAAAAAAATTAAAACTCAATTTTTTAAAATTTAATTTAATTTTAAAATTTTAATTTGATATTGGAAAGTTACGTGGTATGTTGAGAAAAATAACGTAAGTTTATGTCTTCTTATGTATAATTTTAAAAACTCAACTTGGGATAGGGGTCATGAGTCAAGGAAATTAACCTCAAATTTTTATTTAGAACATTTAAATTTATGTCATTTTGATTATTTTAATTTAAATTAATAGGGTGATAGTGTTTGGCATGCAGTTGGAAAGCATTTTTGAAATTTTTTTTTATTTTACTTTAAACTAATATGTTTTTGATGTTTACAGATCATTTAGATGTACTAATATCAAAAATAATTTTTAAAAAATAAAAAAATATATTATTTTAATATATTTTAAAATAAAAAATATTTTGAAAAATAACCGCTACCACACTCTATACACCATCATCTAATCTTGATCTTTTTACTATGTCGATAATATATATTTTTTTAATCCATACTGATTTAGACTAAGTTGATCCGTCAGTCATGATTTTAAAACAGTGGAACCATCTAGGTGGTGGCCCAGTGGTAAGAGTTTGGGATCAAGAGGTTTGCTCTCTCCGTGGTCTCAGGTTCGAGCCTTGTGGTTGCTCATATGATGGCCACTGGAGGCTTATATGGTCGTTAATTTCAGGGCCCGTGGGATTAGTTGAGGTGCGTGTAAGCTGACCCGGACAACTACATTAAACTAAAAAAAAAAAAAAACAATGATACACGTAAAACAAACTTCGACTAATCCAAGCAGTGGGTTAGCAAAGTTAGGAGCTAGAAGTAGGCAAGAAAATCTACAGGAGATGAATGGTTTAATAATTTAGCTAGCAGTGGCAGTGGGCTTTCGAAGCAAAAGTTCCAGTCCATCAAGATCACTCTAGGATAGATATGGACTGACCTGACCTTTCTCGCATTCAAGAGTGAAAATAAAATTTTTTAAATTTAAGATTATTAGAGATTTATATAATTATTAATTTTAAAATTTATTAAATTAATTAAAATATGTGTAAATTAATTCGAATATTCACATTAATCTAACAAAAAGTAAAAATAAAAATTAACGATTACCCAAATTTCCATCTATATTCCAGACATTAGCAAGAGGAATTCAAATCTTGATCAAGACAGCAAGGACAATTAGCCAACCCTTTCATCTTTTTTTGTGGATGGTCAAATCATGTCCACTCAAGCTGGGCACGCTAAAAGCTTTGAAATGGCATGTCAAGCACCGGAGATCCAATCATCGGTCCTTTTCAGGGAAGATAAATTGGGATGAAGGGTTGTTATTTCAGGTATTTTTTATTTTAAAATATATTAAAATAATATTTTTAATATCAACAAATTAAAATAATTTAAATAAAATTAAGAAATGTCAAACAGGAATAAGTCATGAGGAGACTTGGCTTTGACTCGAAGGCGAGCATACAAGCTCGGCCCTTTGGCTCAGGCTCCTTCTAAGAAATTGGCATCGGACGCACTACGCACGCATTTTCTATCTGTGAAAGTTCCACAGGTCAGAACCCACAAAATTGAGAGTGCTATTTATGTTCATCAAAAAGGTCTTGGAATAAGTAAAGATCTACAGGGAATTAGAAAGAAGCAATCTCCTATACAATCAAGTACATGAAAGCTTCACCTTCTTGCTATGGATAAGAACACCCAGCAGCAATGGTTGAGTAACCTTGTAAATATGATCAATTGACCTAACCCTCTTGTTCCTTGTCTTGGGATACCCATCATCGTCTTCCTCGCAAATAACATTCTCTTCTTCTTCTTCTTCTTCTTCTTCTTCTTCTTCTTCTTCAAAGATGGCATGAAATGCATGGTCATTGTAACTCGCATCCCCTTGGCATGAACCTTGTTGTGATTTATCATTCTTGTAATTATCCCTGCTCATTTGAACTAGTTGCCAAGCCACGTCTATCTCTAGCTCTGACAAGCCCTTAATCCTCTTCTGGGTTCTTTTATCTTTGCATGACAATGGAAACTTGGACATCTTTTTGGTATCGGAGACACAGAGCGCGAGAGAGAGAGTAGAGAGAAGGATTTTAGGGTTAAGAGATTTTGTCTTGTGTATTTATACGGGAAGGAGACAGACAATGGCGTGTCTTCCTAGAAATGGATTAATTGTAAGTCGGTTAAGATAAAAAAAAAAAACAAAAAGAATTTTTTGTTTTTATATGCGCGGCTAGTAGTTATTTTCTAGACTGGAAAGGCAAAGGAACGGGGATAAATATATTTATTTTATGTTTTTTTTTTATATACATTTTTAATTAATATTTTTTTTGTATCTGTCTTTATGCGGCCTCATCCAAATACAATCAAAAGTATATTTCAATTAAAAAAATTATTTTAATAAAAACTCATGATCATGTTAAATAAAAAATAAATCCATTTATAATTTTGACTGAATAAATATTTTTTTACTTAAAAATTTAATCATTAAAATTCTTCCAAGCATTTATGTTAATAATTACAAAATTAAATAAAAATATATTTTGAAAATGAATTCACGACAAAAAAAAAAAGAAGCTAATAGTCATATTATTTGAAAATTGAATTTCAAAACATCAAAAAAAAAAAACTAACATCAACACTTTTAATAAAAGAAAACTCAGTATAAACAATAAAAAAACTCAAAATAAAAAGTATATAAAGTAGTTAAATGATAATAGTTTTTATGGCAAAAATTACAAGGTTTTTTTTCATATTTTTTTGGATGGAGCACATTATTAATATTAAAATTTTATTCAATTTATATAGAAATCAAAATTATTTTTTCCCTAAACAATCTTAAAAATATAATACATTAAAAAGATACTCTTAAACATAGTTTTGAAACCCGGCCAACCTGGGGCTGGAACCGGGCCGGGTTGAATAAAAAATAGGAGAAGAAAAAAACTAGCGGATTGACCTAGCAACCCGATAAACCCGATTGTAACCCGTTGACTTTTGTTTTTTTACAAAAATAATATTATTTTGATTTTTTTAAAAAAAATTAATCCAAACAATTCAGGAAGCTGAACAAAATCTGGTATCTGACCCTTGGTGAAAACTATGTTCTTGCTAATTCACAACACCAAACTCAGGAACTAAAAGTACTGTATTTTGAAAATAAAAAACAAAAAGGGACCCCCTTATTCAAAGTTTCAACACCTGTGAAGTGTACTGGCAGACATACAAAAGCCCATTTATGCTTACAATTAAATTAAACTAAACAAACACTTATTTGGCATAGAAGAAGAAAAAAATAAAATACTGTGCATATATTTATTACTACGATTAAAAGATATTTTTGCCCAAATAATAAAAAATAAAAGGCCTATCAGTTATGGTGGGTATTTTGATTTTTTTTTTCTTGATCAAATAGTAATTTGTGATTTAACAGGGATATTTATGAATTTTCCTTTTTTTTTATGAACAATGAATAATTTATTTGCCCTCTATTTCAAAAATTTATAACATGGTTATTTAAGATATTTTAGTGTTTTTTTATAAATAATAAAAGGACATATTTGCCCTTGGACTTGAAAAATCGTTAGTCTAAAAGCTATTCCATATTTTCATATAGAGTTTTTTTGTTATTTCTGAAATCATTAAGGGCAAATTAATCTTTTTGAATTGATTGATTAATATTAAAATTGAAAAAGATGCAAACATCATGACCACACGCCAGCACGTGGGAGGCACCCATGTTTTTCGAGAAAGGCGTGTGGCGTCTCCTGGTGGTCAAACATGCTTTTCTATTGTGTTATTGGAAACATTGTTGTGTTTTTTTTCTTCTAGTGTGGCATGTGTTGGCACTAGCATGTCGATTTGTCGTCGGTGACCTTTTTTTTCCTCTCTCCTCTCCTAAAAAGTGCAAGTATGTCTTTTTTGCTTTTGATATTTTAACTTCAATCCTTATTTTTTTTGTTTTCTAATTTTGTTCTTGATCCTTTTATAAAAGTTTTATTTCTTTTCAATTTAGTATTTTAAATTCTAATTTGCTATATATTATTATTTTTTCTGATTTGGTCCTTATTATTTTGATTTTTTATTTTTTTGTTGGTTTTTTTATAAAAGTTTTATTAATTTTTAGTTTTATTCTTTAATCCAAGTTTATGAGGTGTTATTTTGTTTTCAATCCGGTCATCATTATTTTGAGTTTTTTTCTTTTCAATTTAACCCTTCAAACAAAAAAATTTGGTTACCCTCTTTTTTATTTATTTTTCACCTACATTCTCTTTATATATATATATATATATATATATATATATATATATAGATCCTTTTGTGTAATTTTTTTTTCAGGTTTCATAATTCAATGTTTAATTAGTCAGGTATTGAGCTTTACCATTTTTGCATGGTTCATTGGTTTAGAAAGTTAAAATTGGGTCAACATATTTTTATTTTTTTTTATTCTCTTTTCTAATTTTAAAATTCAACATTAGCGTTTTGTTTTTTTTAAATAAAAAAACAAATAGGCCTTTCATGAGTTTAGCCCTAGCCTTATGACCAAGATCACAAGTTTTGAAAATTGACACAGGTTGGCTTTGGTGTTTTTTAGGTCCTTATATATATTTTCAATTTTATCATTGAACAATCGATTTTTTAAATTGGTCTTCGTGCTTTGATATTTGCTCTTTTTTTTTTCCTGTGGGGTTATCTCACTCCTATACACATATTCACGAGGTTAGCGGGTTAACTCAAATTTACTTATATATTTTTTTCAAAATCATAACAATATTTTTTATTGAGCATTTTGCTCTGTTTTTTTTTCGTTTACCTTCTATGTTGTCCGTCTCGGTCTTATAATCATGGTCACGAGTTTCAGTGGTTTTCATAAGTTGATTTTGATATTTTTTAGATCTTTTTTGAAATTAATTCCCTTTCAATTTCATTTTTTAACATTTAATTTTTTTGAATTGATCTTCATGCTTTGTTCTCCGCTTTTCTTTAACATTTATATTTTTTATGATGTCAAGTATCTTAATCTTAGCTACCTTTTGATTAAATATTGATTTATTTAATTAGATAACTCCATAAAAAGCAAATCAAAATAAATTATGAATCTTAGTTCCCAATCAACTTAATGTTGTAGGATAAACTCAAAAAAATATATTAAAAAAGGACACAAAAAACCACTCGAGTCAATTGATCAAATCCGTGAATTAAGTCATGAGATAAGAATAACCTCATATAATACAAACTAAAATAAATTATAAAGCTTAATTTTCAATCAACCTAATATTGAAAAGATAAAATTGAAGAAAACTAAACTTTTAAAAAGGACAAAAAAACTCGAGGTAACCAACCTAATTCGCGACCCAGGTCATAAGACCATAATAACACTCATAGAAAAGCAAATAAAAAAAATTATAAAGCCTAATTCCTAACTGACCCAATGATAAATGATTAAATTAAAAACAAATAAAAAAATAAAAAATAACTTGAATCAACTAGGTTATTTGGTCAAACTTGGATCAAGAGATCGTGATAATTCTATAGAAAAAAAAAGTATAAAGTTCAATTCTCAATCAATATAATGTTGAATAATGACATTAAAAAAAATTCAATTAAAAAAGGACAAGAAAAATACCTAAGTCAACATGGCTAACCTACAAAACTCGTAAATTGAGTTATGAGACCATGATAACCCCACATAAAAGCATATCAAAAAATAATTATGAAGCTCGATTCCCAATCAACTCAATATTGAAAGATAAAGTTGTGAAAAAACATTAATTAAAAAATGATATGAATCAATATAACTAACTCTCAAAACTTGTGATCCAAGTCAAAAGACGAAATTTTTTTATAAAAAACAAATCAAAACAAGATGTGAAGTTCAATACCTAGTAAACCAAGCTAATAAAAGACTAACCCTAGTATATTAAAAAGCCCAAAGCATGCCTAGCCCATACTAACCAAGCCCAGCCCATCCCAGCCACCTCATATTTCTAAACTCCAAACCTAGGGTTTTAGAGCGTCTATCCTTTGTCACTTTGCCCGTTGACAAACAGTTCAGTTTTAGCCGAAAGACAACAAGGACCCTATTCTTGCTATCTACACAATTTATTCTCTACTTCCACTCCGGCGCAACAGTCCATGTTCTGTCAAAAAAATCCCTGGAAACAGTGAGAAAAGACACAACTTTTACTTTCCCCGCTCCACTGTATAAAAAACCTCAACAACACGCTCGCAGCAGCTGCTGTCGTCTTCTCCTCCTGTTTTCTTTTTCCTCACCCACTTGCTTTCCTTTTCACCCCTCACCTTTTCAATTATCACAACTTTGCCACTGTACATCTCTT
Organism: Populus x sibirica; assembly: GCA_019202695.1. Lineage (NCBI taxonomy): Eukaryota > Viridiplantae > Streptophyta > Magnoliopsida > Malpighiales > Salicaceae > Populus > Populus x sibirica. Next base: position 611,999 of record JAGMVL010000957.1, read on the forward strand.
CCTTCTTCTCTCTAATTAGGGATTTTAATCACTGTGATCGCGTGCGAGATAGAGAGTAGAAGTGTTATGGTGATGGCGGAAAATGAGAGTGGAGATGATCAAAAGAGTAGTAGTACGGTCGGACCGAAGTCGCCGTGGAAGTCTCCGGTGGTCGCTGATGCTCCGGTGATGGGCGCCGCCGAGTTTTGGCCTGCTCTTTCTGATGCTCAACAACAACAGCAACAACATCGGTCGAAGCTGACTGATTCTGCTTCTAAGACGCCGCCGCAGCCGCCATTGATGGTTGCTGGTGGCGGTGATAAGGCTGCGCCACCGGCAGCCTCACCTCGGGTATTATTAGTTTTTTTTTTCCCTGTTAAATAAATGAAGGAATTTAATGTGAAATTAATTTTTTTAGGGAAAGAAATAAAGTGTCAAAAGGAAGTTTATTAAAAATGTTTATTTTAGTAAAATGAAGTTATAGGTATGTGCTGAAATGCTTTTGAGCTTATTGTGGATTGAAAATAAAAATAAAAATAACGAAGCTTTTAAATTCATGTAAGATATTTGTTTTAATTTTACAGATTAATAGTGAAGATTTGGCTTTAAATTATTAAGGGAAGTTAAGCTTTGAGTAAAAAAAGCTTTAGGATAAGAGAATTTGATGATATGATAATAGTCAATGATAATGAAATTTGTAGGTTAAGAGAGAAGTGTGAACTTGACTACTACTAGTAGTTTGAACAAAGATAAAGAAATGTTTTTTGTTTTGGTGTCAGGGATTCTAATGGGATATTTTTGTATAGGAGTGAGAGATTTGATCAATTAGTGGAAAGCCATGGCGGGTCATTGATTTTTAGTATTTTTATTTGGCGCCACTTCTGTCCAGAAATAAATCTATAGTATCATGCTTCAAAAGGAAGTAAATCTAACATTAGCAATAGAAATGTTGCAGGAAAACATTTTATATAAATGCATGCTATCTCTATATTTAAACAATACCAGAGTATTGAGCATGGGCTATTGATGATTACTTCACAAAATAGTATCCTCCATGCAGTCATTGTGGAGGTTTCTTTTTGGTGTATAGTAATATGATTTGGTGAAAAAGAGGGCTCTGATGTTTCATTTTGCATTTTTTACCACCATTTTCCAATTCATTTCTTTGTTAAAGATGAACATGTGTGTACTTACTGAAATAGGAAATGATTTGCTGGAATTTAAAAAAATTGACTAATCTATTTCTTGAGAGACACAAATACTGGAAACAAGCTTTTCCTTCACACCTGAAAGAAAAATGGAGAACTACAAAAAGTTTTGTTTTGCAGAAATTGGATTAAAAAACCAGGCTTCCTGAGAAAACAATTCAGTAGCCCATTTCCGTTTCTTGGAAACTTTCTGAAAATCTGAAAAGTTTTGCAGGTATAAACACGAACTAAATCACGTGAAATTCTGTTTTATGTTTGATGTTGTGGCATAACTTATTGGAAAGTTATCACGATTCTTTTTTTTTTGGTTGTAAGATGCATTATGTCTGGTTATGACATAATTAATAGAGCTAGAGTTCCATAAACCTAATATATACACAGATATCTTTATGATGCTGAAAGGCCCATTACAGGGTTTCTGATGGTCCTGTGAAAACTTGTTTTGCTTGCAAAAGCACACTTAGAAAGCTGGCTATTATTTGGGATCAAACATAGGAATGCAACAAGTTTTATGGTTATTACCAAAATGGAGTTTCAAAGATGAATTCTTTCCCTTCCTGCAGCTTGTTTGCCAAGTTTACTTTTTTCCACTCTTATTATACCAGCTGTTCTATTTCTGATGGGCAAATTGTTTAGTGAACTTAATTGGAGTGTGGAACATCATTTTCCCTATTTATGGTTTGCCCAGGGATCAGCTGGGCAGCATAAGTCACATGGATCTGGATATTCAAATACATCAAATAAACATTCATCATCAAGACATCAAAAATCAGGATCTAAGCGCAATCCTAATGGGGCACATCCTTTCTCCGTGCCATTCCCTTACCAACAACCAGCCATGTCACCAGTTTTCCCAGCTATGGCACCTCCCCCACACATTGCTGTTTCTGGCTATCCATATCAACCTGGCCCTCCACCTTTTCCCACAGTTGAAACTCATTTGATAAAGTCTGGATCAGAGACGGGACCCCCTATGCAACCTTTTGCTCCATCTATAAATGTCCAGCCTCCACCTAGAGGGGATCCCAAAGCTTATGCTGTTAACTTTCCAAATCGAAGACCTAACATGCAAGACTCTGGTGGCCATTTGAATCCAACATGGCATCATCAACGGGCATTTGGGTCCAGAGATAACATCCCGCTGCAACAGGTTATGGGACCAAGGCCATTGGTAAGGCCACCTTTTTTTGCCGCACCTCCAGGGTACATGGTCGGTCCAACATTCCCTGGTAATTATTTTATTTTGATGCCAAGTGCTTTTACTCAATATATCAGTGCTAGTTGCTCTTTTTTCTTTTTTCGCACCATGACATTCACCTACATTTATGTAATACATGCTTTTCTGCTCCTCATAGATGATGTAACCTGTTTCTTGTACAGCTCCTTTTTTTACCTATGGTTTTTGAACTCCTTTTCTGTCAAATTAAGTGCTGTTCAATATGACCTCTACATGTCGTACAGGACCACCACCTATATGCTACGTATCTGTTGCACCTCCAGGCTCTCTCAGGGGACCTCAACCTTCCTGTTTTGTTCCATATCCAATTAATTCAGGGGCTCCTCTGCTTCCCCAAGAGACACTAGCTTTGAGGGCTAGCATTGCAGGACAAATAGAGTATTATTTCAGGTAAGGAATGTTAAAAAGTTACTCCCTCCTGTATTATCTCTTTCCACACATAATGGGTTGAAAATTGCCACAATTGACCCCGAGGCTGAAAATCACCATCATCCTTAAGATGCTGTTATCATGATTCTTCAGCACCATTAAATTTGACCGTTGTATTAAAATTTATAAAGGAAAAGGGATCTACTTGCTAAGCCTAAATTGGACCATCAAAGATATGATTGTTCGTATGGTATTCATCAACTTACCACAAATTACTTCAAGTAGCGTGGCCTTTTTATGGCTAAATAATTGTTACCATCAGTGTTGGATGGCAGTGTTGTCTGTCAATCTGTACACTTATAAGCAGAGCAATAGTAACCAAGCCTTTTAATGAAAACCCCAAAATATGGCTTTGAAACTTTTTATAGTGAACTGACTACAAAAGGTTGGTCAATGGCTCCATTATGTGGTGACTGTTTTACATCTTTATGACAGCGATGAAAATCTGCAGAATGACCATTATCTAATATCCTTAATGGATGATCAAGGATGGGTTCCAGTATCCATGATTGCTGAATTTAAAAGGGTATGTTTTTGAATGCTATTTGGTATTCATACATGTAGCGCTGTGTGTAATGACAATCTTATTCTATTTAAAGCTTTTTTAGGTGTCTGTTATTTCATTCAATATTGCATGTAAAGTTGTTATGCTATATTACTCAATATATATCCACTTCCTTTATATCCCGAGTTGAAGAATGTATTGGAGTAATGCATGTGATATTTTGTATCTCAGGTTAAGAAAATGACTGTGGACATATCATTTATCCTTGATGCACTGCAGTGTTCTGGCTCTATAGAAGTGCAGGTCTGATTTCTCCTCACCAACTGACTTTTTGCTTCTTAATGTGGGTGCATCGTGCCTGGGATGGATCTGAAATTTTGTGATCGGATTCTAGTCTATCAATCAATAATGTGACAATGGATCTCTTTGGATGGTCCAATGTTCTGACTTTATGATTAATTAATCTGACCTCCATGGCCTTCTAAAAGTTAATCACTGTTTTCCTGAGATCTGGTTTTAGCCAGTGAGAAATGTAGCTGAATTTTTTTCCTAGTTGTGTCAGTTTCAGCCAATTTTGTGATGGAATATTGGCAAATGTTCTGCAAGCTGTTTATGTGAATGGGAACATGTTGTGGGGCATTTCTTTAAATATAGTTTAGCATTGAGTGGAGCCCACATTGATAACCTGGAACTTGGGAGCCTAAGGTGCTTGAGTCTGTTAGTAAATGAACAAGTTTCAAGTGCTTAATGTTATGGCCATCTATAATACGACATTGTAACTGGAATTGTTGGATAGATTGACAACTTATGGTTCTTCTTTCACTCTTTATTTCGTTGTTCTAATGGTCTTCCCATTTTGTTGGTGGTATTGTATCAATAGGGTGACAAGGTTAGGAAACGAGATGATTGGTCAAAGTGGATTCCAGCTTCTTCTCAGCAGGCAGTGTCACCGAAGGCTCAGACTTCTGAGGTCCAAGCTGGAGAGAATGCCGAGGAAGATGACACAATCAGTGTCTCCAAAGGAAGCGCTGGATTTGCTTCGCACACTACAGTGAAGGCAGTAAACAAATTGTCAAATGGAGATGCTGGGAAAATGGAAGTTGATGGGAAGTCTATCCTGTTTAAAGCTGGAAAACCAGGATGTGATGGGAATTCAGAGCTTGGTGCTTGTCATAGCACTCCCCATTTGGACCGTGCACAAGGAACTGGGCCTCCGACATTCAATTATCATGGGACTGAAGGGATGGAAGATGCACAGAATCTTGCTGATCTTTCAAGTGATTTTGCCAACACATTTATGCTTGATGAAGAGCTGGAGCTTGAGCAGAAAACACTCAAGAATGATGAATGTTCTCCAGTTAGAAGGTACTGCATGGTCTTATATTTGTTTGGTTCTCTCAATATTTGGTTTTATTTCACTAGTCTCTCGCTAAGTTTGATTTTATGTGTTGACTAGTTACTGATCTCTATACAAGATATTCTTTATGACATTTAAAAGTCGTCAGGCAACTTTCACATGCATATAATTGATTTCAGACAACCTTGTGGATTTCAATTTGGACTCCAGAAAAAAATCTAGGTCATGTTTACTTGTCCAAAAGTTTTCAGATTTCTCTTTTTTTTCCTAGAAAATAGAAAGCTGTGGATAACATGTTACTGTTTTCTTGGAAACAGTGTTCTATTTTTCCAATATTCTTGAGAGTGTTTGGCTGTGCGTTTCAACCTGCGTTTCGCCAAATTTTGATTTTTTTTTTGTTGCTAAAATTGAGTGCGGTTTGTACCTTTTGGATCGTTTTGATGTGTTGATGTTAAAAATGATTTTTAAAAAATAAAAAAACATTATTGGCATGTATTTCGGCACGAAAAGCTATTTGAAAAGCAACCGCTACTACACTGCCAAACACACGTAAACTGGAAACTGCTACGTGCTGTTTCACTAATTTTCCACTTCAGAAAACAAGGGCCGTGTTTGGCTCTCCAATTATTCAATCTCTCTTTCATTTTTTATTTTAGAAACAATCCAAATGCGGCCCTTGTTCTATATTGTAGAAAATTATTTGTTGGTAAACACGTTTTCTTGAGAGATGATTATAGAAAGATGAAAAACAGAGTTGTGAATTGAAAAATTCATTTCTAAAAGCAAAAACAGCTTTATCCTTGCAATTTCTGGTGCTGTGTACGTGACATGCAGTTGGGATCCATTAGTTTACTACTAGAAAGTTTCTTCATGCAGACATGATTGATGGGGTTCAACATGGTTTCTCCACCTGCTGTCTAGTCATTTAGCTAATTTGTCTGAAATGGTTTTGAAATTTAGTTACTAATAATTGAGAACGAGGACAAACATTTGTGAAGTTAATATAAGTTTTCAAAACCAGTTGCCAGTTTTGTAGAAGTAGGATAAGGGTCAGGGGATTGCTATGATACTCTTAAATTTGCTTATTTTTTTCAAAATGTTCAAAACAATTTATTTACAGAGTCGAAAACAGAGAAGAAGAAATAAGAGGGAAGAACTGAGATTGCTAAAGATGTGATGAGAAATTTGGTGAATGTGTTGATCAAGTCCAGCAACTGATAGTTTAGGAATTTGGGGACTCGTATAGCTGGTTTCTGGGTCTTGATTGGCTAGATGAGTTAGAATATGGAAAGACAAGAGAACTAACCTTAATTACCAGCAGCAATTGACAGAAAGCAGATGTTTCTTTACGATATTAACAACAGAAAGTAGGAACTGTGGGGAAATTGTCTGCTTGGGATTGCAGTGGTAAGTAACTGGTTAAAAGCGGGAAAAGAGGTACTGGAATTACAACCACCTATAAGAAACTAGATAAATAAACCTAGCACACAATTCTACTCCTAGGAGTTCAGGACAACCTTGCCAGGAGTCTTAGGTATTGCACCTAAGAGAAGGATGCATCTCACATCCAATTAGTATCACATCTCATTCTCACAACAAAGCACTAAGGCTAAGATATCTTACTTAAAGCTCTCCTTTTAAAACAAAATATATGTTGCTCTTGTCATGGGGCCACCTTTCATTTTGGGTGGTGCTGCACCCAGGACCACCCACATTGTCTCCTCTGGGTCCCACCTCTGTGGCCCTCATGGTCTTACTTTCCCCACCTCTGTGGGAGAATGCCCGCCTCACTGCTTGATCCTTAGATCTCTCATACCACGTAAGAGGTATAAAAACTAAAGACGAGTATCAATTGCGCTGTCAGAATAAGTTCTTAGACTGTCACGTGACCTATTGTCAGATGCCCAAATATCAATAAAGAGATTCTCCAGGCTGTCATGTCACCTTGCATTATTTTGAAACATATATGTAGATGCTGTCTTGATGTTTGAAGAAACCTCATTTATCATACCAGAATAATTATGTTCTGTTAATCAAACTCTCATTCTCATAGTTTGCACAGACCTTATTTATGGATGTAAGCGAAAACAACATTTGGTAGTTTCAATTGCTGGATAAAAGGATACTTTTATTAAGGAGAGATAGAATAGCGAAGTAAAGGGTTTTTTTTTTCATTGAACATCTGTCGATACATTGAACAAGGCACTTTATGTGGGCAACAAGAAATCCTAGGTAGGAAATAAAATCCCTCATTATAATAAAATTCTGATACAGTTGTTATTCCTTGTTCAGTATAACATCACATGATTTGAAACTGTACTTTTCTGCTGTCCAGGATTGATGATGAAGAGGATGAGATGGTGGTCCATGACCAGGATGTTCAAAGACTTGTGATTGTCACCCAGGTATAGCTGTTTGCTGGCAAGTTTCTATTATTATTGTTATTATTCTTTTGAAATTCTAGCTTTGATTCTTATGAAAGTATAATTCTTCGTCCTTGGCAATCTCCTTGCCATTTTTTTATTACAAGGTTCGTATCTGCATAGACCATAGCAACATGTGGACATATTTGTGTAGATATATGAATGCGATAACATGAGGATTTGGGCTTTTTGTTGCTATATGTTGCATTTTAGAGATTTCATTTTGAATAGTGTTTTCTCTTTTGAAGGAAGCTCATTGTTGCCTCAGCATTTTATATGCCATGCATATGCCTTTTTGTTTTGCTAATTATGGAGCATAAGGTTACAGTTTGGATTCTTACAAGTTGTTTGTAAGCTGCTTCTCAACTCCTTGTGAGCTACTGATACCTTTCTCACCTCATGTAGCTTTTAACATTTACCATAGAGATGAGCATTATTTGGGTTAAACTGAATTACTGAACTGAAATGACGGTGTGCATTGGTCAATTTAGGTATATTTTATTGATAGTTTTTAATTTTCTCTGTTCTCAGTTGTCAGATAGTTGCATGATGGTTTTTGCTATAGTTTGGCCCTTTACATGCATGTGCTTGTGTTAGTGCATGCATATATTATGGAGGCATATATAAGCATGAGTTGGACCATTAATTTGGTAGCATTTTTATGATTTGTGGGCCTTTGCTGCGCAGAATAGTAGAGTGGGAGAAGGATCTACCAAATCTGATAGTAAAGAATCAAAATCTATTTCATCCGAGCTTGCTTCTGCAATAAACGATGGGCTATACTTCTATGAGCAGGTTGATGCTTTTGTTATACTCATTTTCATAATTAGTTAAGTTGCACTACTTCACTTTCATTTTCTTTAGAGATCCCCAATGCTTGTCTAAAAAATCATAAAAAATGTGACTCTTACTGGCAGGAGCTCAAAACTAAGCGATCTAATCGTAGAAAGAATGCTTCTACCTACGAGAACAGAGATGGATATTTAAGACTGACAAACAGTGCTTCACTAATATCGAAGTCAAAGGCTGGTGAAAATTCTGCTGCAAGCTGTGGCCATGAAGAGTCTGGAAGCTCCAACAACACTAGGAAACAAAATAAAGTTCCCAAGCAGCAGTCATACCATAAGCAACGGTTCTTCTCCAGCAACTCTAGGAATCATGGCACTGGTCGCAATAATTTTGGAATCATATCAGAAAGTCCACCAAGCAATTCAGTTGGATTTTTCTTTAGTTCTACACCTCCTGAAAATCACGGGTCAGTTCACAGTGACTATGGTCCTTGCCTGAGACTCTTATTTCTTCTGTCCTGTTTTTTCTGTTCTTTTTGTTTAATATATGCAGCAACTATTCTACCCCCCCCCCTTTTTTTTCTTCCATTTAGGTTCTGAGAATAATACAGCATTGATTACTAGTTTTATGAGATGGGATGTTACTTTAAATTTTCTAAGCAAACATCCGAGCCATCTGACTAGTTATTTTGCATCGGAATCCTAATTTCACAGACTCAGATCTTCAAAGCTGAGTGTTTCACCCCACAGCATACTCCTGGGCAGCAGTCCACCAGTAGGTTCCATGCCAAAGTCATTCCCACCGTTTCAGCATCCGAGCCATCAACTCTTAGAAGAAAATGGCTTTAAACAGCAGAAGTACGTGTCTGTGATTTTTGGGAGGGGGGATTTGTGGATTCATAGGGACAGGTAGCTGACCTGTTTCTCTTCCCTTTTAGGTACTTGAAGTATCGTAAGCGGTGCTTAAATGATAGAAAGAAGATGGGAATAGGCTGCAGTGAGGTGTGTTTCTTAAATTCTCCGATACTTGTTTATTAACTGAAGGAGAAAGGTTTTCTTAGATTAGTTTGAGAACTATGTGATGTGATGGGATTTTTCCCATCTTTCATTTTCTAAATCCCATCCATTCTTATTCCACTAGCTGATTTTTGTTTTCTATTATGTAAGTGCTCATACTTCCACGAGGAACATATGGTCTTCTCTAAGCACTAGATTGCATGGTGTCAATATATTTGGTTAATGTTAATTCTTATATTAAAGGTTATGGTTCTTTGCGCAAGCTAATGGGTTTTTTTAATCACTAATATGGGCATCTTGTCATGCTGTGAAGTCCAATTTTCCTGATTGGATTACTTGTCGTGTTTCCTTTTTTTGAATGTTGGCACATCATCCTAACAGTATGTAATTTGATTATTTGAGACCAATGTGATTTTTCTTTCGATCATTTTCCATGCAGGAAATGAATACACTGTATAGGTTTTGGTCGTACTTCCTTAGAAACATTTTTGTCCCTTCTATGTATAACGAGTTCCAAAAATTTGCGCTGGAAGATGCATCTGCTAATTACTATTATGGGATGGAGTGCCTTTTCAGGTTCTATAGGTATTGTTGGTAAATTTTACTTTGATATTTTTATACACTGGAGCTTTCATCTGAGATGTATTACTCTTTACATCAATTACCATTCTTTGAAGTTATCTTTTCCCTACTTTAGGGAAAGAAATAGGTACTAATTATGCATGTTCTGGCATGGATGCTGTTATTCAATCGCTTGCTTTTCTCTATTGTGTTTCCCATTTTCAGTTATGGTTTGGAGAAGGAGTTCAGAGATGACTTGTACAAGGACTTTGAAGAACTCACCCTTGACTTCTGTCGTAAAGGCAACATTTATGGCCTTGAAAAATACTGGTAATACTATTTGATTTTTTTTACTGAGTAACATGTGTTTTAGGTTGCCTACTTCACAAGGCATGCATTTACTTCACAAGACATGCATATCATGCTATTTTTCGTGGAATCTCACAAAAACACTGGTTTATATTGAGCCTATACCATTGGTAGAGTATGCTAACATAGGAAAGCAAAGCTACAGAACAAAATTTGTCATGATACATTTAAGCAAATCTCATCTGAAAATTACTTTGATTTAATACTTTATCAACAGGTTTAAATGACAATCATTTTACTTGCATGATCACCCATTAATGGGAAAATTGCCTAAAATACAAGCTTGTTGCGATGGTAAAGTTAAGGGCATAGCTGTAACAAAGCTTGATGTTTGACCCAATAGAACAATAACAACCACAATTTACACCCGAGTTGAGGATTTGGAGATGGACATGGATTGGGCTACTTCATAAGAAATTGAAACATCTATAGGATAAAAGAATACAAGGCAACAAGAATTGATTTTTTACTTGTCGTGTTCTATCTATTTATTTCTACCAAGTAGCAGAATGTATAGCCTTATTATTCTTATCCCTTCCTAATCTTGTGGAAGGAAAAATGGTATTACAGAGTAACTGCAGGTGCATTGCATTCTCTTACACGAGTTAGATGCTTGTGCTTCCACTGATATTTTTCTGCTGCAAGTGTTTGCTTGAATAGACTTACTTTTCTGCAACCAGGGCCTTCCACCATTATTGCCGTCTAGGTGACAAAGAACCAAAGAAACATCCAGAATTGGAGAGGTTACTGAGAGATGAATATCGGACCTTGGAGGACTTCCGTGCCAAAGAGAAGTCCATGAAGAAGGACAGTCATTAGCTTGCTGTAATGACTATTTCCGGGTAACATCCTCTCAATTTTGATAATCACCCAAGAAGAAGAGAAAGGGAGTTGAAGTTAGCAGCACGTGTTTGGTTTGGATGCAGGGAAAATATGGTTTTTGTATAGTATATTGGGGGAATCGTTCGCACCTCTTAGGGCTGCTGACTACCGAGATTTTGTTTTTATTCCTTTTTTGAGCTCCCGGGAACAGCATCCTTTCTGGTTTTGTCTGCAAGTTTAGAGAGGTGCTTGTGCTTTTTTTTTTCTCTATTGCTTCGTCCTATTCCCCCAATGCTGTTACCTGTACATAAAGGAAAACTAAAAAAAAAAAAAAAAAAAAAAAAAAAAAAAAAAAAAACAGCTGTAGCGAGCGACCCTTGTGAAAATTGAAGAATAAGATATTGGAAATATTTATTTCTTGCTGATAAGTGATCATTAGATTTTTTTTTTTTTACACTTTCTTTTGTACTCTGATGATGGTTTCGAAAGAGTTATGTTAAGCCCTTAGTTTTAAAAAACGGAACCAGCACTACCCATTTCTGTTTTTCACTGCTACAATTACCGGGTTAAAACCCAACCAAGGAGTTGACCTGGGGTGCGGCCCGGTACAGGGTTGATTTGCCGGGTAGCTCGGGTTTTAAACAATGATTTTTGACATGTTGGCTGCTATCAACGCTGCTATTTTTGCAACCTTCAATATGAAGAAACCATGGGAAGGTATTGGGAAACAAAGATTGGAGGAGGATGCTCCTTTGCATAGAAAAGGCAAGAAGGATAGAAATAAAGGTGGAGAAGGGATGGATAACCCAACAAAATACGTAGTTAACGAGGATTTAACACGGGCACCTCAAACCTCTAGTCCAAAAAATCTCTTCTCGGCATGCTATACATTCCATTTACATAATTTTGTATACTACTATAGTTAAGGAGGACGATTTTATTTCATTAGAGTGTTCCTAAATCTCAGACATCCATTTACCTAATTTGAGAATAAGAATTCAAGGCTCGACCCAAATTGTATATTTGAATGAACATCATATTTCACTCCTTTTTTATGTTTTTACACAATCGAAGACCACCTAAAAGAAAAGAGAGAGAGAGAAAGGACATCTAACCATTCTATGTTACTGGTTTTACAGTTCACATTTGACAACATCTATAAGAAAACAACACAAGAATGAGATTTTATAATATATGTAAACAAATCCGATATAAAAATTAACTTGATTCAATGCTAAAATTCTGATAAAAATTTAGAAAATCAAAGAAAAGCCTCACAGTCACAACTTAAACAATAATGACTTCATTACAACTAAATTTTGAAGATATTAATTAACTAGGACCTATTTGTACTTTGTATCCATGGGATGAGAGGCACTAAACTGGTCATGATATCTATTCAATGGTTATACTGGTGGGTCTTGAGCCATGAGATCCTTAACACTTTCTGTTATTTTCTTTGCTACTTCCTTAGGTTTATTAACGATACATCGACACACCAGAAAAGAAGTGTGGAAACCAGAATTATAGCAACTGAGATTAAGATACTAAACATCATGTTCATTTTTGCTGTTCAGTCTTCAAGCTGGAGGTTCTACTTGCGAAGTATAAAAAAAAAATGGAGCTTGTTAGTAAATAGGTGGTAGAAAAAGAGAGAACACTTCACAAAAAAAAATTGTGTTTCTTTCATTAATAAAGATTTAAGAGTTAAAAAAAGAACCACAAGCTAGAAAAGCTAAGCTGAAATATTGGCAGCAAAAAAAACAGACAAAATCTACCTTTAACAATGCTATAGATGATTCAGATTTTATCAATAATGTAAAATGTTTTAAAAAAAATTTAATCCTCAAAGCTATATTTATACTTAATCACGGTTTATAGGCCGATATTATACGGGAAATAAATTAATGAGTAATAAATGCATATATATATTATTTATATATATATATATATAATTACTTTTAATAAGAATAGAATAGGAAATTGGACCTTTTTATGCAGAAAAATAATTTTAGCTTTATATTTTTTTTTTATACAGGAAAGGTTATTTTTTTTCCTTATATAAAAAAAACTAATGGATCCTACTCGTCACCTTTTCCAATTAATTATATCACCGACATCATTTTGACTACAAAATTTTCTCTCCTTTCAGAACATGAAGCAATTTCTTCAACTCTAGAAGCTGTAATGGTAAAGATCATAAAGAAAGTTCTTATTTTTTTCAAAAGAAGAAAAAATCACTTTTCATGTATAAAAAGGAAAACATTTGAATACTTAATGCATTAAGTAAAATATAAACACTACTAGAAAATTGAAAAAAAAACAAAAAAATTAGTGACAAAAAATATTTTGTTGTTATTTATAAACAGAAAATTTCCAATGGAAGCTACAATTGAATAAAAAAATTCCGTTAGAAATTCTATCAGTATTTTTAACGTGTCAAATTGGTAACAAAATTACTGATGTAATGTTAGTAGGTGATTTGAAAAGAATTAAAACCTAACAATTCTTTTTTCCCCTCTCATTTCTTTTTTTTCTTCTTCTTCAATTCAGTTAAAATCCTAACCCATTTTCTTCAAATTTCTGACAGTCTGGTAAGTACTTAAAAATATATTTTAATAAAATTTTATATCATTATATTATACTTAAAGCAACATTAAATTCATTAACTTAATGTATTTTAATAAAGCTCAGACTTCCGAGGGCCAAGCTGGAGAGAATGCCGAGTGAAAGATGAAAGAATGAAGAGAGAAAGATGAGTGAAAGAAGAATTACAGAAATGTGTTTTTCTTAATTAATTGAATACTGTTACATCAAGGTCTTATATCAATTACAATCTCTGATTCAAAATCCTATAATTAAGGAAGTAATAAATGATAAGATATACACTCAATTCCTAGATTATCTCATTGCGGATATGATTTCCATTATCTTGAGATCGGTAATCTCTTGTGCGGATATGATCGAGAGATCACGATTATCTTTAGTGTCGGTGATCCCGATCATGATATCTTCGATATCGGGATCCCCGATCATGGTGGCAATCCCGATCATGCTTATCTTCGATATCACTATTATCCTCGGTGGATATGATATTATCTCCAGTATCAATAATCACCGATTATGATTATCTTTAGTATCAGTAGTAATCTCTTTTGCAGATATGATTAGAGATCACGATTATCTTCAGTGTCAGTGATCCCTGATCATGGTGGCAATCCCTGATCATGCTTATCTTCAGTAGATCGGATAATACCTTCAACACGCCCCCGCAATCTGAACGGGAGGTTACGAACATTGAGATTGGAGCACGGAAGATTGAACCGCGTAGCAGAGCGGTTTTGTAAGAAGATCGGCTAGGCGATCACGACCGGACAAAAAATTGACAATCAATTTTTTTTTTAGAAACAAGATCTCTGACGAAGTGAAAATCAATCTCAATGTGCTTTGTGCGTGCATGGAACACTGGATTGGAAGAGAGATACGTGGCACCAATATTATCACACCAAAGAGTGGGACTTTGAGATAAGTGCATACCAAGTTCTGCAGCTAAGAATTGTAACCATTAGAGTTCAGCTGGCGTAATGCAAGAGCCTTGTATTCGGCCTCGCATGCTACGAGCAAGCGTGGCCTCGTTGTTTATTGCGCCAGGAGATTAAATTTGAGCCAAGAAACACACAAGAGGCACCACGGATCGACGATCATCGTGTCTCCCGCCCAATCCGCATCGAAAAAGCCTCGAAATGTGAAGGAGTCAGCTGCAAGATAATAGTAAACAAAAGAGGAGATGGAGTGTTTGAGATAGCGCAGATTCTCTTGACACATATCCGATGGGACTGCTTTTGGTTGATGCATGAATTTGCTAACGCGATGAACAGCGAAAGCAATATCAGGCCGAGTGAATGAGAGGTAATGAAGGCCGCCAACAATGCTTCTGTACAAGGTAGGATCATCAAAGTGTTCAACATCAGTGGCTGTCAATGTTACAGAGGTGGACATGGGAGTGGAACACGGCTTGGCACCATCCATTTTGGATTTTGTAAGAAGATCAGCAATGTATCTGCGTTGAGTGAGATAAAGTCCTGTAGCATCACGTATAGCTTCAATGCCTAAGAAAAACCGAGAGGGCCAAGATCGTGATAGAAAACTCCGATGTAGTCGTTGAATGATATCTCGTGATAATGGCAAGCATTAGAACCCGTGATGATAATGTCATCAACATAAATGAGAATGAATATGATGTTAGACGTGTCAGTGTGGACAAAGAGTGACAAGTCTGCCTTGCTGCCAACAAAGCCAAATTCTATCAACACAGCAGCAAGTCGGGAGAACCACTGGCGGGGCGCCTGTTTAAGGCCATATAAGGAGCGTTTGAGCTTACAGAGATGATCAGGAAACTGAGGATGTTTGAAGCCTGGTGGTTGATCCATGTAAACCACTTCTGTCAGATTGCCGTGAAGGAACGCATTCTGGACATCCAGCTGACGAACTGTCCAATTATTGCAGACTGCAATGGATAAAACAAGCCGGATAGTTGCAGGTTTTACAACTGGACTGTACGTTTCATGAAAGTCCACCCCTAGCTGCTGATGGTAACCCTTAGCAACCAGTAGGGCCTTATATCTTTCAATGGAGCCATCTCGCTTTCCTTTTAATCTTAAAAATCCAGCGACAGCCAATGACATTAATATGGCGTGATGGAGGGACCAGTTTCCAGGTTTGATTGCGGAGCAAGGCATCAAATTCAGAATTCATTGCTTTACGCCAATGACATGATTTGGAAGCTTGATAAATGAAGTAGGTTCTTGGCGGGGAGGGAGAAGCGAGTAAACAAGCAGCGGTGCTCGAGGCGAGAGGATACAAGGTGTGTCCATCGGGGGCTCTTTTGGGTTTGGAAATGTGATTTTTGGATCTTGTAACCATCGGGTGAGTATTTGGAATAGGTGGGATTGTGTTTGGGATCGTGGCTGTGGGATTGGAAACTGGTATGGGAGGGGAGGCGGGGGCAGTATCAGCTGATGAATGAGGAGTTGGCTCTGGAGTTGAAGATGATGCTGGCAAAGGAGAATCAATATGTGGCGATGGTGAAGGTGCACATGTACCGCAGTGTTAGTGACAAAGGAGAAACAAGTATTTGAAAAAGGAACTACTGTGAAGGGTGTGTCTGGAGAGATAGAAGAGTGATGATCAGGACTTTTATATGGAAAATGGTTTTCATCAAAAATGACATGACGGGATACATAAACTTTACCTGTTGCAAGATCAAGACATTTATATCCATGATGGTCCAAGCTATAACCAATGAAAATACAGTTTTTCAATCTGAAATCAATTTTGTGTTTGTTATATGGTCGAAGATAAGGCCAGCATGCACAACCAAAAACTTTAAGGAAATGATAGTCAGGTGTATGACGATAAACAATTTCGTATGGAGATTTTTGATTAAGATAGGAGTAGGGAGACGATTGATAATATAAGTTGCCGTGAGAAAAGCATCTTCCCAAAATTGTTGCGGAAGTTTAGAATGTGAAAGTGAGACGAGACCAACCTCAACAATTTGTCTATGACGACGTTCAACTGCACCCATTTGTTGATGAGTGTATGGACATGCTTTACGATGATGAATTCCAATTTGAGTTAGAAGTGTAGACATGCGGCGATATTCGCCTCCCCAATCAGATTGAATATTTTTTATGGTACAATTAAATTGTCTTTCAACAGAAGTTTTAAAAAAGCGAAATACTTTCCGAACATCGATTTAAGCTTAAGAGGAAACAACCATAGAAATTTTGTGCAATCATCTAAAAAACATACATAGTATCGAGCACCACTAGTGGACAAGATAGGTCTTTGGTCCCCAAACATCAGTATGCACGATGTCTAAAGGATGAATAGATCTATGATTGCTGGTTTTGAAAGACAATTGACTGCTTTTAGCTAGTTGACAATCTGAACAAACTGGAAGTCTTTTATTTGCAACAAGTAACGTAAATGCATAAATAGATTTATGAAGAACTGGAAAGGATGCATGACCAAGCCTGTTGTGCCATATTTGGTAAGAAGCTCGTACATCAGTGAGTGCATGAGGAGGGAGTGTTTCTGACAGGCTGGAGAATGAATACAGATCGTCTTTAAAGGTGCCGCGATGAAGGATTTTCCCGAGTAGTCCTTAATGAGAAAAAATGATCATGAAATTCAAAAAACACAAGATTATCACTGCAAAACTGTTGAACAGAAATTAGATTTTTTTGAATTGCAGGGACAAGAAGTATTTGTTTTAGTACAAACGGTGTTTTGGATGGAGTTAAAATAGAAGAACCAATTTGAGAAATTTGCAAACCTGCACCATCTCCAACAAGGACTTGATCTGAGCCAGTATAGTCTTCACTCCGTAGGTTCAAATTGGCCATGTTATTGGTGAGATGGTGTGTAGCACCTGTATCAGGGTGCCAATCAGATGTAGAAACAAAGACCGGTTGAAGCCATCAGACCATGCAGATTCTTTGGTTTTGACAGCATTATCACGGTAGGTAACGTCAAAATGATGATAGCATTTTTTTGCAGAATGACCAGGTTTATCACAGACCTGACATATCATAGGATCTCTATGAAAGGTGTTCCTACCATTTGAGCCATTATAGAATGAGCCTTCTCTGTAATTCCGGCCTCTGCCTCTGTATGAATTACGTCCCCTGTAGGAAGAAGAAGAGGGCTGACGAGCAGCAACATGAACAGAGGGCTGGACAATGGGTGAATTGTTGTGCGCGACGTGATTCCGTGGTGAGTAAGAGAGCATATACTTCCTCTAAAGTGACAGGATCGGTGCGGGCTGTGATGGTAGTAACAAAGGGGTCATAATCATGGCCAAGACCCGACAAGAGATAGGAGATGATTTCATCACAGTGAAGAGCATGGCCGGCGATAGCAAGCTCATCTGTCATGCGTTTGATCTGCATAAAGAAATCATGTGCTGATTGTGCACCTTTACGAGTGTTAACAAGTTCAGTGCGGAGTTGAATAACCCGAGCACGTGATTGAGAGGAGAAGGATTTGGCTAGAGCACACCAAATTGCAGCAGAGGTGGTATGAGAAACTACTTGAAGGAGGATGTTTTCTGAAATTGTAGAGAAGAGAATAGCAACGATGATGGCATCTTGTCTCTGCCAATGTTCATAGAGAGGGTTGGAGGTACGATGAGGTTGCGGTCATGGAAATTTCTTTGGGTGGGATGGGAATGGTTCCATCAAGATATCCAAGAAGACCTTGCCCACGGAAGAAGGGAATTAATTGAGCTTTCCGGACATGATAGTTATCTTTTGAGAGTTTTGTAACATTTACAGCTGGAGGAGAAACAAGTGGAGGAATTCCATTAACAACAGCATCTAAGGTGTTTAGAGAAGAGGAAGCCATTTGTGTGACGTGAGTCAAAGGCTCTGATACCATGAAAGATGAAAGAATGAAGAGAGAAAGATGAGTGAAAGAAGAATTACAGAAATGTGTTTTTCTTAATTAATTGAATACTGTTACATCAAGGTCTTATATCAATTACAATCTCTGATTCAAAATCCTATAATTAAGGAAGTAATAAATGATAAGATATACACTCAATTCCTAGATTATCTGTTGCGGATATGATTTCCATTATCTTCAGTATCAGTAATCTCTTGTGCGAATATGATCGGAGATCACGATTATCTTCGGTGTCGGTGATCCCCGATCATGATATCTTGATATCGGGGATCCCCGATCATGGTGGCAATCCCCGATCATGCTTATCTTCGATATCACTATTATCCTCAGTGGATATGATATTATCTCCGGTATCAATAATCACCGATTATGATTATCTTTAGTATCGGTAGTAATCTCTTTGCGAGATATGATCGGAGATCACGATTATCTTCGTGTCAGTGATCCCTGATCATGATCTCTTCAGTATCAGGGATCCCTGATCATGGTGGCAATCCCTGATCATGCTTATCTTCAGTAGATCGGATAATACCTTCAACACCGAGGAAGATGACACAATCAATGTCTCCAAAGGAAGCGCTGGATTTGCTTCGCACACTACAGTGAAGGCAGTAAACAAATTGTCAAATGGAGATGCTGGTAAAATGGAAGTTGATGGGAAGTCTATCCTGTTTAAAGCTGGAAAACCAGGATGTGATGGGAATTCAGAGCTTGGTGCTTGTCATAGCACTCCCCATTTGGACCGTGCACAAGGAACTGGGCCTCCGACATTCAATTATCATGGGACTGAAGGGATGGAAGATGCACAGAATCTTGCTGATCTTTCAAGTGATTTTGCCAACACATTTATGCTTGATGAAGAGCTGGAGCTTGAGCAGAAAACACTCAAGAATGATGAATGTTCTCCGGTTAGAAGGTACTGCATGGTCTTATATTTGTTTGGTTCTCTCAATATTTGGTTTTATTTCACTAGTCTCTCGCTAAGTTTGATTTTATGTGTTGACTGGTTACTGATCTCTATACAAGATATTCTTTATGACATTTAAAAGTCGTCAGGCTACTTTCACATGTATATATTTGATTTCAGACAACCTTGTGGATTTCAATTTGGACTCCAGAAAAAAATTTAGGTCATGTTTACTTGTGCAAAAGTTTTCAGATTCTCTTTTTTTCCCTAGAAAATAGAAAGCTGTGGATAACATGTTACTGTTTTCTTGGAAACAGTGTTCTATTTTTCCAATTTTTTATTTTAGAAACAATCCAAATGCGGCCCTTGATCTATATTCTAGAAAATTATTTGTTGGTAAACACGTTTTCTTGAGAGATGATTGTAGAAAGATGAAAAACAGAGTCGTGAATTGAAAAATTGATTTCTAAAAGCAAACACAGCTTTATCCTTGCAATTTCTGGTGCTGCGTACGTGACATGCAGTTGGGATCCATTAGTTTACTACTAGAAAGTTTCTTCATGCAGACATGATTGATGGGGTTCGACATGGTTTCTCCACCTGCTGTCTAGTCATTTAGCTAATTTGTCTGAAATGGTTTTGAAATTTAGTTACTAATAATTGAGAACGAGGACAGCCATTGGTGAAGTTAATATAAGTTTTCAAAACCAGTTGCCAGTTTTGTAGAAGGAGGATAAGGGTCAGGGGCTTGCTATGATACTCTTAAATTTGCTTGTTTTTTTCACGATGTTCTAAACAATTTATTTACAGAGTCGAAAACAGAGAAGAAGAAATAAGAGGGAAGAACTGAGATTGCTAAAGATGTGATGAGAAATTTGGTGAATGTGTTGATCAAGTCCAGCAACTGATATTAACAACAGAAAGTAGGAACTGTGAGGAAATTGTCTGCTTGGGATTGCAGTGGTAAGTAACTGCTTGGGTTTCCTGCTTAAAACTTGTTGCTGGGTATGCCTTCTCATCTGGCATATTATATATATATATATATATATATATATATATATATATATATATATATATATTATTTGATATTATCTGTCGGTAGGATATAAAAGAAAGCTACTGAATGAGATTTTATAATATATATAAACAAATCCGATATAAAAATTAATTTGATTCAATGCAAAAATTCCAATGAAAGTTTAGGGAATCAAAGAAAAGCCTCACGGTCACAATTTAAATAGTAATGACTCCATTGCAACTAAATTTTGAAGATATTAATTAACTAGAACCTATTAGTGCTTTGTATCCACAAGATGAGAGGCACTAAGTTGGTCATGATATCCCTTCTATGGTTACACTGGTGGATCTTGACCCGTAAGATCCTTAACACCTTCTGCTATTTTCTTTGCTGCTTCCTTAGGTTCATTAACGATGCATCGGCACACCCAGAAAAGAAGTGTGGAAACCAGGATTATAGCAACTGTGATTAAGATACCAAACATAATGTCCATCTTTGTTGTTCAGTCTTTAAGCTGGAGGTTCTGCTTGCATAAGTATCAAAAACAAAAAAAAGGAGCTTGTTAGCTAAATAGGTGGTAGAAAAAGAGAAAACACTTGATAAAAAAAAAGCTGTATTTTTTTCATGAATAAAGATCTAAGAGTTAAAAGAAGAAGAACCACAAGCTAGAAGAGTTGAGCCGAAATATTGATAGCCAAAAGAGCATATAAAATCTACCTTTAACAATGCTGTAGATGATTCAAACTTTATCAATAATGTAAAATGTTTTCAAAAGAGTCTAACCCTTAAAGCTATATTTATATTTAATCATGGTTTATAGACCGATACTATATGAAAAATAAATTAATGAATAATAAATGCATATATATAAGAAATTTTAATACAGAAAAGATTTACAAATTAATATAAAAGATTTTGCTTTTAATAAGAATATAACATGAAATGGCACCTTTTTATATAAAAAAGTTATTTTAGTTTTATATATTTTTTTTAATACAGGAAAGGTTATTTCTTTCCTTGTATTAAAAAAACTACAGAACAAAATTTGCCATGATGCATTAAAGCAAATCTCATCTGAAAATTACTTTGATATGCTGTATCAACAGGTTTAAATGACAATCATTGTACTTGCATGATCACCCATTAATGGGAAAATTGCCTAAAATACAAGCTTGTTGAGATGGTAAAGTTAGCAGCACGTGTTTGGTTTGGATGCAGGGAAAATATGGTTTTTGTATAGTATATCGGGGGAATCGTTCGCACCATTTAGGGCTGCTGACTACCGAGATTTTGTTTTAATTCCTTTTTTGAGCTCCCGGGTACAGCACCCTTTCTGGTTTTGTCTGCAAGTGTAGAGAGGTGCTTGTGCTTTTTTTCTCTATTGCCTCGTCCTATTCCCCCATTGCTGTTACCTGTACATAAAGGAAAACTAAAAAAAAAGAAAAAAAAAAGCAGCTGTAGCGAGCGACCCTTGTGAACATTGAAGAATAAGATATTGGAAGTATTTATTTCTTGCTGATAAGTGATCATTATAATTATTTTTTTTACTTTCTTTTGTACTATGACGATGGTTTCGAATGAGTTCGTTATACCCTTAGTTTGTTTACCACTCATTTCTGTTTTTCACTGCTACAATTATAGGTTTAAAACCCAACCAATGAGTTGACCTAGGGTGAGGCCCGAGTGCAGGGTTGATTTGCCAGGCTAGCTTGGGTTTTAAACAATGATTTTCACATGTCTGCTGCTATTGATGACAAAAATGCTGCTATTTTTGCAACCTGCAATATGAAGAAACCATGGGAAGATGATGGGAAGCAAAGATAGGAGGAGGATGTTCCCAGAATAGAAAAGGCAAGAAGGATAGAAATAAAGGTGGAGGGATGGATAAACAAACAAAATACGTAGTTAACGAGGATTTAACACGGGCACCTCAAACCTCGGCCAAAAAATCTCTACTCGGCATGCTATGCATTCCATTTACCTAATTTAGTACATTACTATAGTTAAGGAGGACGATTTTATTTCATTAGAGTGCTCCAAAATCTCAGACGTAATAAGTTTGATAATAAGAATTCAAGGCTTGTAAGAAAACCCAAATTGTATATTTGAATGAACAACATATTTCACTTATTTCTTGTGTTTTTATACGACCGAACATCCAACCATTCTATGTGACTGGTTTTACAGTTCATACTTGACAACATCTATAAGAAAACAACACATGCAAGAGACTAAAAACAGGACATTCATTCTGGTTATATTAGCCAACACACACATCTCCATAGACTAAAACACGCCTGCAACAACAAGGAGCAGACCATATTGGTAGAGCAGAATTAAAAGCAATACCCGTGAACCACCAGGATAACCCAGAATCATAAGGAAATTCCCAGAATGCAACACCCACATCAATGGAAGAAACATCAAGGCAAGAGGCAAGCAAGCAAGGCAAGCAGGTAACCAATAAGAAGGAGAAGCAAGACATCCGTAATTTATCAGGGAGAAGAACAACCTGCTAAAAGAATTTAACACATACCTTATAATCACATTAATCAACAAACAAATAAATCAACCCAAAAAAAGACCAAGACAACAAATTGTTGAACTTTAGTATCACACATTCATGTTTTTATATATTTGATGATAACAATAAAATGAAAAATAAACTAATAATATATCTGGTTGAGAATAAGCTTTAAACAAGTTTTATACAAATAACACACATCAACAAGTATGACGAATTTCGTAAAGAAATCAATCAAGAAGTCCAAAAAGAAAGCAAAATGAAGACTTAGAATAAGTGTTCATTTTAATGCTTAAACGTATATCTTTATATCGTACTTGATAGTACAATTAAAATAAATTCACACATTTCACTTTGCATGCATTGAAGAATTGATGATAAAATCTAAGATAGATGGTTCTAAGAATTCATCTAGGTTGAACCGTTAAAATCTAGAATTTTGCATGAATCGGTCAATCGCTTATTTATTAGTGATGAACATATAGGGATCCTGCAGGAGCTGGTCAACTAGTTAGCTTGACCATTCTGAACTAGTTGACCGTTTAAGCTGCCACAGGAACAATAGTGTTTATAAACAACTAGTTTTTCTTGGAAACATATATATAACTTGTCTAATTGTATAATTAGTAATAGAATCCAAACATATATAATACATAAGCTATTCTAATACTAAAATAACTATAAAATTATCAATCTTTGATCATACTCTAATTTGTGCTATTAAACCTTTATATTCTAGCACAAGAGTATTCAATCTCATTCTCACTACACTTAAATACCTTCAAATCCTATAAATACTATCTAGTAAGTTGTAGAGATATTATAACTTCAACTATACTACCCATTATAGTAAGAGAGTTTGTTGTGAAAAAAAAATCATTCTTGTAAACCGATCAAGAGTTAGGTAAAAACTTTTGGTATTGGTAAAGCAATTTCACCAAAGGAAAAATCTTGAAGAGCACATATCTTTAAGTGGAAATCTTGAAGAAGGGATTTCTTCAAGTGGTGTAAAAAGCTTGGTGAGATTCATCAAGTGGTTATTGTACTCTTGAACTTGGAATAGTGAAGGAATACAATACTCTAGTACGGTTTGATACTTGAGGTGTGGATGTAGGCTTGTCGATCCATGTTAAAAACAAGTTTGCAAATTCTCTCCCTTATCTCTTTACTTTAAGTACTTTAATTATATTGATGGTTATTGTGTTTACTTGAAGTAATTTGCATTAATTATCAAATATAGTGATACACATAATTCACCTCCTTTTAGATGTTAAGTTGCCTTAATCCTAGAACAACACAAATAAATCAATACATAGATAAACAATTCTGAACCCAGGAAAAAAATAAACTAAGACAAATATGTAAAGTCTTCTAAAAACAAAATAGGGCACATCAAAGTAGATTGTGAACTTTTTTAAAAACAATAAGAAGATTTGTCATCACAAGAAGGCAATGAAAGTTACTTGGAGTGATGATTCAAATTTAAGCTCAAACGATGAAGAAGAACATATGGCAAACATGTGCTTTATGACTATCGAAAGCGAAAATAAGAAATCAAGAGAGTATGGGGAATAGTTTTTGAATAGTGCTTGCTTAATACATATAGCTAAAGACAACTCATTATTCTCAAGAATTACCTAAATAAATGGAGGAAAGGTCACATATGGAGACAACTCAAAAGGAAAAATAATTGCAGTTGGAAATATTGGAGGTAAATCTTCTCCTTCTATTGAAAAAGTTTTTTCTTGTTAATAGCTTAAAACATAATTTGCTTAGCATTAATTAATTATGTGATAAAGGCTATAAAATTATTTTCGATCATACATGTTGTTTGATTCTTAAAGATGATAAAGTAATGTATGTAGGAAATAAAAAAGAAAATGTCTACAAGATTAAAATTAATACATATATGAGAATAAAAAGTTATCTTGTTGCTAGCATTAATGATAGTTTTCTTTAGCATAAGAAATTAGATCATATTAGCATGAACATCATTTCTAAGCTAGTTAAAGATGAACTAGCTAAAGATCTCCCACATATAGCTTTTAAAAAAGAAAAGTTATGTGAAGCTTGCAAAATAGACAAATAAGTGAAAACTTCTTTTAAGAGGAAAAATAACATTTTAATTGATATACCTTTAGAATTACTACACATAAATCTATTTGGACCTATTAGAACTAGAAGTATAAGTGGTAATATATATGTATTTATAATTGTTGATGACTTTACAAGATATACTCGAGTTTTGTTTTTGAATCTAAAGATGAAACAATTTATGAATTTACAAAATTTTCAAAGAAAGTTGAAAATGAAAAGGGTTTTCCATAATAAATATAAAGAGTGATCATGATGGTGAATTTATAAGTGATTTATTTGAAATGTTTTATGATGAAAAAGGATACCACCACAACTTTTCAACTCTTAGAACTCCCCAACAAAATAGAGCTGTGGAAAGGAAAAATCGATCTCTTCAAGAAATGACAAGAACTATGTTAAATGAATTCAACACACCTATATGTTTTTAGGTGGAAGTCGTAACACTTATTTGTGACTGGAGTTGAAAAGACTCCTTATGAGCTTTGAAGAGGAAGGAAGCCCAACATCTCATATTTCAAAGTTTTTGGTTCAAAATGTTTTATTCTCAATACTAAAGATAACATAGATAAATTTGATTTAAAATTCGATGTTGATATTTTTCTTAGCTATTCGTCCTTTAGCAAAACATATAAAGTTTATAATAATAGAATACTTTATCTTGAGGAATCCATTCATGTCGCCTTTGAAAAACTCAAAATAACAAAATTGTTAAGACTCTTGATGACATAAATGAAAGTGTTCAACATTTGAGTATTAATGATAAGATCCCTATAAAGGAAAACAATGAAGGACTGAGCAAAAACCAACCAAGCTCAAGCAATCAACAAGAGATGGTAAGTAACTTATTTGTACCACCAAATGAGCTAAGACATATAAGCTCTCACATTCCTGGATTAATTATCAATACTCCTTTTGAAAGAACTAAGACCAGAGCTTTACTTAGAAACATTAGTGGTCACTTTCCATTTGTTTCTCAAAGAGAACCTAAATCATTTCTAGAAGCTGAAAATGATGAAAAATGGATTTTGGCTATACAAGACGACCTAAATCAATTTGAAAGAAATGATGTTTGAGAACTAGCCCTTAGACCTAATAATCAATCTATAATTGGAACAAAATAGGTGTTTAGGAACAAAGTTGATGAACTTGGAACAACAGTTAGAAACAAAGTTAGACTAGTTAAAGGTTATAATCAAGAAGAAGGTAAAGATTATGAAAAAACCTTTACATCGGTAACTAGACTATAATCAATAAGAATGCTATTAGCCTATGTTTGTCATGCTAACTTCACACTTTTCCAAATTGATGTTAAAAGTGTAGTTTTAAATGGATTTATCATGGAAAAAAAATGTATGTTGAGCAACCACAAGGTTATGAAAATATTTATTTTCCCGATCATGTTTTCAAACTTAAAAGGCATTGTATGGTTTAAAACAAGCATCTAGGGCATGTCATGACAGACTCAAGTCTTTTCTTGTTGATATAATTTTAATATTGGTAAAATTGACACTATATTTTTTACAAAAAGAAAAGGTAAAGATATTTTGATTATACAAATTTATGTTGATGATATTATATTTGGTATTACTAATGAATTTACAAAGCACATACAAGATGAACTTGAAATGAACATGATGAGAGAGTTAAACTTCTTCCTTAGATTGCAAATCAAACAACAAAGAATAACATCTTCATCAACCAAAACAAGTACATAAAGGTTCTTCTAAAAATATTTAGGATGGAACATGTCAAAGTAACACACCCATGAAAATATCAGCAAAGCTTGATATGGATGAAAATGGTAAGAATATAGAAATCACCAAATATCAAGGTATGATCAGTTCACTCTTATTCTTAACTCCAAGTAGACCTGATATTATATTTTGTGTATGACTATGTACATGTTTTCAAGCTTGCCCTAAAAAATCACATGTTAGTGCCGTAAAATATATTTATCATTATTTGCATGGTACTATAGATTTAGGGTTGTGGTATCCGAAAAGAAGCAAGTTAAGCTTGATAAGCTATTCAAATGCGAACTTTGTCAGATGTAAAGTTGATAGAAAGAGTACTAGTGGAACATGCTATTTTCTAGGATCCTTACTAGTATCTTGGTTAGCAAGAAACAAAACTCTGTAACCCTATCAACAATCGAAGCAAAATATATAGCAACAAGTAGTTGTTGTGCTTTGGATGAAACAAACTATAAAGGACTACCAACTTATATCTGATAACATACCCATTAAGTGTGATAACACTACATTAGTCTTTTTAAGAACTTTATCAAACACTTTCGTACAAAACATATAAAAGTGAGACATCACTTCCTAAGAGATCACATTGCTAAAGATATTGTACTTGATTTTGTAGGCATAGAACACCAACTAGCAAATATTTTTACAAAGCTTTTAAGAAAGGACCACTTTTGCAAAATAAAAAGGAATTTAGGCTTTATCCACACCAAAGATATTTGAAGTGTTATTTTTACGTGTATATATTAATGGAAATAAGTTGGACATATTCACATGATAAGATGTATACCTTCTAAGTATGGAAACAATGAAAAATCTATTTTGCTACAAATTTTATTATCTGTCCAGGTCTGAGATGAACATGCCAAACGATTCATAATGATCAGTTCAACCATATTTTTGGGAAAAATCTTGAAGTAGTTAGTATACTCTTGAACTTGGACTAATGAAAAAAAACAATATTCAAGTATGATTTGGTACTTGAGGTGTGGATGTAAGCTTGATGAATCACGTTAAAAATGAGTTTATGAATTCTATTCCCTATCCTTTTATTTTAAGTACTTTAATTATATTGTTGGTTATTGTGCTTATTTGAAGTAATTTATATTAATCATCAAATATAAAGATATATCTAATTGACCTCCTTTTTATGTACCTTAATTATAGAACAAGACAAATAAATCAACACAAAAATAAACCTAGGGAAAGAAATAAAGCAAGACAAACAAGCAAAGTCCCTCCACAACCATTAACACCCTAAAAATGACCTAGACACACAAACAAAGATGATGAAATGCAAAGTATTGTGACCCCATAACAGACAGTAAGAAGAAGAAATCCAAATCAACGCATGCGAGAGCAATAACTTTCCTCAACAAAGAAGGAAAAAACCCATGACTGACATATCCAAATAAAAACAAAATTAAAATGAAAAAACCAAACAGATCAATAGAAAAAGCAAATGCAACAGATGGGAGCAAAGATCCAAAGGCACGGGGGAAGAAATTAAACAAGAACCGTCTGCGATTCACCTCCCATCTCTTCTTCTTCCTTGCCTGTTATGTTCTTCCCTCTCCTCTCTCCTTTGTTCACGGAAAGAAAATGTTGATATGAAAGACACTAAGGGGGTGTTTGTTTGCCCAAAAAGTACTTTCCAAACTTTCATGTGTTTGTTTGCTATTAGGAAAGTTGGTCAACGGAAAACACTTTTCAGTCAAAGGAAAATTTAGCTTGATTTTCAGGAATATGTTTTTCTTTCATTTTGGTCGGAAAACACTTTCTAGAAGTTGTGAAAAATTTAGAAATATCATATTATTTGCTGATTATATCAAATTTCGTCCTCAAACTTTTGATTGATATATATTTTGTTTGAATCTTTTTTTTTTCAATTTCATCCCTTAAAATTTGATTCAATTTGATTTTTATATTAACTTTGATCCTCATTTTTATGATTGTTGTTCGCTTTTCTCTTATCATTTTTTTAATTGAAATTTTTTATCTATCAAATTTGGTCCTCATTCTTTTTATTGTTACTTATCTTATTTGAAATAATTTATGAAATTATAATTATTATTATTTTAATTTCATCATCTTTCAATTTTTTTTATTTGTTAGATTTGATCTCTATTATTTTGAGTATTATTTATTTTATTTGAGATAATTTATGAAATTACATTTTTTTCAATTTCATTCTCATTCAACTTTTTAATTTGTAAGATTTGTTCCTTACTAAAATAATTCACTTTTCAAAAATTTATTTTTCAGAGAAATCACTTTTTAAAAGAAAATTACTTTCCAGCAAACAAACAAATCCTAATTGCAGCCTAAAAAAGTCAGAAAAAAGGAGGAGGAAATGTGACGGAGAATGAGTTACGCCCACAAAGAAAAAAAGAGGAAAAATATTTCTGTCCATTCACATAGCATGAGAAGAAAACGAAACAAATCTCTTGCGAGACAGAAGGAAATCTTGAGCGAGAAGTACTGCTTGAGTCCACAGTAAAAGTTGTCTCGCTCCATAGTGAATCCCGGAGCACTTTTAGTTTTTCTTGTTAATAATTAGTTGAGATATCATTTCCAGTTTACCAATTAATGAAGCATGCCTGAGACATTTCTCTAGTTTATTTTGCATCTTGATCATAAATCTACAGATGGTTTATGATCTCACAGAATAGCCGTTGGGATGAGGCTTCTTGGTCGTTGTTGTTGTATCATAACTTCACAGACCTTAGATTGAGTGTTTATTCCCTGCATGACTTCCTTCAGGCAGCAATCTACCAGTGCTCAGTTCCAGGCCAAAGTTTCTCATCCTATTAGGTGCATGAGGTATCATAATCAGTGTTTAAGTGACCAAACAGGATGATAAATCTGGAGTCGGTTGCAGCGAGGTGTGTTTCTTTAATTTCTCTGTAACATGCTTATTGATTAAAGGAGAAAAACACTTTAAGTTCAGCTTAAGAACTGTATGGTGTGATGGGATGCAATCTTCCCTTCCTAAATCTCGTCGATTCTCACTTCACTTTAAATTTGGAATCAGTTGCTGATTTTTGCTGTCTTTTCCGAAAGCAGTCGTACTTCCACGAGGAGCATACGTTCTTCTCTAAGCACTAGATTGCTTGGTGTTAGTATTGGTTTCTGATCATGATCACTGCACATAATTTCAAACATTGTATTTTTTGCATAAGCTTATAGGTGTCTTTGTATCACTTCCATGGATACTTTCTTATCTCAGCACCAAATATTCCTGATTGGATTCCTTTTCCAAGGTTTCAATTTTAAATGTAGACACATTTTTTTTTAGCAGTTCGAGACCCTTTTTTTTGCAATCACTTTCCTTGAAGGAAATGAACATGTTGTGTAGTTCCCACAGTTTCTGCTATTGAAAACGCGTTTGCTAATCACAATTATACTTCAGTTTTCAGGTTCTATAGGTATTAGAGATAAATTATGCTTCTTCTGATATTTTTGTACGTTAGAGCTGTATCTGATATTTATTACTCTGTGATGACCATGCATAAACACTCCTCCGAATTTCTTAGTTATCTTTTCAATACTTCAGAGGAAGGAATCGGCGGTTGTCATTGTTGAATTGTTCTGATATTATCAATCATCTTTCCTATTTCCAGTTATGCATTAGAGGAGTTCAGAGATGATTCCGCAGAACTCACCCTGGACTTCTATAGCGACGACAACGTTTAAAGCCTTGAAAAATATATGGTAATACTATGTGAATGTCTACACAATACGTGAATGTTTTTTTCTTCACCTACTAACAAAATGTGTATTAGGTTTCCTGCTTAAAACTTGTTGCTAGGTATGCCTTCTCATCTGGCATATCTCGTGGATTGTCATATATATATATATATATATATATATATATATATATATATATATGCATTATTTGATATTAAATTTATTTGTCAGTAGGATAGAAAAGAAAGCTACTAAATGAGATTTTATAATATATGCAAACAACTCTGATATGAAAATTAACTTGATTCAATGCAAAAATTCTAATGAAAATTTAAGGAACCAAAGAAAAGCTCCACAGTCACAACTTAAACAGTAATGACTCCATTACAACTAAATTTTGAAGATATTAATTAACTAGGACCTATTAGTGCTTTTATATATATATATATATATATATGATATTAAATTTATACTGAATGAGATTTTATAATATATGTAAACAAATCTGATATGAAAATTAACTTGATTCAATGCAAAAGTTCTAATGAAAATTTAGGGAACCAAAGAAAAGCTCCACAGTCACAACTTAAACAGAAATGACTCCATTGCAACTAAATTTTGAAGATATTAATTAACTAGGACCTATTAGTGCTTTGTATCCATGGGATGAGAGGCACTAAGCTGATCATGATATCCTTTCGATGGTTACACTGGTGGGTCTTGAGCTGTGAGATCCTTAATACCTTCTGCTATCTACTTTGCTGCTTCCTTAGGTTCATTAACGATGCATCGGCACACCCAGAAAAGAAGTGTGGATTATAGCAACTGAGATTAAGATACCAAACATCATGTCCATCTTTGCTGTTTAGTCTTCAAGCTGGAGGTTCTGCTTGCAAAGTATTAAAAAAGAAAAAAAAGGAGCTTGTTAGCTAAATAGGTTGTAGAAAAATAGAAAACACTTGACAAAAGAAAAGATGTGTTTTTTTTTCATGAATAAAAATTTAAGAGTTAAAAGAAGAACCACAGGCTAGAAGAGCTGAGCCAAAATATCGGTAGCCAAAAGAGCAGACAAAATCTACCTTTAACAATGCTGTAGATGATTCAGACTTTATCAATAATGTAAAATATTTTCAAGAAAGTTTAATCCTCACAGCTATATTTATTCTTAACCACGGTTCATAGACTGATACTATATGAAAAATAAATTAATGAGTTATATATATATATGGAAAATAAATATATATATATGAAATTTTACTACAGGAAAGATTTACAAAGTAGTATAAGAGATTTTATTTTTAATAAGAATAGAACATGAAATTGGACCTTTTTATACATGAAAGTGATTTTAGCTTTATATTTTCCTTTTTATACAGGAAAGGTTAATTTTTTTCCTTATATAAAAAATCTAATGGATCCTACTCTTCACCTTTTCCAATTAATTATATCACCGACATCATTTTGACTAGAAATTCTCTGTTCTTTCAGAACATGAAGCAATTTCTTCAACTCTAGAAGCTGTAATGCTAAAGATCATAAAGAAAGTTCTGATTTTTTACAAAAGAAGAAAAAATCACCTTTCATGTATAAAAAGGAAAACATTTGAATACTTAAAGCATAATATATATATATATATCTGTGTGTGTGTGTGTAAGAAAAATATAAACACTACTAGAAAATTGAAAAAAAACAACAAAATTACTGAAAAAAATATTTTGTTGTTATTTATCAACAAAAAATTTCTGATGAAAACTACAACTGAATAAAAAAATTCCGTTAGAAATTCCATCGGTATTTTTAACGTGTCAAATTGCTAACAAAATTACTGATAGAATGGAGCGCCAGTAGCTCACATCCCTCAAGCATCTCAAAACCAGGGGGCAAACTCGGCCAATGAACAACATTTTGTGCCTATCACCCCTATCCACCCAACTCATGCTCCAATCACGTGGACTTAACAACGGAGGGAGTCCCGGATAATAGGTCTCCCAGTTTGATAGACCAAGACAAGCTATTTGCTCTGGAAGAAAGATTAAGGGCAATTGAGGGTAATGACTGGTTTGACCCTATGCGAGCAGCCGAAGTATGTTTGGTACCAAACATCGTGGTGCCGAAAGATTTTCGGATACCAGAATTCATTAAGTATACCGGTTTGGAATGCCCAAACACTCACCTTCGATCCTACGCAACAAAATGGCGGAAGTAATCCGTGATGATAAATTGCTAATCTATTTCTTTCAAGATAGCCTAGCGGGATCCGCTTTAAGGCTGGTACATGAGGTTAGACAAGCATCGGGATCAAGAGTTGGAGAGACTTGGTGGAGGCTTTCCTCAAACAGTACAAGTTTAACATGGAAATCGCTCCCGATCGAATAAGTCTAATGGCAATGGAGAAAAAGAGCCAGGAGTCGGTAAGGGCTTATGCGCAAAGATGGAGGGATGAGGCAATGCATGTACAACCCCCTTTGATAGAAACGGAGATGGTGAGCTTGTTCGCCAATACCTTCAAAGCACCTTATTATGAGCACCTAATGGGTAGCTCCTCTCAACATTTCTATGATGCGGTACGCATAGCTGAGAGGATAGAACAAGGGATTAAAGCTGGGCGAATAGCGATGCCAGTGGAAAAGAAGGGTTTTATTGGAAGAAAGAGAGAAGGAGATATTAACCACTTGGAAGGCGGGTATAAGGGCAAGAAAGTAGATTCCCACAATCCACAAGTACCTACCTCTCAATTCTCACACATGAACTTTAACCAACCCTTTTCCCCTAATCGAACAAATAACCAGTCAAACCACCAAAATCACTACCAAAGACCCTACATAAGATACCCTTCAGAACGACTACCGCCACTACCTATGCCTTTGAAGGATATGTATGCCAAACTGTTGAGCATCGGGCACATAGCTCCTATCCCTACACTACCATTACAACCACCATTCCCAATTTGGTATAAACCTGAGTTGACTTGTGAGTACCATGCGGGTAATCCCGGGCATGGGATCGAAACCTGCTACGCTTTCAAGAAAAGATTGTTGGAGCTTATTAAGATAGGATGGGTATCCTTTGAAGACAAGCCCAATATTAATTCAAACCCGTTGCCTAAACATGCCCCAAGTAGTAGTGGAATAGGCATGATAGAAGTTGGAAATCAATGCAAGGTGTTGAAGGTGTCAATGAAGAAGTTGTACGACATGTTGGTACAATTAGGATTTCTAAAGACAAAGGTGGAGAGCCATTTGGAGGGATATGATTACTGTGAATTCCATGGAAGAGATGGACATCATATTGAGGA
This sequence comes from Populus x sibirica, assembly GCA_019202695.1. Taxonomy (NCBI): domain Eukaryota; kingdom Viridiplantae; phylum Streptophyta; class Magnoliopsida; order Malpighiales; family Salicaceae; genus Populus; species Populus x sibirica. The sequence continues at coordinate 645,446 of JAGMVL010000957.1, forward strand.
TTGCATCGAGTTTTGTGAAAAGATTGCAAAAATGCTAAAAATGGGGGAGTTAAGAATTGAACCCATGGAGAGCAGGGGTGAGGTGAGTATGATGGAAGGTCAGGATGAGATGGCAGGAGTATGCGGGGATCCAACAAACAGCTAATGGGCCCCCAAGGCTAATCTTGGTTAAACCGTCCTACACAAAAGGGAATCACAATGCCATGCCTTATAATTATGGTTATACCTCCAATGTTCGAGCTCCTCTTCCTTTGTTCCAGATCGAGATAAGTGGTTTGACCAGGAGTGGTCGTTGCTTTACGCCTGAGGAGTTGAGAAAGGAAAAGGGTAAAGAAGTGGTAGATCTGGACAAAGCACTAGAAGTTAATAAGCCGGTGACAGAAGAGGAGTCGAATGAATTCCTGAAGTTGATCAAGCATAGCGAATATTGCATAGTAGACCAACTAAAGAAGACTCCAGCTAGGATCTCCCTGATGTCCTTGATACTCAGCTCTGAGCCGCATCGAAACGCCTTGCAGAAGGTATTGAATGAGGCATATGTACCCCAAGACATTGAACATAAAACCATGGAGCATCTAGTGGGGAGGATCCATGCAACTAATTACCCGTACTTCACGGCCGATGAGCTGGATCTTGAAGGTACCGGACATAATAAGCCCTTATACATTACGGTCGGATGCAAGGACCGCCTCATAGGAAAAGTACTCATTGATAATGGCTCGGCCCTTAATGTGTTGCCAAAGCACATGCTTGGAAGAAATGCCGATTGATGAATCTCATATGAAGCCGAGTACTATGATGGCCAGAGCGTATGATGGCTCACCTAGGCCAATAATTGGGACTTTAGAAGTGGAGCTGTATGTGGGACCACAAATGTTCCTAGTAACACTTCAAGTTATGGATATCCATCCTTCCTATAGTATGTTGTTAGGAAGACCTTGGATTCATGCAGCGGGTGTCGTAGCTTCATCATTGCACCAATGCCTGAAGTATATCATGAATGGGATGTTGGTAACTGTCAAAGCTGAAGAGACAATATCCATGATAAAGAATGTGGCGGTACCTTTTATAGAGGCGGAGGATTGCAAAGATAACAATATCCATGCTTTTGAGATTGTGAACACTGTCTGGGTGCCAGAGAACACAGTATTAAGAAGGCCAAGGATCTCAGAAGCAGCAAGGATGGCAACTCAAGGTTTTTTGGAACGCGGGATCCCATTTCAGTATAACCCTATCACCGGGATACCAGAAGGTGTTAATTCGGGAAAGATGACATGTGTTGATCAAAGATTTGGGCTAGGATATAAGCCTAACAAGGAGGATCATCGGTGGGCTGCTGGTCGAAGAAGGGAAAGAAGAATAGCTAGAATTGAAGGAAGGGAGCCGGAAGAAGAAAAGCTAGAAATCCCTCCTCTTAGCATGTCATTCCCAAAAGCTGCATACATAATACAACATGATAAAGAAGCCGAAAGCCTTGATCAAGAGCTGTCAAACATGAGCATAAATACCTTGGGAGAAAACAAGGTGGAAGAAGATGACATGAAGACAGTAGCAAGAAAGGGAGATGAAGCACTCCCACAACTGACGGTCTACACCATAGAAGAAGTCTCCGCCAAGACCTTTGTGCGCAAGTTGGCTCCGGACGAGAAGTTTCCGGAACTGGGTGATCCAAGAAGCTCTAGTAGTTTTTAAAATGTAAACCCACTTTGGTTGTCTTAACATGCTTTTGTCATTGCTTTGTTTGGTTTTTTATTTTCTCTCTAGTCGACAATCAAAGCTCAATTGTCCGCCTAGATTTCGTGTTTGTCATGGAGCCTACCTTTTCTTTAAATAAATTGTGAGATCATGCACTTTTCACAAATTGCCTTCTTTCTTTATGCATTTACACCAAACACTTCCCGCTTTCAGGAATCCCGAAAGCGGATCTCCTGCAACATCACATACATTTAGCATCAAGAATAAATGGCCAAACTTGAACGAGCATGTCATAGCTATGGAAGAAGAAGAGTGGGATGAAAGCAATATCAGTGAATTCACCAGGCTAGTAGAACAACAGGAGAACAGACTTGGAAACCCGCGAGAGGAACTCGAAACCATCAATGTAGGCAAGTGATCGGTTCAAGAAGGAGTTGAAAATAGGTACCCTAATTACCTATTTGAACTAAGGATAAAAATGGTCACCCTATTACAAGAATATTCAGATGTCTTTGCTTGGTCCTATGAAGATATGCCTGGTTTGGATACAAATATTGTAGTACACAAGATACCGTTGGAGGAAGGTTGTAAGCCAGTCAAGCAGAAGCTGAGGAGGGCCCACCCGGATGTCTGGATGAAGGTCAAGACAGAACTCGAGAAGCAATGGGATGCTGGCTTTCTAGAAGTAGTTAGGTATCCACAATGGGTATCTAACATTGTTGTGGTGCCTAAGAAAGAGGGGAAGATTAGAGTGTGCGTGGATTTTCGGAATTTGAATAAAGCTAGTCCCAAGGATGATTTTCCGCCGCCACACATAGATGTTTTAGTGGACAACGCCGCCCGGAGTTCCACATATTCCTTTATGGATGGTTTTTCGGGATACAACCGGATAAAAATGGCTCCGGAGGATAAGGCAAAAACAACTTTTGTCACACCTTGGGGGACGTTCGCTACAAGGTCATGCCATTTGGATTGAAGAATGCAGGAGCAACCTATCAAAGAGCAATGGTGACTTTGTTCCACGACATGATGCACAAGGAAATTGAGGTGTATGTAGATGACATGATTGCCAAGTCTAAAAAGGGAGAGAATCATGTTAAAGTTTTGAGGAAGTTGTTTGAGAGGTTGAGGAAGTATGAATTAAGGCTCAATCCTGCAAAGTGTTCATTCGGAGTTAAATCAGGCAAGCTGTTAGGATTTGTGGTAAGCGATAGAGGTATAGAGGTGGATCCGAGATAAAGTAAGGGCCATCCAAGCTATGTCATCCCCTAAGACGGAGAAAGAAGTAAGAGGATTCTTGGGAAGGTTGAACTACATTGCTCGGTTCATAGCTCAGCTAACAACAACATGTGAACCTATATTCCGACTACTAAGGAAAAAGAATCCGGGAACCCGGAATGAGGAGTGTGAGGAGGCATTCAATAAAATCAAGCAGTACTTGCAAAATCCACCTTTACTGGTTCCTCCGGTATCAGGAAAGCCTCTAGTATTATATCTCACAGTAACTGAAGCAGCCATGGGATGTGTATTGGGGCAGCATGATGAAACCGGAAGGAAGGAAAGAGCCATTTATTACTTAAGTAAGAAATTCACTGAATGTGAGTCTAGATACACTGAGATAGAAAGGCTCATTGTGCGTTAGTATGGGCGGCAAAGAGGTTGCGACATTATATGTTATACTATACCACTTGGTTGATTTCAAAGGTGGATCCTCTGAGGTATATTTGTAACAAGCCCTTTCTCTCAAGCCGAATTGCAAGGTGGCAAGTTCTATTAGCAGAATATGACATAGTATATATGACAAGGAAAGCCTGTAAAAGGGAGTGCCATTGCGGACCATCTAGCCGATAATCTTGTTGAAGATTACGAACCTTTGGATTTTGACTTCCCGGATGAAGATATATTGTCAATAGAGAAAGAAGAAGAGAAGACAGATTGGTGGACGATGTTTTTTGACGGTGCGGTGAATGTATATGGTAACGGGGCCGGTGCGGTAATAATCTCTCCTGATAAGAAACAGTATCCAGTTTCGGTTAAACTACATTTCGAGTGCACCAACAATACAGCTGAGTATGAAGCTTGTATCCTCGGTTTAGAAGCGGCATTAGAGTTGAAGATAAAGAAGTTAGATGTATATGGAGATTCAATGTTGATTATTTGTCAGGTTAAAGGGGAATGGCAGACCAAGGAGGAAAAGTTGAGGCCATACCAGGAATACCTATCCACACTAGCAAAGGAATTTGAAGAAATTAGATTCACCCATCTGGGAAGGGAAGGGAACCATTTCGCGGATGCTTTGGCCACGCTAGCTGCTATGACTACCATTGATCTCAAGTGCAAGGTACAACCGGTACACATTGACATTAGAAATGACCCGACTCACTTGTTGTTTAGTTGAAGGAGAGATAGACGAACAGCCTTGGTATTATGATATCAAGAACCTTGTGCAAAATCATGAATATCCGGTGGGAGCTTCCAAAACAGATAAGAAAACCTTGAGAAGGTTGGCTATAGACTTCTATTTAGATGGAGAGATTTTGTACAAAAGATCATTTGATGGAACCCTGCTAAGGTGTTTGAATGAGGCAGATGCTAGAAAGGCATTACGGGAGGTCCATGAGGGGACTTGCTCAACCCATGCTAGCGGGCATATAATAGCGAGGAAAATCCAAAGGGTTGGTTATTTTTGGATGACACTATAGAAAGACCGTATCGACTATGTCGGGAAATGTCATAAATGTCAAGTTTACAGTGATAAGGTCAATATGCCGCCGAGCTCCGCTATTTAATCGATATCTCCTTGGCCGTTTGCAATGTGGGGAATCGACGTGATCGGACCGTTAACCCAAAAGCTAGCAATGGTCATAGATTCATACTCGTAGCTATTGACTACTTCACAAAATGGGTAGAGGCTAATTCGTATGCCCATGTAACACGAAGGTAGTGAAAAAGTTTGTAGAAAAAGACTTGATTTGCCGATATGGTCCTCCGGAAAAGATAGTGACGAGATAATGCAGAATTTCAATGGCAAAATGATAGCAGAGCCGTGTACTAAATGGAAAATCAAGCATTCGAATTCTTCACCATACCGACCAAAGATGAATGGCGCAGTAGAAGCCGCCAACAAGAACATCAAGAAGATTATTCGAGAAAATGGTAGTCACATATAGAGATTGGCATGAGATGTTGTCATTCGCCCTTCATGCATACCGCACTACGTCGGGACCTCGACGGGGACTACCCCATATTCTCTCGGTGTACGGTATGGAAGCGGTGATGCCTTTGGAAGTAGAAATCCCGTCGTTAAGAGTGTTGATGGACTCCGAATTAGAAGAGGCCGAGTGGGCCAAAGTGAGATATGAGCAACTGAACCCGATCGGTGAAAAGAGGATGGCGCAATATGTCATCACCAACTTTACCAAACGAATGGCCAAGGCATATGATAAGAAGGTTAGACCTCGGTTGTTTCGAGAAGGGGATCTCGGTATTGAAGAAAATATTGTCGTTGCCCGGAGACGATCAAAGCAAATGGGCACCGAATTACGAGGGTCCTTACGTAGTAAAGAAGGCATTCTCGGGAGGAGCGCGAAGTTGGCTAGAATGGATGGAGAAGACCTAGCTCGACTGTGAATTCGACTCGTAAAAAGATATTATGCTTGATGTAGGCTCCGAAATCAATGAAGTAAAGTTTGGCCATTGACTTCTTTCTCTTTTGCATTGATCTCACAACAATCACTTTTGCATTAATCCCAACAGTACAGGTCTTGTTGTTATCGCACCTAAAAAGTTTAGCATCGGCTGAACGAATTTTTTTCTCTATACAAAAGCCTATACTAGAATCACACCCCTATACTAGGGGCAATAAGAGATGTTTTCATGAAAAGTTTTACGTGTTTAAAATGTACGGAAGCCTATAGATTTGAAAACCAAGCTAAAGCGTTTGACAAAAGCATGATAAAGAGGCAATAACAAGTCATACATTTTAGGAAAAGGACTACTTGAAGAAAGTCGAGACAACACGAGAAAGGAATCTAGCATACGACCTCAAAAGCAAGCTCATGTTAAGAGGGAGTCTCATGAACTAGAAGAAGAGGATGGGGCCTATGTTTTAAAACCAGGTACGAATGCATGCATGGCATCTAATCATAAATCATTGCATATATGCTTTACGGATCATTACGGGAGGAGTTCTTAATGCATTCCGGCAAGATTGGAGACGAAGAAAGAATCATAGGGGACGAAGAAAGAATCATAATGGGTGATAGCAAAGAATCACGGTTTCGAACCGTAGTGGATTCTGGAACAACAAGAAGAACAAGAAAAAGAGAGAAAATGAAAAATTTTGAACCCTGCCATCAGGAAAAACGACATCAATATCAGCTTTGGTAATAAGGAATCGCGGATGGGATTCCAAGATAAAGGAGATCGCCAGAAGGGATCTCGCATTTTGCTATTTGGAGGTCGCCAGATGGGACCTCGTATTTCATTTGAATAAAAGGAATCGCCAGATGGGATTCCAAGTTGAAGGAGATCGCCAGAAGGGATCTCGTGTTTCGCTATTTGGAGGTCGCTAGATGGGACCTCGGGTTTTTTATGTTGGTTAATAAGAAGGAATCGCCGGATGGGATTCCAAGTTAAAGGAGATCGCCGAAGGGATCTCGTGTCTCACTTTGTTTGAAGGTCGCCGAGATGGGACCTCGTTTTTTTTTATGAAAGGAATCGCCGGACGAGATTCCAAGTTAAAGGAGATCGCGGAAGGGATCTCGTGTTTCTTGTTTGGAGGTCGCCGGATGGGACCTCGTTTTTCATGAAAGGAATCGCCGAGATGGGATTCCAAGTTAAAGGAGATCGCCGGGAAGGGATCTCGTGTTTCATTGTTTAGAGGTCGCCGAGATGGGACCTCGTTTTTTCATGTTGGTTATAAAAAGGAATCGCCGGATGGGATTCCAAGTTGATTAAAGAAGATCGCCGAAGGGATCTCGTGTTTCGCTATTTGGAGGTCGCCGGATGGGACCTCGTATTACATGTTGAATAAAAGGAATCGCCGAAGGGATTCCAAGTTGAAGGAGATCGCCGAAGGGATCTCGAGTTTCGATGTGTGGAGGTCGCCGGATGGGACCTCGTTTTTTCATACATTCAAAAAAAAAAAAAGAAGGGGGAATCGCCGGATGGGATTCCAAGTTGATCGCCGAAGGGATCTCGTATTTCGATATTAATCCAAGGAGGTCACCGAAGGGACCTCATTTTTCAACATTGGTTACAAGGAATCGCCGGATGGGATTCTAAGTTTTTTTGTTAAAGGAGATCGCGGGAAGGGATCCCGTATGTCGATATGGGTCAAAAGAGGTCGCTAGAAGGGACCTCATATTGCATTTTTGTTGAAAGGGAATCGCCGGATGAGATTCCAAGTTGAGTAAAGCAACAATTATAGATTTTGGGTTTAAAGAGATCGCCAGAAGGGATCTCAAGATAATAAATTTTGATCATAGTTTTTGGGTTGAGGAGAATTGCTGTAAAAGACAAGTGTCAGATCAATCAAGCTTCAACCAGATCAGTGACGGCAGTTCTATTTTGGGTTTATCTTTATAAAACTTACTGCGCAAAATCCCTGCTCCGTAAGCATTATAAAGAGGGGGGCATCTGTTGTAACCCATTTTTGGGTCCCCCATAAAATATAGATATAAAAATATATATATAGCCAAAGGAGGTTAAGAAAAAATAACAGGAGGCAGAAGCGCTCAGAAAATTATCAGAAAATTGGTCAATAAGGTTAAAAATACAAAGATTGGATTTTTGACAGTATATTCTTGAAGGAGGAGAGCCTGTTGAGAAGGAAAATTTGAAATTTGAGGAGAAAAGCCCAAATTTTGATGTTTTTGGATTTAATTGGATTTTTGAATGATTTTATAGGGGATTTGATTGCAAGAAAAATTGATTTTTAAGTCAATTTGGGCTTTAATTAGAAGAAATTTAAGTTCCGGGGCCAAAATATATTTTTTAGGAATTTATTGGGTCAAATCAGGGGCTTAATTGCATAAATATTGAAGTTTAAGGGCCAATTAAGGACTTAATTGAAGAAATCCGAAACCAGGGACCAAATTGGAGAAGGCGCGCAAGTAGGGGGCCTGGAATTAATTAATTCGGGGGGCCTAATTGAAGAAATTAGAAGTTATTTGATCAATTAAGGGCTCAATTGCATAATTCAGAGGCCAAGGACCAAAGTGAAAAACGCGGCCAAATATAGGGACGGGGTTCGAATTCGGCAGGGATGCAATTGAAGGGACAAAAGATGATTGAGGGCTGATTTGGACTTTGGCGCGTTCTGGCGCCACATTTAAATGAAACGGCGCGTTTTCCCCAAAACGACGCCGTTTCATATTAAAAAAAAAAAAAGGGAAAGACCAGAACGGTGTCGTTTTGAACGACACTGTTCATCTTTCTTCTTCCCCCGAACAGGCAACGGGGAAGAAGGAAAAAGGTTGCTTTTTTTTGAATTTTTGGCCGGCCTCTCTCTCTCTCGCCTGGAGCCCACCGACCGAACACAATGGCCGACCACCCACCGCGCACCACCCACCGAACCTGGGCAGTCGCGCCCATGGCCGACCAGCCGGCTGCCCCCCATGTGAGTTGTAAAAAGCCATGCCCTTGGCTCTATAAATGGGATCCAAGGACGCAGGAGAAGAGGGGGCAACGGGAGGAGGTGAAAGAAAAAAAAAACAGAGAGAGAAAAGGAGAAGAACCGAAAGGGGAGAGAGACCGAGAGGAGAGAAAAACATAAAAAAAATACGGGGAAAGAAACAAGAGGAAAGAAACAGACCGAGAGAAGAGAGGGAAGGGAAGAAAAAAAAAAGAGAAGAAAACCGAACCGTAGGAAAAGGAAGGGGAAAGCTGGAAACGGGTAGAAAACTGGAAAAGGAACAAGAGCACCGCCGGACTTTCGGGAGCCGCAGCACCGCCCGGAGCCACCGCAGCACCGCCAGCGAAGCCGACAGACCAGCGACGCACAGCCTCCTCCGCGCCAGGTAATCCTTTTTCCCCTCCGTTGCTGCATTTTATGTTGTTCCCGCATGCGTAACGAATAACGTTCGCATGCGGGGAGGGTGGGGGGAAAATAATTCCCCCGCCGCATTGTTCTTGGCCGGGCCAGCCGGGTCCTGGCCCAGCCCAATCTTCTCGGGCGGTCCGCCCGGAAGAGAGTAATAGTTTTTTTTGGGCCGATCTACATTTTGGGCCAAAATCGGCCCAACACCTTTGGGGTTGAGACCGGCCCAGGTTGGTTGGGCCGGACCCATTGATTGGTTGGGCCGGACCATTGACCCATTTAATAATTATATTATATATTATATTGTTTTATATTATTTATATATAGATATATATATAAAAAAAATTTAAGAAAATTCTGCAAAAATTATTTGAAAAAAATATGTGATTTTCTGTAATTTTATTATTGTATTTTGGTTAATATCAGTTTGTATTTTTATACTGTAAAGATACAAATCCGGTATTAAAATACCCGTTTTTCATCAAAACATCAAAGATTTTCAAAACAAAAAATGTCTTTTGCTTTCAAAAATTTTCTAAATATCTTTTAAAAAAATATTGTTGATTTTGCTGCATATTTTTATCAAAGTGGATTAATATTTGGTTGTATTTTTATACCATGAGGATATCAACCCGTATTAAAATACCCGATTTTGCGTCAAAACATAAAAAAAAATACATAATTAAAAAATGTTTTTGTTTTAAAATACGGCCTAGTCTCTCCAATATATATATATAAATATTACAACATCATATTTTTCGTACAACAAAGGAAATTTCAAAACAATATATGTATTAGCATGCATTTTTGGCTTTAATAACCAGTTTATTCAAGCCATGAGAACTAGGCCAATATTTCAAACATTCTAAAAAAAATCTTTTTGTTTTATTTTCGGATTTGGGGATTACAAATATATATATAAAATGTTTTCCTGATATTAAAAATTTATATTTTTTTATATTAGAACGGTTAGGCTTTACCCGATAAGATAAGGACCTCCTTATTAAGGAGGACTTTTCTTGAACCATAGATGGACCAACAACTAGGAAACACAACGAGACCTTGAATTTATCGACAAAATAAACCAAGCAGCTTACCTTAGGTAGGGCGTATTTGGGGTGCTAATACCTTCCCTTTACGCAACCAAGTCCCGTGCCCGATCTCTCGAGACCAGTTAGGGTTCCTAGTGACCAAAATACTAGGTGGCGACTCCCACACCATTTTTTACTACTAAGAGACAAAGAACTCCTTGTCTCACCATATTTACTAGATATATATCCCCCCATTACACACATGAGGGTGGACGATCGCCGCGACGTCGCGCACCCGCGACAACACCAAAATTAAAAATACTTCTATACACCTTCTTCACACCAAGTTCTTGAGAGAAATGTTAGAGAGAGACTTTAAATGAATTAAAATGAAATAAAGGGAGTCTTTATATAGGGGGAGAGAGGTCTCATCCATCCTCCATCGAATTAGTGATATATGTCACCATCATGACAAATCCATAAAAAGGCAATTAATATCGTCATGAAGCACCATACTAGGTATTTATCCAATAAAGATAAGCAATATTTCAGCTACAAATGCCATCTAACATGCTCTGATGAAACACCTCAAGAAGCACCCACCGTTCTTACATGGAGAAATGCTGAAAATGAAACAATATTTTTATCAAGTCTATTCGGTAAAAATGATGCATAGACTTGGGGGGCTACTGATGGATTAATATTTATCTATTTTAGCACAGAACCCACAATAGTCATGGGCATAATTTTAGACTTCATCCAACACCTTGTGGGCTTGGGTAGAGCACCCGAGCTCAGGTTCTGGGTGAGCGCCCAACCCCTCTTTGGGCCTGGGTGGTGTTCCCAAGCCCAATCTCAAAGGGTGTGCCTGGTCCCCTTGAGCCCATGCCTTTTCATTTTTCCAATAATATGACTTGATGTTTTTTGGACTAACGAATGTCTTAAACCGATCTGCTTCTTCTCTCATTCATGCATGTGGAAAGGATGTTTTCCTCATTAATGCATGTGTAATAAGAGATATTTGTCCATCTTAAATATTATCATGATAAAATTACTCTTCAGCCTCTCCACTCAAGAAAAAAACATGGTTGAAGAGCTATAAATACCCCTTAAACTATTTAGGTAAAAAGTTTAAGATTTTACATTCAAAAGACATATATATTCAACACAAGAACCTTATTCTTGGAATTTAAGGCTTTCTAACATATTTATTACTCATCTATAAGATTACTGATTTTACTATCGGAGAGTCATTAAACCATTCAAAAGAAGACTTTTTATATGTATCTAGAAGCATTCATCAAGAGAGTTTCATTTACTTTGAATAAAAAAGTTATTTGAATGAACATATAATCAACCTATAATCAACCCACCAAAAAAACCTTATTATATTTTTAAACATCATCGCATGCTGTATTTTACATATGTTAAATTAGTAAAATGTTTACATCTTTATCAAATTTCAACTAGTTGTCGACGATGACAAACTCCCATTCTGTGGCTTAACTGGAGGTGGCTGGTCAATTGTAACAACATGATGATGTACATCCATGTTAGCACCCTGCTGCATTTCTCCCTGCTCAGGTAATTTTGGTTTCTCTTGTTCTACGTTTTCAAACTGTGCAAGGGAGGCTAATTCATGAATTGCCTCAGCAATTTTCTCTGTGCAAGAGATCACCTCAAATAGTAGAGAAGTGACAGTAACGGCTGGTACAACTTCTAAGAGGTTAATGCCGCTACACAGGTCTGAATAGAGCAAGAACTTCAGGTTCTTGGCAGCATTTTTTGATTTTACAAGGTGGGAACTGGCAGAGGATGGTGGGGTCATCCTTTTGATAGCCAATGCTAATTCCTTCAATGCTTTTCCTAATTCTGAGCTCATTTTTGTGCATGAATCCTGAATCATGCCTTGGATTTCTGGTGGTGTCTGCAAAAATTGTTTCCATTTTGAACACATTAGTAATCTCTGTTAATGTATAGTTGCATTTTTTTTCTCTGTGTAATGATTTTGAGTGGACAGAGTTGATACCTTAATGTCAGAATTGAGGTAGCCATTAAGAGCTTCGACTCTGTAGGCACATTGCCTAGTTAGGCTTCCAAACTTGAGGTAGTGTTTCCAAGGATGACGAAACTTGAACTGGCCATGACCAGGTTCCCATCTTGCAAAATTAACCTGTAAAAACACATGGAGAAAATTCATTATTTGAGTTGTATTCTAGAAATTGAAATTGAGAGACAGGTGGTTTCAGCTCTTTGTTTTTGCTTACCAGTGATTCTTCCATGTTTTTTGAGTTGAGGACACTCTTATAGCCTTGCAAAGATGCCTTGTTAATTGATTCTCCCTCTCCTGGTTTACGAAAGAATTCAACCCCGAAATGTTCCAAGAAAATCCCAAGTTTTTCAATGTTGGTAGCAGCAAGATTGTGAAGATCGTCACCAGCCCATACTGGGCAAATGCAAATGCACACAAACACAGCAGTAAGGCCACCAATAAGAATGGTTGAGACTCTCTTATGGGCCATGTCTAGCACTTCATCATCTCGGTAACCCGAAACCGATATCAAACAGAATGTCAAGATAAATATGAGAAGCCCATAATCATATCTTGCCTTCATTCTTGGAAAGAACCGAACAAATGTCACCGTTGTAGCTGCATAACATCACCAGCCAGTCACAACAAAATTCTTGAAGTTGTTTCGAGAATGAAAGAAAATGAAGAACTGTGTGAAATAGAAGTTGTTTCAAGACTAGTGAATTAATATTTACCCAGTAGAAAGACAAAGAGCCCAAGAAGCATGGGCTCACCTTTCTCTCCAGATAGAGTGGCCAAGCGATGTGCACCAAACCCAAGAGCTCCCGCTAGAAATGTTGCCAAACCTCTGTTGAGACCTCTACCAAGTGTTGCTCCTGCATTATAATCAATCAGTAGTCATCTATCAAGCATTAATTTCCTTAGTTTTTGAATGATAAAGATGGACTATTAGCTTATGTAACTTACCAACAGAGAATTCGAAGACCACCACAACAGTCATAACAGCCCACATTGCAGAGTCACCAAAGCCATCGTAGAGAGGTTCAAAGTAGTAGAACAATGATACCAATGTGATGGCTAGTCCTACTTTTACTGAATGATTAACTCTTCTTGGATCATCTTGTCCTAATTTCTTTATTTTCCTTGCACATTCAACTATCTCAGCCTTTGATCTCTCAGGCAAGGACTTGATCCACCCACATCCTCTGGAAAAACAACCACCATTGTTTTGCATTCCACTTGACCTTTCCATAGCAAGGTTTATGGCAGCAAACTTGAAAAGGTTTCTATGGGTACTGGGCACTTTTCTTCTATCTCCTTGAGAAAAGAAGAGAGCTTGAGCTTGACTCTGATCTTACAGAGAAATGTTGGCTGTAATTGAAAGGAGCTTTGCTTGTTCGATCTTGTTCTTTGGATTGTTGCTTTGGACGGAGGAGAAGGCAACTTCTCTATTTATAGGTTATAAATATTTGCATGGGGAGTGGGGACCAAAAGAATCCCACAAGTTCAGCTTACGTTTTTTCGTTTCATGTATAAAAACCTCGTAAGATATTGTTTTAAAAATCTCAAAACTCTCACAATTAATTCTTACGGGTCACCGGCAAGCCATGTTTTTGTTTGGGTTCGGTAAAAAACCCTCTTGTAGAAGTGAAACACGTTTTCTAGGCTCTATGTCCCTTTCTAGCATGAACCGACAGTAGTATCCTAGAAATTTCACTTCACGGGAGACGTAACCAGGTAGGAACTCTAGGAGTTTCTCTTGGGGCGGCCATGTCTACGGACATTTTGGGGTACAGTTGTGACACTACTGTCCGAAATATTTTTTTATTAATATTCGGATATAATTTATACTCACTTCAACTAATTTCACAGATATTAAAATTAACAATCATTTAAGCTTCTAATAGTTTTAAGATTACTTGAATTCGTGATCATTAGAAAGTAAGCTCAAAGCTTAATTAGTTGAGCTACTCTCAAAGTTATAACTATTTTTTTATTAACGTGAGTGTTTGAGTCAGTTCTGCGTATTTTGACTAATCTTACAGATCCTGAAATTAATGATCATGTAAGCTTCTAGTGATTCTGAAATTTATAAAACTCAAACTAATAATTTTTAAAAAGTAAATTTAAAACCTAACCGGTTGAGATATAACCTCAAAATTTGTTTTCGCAGTGATATGATAAGTGGTTGAGGGAAGACAGACAGACAAGATTACCTCATTGATTCTGACACGTAGCCATATGTTCTGTTGTTTCTTATCTGTATTGCACTGTCTGGAAAAGGATGGATGATTTTACTCGGTTCTCTTACATTTTTTTCTTTTCTTGAGTTGTTGTTGTTGGTCAACCTCCAAGGGACTTCTGAGTGAGTGTCCAGCTGGAAACTCGAGAGTCGTGAGGTTTTGATAGTACACTGCTTTGTTTACTGTCTTCAACTCGTGTTGATTTTGAACGCTGGAGAGAGAATCTTCCTTTTTTTATCAAGAGTTTAAATTTAGTACGTAACTTAGATTTGTGTATCCGGTTTTTTTTTATATATATAAAAAAACAATCACTCCAGTTGTATATTAAGAAAAAAAGATAAAATATAATCTCTAATTAAATAAATATTGAAGATAAAACTTAAAAAATAAAATAAGTTTAGAAAAAGAAAAAGAAAATGTGAATCTAGACAAACATTTTCAATTTGGATTAATCTCTAAAACTCGCAACTCGTTGAATTCTAGACTCGAACTTGATCAAGAAACTTAATTTCCAATTAATTTAATGTTGAAAGATGAGATAATAAAAAAAAACACTAATTCAAAAAAAATTATCAAAGTAAAAAAAAAAGAAATAAAAAAGAACAAGAATCAAATTTGATAAAATAAATCAAGGAAGATGAAATTATAAAAAAATAAATTTAAAAATTTATATAAAATAAAAACAAATAGCAATCAAAACAAAGATGATCAAATTCGAAAGATTAAAAAAATAAAGGAGGTGAAATTGAGAAAGAAATTTAATTATATAAATTGTTAATTTTTTATTTCAAATATCGAAAGATGAAATCGAGAAAAAAATAAATTTAAAAAATTAATTAAAATAAATCAACAAAGAATGACAAATAAAAAGACCAGAGATCACATAAAACAAATAAATAAAAATAATGAAATCTAGTCTTTAATTGAATAAATGTTAAAGTATGAAACTGAAAAAAAAAATACATGAGCTTAAAGAAAAAAAAAGAGAATGACTATATATATCAAAACTTGCTTTTAATATTATGATAATTTTTAATTTAGAAAAATATTTATAATAAAAGACATGTTTATGTAAATAAAAATAAAAAAAATTCTTTAATAAGAAAAGATTTTTTTTATTAAAGAGATACACATTTTTATTATATAACAAGAGTAAATATATATAATGTTCACTCAAATGTATCAAAAAAAATATAACAAGAGTAAATATAAGAAAGACTATATAAAACATTTACAACAAAATAATAAAAATAAATATTTTATTCATGTTGAATATTCATGAGGAAATATTTTAAAAATGATCAAGCATATTAAGTTAATATATAATTTTTTAAAAAAATAATTGTTAATATTGCCATGAAAAGCTGTAATATTATTTGAAAACTATGGCATAATCCATTATTATAAAAGCCTGACAAGCCTGATGAGTAGATTTAAAAATCATCCAATCCAAAACCCAGATAGATTCAGATTCTCAGACACCTTTTTTCAGTCGTATATAAATAAAAAAAAATATTATTTTACAATATCCTATTTATACTTTTGCTCAATGTCTCCTACAACTTAAGTTAAAGGGGAGTTAAATCGAGTTTTTTTTTAATATTTTTTATTTTAAAATTAAGATTTTTTAATTTTATTATTTAAAATTAAATTATTAAACCTTAAATTTTATATTTTTTTCTTTTTATTTTACTAGGTATCCTGATCTCATATACTGTGTATTTATCAAGTTAATTCAGACTAATTCAGATTATTATTGCCTAAACAAATATTTTTACATTAAAAATAATTTGACTCAACCATGGTGTAACTCAAGCAAAAAATTATAGTATATTCAATACAAAATGAATATTAATAATATTTTTAATATTCTATATTTTTATATGTCTATGAAACATAAAAAATAGAAGGAGACCCACGTGTTTAATTTATAGGATTTGTTTGACATTACGATCAAAACATATTTACCTGAAATTTTTTTAAAAAACTTGCTTAAAATTATTTTTTTAATGTTTTTAAATCGTTTTAATGTGCTAATATTAAAAATAAATTTTTAAAATAAAAAAAATATTATTTTAATATATTTTTAAATAAAAAACACTTTAAAACACAATCCCACTTATACTCTTTCTCAGCACAAAGTCAACACTCACTCGATTATGCTCAAATTTTACCAAGACATTTGATCGGCATTGTTCTATAATGGGTCAATTTATTGTAATCAACTGAGACCATGTTAGTTTTCTTTATTTTTTCTAGATATTTTTAGATTTTCTATCTTTATTTTCCCTAGTTATTATTTTAGGATTTTTCCTTTTCTTTTTAACATGGATAGACTGTGTATATGTTCAAACAGTTGTTGTTTTCAAAATAGTTTTGATAAATTATTCTTAATAATTATTTTTTCATGGTGTGAGAAACAACATCTAGTTTTATACATATATTATATATATTTTTTTCAATTTCTTTAGATATAACTTCAGACTAGTTTAAACATTAATTAGGGTTATACTTTTCATTAATCATTTTCGACATTTTTTTCTTCAATGGTGATGTTTTCCCTTGGGCCAAAATCATGGTAGAAGCAACCTCTATTGTTTTTTAATAGTAAAACTGTCCCATGCACCGTTCTTTTTATTTAAAAATGATTTTTAATTAAAAAATAAAAAAATATTATTTTAATATATTTCTAAAAAATACTTACAACCAAATTTTTAAATGGGCTATCGTATCTCCTGCACCGTTCTTTTTATTCAAGTGTAGAATGGGATCCATGCCGGCGAACCTAACTTCAAATTTTTCTGGCAGCTGGGACATCCATTCTTCAAAATCTGCTTGAATCATGATGCCTCGTCATAAAAGCATAAACTGGAAAAAAAAAAAGAATAATTAATTAATTCAAGGTGATAATAGATTAAAGTGTTATTAGTTCTTCGAATATGCATGCTGACTCAATTCAAGAATTATCCTGAATTGTGAAACTCCAAGCATGTTAGAAAGATGCTCGGCTTTCTACCATTTACTTATATTCGAGAATACTTTTAAAATCCTACTTTGGAATTTATTTGGGGCACAACTTGGGTCATAGGTTGGGGATAAAACGAGTTAATTTTATTTTTTTAAAATTTTAAAATAATATTATTTAAATTACAAAAAAATTTAAAAAATAAAAATTTATGTATGGGATAGTTATGTCAAATCCAAGTTAACTAAATAACCTAATCAACTTGGATTAATAGCTGTATTGTAATGGAACCAGGCAGGACTAACAAAGTCACCAAGTAAACCAGAATTCTTAAATGAGTCCGCGAAGTTTTTTCTTTTTCTATTTTTCTTTTCAACGGAAGATTTTTAAAGAAGTCAATTATAATATTATATCATCGAGTTACGAATTAACAGCCAAACCAATTCAAGTTTTAAAACAATAATTATATAAGAATGTGTGGGTCCAAATTACTCATAGTGTACGATCATGTAATTTATGTGAGAAGTCTGACTTTAGTATACTACCATTCGTTGCCATCCAAATCATATATATATATATATATATATATATATATATATATATATATATATATAGTTACTTCCCTGTTACGCTGTGAGTAGGAATAAAAATCTTTTACTGTAAAATATGTCTTTTATGAATTTTTTTCTTATATTGATATTAAATTAAACTCGATGAGCTAATTTTGAAATCTTTAGATTAATTTCTTATTTAACTTGGTTTCAAATCAAATTATACATGAGTTTCTTGGATATTAGCCAGTTGATTTAACAGTCTAAAAATAATTCGGATAACCGGTAAAAACATGATTTGTTTTTTAAAAATATTCAAAATGATATTTTTTTTAGTATTAAAAAGTTAACATATTAAATCGAATCGGGCTTCGCAGCTTAACCTGCCAAAAATACGACCTGGATCATGGACTCCACTGGATTTTAAACTTTATTTTCTTAAACTATTTTTCCCCAACATGACTCAGACTACTTGACAGGTCTGAAGGCTATCCAAATAACCGGTAAAAACATGTTTTGACTTGATTTTTTTTTTTGAGATGAATATATATATATATATATATATATATATATATATATATATATATATATATATATTGAAACAATAATATATTTGATGGACTTAGGCTTCATGACTTAACCCGTTAAATTTACGACCTAAGTAATGAACCTCATTTAGTTTAATAACTGTTTTTAAAACTATTTTTTACTTAATTATATAATAATTAAAATATACACTCACAAAATTAAATATCAACCAAATATTATGATGTTTATTTGAGACTATAATAATCTTATAAAAAGTAAATTGAAACAAAATATGAAGGTCAATTTAAAATCAACAAATTGTTAAATGATAAAATAAAAAAACAAAAAAAATGACCTTCTTCACAATTCATATAAAAAAAATATCTAGGTCTCAAAGAATTGTTTGTTATTGTTATTAAACCTGAAAATATAATTAATTGTATTTTTCTCAATCAAGATAAATTTTTTTATTATCGTATCTCTTATTGATTTTAGTAAACACAAACTTTTTAATTGAAATCATTATTTTTATTAAAAAAATATTTTATAATTTAAAAAAAATAAAAATAGTATGTCTATATTTTATGTGTGATTAAAATTTAAAAACATCATAAATATGATAAAATCATATTAAATATCTATCTAAAATCTTTAAGAATAAAAAAAATTGAATTGGATTTTCATGAACAATTTATTATTAATATTAGTATTTTTATATAGATACATTATAATTGAAAAAAAATATTAAAAAAGATTAGTGGTTACTAATTTTTTGGAGCAAAAAAACCTAAAGAAACAGAAGGAAAAGAAGAAGAAGAAGAAAATATAAAAGAGTCAGGTCTCCATATCTGGCTCTTTTTTTTCCTATTAAAAAGACAGAGAATAAATCATCCACCACTTATTAATTATAAAAGAGTCGGTTTTTGTCTAGTCATTCAAGTAATAGATTGACTAGAGGATCTCAAAGTAGTGTCATTTCATTAGAGTTTCTTTTAAGAAAAAAAAACAATTAGAACAATATTATCTTATATTAATTATAAAAAATATCTTGAAGTTAATTCAATTGAATTTTACCCGAATTTATTCAGGGTAACAAGTTGATCAGCCGAATCATTTGAGTCTAATTAATTTAATGTTCATTTTATTTAATTTTTTTTAATCAAACCCTACTCTGTTTGCAATGAATTCAAGAGTTTTGGCACCGAATTAAATAAATGGAACCAAAATGGTCAGGCAATTATTAATCATTTCTTCTTCTTTTTTAATCTCTGAGAACACTTCTCAGTGGTTGAGAGGTAAGTGGAATAGTAACATGCTTTTGAATAAAGAGCCACGTCCAAGACAAAACAATAAACAAATTACTCTATGATGCTCTCTAGATGACTAAGAAACTGATAAAAAAAACCTAATTAAATTCTGCACTTGACGTAAAAGTCCATATGAATATCAATATGGTGTTGATTTCTTTTAAGATTGGAAATGATGATTCAATGTTTCTGTCTTTGAAAGCAACACAAGGCATGGAAGTTGCCTCAAGTAACCTTTCATGATTGAGTCTCTCTTGATTTGTCTGGAGTCGAAAGTTAGTGGAACTGCTGTGATAAGTGGGGTGATTTATTAAAGTGATACATGCTCCTACCAATCTTAGAAAAGTTGGTGCAAATTTCTCAAATCCATGGTATATCGAACAAAATAGAGGACTTCTTTATCTAGCTACTAAATGGAGATCCTAGTGGAAAACACTCAAATCCCACCTTTTTGTCCTTTGCTGCTTGCCACTGCTTCGTGTTCATTTTGTGTGGTGAGTGTTTGCTCTGAAAGAACTCTTTATTCTTAGAAAGCTCTGCAATTTGCAGGCACTAAGACACGAGACATGGCCTCTGGTGACTACGTTTATGGTGATTACCGCGTGTCGTGTCTGCTCTTACTTCATCTATATATTTAAGCATGAGAGGGTATTTTCTCTCACAAAAACGGGCTGATATATAGTTCTCTGTTAATCGATGGACTGGTTGGAGATAGACGCAATCACAAGTTTGATCATGGACAAGTTTCAAATCTTGTAGCACGATCAGATGCCCTCCCCACCTTTCTTCTCGTAGCCTTAAAATATGAAAAGAAAAGTTCAGATCAAACTTCCAACATGTGGTGTACTCATTGCCATTCTCATATTATATCTACAAAAGAGGCATATTACTTTGTATCCAATGGAGTTTTAGCCTTGTGGATATCAAAAGTACCATTTGAAATCTTGTTTTCAATGATCTAACTCTTGTTAGATAAAGTTTGTGTTTTGTCCCAGATCTAAAAATGTTTTGTTAATTAACACGTATCATAGTTTTGTAGGTATAAATTCCACTAAAAACTCTAGTTCAAAAAAAAAAAAAAAACTACCGACACTAAACACAAACTTGAATGCAAGTGTAAATGATCCAAGTTGGATTTTCAAGCACATAATATAGTGGGGCTTGGGAATCTTTCGTCCATTTTATGCCCCCATTAAAGATATTTGAGCACATGATGATGATGGATGAAAAACAAAAGAGCATCTTATATATAATTTAGGCTAGCTCATTGAGCTGCTAAAGAATCAAAGAAGAGTTGCAAACAGATTGGATTACTTCGGGCTTGAGTTTGTTATTGATGGCTGATGTGCCATCCATGCTGTCTTCGCCAAAAAGACGAGTAAATATGGACGTAAGTTATAAACCCTAATGGCTGAAAAGAATAATGGCATTTTTCTTATCCTGGAAAAAAAGGGCATTTGTTCTGTACCAAAAAAAAGGGATGATACAAATTGAAATACATGTTTCAGGATATTCCTGTCACATATATTTCTTATCACATTTAGATTTTTATTTTTTTTAATAATACCCAATTTCATATAAAACTCACTTGGGATATCATGTATACATAATACATAATACATAAGTTAGTAACATATATTTACACTTCCATATTGTGCTTGATAGCCTTTGGCGCAGAAGAAATCTCACTTGGTGAAGCAGCCATGGTTGATTCTCTAACATTGACGACAACATGGGAGCAATTGACCATCTGAGCTGATTTTATATTCTGTGGTTGTCCTGAACGCAACTTTTCTGGTGATACAGTACGTTCTACACTCTTAAATTGAGCTATGGAAGCGAGTTCATGGACGGATTCAGCAATGTTTTCAGTGCATTTGACCACTTCATTAAGGATTGAAGCCACTGTAATCCCTGGTATAACTTTCAGCAGGTCAGTGTCTTCCCATAGGCCTGATTTGAGTAAACATTTC
This sequence comes from Populus x sibirica, assembly GCA_019202695.1. Lineage (NCBI taxonomy): Eukaryota > Viridiplantae > Streptophyta > Magnoliopsida > Malpighiales > Salicaceae > Populus > Populus x sibirica. The sequence continues at coordinate 666,813 of JAGMVL010000957.1, forward strand.
AGGTTTTTGGCGGCAGATTTTGCATTTTCTATATGGGAATCTGCAGAAGATGGCTGTACCATTTTTTTCATTGTTAATGACAGTTCCTTCAGTGCTTTTCCAGATTCTATGCTCATGTTTGTGCATGCTTCCTGAATTCTGCTTCTAACTTCTGATGATGCCTGCAAGTATATCAGCAGATTGGCATATACCTTGAGATAAGCATTTGAACAACTGTTATTTATTTTGTTAGTGCTTAACCCATACAGGTTTGAGCTTTACTATTTTTGGTGAGATGGGATCGCGATATATGAGATGCCAAAGGCTTAAAAGTAGCTTATCGCATTGTATTTAGACATCGAAGATAAGATACCTGCAAAGGAGTTAATTTCTTTTTTATATACCTGAATGTCGGCATTTAAGTATCCATTCAATGCTTCAATTCTGTAGGCACATTCACGAGCCAGAGTTCCAACTTTTAGGTACTGTTTCCATGGATGCCGAAACTGGAACCTACCATGCCCTGGCTCCCACGCTGCAAAATTAGCCTGAAGGCATCAAAACTATCATCAGAAAACGAACTATATATATAGGTAAGGGAAGAGGAGGTTATGGGAGGTCGAGAGATTAATCCACACCAAGGATTCTTCACCGGTTTTTGAATTCAAAACACTCTTGTATCCTTCCAGATATTTCTTGTCGTCTTTAGACTCTGCATCCCCTGTTCTTTTGAAGTATTCATCACTAAATCCTGTAAATGTTTACCTTTTCCAAGTAAGCTTTCGACCACATATTGAATAGTTAAGAAGAACAGTAGGAATTAATGCATCCACTAGCTATAATATGTACTTAGTGCTCCACTTTAATCTGTTGGAGACATGGATACATACCTTCCAAGAAGTTACCAAGCTTTTCAATGTTGAGAGCAATCAGATTGTGAAGATCTTCACCAGCCCACACAGGGAAAACCACAATAGAAATGATGACACAAGCACAGCCACCTACGAAGATGGTTAAAACTCTTTTATGTGCTAACTCTAATATTTCATCGTCTCGAAAGCCCGATATCGATATCAAAGAGAAGGTCAATATGAATATTAGCAGCCCATAATCATATCTTGCTTTAATTTTTGGAAAGAACCGTAAGAATGTTGATATTGCAGCTGCAAACAAAAACCAAAATAAATTTGAATCCATTACTACCTTACACCAATTTTTTTTTGGTTACAGCAAGGATCAATTTGAAGCCTAGGTGCAAATATGCAATGATTTTTGTGTGCATGCATGGTTAAAGATACCTACCTTGTAGAAAGACTAAGGAACCAAGTAGTATGGGTTCTCCTACATGTCCAGATAGGTTTGCTAGGTGATGTGCTCCAACGCCGAGTGCACTAGCCAGTAGTGTTGCCATTCCTCTGTTCAGTCCTTTTCCAAGAGTAGCCCCTGATGAAAAATTGTGAAAAAACCACATGATTGTCAATATTACGACATGAGTAGTGGTTTTTGTCGCGCCATGAAAGGTAATTTTTGGTTTCTTGAAAAGGGTCATAGCTCCTGGCTAGACTTACCCACAGAGAATTCAAAGACAACTACAACAGTCATAATAGCCCACATTGCAGTGACGCCAAAATTACTGTAGAGTGGCTGGTAGTAGTAGAATATTGATACCAATGCAAGTGCAAGCCCTACTTTTAGTGAATGAATAACTCTTCTCGGATCATCTTGTCCAACCTTCTTTATGTTCCTAGCCGTATCAGCCACCTTATCTTTGAACTTCACAGGCAAGGCATTGAGCCACCGTCGCCCTTGAGTGAAAACACCGGCCTTGTCACCGCTTGCAGATCCGATTTCCATGGCTAAATATTGAGGATAGGCAGGTTCGCATGAACTGAGAAAGATCAAAGAGAGCAAAGAAGGGCCGAGAGAGATGATGCCTTAGGAGAGGCTCTACATGCTTCCAATTTATAAGAAGAAAATGGCATCTTATTTGCACATAGAATAATAAAATATGTTATAATAGTTTAATTATGAACATGCTCTGATGTACTATGCAAGTACAAAAGAGTTTTCACCGAAAAAGGTTAAAAAATGCAAGTTGAAAACATTACGGTTTGTTTTTATGCTACTATCTATTTTTTTAAAATATCTTCCACCTTATTTTTTACTTGAAAAATTATTTAATGTTAAAAATTAAAAACAAATATTTAAAAAACATTTTTTAATGCCTTGTAGCTACTAGCTGTACATAATGTTGATATCCACTAATAAATAGTAGAGGTCTAGGAGCTAGCGTTAATTTCCCATCGCCAATTTGCCATGGTTCTCCTAGCACTACTGAGGTTTAGGCAGAATAAACGATGGCAATCATGAGTTGGCCAACCCTAGTTTGAACTGCATTAATTCTATGAACTGTCACTTGCATCTCTTTCTAGCAGTGCGCACTGTTTTGAAGTCTACACGTTCACGTTAAACCTTGTTGCTTTGGATCTTCTCAAGGCTAATACATCATGTACTGGGGTTGCTGGACTTAAAGCTTCATAATCACTTTAAAACAAGTTTTATAATGATCTTAGGAGACCCTCTGCAAGCTAGTCCAGGTCTTAGCCATGGAAGTTCTCGTTTCTAAGTCCTGGATTTCATATATATATATATATATATATATATATACAAGCTACACACTAAAACACTCTTCACACACTACACACCTCCTATATTTACTAAATTAAGCATTAGTATCCTTTATTTTAACAAAGAACTTGTTTTGCAGAAAATTTATAGATCAGCCTAAGATCGCATGCAGTTCTAAAAGGCCCAATTCATGTATGAAGTCTTTCAATAATTGTATTATTTCTTACTTAGAATTGTATTAGGGTTTCCAACTTTATAAAATTATTTTGATATACTAAAATCAAAAATAAATTCGATATAAGATCTTTTTTTAACGTAATTTTTTGACACATTTAATGATCATTGTTATTGGTTGTCTTGTAATGTTAGTTGTTCTATTTTATTTTATCGTTTTAAAAATTAAATTTACATAAATACTAATTTTTCTATTATTTTTTATACTTTTTCAACTTTATAATGCAAGAATGTAGAGTAGTTTAGGCAACTTAGGAATACATAATAAGGATAACATACCAAAGTCAACACTAATTAATGATGCATAAACCATACTAGTTTTCTTAGGTTTTCTTGTAAAAATATAGGACTAATAATTAGCTCTAGAAGAGGGGAATACGTCTTGATATAATAAATTTATAGAGAAATAATAACTTAAGGCAACTTTGAATTTATCCCAGTTTCCAATCACAATTTAAAATATTGAATTCACAAAGGACTTTTACTTGTACTGGCGAGGGAAAATCCTCTAATGGGTTGTTTGCTGGTGCTTGTGGTTTAAAGAAACAAGATAGTTGATACTAGTTAAGTAACTCCACTGCTAGTCGGATAAAAGTTTTTTTTAATAATAATAATAAAAAAAAAGAATATATAAGTATTGTCAATATATATTCTAGCAATAAGAAAAAATTTAATTATAAAATAAAAAATTTATGTGTATATTTAATAAAATATATCGAGAATTATATGTATCAATAAATACTAAAAAAATATTTTTAACAGTACTATCCAAAAACTAAATCGAAAAGTGGAGAGATGAACACAAATTAAAATATCTGATCTAATTCCGCTAGAAACTCATCAAGTTTTTTAATTTAATTATATGAAATAAAATTATTTTTTATAAGAAAAATAATAATTTAAATTTCATCAAAACAAAATGATTTTCTAATATAATTCTTCCTTTTCTTATCAATATATATTTTTTAACAAAAAAATTGTTTTTTAAGCTATGTTGTTTATTTAGAAAAAACTGAAAGCAATTACAATAACTATCAAAACAAATTTGAACAATATTAAAAATAAAATCTCTTTAATTAAAATCCATTCATCTCATTAACATGCTCTCAATTTTGTACCTTTTTTTACAAGAATAATTGTTTTTAACAATACCTAATTAAAGCTATAAAAAGATATATGTTTTTGATAATTTTGACTTGAATGTATTAAAAACAAATAACAATAATATACTACTTGAGCACTGGTGTGGAGAACCTTTTTGAATATTTTTTTTAACTAATTACATGTTAATTAAAAAAATATTCACAAGAAAGATGATGGATAAAATTATGGAGGAAAAATGTAGATTTTTTTTGTTATGTAAAATCCCAGTTAAATTTTTTTTTAAAAAAAAATATCAAAATATTAATCCGGAGATAGAATGAGTTAAATTAAATTAAGGATATAGAATTAAATGACAATGAATGAAATTAAAAGAAATAAAAGAGTATATAACACAAATTGTTAGAAAAGGGATGAGGACAAAAGTGAAATAACTAAACAAATGGGGTCAATATGTAAATATTAAGAGTTTGAACTATAAATACCCTATTTTTTCCTCTCTGAAGCTGACAACAATAGAGAAGAAATTAAAAAGGGGAGAATATTCAAGTTTCCTACACAAAATATTGATAGGAAATTCAACAAATTGAAAGGGTTTGGATAAGATTTAGGCTAGGTGGTGAGGAAAACATTATCAAGACAAGAATTAAAGAAGAATAGGTGAAAGAAATTGGGGATTTAGAGAGGAAAGGAGCCGACCAAGAGAGGGAAAGGAGTGTAAAAAAAAAAAACTTCAACTAATTAAGGATCAAAGCTCACTTTATCACCGGGTAAGGGATTTTAGACTTAATTACATAAGTTAAATTGAATATGATTTTGAATTTATGTATAAATTGCAAATTCTAGGTTAGTGTTCATAAGTAAAATCGGGGGAAATGAGAAAGTGGCTTTGATTAATGTAATTGGAATGAAAATGGATGAAAATAACTTAGAATAATGAAAAATTGAAGAAAATAATCCTAAGGTTGTGAAGGGTGGCGGTGCCGGCCAAAAAGAAAGAAAAATGAAAAACAATTCAAAACAATGCATGAAAGTTGATTGGTTATAATTATTTTAGAATGTGTTGAAATGTGAAGAATGAATTGAAAAGAAATAGAAATCTTGTGTTTAAACTTATAATGCAAAGATTGATTATGCTTTGTATTAGGAACATTTCAAGTTTGTAGGGGATAATGGAGTTTTTGTGTTTTGTTGAAGTATTATTATAGATGAAGGAATGTAGAAAAGTGAATATGCTTTTAGTGAGAGAATTTTGGTTATTTATAGAAGGATGTGAGAAAAAAAAATTAAATTAGTAGATTATTATGGTGATATGGTTAATGATATTACAAGTTATGTAAAGGAGAAATAATTACGTCGAATGGTGAGAAAACGAATAAAAATACTTTGTTGTATGTCGGAAGAAAAAAATAAAAAATTGGACAGCTTCATCACCCAACTTCCAACTAGATTTAGGACTTGAAAATGATGAAAATCAAAATACATTTCTCATAAAATTTAAAGTTAGGGACGTTAGTTTTCCAACAAAACTGACATCACTTAAATCAGAGTTATAAAACTCCAGATACGGGCTAAAAATCAAAGGAGGGTCAAATTAAATATTACTAGACAGTTTTTAGATGTTGCCATAATAAGTGGTTTTGGATGTGTTGATGACAAAACTAGGTTTTGTTCCTTTCAGAAAAGTTGCAGCCTTTTAACTCAGATTTTAGAAAAAACAAACTATGCATAAAACAAAATTTTATAACTTCAGATATGGCTAAAATATTAACCAGTACTTTTGAGCAATTAAGTTAAGTTAAGTTAGCTATAAGCAGTTAACTTTAAAATTTGTTTAGAATTGTTTTTAATGTAAAATTTAATGGTGGAAATTATAAGAAAAAAATTGTAAATATGAGCTAAATAGTTATTGATGATTAGCTTAAAGATATCAAATCATAATAAGTTATTTTAAATCAAGAATAAAATAATTGTTTATAGAGTTAAATTTCAAAATAAGATAAGAATAGAATAACAAATAATATTATTTATGTTGGTTCAAAAGAGGTCAAAGGACCCACCCAACAATAAAATAAAATAAAAATAATGACTAACTAGAAAATGCTTCAAGAACAAAAAAAACAAAACAAAATGAATAGCATTTTCCGAATCCACAATAATTTATTCCTTTATCTGTAGTGTTTTTCCCAGCACAATTCCTAAGTGAAGTTCGAAACCAATTATTTTAATTTTAATTTTTTTTTAACATTTCAAGCCCGAGAAAGAAGTCTGGTGTATATTAATCATTTCTTTTATTTAATTCAAATTTCTCATAATTCTCATAGTGCATCATATTTTTTTTTTTAGTTACAGTTTTGCAATGACCTTAATTTCACTATTTTACAAACCATTTCAGCGAGAATAATTAGTACCTTTCCTCAATCAATATTTTAGCAAAAATAATTGAACATATCACCTTATTCATTTTGATTTATATATACATGGAGGGAAATAAAAAAGAAAAAGGAAGCAAGGGAGGTCATAGCAATGCAAATCAAATCAAAACCTAAAAACAGGATCGATCCTTCAAGTACATTGAGCATCCTTCTGTGTGTATTTCCTGCGCTGTCTATTCCTTTAAACCTTTTTATTCTATCCCAGAAAACAGTTTCTGTTCTATCCCTCCTTGCATGGCTATAAATTCTATGTCACAGTCTCTGTATTTGATGGTGATCGAGCAACGATCGAGAACATAACCTACTAGCTAGAGACCATTTAGAATATGTACATTTGGCATGAATATATTCTTTAATTACAGCACCAATTTCTCTTGCTCCCGTTAGTTTATGAAATAGAAATTAAGCCTTTTTCATGTTATTGGATTCCAGAACTTATATAAACCGTTAGCTTGAATTTAGATTATGCAATGAATTGGAATATCCTCCTAGAATCATGCCAAATCAAAATATTTGAACTTTCATGGGTTAAGAGGGTGTTTGGGAGTGTGATAGCGGTTGTTTTTCAAAGTGTTTTTCGCTTGGAAAAGTATCAAAATAATATTTTTATTTTATTTTTTAAAATTTATTTTTGACATCAGCACATCAAAACAATTTAAAAACACTAAAAAAATAATTTGAAGCAAAAAAAATAAATTTTAATAAAAAAACAGGTTGAAACTCACTCTCAAACAGTGTCTAATATCCATCTAGGCTTATAGTGACAACCGTGATACATATTACTTATTGATTTCACTTTGGTTTTTTTTACTATAATAATATTTATCTTTGATTCATCTTGGTCAACTAGTTGATTGATTATATGATTAATATATTGTTTGTTCTTTGATTTTTTTTCTTTCAACAACTATGTTAATAAAAAAAAATATGGAGTTCTTGACTTTAATATGATAAGAGTAGAGAAGAAGTGTAATGATGAAAACTACACTAGAAAAAAATAAAAATAAAGTAAATAAAGTTGCAAATAAAAACTGTAATAAAAATAAATAAATTATGATAAACAAAATAAAGGAAAAAAAGCATAAACTTGTGAATAAATTATATATGTGGGGCTAGTCATCATTTCCTGCTACTAGATGGCCTATTTGTAATGTTACAAAAATAAAATTTCATATAAACATAAAATTTCAATCCTATATAAACTGTTTATACCAAACAAGGACTTTACAATTTGAATCCTAGTACAATTCATACTCTTTATTTACATGTATCTTTCCTAGCAGTTGTATGTGTTTCTATTATACTACAATATCCATCAGTTTAACTATTCAAAACTCTTATTTTGCATAAAACTTGATCGATGATCTCAGCTATTTTTGCTGGTCGATTGTGTTAAGAAATATAAGGTTATTTTATTTTATTTCATTATTTATTAAGGTTAAAATAGTCTCTTCAGTTTTTTTTGTTTTTGCCTATATATAGTCTCTTTGTATTTAGGTTAAGTTAATATTTTTTGTGTAATTCAATATGTTATGCAGTATCAATGAAACCCTAGCCTCCTTTCTTTTTCTTTTCTTTGGATTGTTTAACATGGTATTAGAGCATGATTGCATGAAACGAAGCTTAATCTCAAACACATCTTTCGTGCGCCTCTACTGGGGTTCGGGGTGGAGCCCCAAATTTTTTTGGAGTGACTGTATAACTTTAAGATGATATTTTTCCAGTTTCTGCAATATGGTATTTCATCTTCCCTTCAATTTCTAAAATTTGGTATTTTGTCTTCCCTTCAATTTCTATAATTTGGTATCTGTATTCTGTTTTTTCTTTGTTTGTTTATTATGGCTATTGAAAGGACGATTTGCTTCAGTTTGTAAGTATGAGGTTGGATGGAAATAATTATTCGTATTGGAATTAAGTGATGAAAAAAAATTTTAAGGGTAAAAAGATGTGGGGATATGTTAATGGAACACCTGTGAAACCTAAAAATATTGATGAGGGTTATGTTGCTTTGATGAGGGTAAGCAAACAATGCAAAGATTATTACTTAGATTAACAATTTTATTGAGCATTCCATAGGTACACAACTGGCAAAGTATGAGACAATAAAGAAGATTTGAGTTCATATGCAAAGGTTATTCACTCAATCAAATTTTGCAAAGCAGTATCAATTGGAGAACAACATATGAGCTCTTCATTAGAAGTATAAAAGTATTCAAGAGTTTTATTCTGCTATGACAAATCTTTAAAATCAATTGGCTCTTACAGAATCATCAGAATTAAAAGCATGTGATGCCTATATTGATCGTAGAGAGCAGCAACAATTGGTACAGTTTTTAATAGCACTTCATAATGATTTTGAAGGACTTAGAGGTTTAATTTTTCATCATTCTCCACTTTCTTCTGTTGAATCAGTTGTTAGTGAGTTATTAGCTAAAGAAATACATCTTTAGTCTTATTTTGAAAAAAGAATTCTCTTTACCTCTAATCCCTCTATGCTAACGGTATCTTTTAAGTCATTCTCCAGTAATTAGAATAAACCTTACACGAGGGTTACCTTCGACGAGTGCAGTTTCTGTAAGCAAAAAGGTCATTGGAAGGCTCAATATCCTAAGCTGAGACAACAGAATCAAACATGAAAACTTGACAATCAATCACAATCTAATGCTCATAGACCACCTCGAGGTTACAAACCATCACTTCATAATACTGCAATAACAGTCTCATCAAGTCATTTCACTGATCCTAATACTCTGGCTGAGCAATTTCAGAAGTTTCTCTCCTTATATCCATAAGCTATGTCTGTTTCTTCTTTTGTAGGTCAGTTGCCTCATAGTTCTTCAGGTATGTCACATTCTAAATGGGTCATGGATTCTGATGCTTCACATCATATGTCTCTAGATTCTTTATCTTTTGCTTCTGTGTCCCCTTCATCTTCTATATATTCATGTCATGACTGCTGATGGCACTCTTATGCTCTTAGTAGGTGTTGGCTTTGTTATCACACCTCATTTGTCTCTTTTTAATGCCTATGTTATTCCAAACCTCAAAATAAATCTTGTTTCTGTTGGTCAGATATGTGATTCTGATGATTATTTAGTCATCTTTTCCTTTTCTTTTTGTTGTGTGTAGGATCTGCAATCTCAAAAGCTGATTGGGACAGGCCGTAGGGAGAAGGGATTATATATTTTGGATGAGTTAAAAGTGCCAGCTGCTGCTACTGGTGTTGATTTGCCTCCTTTTCATTTAAGTCCTTTTTCTTCTAGTTTTTATTTATGGCATTCTCGTCTAGGTTATTTTTTGTCTTCTCATTTGAGATTTTTGGCATCCACAAGGGCCTTAGAAAATTTACAAACTTATGATATTTCTAATTATAGTGGATGTAAACTAGCAAAATTTTCTGTTTTACCTTTAATCGAAGTATTTTGGTTTCTTTTTCTCTATTTGATTTGATTTATTTTGGTGTGGGGACCTTTTCTTGTTGCTATAAAAAAAGGGTCTCGATATTTTATTTTATTTTATTGATGATCATACTTGTTATTATTTGGTTTATTTAATGAAATATCATTTTGAATTCTTTGAGATATATATAGCCTTTCGAGCTCTTGTCAAAACTCAACATTTTGCTATTATCAAATGTTTTTAGTGTGATTTTGGTGGGGAATACATCTCTAATAAATTTTATGAGTTGTTTGTCTTAGATGGAACTATTCACCAAACCTCATGTATAGATACTCCTGAGCAAAATGACGTTACTGAAACAAAATATAGGCACATTGTTAAAACTGCTCGTTCTCTCTTGTCGTCTGCTTCAGTTCCTAATATGTTTTGGGGCGAAGTTGTTCTTACTGCTATAGGTTTGAGTAATATAAGTCCTTCTCATACTTCAGGTTTATTTCCTTTTGAAAAGCTATATGGGTATACCCCGGATTATTCTTTCTTTAGATTTTTTTTTGTGCTTGTTTCATTCTTCGTCCTCATGTAGAATGCAGTAAATTGTCCTCTCGGTCTGCTATTTGTGTATTTATTTGTTATGGTGAAGGTAAAAAGGGGTATCGTTGTTTTGATACAATAACTCAGAAACTTTATGTGTCTTGTCATGTTGTCTTTCTCGAGCATATACCTTTCTTTTCCATTCCATCTACTACTCATGGCTTGATTAGATTTGATATTATTCGTATAGATCATTTTTCTAAGGATTTTGATAGTTTATCATCTCAGGTTCCTAGTACCTCAAATATCCCTCCTCATGTTCAACCAATTCATATTAATCATTCTGCAGGTATTGACACTTTACTCTCTAGCACACATGAAGCTTCATTCTCCTCTATAGTCCCTCCAGCTTCGTCTGAGATTGTGGATCTACCTCTACATCAATCCATACGCATTCGTAAGTCCACAAAGTTACCAGATTTTACTTATTCTTGTTATTCTTCATCATTTACTTCTTTTTTAACTTCTATTCATTGTCTCTCTTAGCCCTCTTCTTATAAAGAGGCAATTCTTGATCTTCTTTGGCAGCAAGTTATAAATGAGAAACTTTCTGTTTTGTATAAGATAGATAATTGAGATTTGGTTCCTCTACCTCCTTGTAAGAGTGTTGTTGGTTATTGTTGGGTGTATAAGATCAAGACTAATTCTGATGGATCTATTAAGCGATACAAAGCTAGGTTAGTTGCAAAAGGATACTCTTAATAGTATGGTATGGATTATAAGTAGACATTTGCTCTTATTGTAAAAATAAGTACTATGTGTACTCTTATTGCAGTAGCTTCAGTTCGTCAATGGCATATCTCTCAACTTGATGTTAAAAATACCTTCTTGAATGGAGATCTTCAAGTAAAAATTTATATGATACCCCACCTGATGTTTCACATGATTCTGGGTATGTTTGCAAGCCTAAGAAAGCGTTATATGGTCTCAAACAAACACCTTGTGCTTGGTTTGAGAAATTCTTTGTTGTGATCTTTTCCCTTGGTTTTGTTTCTAGTAGTCATGATTCTGCTCTTTTTGTTAAGTGCACTGATGCGGGTTGTATTATTTTGTCTTTATATATTGATGACATGATTATTACTGGTGATGAATTGATGATATTTTAGTTTTGAAGACAGAGTTAACTAGACTGTTTGAAATGAAGGATTTGGATTATCTACGATACTTCTTGGGTATTGAGGTAGTCTATTCACCTAGAGGTTATCTTCTTTTTTAGTCAAAATATATTACAGATATTCTTGAGCGGGTTATACTTACTGATAATACGACTATAAATACTCTCATTGAGATTAACATAAGGTTTTCTTCTTCTGATGATTTACTTTTGCCAGATCTTATTATATATTATATTATTGTTGGGAGCTTGATATATCTCACTATTACTTGTCTAGACAAACATTGCATATATTGTTAATGTTGTTAGTCAGTTTGTTGTTTCTCCTACTTCCATTCATTGGGCAATTGTTCTTCATGTTTTGCAATATCTTCAGGGCATAGTCTTTCAGAATCTTTTACTTCCATCCACCTCTTTCTTGGAGCTGCGTGCATACTCTGATGCTGATCATGGCGGTGATCCAACATATTGCAAGTCTATTATTGGTTTCTGTATCTTTTTGGGTGATTCTCTTATTTCTTGAAAGAGCAAGAAACAATCCATTATTTCTCAATCTTTAACTGAAGCAGAGAATCATGTTATGACATCTACTACCAAAGAGATTGTTTGGTTACATTGGTTACTTGCAGATATTGAAGTTTTCCTTTCTCATCCTACTCATATGTATTGTGACAACCAGAGTTTATTCAGATTGCTCATAACTTGGTTTTTCATTAACGAACTAAACACATTGAGATCGGTTGTCATCTTACTCGTCATCATCTCAAGCATGACACCATTACTTTACTTTTTGTTTCTTTCTCTTTGTAAATTACAGATTTCTTTACCAAGTCGCATTCCATTTCTCGTTTTTGTTTTCTAGTTTGCAAACTCTCGATGCTTGTAATTGCCGCATCGTGAGTTTGAGGGGAGATGTTAAGAAATACATTTATCTTGTTTTATTTATTAAGGATAGAATAATATTTTTAGTTTAGCCTATATATAATCTCTTTGTATTTAAAAAAAAATTAAAAAAAATTAAGCAGCCTAGTATTCATATCAACAATAAAACTAACCCCGTTTGTTTTAGCATATTTTATAAATATAATTATAGTTCGCATCTTTCTATCTTACTTGGACAAATGAAGTGCCAATAAAAAAAAAAAAGGAAAGGAAAAGGAAAAGTAAAAGAGAGAGTTAAGTTTATCCACAAAAAAATATATAAGTAATGAAAAATTTTAGATAAAAAAGTATTCAAGGTACAAAAGAAAATTAATTAAGGTAATATAAAATACTAATAAAATAGAAAAATAAAACTCTTTACCATGCTCTCTCAACTACAACAAACAAAATAACAAGTCAAATAAGAAAAATAACTATATCTAAGAAAAAAAATTATAAATATTTAGATTTTATATCCCTTCAATTAAAAAAAAAGTTAATCCAAAAAATTAAATTAAAAAATATTTAAAAAAATAAAAATATCTCTATGCGCGAGAAGCTTCCATTACTCCGAACTCCATCTATTTATATTGAGCTTGATATAATGATCGACAATCACATGTAATATATTTTATATGATTTAAGAAATGAAATTAATATATAAAAATTTAAATATAAATCATATAAAAATTTAAATGGAAATCATGTCAACTTCAACAGATAATTTTCTTTCTTTTTTTATACAATTTCTACACTTTTTTTTCTAAATCATATAAACATATCAAATGTAATTTGTATCAAGTTTTTTTGGACAGAGGTAGATGTGAATGCCAATCAATACGTGTAGCTCAATTTAAATAATGGAATATGGAGTGGTGGAAACTCCTGAAATACTAAACTCTAAAATAAAATTATAAATTAATTAATTAATAAAAACCTCTCTTGTTGTCTATGGAAACCCAAAAAAAAAGGGATAAAACCCACCTAAAAAAAAACTAAGTTTATCCACATAAACTAGTTTTAAGTATCATATTAGTCCCATGAGTATTAATTGTTTTTCAATATAGCCCTTCAGATTCTTGATTGAGAGTTGGATATGGGAAATACGTGCATAATTAATGGCGTCAGACAACAATGTTTATGAATGTCAATAGACGGTCCCGATTGGAGAAAGATGAAAGACAGAGTATCCAATTGAGAAAACAAGTAATTGGAGGACTATGTTAATAATAAACTGTTAATAATTAGGTAACTAATCCGGGGTTTATATACCTGCCTCGAACCTTAATGTTAAAATTTATAATTATTTAAAATTTTAAAATTATTTATTTATTTTGGATTAAGTTTCTGGTTAGATTTCAATTAGATATATCAATATTCAAACCAAAAACTTAACTTTTTGATTTCAAGTTTTATCCAAATCCGATCAAATCTAAAAATTTCCAATTAGTTTAGATTAGTTCCAATAATTAACCATTTAGTTCAAGTGAAATTATCAAAGTTTGTTTTTTTTTCTTAAAAATTACTGATTTGAAGAATGTTTAGTGTATTTAGCTTGGAGGTGTGATGGTTTTTTTTTAAATGTGCAATATTTTTTAAGTACAAAACATACTTTTAAAAGCTAAAAAAATATGTTTTTTACTCAAAAAAACACAAGCTTATCTCCCATCCAAACACACACAAGGCCACGTGAGAAGAATACTTTGATTTTTGAACAAAAGGGCATGTAAATTGCTTCTGGCTTCGTGTTTTTTAAGCCATTCCCTTTTATTTCCTCTTTTCTTATTGTATTTCCTCAGCCAGTGTTTCCCACCACTTGCTTCTATATTCTATACCCAAAAAAATGTAGAGTTTAGGTACTAATGTTTTCACTCGAAAGTGGTTTTTTGGATTTACCTATAAATAAAAAATTATACCTTTTTATTTTTTATCAGTAGAGTACAGTACAAAAATACTTAAAACATGAAAGAAAAGAGCTAAAACTCAAAGGTATAGCAATTTCTCTCTCCTAAAAGGGTTTAGGAAATTTTTCACTAGTAGTTCGTGTTGATTATCGTTAGAGATCGGACACTTGAATGGCTTGTAATTTGCGCAACCCAACTTAGAAACAATTATTCAAAGTAAAAAAGAACATTTGATCTTCAGGTAATTTTCGTATAAACCCTAAACAACCTTAGATCTATCTAACAGGATCCTTAAAACCCCTGAAAAATTTTAAATTTATTATTTTCGTTACTTATATGTGTTTCGGGAATCCAAACAAGCCAAATACTAGAAAGTGTTTTCCAACATATTTTTCATAATAATACCAAATATCAGAAAATAAATTATTTTTTAGAAATTTACTTTTCATGAAAATCATTTTCTAAAATGAAACTATTTTTCGACAAACAAATAGGGTTTAAGCCACCTATATTCTTTTTCTTCAAAGCTTACTTTAAACAACCAATTAATTGGCACTTGAGTGAAATTATATTTTTTTCCTCTTGGTTATGACAAAACTATTGAATCATTGGTTATATAAAAGTAAGAAAAAATTAAATTAAACGACTTGCAAAAATATTAAATCATGTTAAGGGCAAAAAAGAAGAAGAAGAAGAAGAACATGATGATTTAAGTAGATAAATTTTGTGAAATGAACGACATTTTATCATCGAAATAAAATAATTATTTGTAATTTAGTTCATGTACTTTATTAAAACTTTTTAATTAGTTGCTATCATGGCAAGAATATTGTAGCAAGAATATTTAATTAAATAGTTCCTTCACCTACAGCGAGACATCCTCAATTTAGTGGCTTTTTATTCCATAATTTATTTATTTACTATTCAAATTTCCCCATCTTAACCTATATTTCTTTTCTTTCAATTTTCGATAAGAAAAAAAAAAATTGAAAAGGAATATTAAATTAATGAAAGGATCGAGCTCTAAATGATATTTAAAATTATAAAGATTTAATATACAATTTTCACAACCACAAAAGTGATTTATTAATTTCATCATGGGATGAAGATTTCTTTTAGTATGACTTGTAAAAATTAATTTATGACTTTTCAAAAAACAACTCATACATAATATTTGTATTATTTGACTCAACATGACCCATCAAAGTTAGGTAATATAGATAATATTTATGATATAATATGTCAAAAAACTTAAAAAATAGATAGCATGGGTTGGGTAGCGGGTTGGGATTCTTAAAATACAATTAACCTGATCTTAACTCATATATTTATACTTGTTTTGTTTTTATATTTGAAGGTTTGTTAGTTGAGTATTTATTTATAAATATCTTAGCTTCAAAGTTTTTGTTAGTGGTTTTTTATTAGATTTCTTTAACATAACAAAAAAAATATAATTTTACTGGAAAAGAGGGGAGGTAATAATAATTTAATGATAGTGTAAAATATAAAAATCAGACCTAAGAAGCATAGTTTTAAAACCCGGCCCGGCGGGTTTATCTAGGGCTAGAACCGGGCCGGGTTGAAGAAAAAACCCGGTGTGACCCGGATGACCCGACGGGTTGACCGGGCAAGATCCGGTCAAAAACCCGGTTGCAACCCGTTGACTTTTGTTTTTTTACTAAAATGACATCGTTTTGATTTAAAAAAAAATTGATCCGAGCGACCCGGTGACCCGGTTAAACCTCGAAACCCAGGTCTTAGATCGGGCCGGACACCAGGCCGGGTCTAAAAACTATGCTAAGAATGTATCATGCAACTATAATCCATATTATAAGTACACCTCGAAATACGGGCTAACAAAAATTACATGTAATTGACTAAAAATTCATGGAGGTGGTCGATAACGTTAAGCAACAAGTGGATGACAAGCCATTCTAACTACTCTTTTAGAATTTGATCAGCTTAAATAAGATTTTCTATTTTTTTCGCAATAGCACTTTCAGAAAGCAGCAAAGGGTCAAAAAAGCTCTTAAAAATAGTATTGTTAATAGGTTGAGTTGTTTTCAATAACATAATTTAATAAATTACTTGTTAAAAACAATGTAATCTATTGAAATATTATTTTTTAATTTAATTTAAGATTAGATAAATATTAAAAAATATATAATATATAAAATAATTTTTATCATGTACATCATTAATTTGTGAGAAAATAATTTTGCTTAGAAAAGTTGGGGATGGGATCTGGATTCATGTTTATGTGATAGAGATGTGTTAAAAAATATAGCTAAATATTGAGAATAAAAAAACAAATAAAACAATTTTTTTATATGAAAGAGGAAGTAATTTTGCTTAGAAAAGGGAGGGATAAGATGTAAGTTTATATTTATCTAATAGAAAACTAATTGAAAAATAGATAAATATTGAGAATAAAAACAAACAAAACATTTTTTTTATATGTATAGAAGAAATAATTTTGATTATTAAAGATATGGATAAGATTTGAGTTCATGTTTATAACGCTATATTATTAATTTTAGTGATATAATTAGAATTTAAAATATATATATATATATACATATAGAAGAAATTGAATTTCAGGTTCCTAGCCGCGCAACCCATTAAAAACATGTTTGAAATTATGATACAAATTGTTTATAAAAAAAATTAAATTTATTTTTTATATTAACATATTAAAATGATTTAAAAAAATTTACAAATATATATTTTCCAAAAACTCTTTTTTTATTTTTTTATTTTTGGAGTGTTGTGTTTAGTTTAGAAAACTTCCCATCCACCAGACAATGGGCAAGACTGAAATTGTAGTAATTATCTAGTCACTGTCCCTGTAGTCTCTCAAATGTAGTAATCATCTCCATCCATATCATTCGTTCCTGATCGTCAACAGGCATGGAAGATACATCACATCGACCGAAAGTGCCTAACGATTAGATTTATAAAAAAAAAAAATGGCATAATTATTGCTCTTTTTTGGAGATACAGAGCTTGGAAATATTAGACCCACCAGAATGAATGATTTATCTGCTCTCATGCGTTGTGAACTTTGTAGCTTGATGACCGCTCAGCAGTGCCCCTTTCATGCAAGGATACATCGTGGAAAAAACCAGAATCCGGTCAATCAGCTCAGCATGCGAATGAACAACCCAACACCCGGCCATCACAGTTCGCCGTCCGGTCATCAAAAGCCCAGCCAAACCCAACATAAGGTCAACCAACCTAACATGCAGTCAGCAAACCTAACCTTGGATTAGGGAGGGGGAGAAGGAGAAGTGAAGAGGAAGTAGACTGCAGCCAAGACAAACCCTCCCTAATCTAGCCCAACCAAATGGGAGAAGAAAAGGAAGCCAGAGGGCTAGACAATCTAAACCTAACACCTAGCACAGCCTAACCCTCTCTGCTCATTGAATTGATAGAACCAAGTTTTTTTTTTTTTTTTGGGTGCAAGCTACCCTAACCCTATAATAGCCACCATTTTATTTCTTGATGCAAGCCATGGTTTGCAGTCATCAACATCAGCGCCTGCCTTCAGCTTCTATATTACAAGTTAATTTTTCAGTAATAAAAACTAAGGCAGACAACCAAGTATAATATCACAGCTATGGAAAACCCAATCTTTTTTGAAGTTCTTGTACGAATTCATCAATAATATTCAAGTGATTATAACAAGTTCGAATAAAACACCTGCATTATCATTGCTCAAAGATGCATGCTACCATTGCGTCAAGCCAAAGTATAATTTCACTTGTTTGAAAACCACACAGATTAAAAAGGGTTCAGGAGGAAAATCAAATCGCTACAGAAACTTGTGGCACAAGAAAGAAAGAACAAAAAAAGAAAGATAAGGCACATTGTTTTACCAAAAGAAGAAAAAAAAAAAAAGAGGATAGACCCCTTCATTTCTCATATCCAACATCCCCTATACATTTGTTAGCCACAATACCCCATTGCTATGCAACCATTTCTCCAGCCTACATTGAGACTAAACTAAGATGCTGCAGCATTGATGTCTAGTCACCTACAACACGACCATTTTACCAACACTGAAGCTAAATTTTCTTCCCAACCGCCGAGGATCCAAACATTAAGATATTCATCTCCAAAGGGAACACAATGTCGAAAGTTCTTGGCAAGCCTTTAGCTATCTAAACAAATCTCCAATTCTGTGAGGTGATGTCAGGCATAATCTAATTTTGGGAGACAAAAAAGTTTAGAGAAAGTTAGAACTGCCTGAGAGTTTAGGCTAGATCACATGTTAGTCATGGCAAGCAAAACTGCACTTGCTCTGAACATATCCACGCCAGAAATATTGTTTGTCAGGCAGTTCACTGAAGACCACTAGGCATACCAGTTGCAGGTATAGAGGTTGTTTGGGGGAATGCGAGATGAACCATCATATCGCCATTCTCCAAAGCACCCACTGGTCGTGCACTGCCCTTGACAGTTTGCTCCAGAAGTTGAACAAGCGACATAAATATTTCCATCCTCGTTATATCCCTGTTTGCCTGCATATGACACTTCAATTTAGATGACAGAATGCGAAGATAGTAAAAGAAGCGCCTATTAGACTCATTTAGTATGGCTTTCAGAATGGAGGGCGAGGAAGCAGTCATTGTTATGCACATGATATTTACCAACAATCTAAAGGATAAATTCTGAAATTTAGACTGCAGCTTGGTCATTTGCATAACACATACAAGTGCAAGTCAGACATTCTGATCAGGTTTATACATTTCATTTCCCCTGGTCTTGTAGTTCTAGATAAAATGTGAAAGAAAACACTCATTTGGTCATATTATTAGTTTATACATCTTCTTCCCACCTTGAAGATGAATCGAAGAAATGGTAAAAAATGAAGCCCAAACGCATGCACAAAGCATAGCAAATCGTACCTCTACTGCAAAACATGCCCAGATCTTGTCATTCCGAGCTTCCATCACCCCCTTCAAGATTGTCAATCCCAATCCCCTAATTAAGTCAGCTATCTCTAAAAAGAAACCTTGTTCTTCACAAAGCATCTGTCAAAAGAGGAAATATATGATTGGAAATAAAGGATAAAAGAAACTTTTTTAAAACCAACAGCCCCAATAGCTGAGCAAAGAAAAAAAGGCATTACCTCCACGAGCATCTGGCGAGGTGGATTCAGATCTTCAACGATGATAGGACAGACCATAGACCGTGAACCAACTTCAAATGCCCACGTTGCCCCTCCCTCAAAATTGTCCTTCAAATGTAGTCCACCCTCCTTGTTAATAAGCTGCATATTTACACAAGAAGCTAAGGTAGATATAAGAGTAATTTAATCATTTCCAAAACACTGCATAAATCTTGACCGATGTCCTTGATAACTGTACTTAATAGGACAAGATTCCTCATATCATGTTTGTGCCTATTAAATTTCATAGGCATTCCCCATCCCTGCTCGCAATACCCATTCGCAGCAGTACTTGACAAAGTTTCCACAAAACATGAGCATATGATCCCTCTATTGGGTTTAGAAAGGGCAGCAAAAATAGAAACACCCATCCAAATTAGCATGGAAAAGATATAGATAGTATATGTAATAGATACCTTCGAGTCCCCAGTTTGTTTTAGCTTATCTGCATGCTTTGTCACACTTTGCAAGAAAAGCATATGCTTGATGGTGCGTTCAAGCAGAGAATCTATGCTACACTGTCAGACCACAGTAACAGAAGAAAGAATAATATAACATTAACTATCAAAATTAATTATCAGATGAAAAAAGACATGCAGCATAAGGATTAGAGAAATGCATTACTTTTGCTCCATTCGGCACAATCTCGCGCAACTCCTTTACCCGATCTTGGATCATCTGACGATCTTTGGGCCTGGGTCTCAGGTTCTCTCCAGGTTTAAGCCTTTTATGATTTGGTTTGCTTGTTGCGTCATTTTTCTTGGAAAATGCAGTTGAAACACTACTATCATGCCGTGCATTATGCCCCTGCTCAACCCAGGAACTCAGCTGGGACCCATAAATGGAAGTAGTTTGCGAACAACTTCCAGCATCATCCTTACTGCAGCCAGATCTAAAAGAGGTAGATGCTATGGTCCCTGCTTTTCCAGGCAGGCTAATTAACTCCCTCTGTACCTGATCAGCCATACCAATCGAGCCATAGGTGGGAGAACCACTGGGAAAGGACGACGTACTGATCTTTGTCAGTGATGTCTTGCAAGACACATTATCATCTGAGCTCTGCTTGGCAGCAGCATGCACCCTAGATACCACAGCATCTAAAAGATCAGTACCCATGTCAGAGAACATATTACTGTCTGATATTCCTTCATTAAGTGAAAAAATATCAGAATTTGCCTCCCGGATACTCGTAAATGCTAAAGCATCTTTAACCATATCTTGTGTCTTCACACATGCCTCTTCCCGAAGTAAATTATTCCACTGGTCGTTGAGTAATTTGTTTTTAAAACCCACACCCAAAATATCATACAAGTCATCCCCAGATGGAAGTTGAGCACATGGTTCATCAAGCATAGCATTTACAGTAGCTGTATTCTGACTTCCAGAAGCATTCTTCAGGCAATCATTAACAGGACCAAGGATTTTCTCACCCAAATATATATGTTCCCCTGGTTGAGTTAGTGGGATGTTAAGTGATTGGAACAAGTCGCTATCAACCTTTTTTTCCATAGCAGGTATTTCATTTTTAGTAGGCTTCACATCTGTGGAATGATATTCATGATTGGAACTCCCTGAAAGAATGCCACTCGCACTAAAACAACCCAACAGACTGGATAAATGAACCTCCTCTGCCCTTGAGGAACCAGCATTTTGAATTCCAACCCCTGCCAGAAATGTGGACGAGTGATTAATATCTGCCAACTTCTGCAGTTTCAATAATGAGCACGGAATTGAGTGTGGTCTTGTCTGACCACCCATTTCATTAGGCAACTGTCCAGATATATGAGAACCTCCAGGAGAAGTAAGAAAAAGGCCTCCATTTGTCCTTACATGGGACATAGTAAGGCTATCTGATTCATTTTTATTGTGACCAACATGATTTTGAGCACCTGCATCAGAGAAAATCTGCCGTTCCAGTAATTTTATTATGTTATTGTTGGCATCTGATTGACTAGTAATTGGTTGATGATTGAATTCAGGCCTTGAATCAGTCTGCTGGTTCAACCATGCACCAGGATTTGAGGGGACTACTTCAGCTCCAACCACTCCATTAGGTAGTTGGCCCATGAATGGATTGTCTGGCTTCATCACTGGAATAATTTTTGGTTCACAGAAGTCATCACAAGATTTAGCCAAAGTTTTGGTCACGTTATGGATATGAATAGCTGAAGAAGTAGCAAGTTGATTATCCTGAATCTGTCTTGGTTGAGAACATGAAGGTCGACCGACAATTCTAGAAGCTGCCTGAGATGAGATTATTTGTTGGTTGAAGTTGTCTGCCAAGTAAGGAGTGGAGTTTGGCACCTTATAATTTCCAGAAAAACACACAGGAAGAGGCATTCCACAGGAAATAGGTATTCCAATTCTTTCTGTAGATTCATTTTCCATATGGTTGTCGGACAGAAGGGCTCCAGGGATGCACCCTATTTGCAGGATCGAACTCTTCACAATATTCACAAATCCAATATTCTCCGGAATCTGAAACAGTAAAGATAATATAATAAAATATATGGAAAGCAACAGGCAAACTGCTTTGACATAATGAACAAGTAACCAATGCAATAGAATATTGAAAATTACAAGTATAGCCATAGTATCAGTGGTGAAAAATAAATTTTCAATTGGACACCTTTATAAAACAAGCAGAGTGGAAATGACCAATCTATAAGAAAAATATCCTTACCAGCAAGTGAAGTGAAATTACATACACATGATAACATCGGAATTTGAAATTCAATTCATTATCACATCAAAGAAACTGAATAACAAGGACTTACAGCCAAGGAAGAACCAAGTTGAAGTACTCCATAAGGACAAACAGGAACAACAGCAATTGTCTGCAAAACAATTAAAATCATTTCAATGGAAAGCAGAATAAAGATTATTTCAGAAATTAGAACATACAGAAAGCTAACAAACCTGCATCCCAGCTGAAAACTGGTGATGTGCCTCATTTAAAACCTGTAGAACAGACAAGATTGAAGTTATAACAGGTTTAACCACCAACAGTGCATTTCACAGAGGAAAAAACAGTCATGCTAGTATTGCATTGAGATGTTTTATTGTTAAACTTTCATCAAAATCATTACTCATTCGAATGTATAGACCACTTAGGTAATTTTTGGTAGAAAAAAATGGAATGTCCTCATTTCCTCCCACCATTACAGTGTGATACATATCATCAGTAGAGTTACTGTACTATGATTATACAGGAGAAACGAAAATGAATCCAACTTTCAATGAACTCCAGATGGCAAATTGTGCAACCCAGTATAGATAATGGACACAGATTATGCAATATTCGGTACTACAAAACTCTATGCCACAGCACTTGAAGAAAAAATTATGTTAGCATACTTCTGGGGGATGGGCATCTTTACAGTAATTGTTTGCAAGAATCCACTCATGGTTTCCTGTAAAAGCAGCCCGGCCGACAATTCTGCAAAATTAAAAATCAGACTTTCAATAGTGAAAATGGAGAAGGCAGTGAAAATGTGAAGCTAAATCGTAAGGTACATGAAAAAGAAGAAAAACATACCCTTCACCGACTATAATAACCTGATTATTTGCCATCATTTTGTTAATAAGCAGACGAAGTCTATCCCCCTCATGAACTCCAAACTGTGAGGAATGAACCTCAGAACCTAAGTATCCTTCCCTTTCTCTGAAAGGCAGTACTAGGTTCTCAGTTCCAGAAGTGCTTGGTGAAACTGAACATAATGTTGATTCGGAGTGACATTCCTCCCAAATTAACAACCTGCAGATTAAAAAAATATGTTAAGATCATTCAAATCAATAACCGAATTTGGCAAGTAACTAAGATCAAAAACCAAAATAAATCACAGGTTCTGTTTAGTTACCAGAAAGCCAAGATAAAAAAACAAAATCAGATCCCATGTTCTGTTATAATTTTTCTTCCCTTTTTCCTTTACATCCAAACAGAAGGTAACAAAAAATTAAAGTCACCAATCAGCAGAATCTTCAGTTGCTGATAAAATGGTAACTATTTCTTTCTATTCGAAACCAAAATAACAGGAAGGAATGGAATCAAACAAACAAAGACAGATAGAATCATAGATTTCACGAGCACGAAATCAGTCAATACAGAAAGGGTGTAGTCAAACCAATACAAATCAACTTTTACTGAGATTCTTAAAGACAAAACAGAATAAACCAAAACACAAGGATCCAGAAACAGAAAGAAAAAGAAAGGGTCTATTGGATTACGCATCCTACATAAGACAACAGTAACCAATCAGACTTCTGATAAAAAATACGAGAGAAAAAAAACAACCAGACTGTAACATATCATTCAAAGACCAAAATAGCCCAAAAAGAAAAAACACAAATATTAGACCTCTTTGTTTGGTCCCTGAGAAAACACATAAAGAAAGAGAAAACCCAGAATCCTATGCTACCACCATGACAGACCAAAATATAAAACCACTCATCAGATCCTCTTTGTTTGGTCACTCTGAAAATACAGGAAATGTACAGTAAAATAAAAGAAACCCCCAGGAAACAAAACACCAAAAACTAGAGTTTTCCCTCTATTTCCTCATCAATCAAACAGAAACACACACACACACAAAAAAGGAATGTCCAAAGAAGTAAAACCCAGAAAACAAAAGGTCCAAGTATATTTCAAGTTACACTTTTGTTTCCCTTACATTATCCTCCATTTTCTTAGCAACCAACCAAACAAACAAAAGAAATATGGGGAAAAAAGCACTTACTTGGGATTCTGGTATCCGATCTTCCAAAAAACAGCATAACACCATTGATTAACACAACAAAGTGTCTTCAAAACTTCTCTCAACAAAAGACCCATCTCACAACTTCAACTTGCTGGCCTCCAAACCAAGGCTTTCCTTAAACCTTAAACAACAGGAACAACAACTTAATAGCATGAAAAGAGTAACAAAAGTGAAGTCACTGTTTTGTGTCTGGTCAGTGCCAAAGACTGCACATTTTTTGACAGTCTAACTTCCACGACAGGATCCTCTCCCAGCCTGTTTAGTTCTAAGACCACCACTCCTCTTTCTCTCTGGATCCAAGTTCACTGATATGACCATTCTCTTGCAAGCCATATCCCCACCACCGACACAGAAAAACCCACGAAGGTTTTCAAACAAGAGAACCAGAAATGCCTCTAAATTCCTAGATTATGCCACAAGCTTCTAGCTTGAAGGTGGCCTTGATTTGTTCCATTTTTTACACACAAAGAGAAGAGAAGAATGAGAGAAAAAGAAGACTAAAATCTTTGAGTAGGGAATGTGTAGTCTTCTGGTCCTTCGTGCTTTCTATGGCTTTGGTTTTTGGTTTCTTACTTGGTTGGTCTAAGTTTTCAGGATTTCGAGCTGCTTTCTTTGTCTCTTTCTTTCTGATAATATTCTCTTTTCTATTGTGTTGTGTTTGTGTCTTTAAAAAGGAATGTTTTTCCTACAGGTGTTAAAAAAAAATTAAAATTACTTCTTAAATATTACTTGCTCAAAAAATAAATAGTAGCATTACTCTTTCTACAAATAGATGTAAGTAGAAAAAAATATAAAATAAAATATTTTCATCATTTCTAATAAGTAAAAGATTTTATTTTTTTCTTCTTTTTATTTTTTTTTTTTCAAAGTAGACTAATAGAATAATTTTCAAGCTCTATATAGTTAATTTAATTAATTAATTAATCTTGAGCAGAAATTAAAAAGAATTAATTTAAAAGGTATGAACTTAAAAAATTAAAAAATAAATAAATAAAAATATTTTAATAAAAATTATTTACCTAATTAATACAGTAACTCAACAAAGTAACCCAATAATCCATTTTAATTAATTTCAAAAAATTTTGTGTTTGTATTTTAAAAATATTTTAAAAAAAAAATTAAAAAAAAAATTTTAAATTAATATTTTTTATGTTTTTAAATTATTCTAATATGTTAATATTAAAAATAATTTTTAAAAAACAAAAATAAAATATTATTTTGATTTATTTTGAAGTAAAATATATTTTAAAAAATAACATTAATACTGTTGATTTAAACGTCATTGAATAACTTAAATTTTGAAAAGGTATTGATTTGAGAGAAAATTACATGGGATGCCACTGACACTAGTTCTTAAAACAGATGTCAGAGACAACAGTAGTGCAGGTTACTGCTAGATGACGTCATGCCTCTGATTGCCCTTACTTTTTGTCAGAATTACGTAAATGATTTTTTCTTTTTCTTTTTGCCTTTTTTTTTGGTGGTGGCGTGTGGGTGGGAGGGGGATGATAACATAGAACAGTATGATGAAAGATTGAGAAGTGTTGCTGTATGTTATGTGGGAATGGTGATGATGGGAGATGATTGATTACAGCACCATCTTATTAAAAAGATAAGAAAAGGTAATAGTTTTGTGAATGAAATAGTTGTTGTTTTATAAAGTATATTTTATAAAAAAAAATATTAAAAAATTATTTTTATATATTTTAAAAAAAATATTTTTTTATATTAACACTTTAAAATGATCAAAATATATATATGTGTAATAATTCTTTTAAAAAAAATATAGTTCCAAACAGCCTCTTAAATAGTTTTTGGTACTTCTCTAAATTCTATCTCTATCACTCCCTCTCGTTTTATTTTTTTAAGATAGTATTTGTTTTTAAGTAAAATTATACTTATGAAAACTTTTAATTTTTTTAATTTAATTTATTTAATAGCTTGCATCTTGCAAGCAACAACCACTCCCTCTTCCATCTTCTTTAATATCTTATTCACTCTATCCCTGTCACAACATTATCTATTAAATTAAAAATCATAGTTATTAAAGTTAACCCGAAGATTAACCTGGCTAAGGAATTAGTTTCTGGATTATATGGGTTAACCCGAGTCCCTGAAAAAATTTTAAAAAATTATTTAAAATTTTAATATTTTATATAAAAAAATTAAAAAACAATCCATGTGAATATAGGTTATATACATTAAAAAGATACTATGTTAATATGTTATCCTTTTAAGTTGAAGTATTTAAACAAAAAAGGTTTTTTATCTCACATTGAAAAAATATAATTTTTTTCTTGTGAATATAGAATATATATATTAAAGAGCTTCAAATCCCACATTGAAAAAATAAAATATTCTTCTAGTATTTATATAGTGAACTTTGAAAATGGTTAATGAACAACTAAAAAAATTATAAAAAAAAGGGGCCTCTGGCTAAAAGAAAAAACACATTTGAAAAAAATAATCGGGTCTCAGCTGGGTTTTGCCGAATTTTTACTCATACCAGTCTTTTGTTTTACCCGAATCAGTCTAACCACCAGGTTAATTAGGTCTCGGGTCAACCCATAGGTCGATCTGGGTTTAATAACTATGTTAAAAATCAATTATTGAGTTTTCAATATTATAAATAATTGAAGATTGAATTTAAATTTCAAGGTTTTCATTCATTGTATAAGTAAAATAAATTATATAAAACATTATTCAAACACTCACATGTTACTACGAACTCATTATTCATTTTTTATTTTGATCTCCAAACTTCAATTTTCGTCGATTTGATTATAATTAAAGGCCATTTACCTTTTGTTTTCTTAAGAAATTGCAGAATTGGAAGAACAGGGACCAAAATAAAAAGGAAATCAAAAATAGATGGCGTGTCAGGGTTTTCATGAAAAATACACTTAGGTCTTCAATATTTTAAAATAATATAATTTATACAATCTAGGTCTGTTTAAATTTTATAAATTTAATTTTAGTATAAAAGTTTATTTATATTATTTTTCAATTTCTTGTTAGAGAGGGAGGGGGGGAGATCACTAGATTTTAAAGATGAGAGAGAAAATCATCATTCATGCAATTTCTGACCACCAAAAATGTTTTTCTCTGTGTTCACGGGTTTCATACGATAAAAGGAGCTTGATGGTAATTGTTTAGAGTCTTAATGTTGATTGAAAAAACATATTTAAGTTGAGGAAGCCAAATCCAATTTAGTTTGATTTCAAGTTTTTTAACCCTTTTTAGGTTTTTCGAGTTAATGGATTGGTTTGTATTTATTCTAAGAGTGTTGATGGGGTGTTTTAGGTTTAAATAGCTTAAAAATTGAATTTTTGAACAAAAGACACTGCCTCGATATTTTGAGCACCATAATAATAGCCGGAATATGAGATTACATATGACATGTTGTCGGCCTACGTAATCAACATGTCATTAGCATATTTTTTTTTTAAAAAAATAGGTTCACCCACCCCTTTAAATTTAAAAAATAAATAAAACTAAGCTAGTAACGTATACATAAGTTTTTTGATTTATTTGATTATATGTATGGAGAAGTTTTTCAATTTATTTTTAAAATTTTTTACATACAAAAATTCACACGTATAATTTTTTATAGAAAAGAAATATATGACCCGTGAAAGGGACGGGTCAAATAATAATTAACTAGTAAAAACTAAAAAAATGAATGGGAACAAGGCTTTAGGACCTTGACAGCACCGTGATTTGCTACGGAGGATCCATGTAATCCCACATCAGATTGCTAAAGAACGTGAAAAAATCAGCACCGAGTTGCTGCAAAAACCGATCCTCAAGAGTGTGTGTGTGTAAAGAATAAAGAGAATTGTCTTCAGCAACTGTAGAATAACTGTTTAAAAATAGAAAACACCAGGGGTTGAAGAAAATCACAATAATAACATTTCCACAACACTTCGAAAGCGTCACTACTACACTTGTTTTTTTTTTTATTATTATTAATGTGGATGTTCGGGTCAGCTTGTGCGCACTTCGACTAATTTTACAGGCCTGAAGTTAACGATCATGTAAGCCTCCAGTAACCATTATATTAGTAATCACAAGACTCAAACATAAGATCACAAAGAAAACAAATCTCTTATCTCAAATTTTTATTATTAGACTACCAACTACATTGTTAGTACACTTGTTTTAGTTTGTTTAATGATGTTAATGATATCATCACGCATTAAATTTATCATCTCCTACAATAAAATAGTGTGGTATTTACTATCAACTCCTTTAATCATCAAAAGATAATGGATAAATTCTTAAATACATGATGTTTAGAAGTTGTGTTTTTATACTCTGATTGTTTTTGTATTTTAATATTTTTTTTAAAAATTGAATTTTTAATTTTTACTTTAAATTAATTTTTTTATATTTTTATATTTTTAAATATTTTAATATGTTGATATTAAAAATTACTTTTTTTAATAAAATAAAAAAATATTATTTTAATACATTTTTAACAAAAAAACACTTTAAAAAGTAATCATTACCACACTTTTAAACATCTATTTACTACTTAATCTTAATGAATTTGATCTATTTAATTATTATATCATGAAGAAAAACTATCTCTCTTTTTTTTTTATGTAAATTAGGAATTGATAAAACTTGCTATGAATTAAAAAAAAACATGTAAATTCATGAAAACCCATCTATCTAGGTTCAAGATTCTATAAGGAGATTCTGCATAGAAAATGATTGTATATTTTGAGGTGGAGATTTTCCATAGTCACAATGATATAAATTAATTCATGGCAACCGGGCATTATACCGTTTCGAATTAAAATTACATAGAAATTAATGAGATTACTCAACATATTTTTA
The DNA here is from genome assembly GCA_019202695.1 of Populus x sibirica. Classification (NCBI taxonomy): domain Eukaryota; kingdom Viridiplantae; phylum Streptophyta; class Magnoliopsida; order Malpighiales; family Salicaceae; genus Populus; species Populus x sibirica. The sequence goes on from JAGMVL010000957.1 coordinate 695,894, forward strand.
ACAGTTAAAAAACACACAAAAATTATCAAAGTTCTCATATAATTTGTTTTTTTACGTGACTTGATTAATTTCTAGTCGTTGCTCATTGTTTTTTGTATTGACAATTTTTTTCTTTTAAAAGAAAAGATCAATTAAATAAAAATAAATTTTTTAATGATTAAAATGTAATTTGGAAAACATATAATAAGGATCGAATCAATTTAAAAATACAAATTGTAAAATAAAAATTAAAAGGAAATCTAGAAAAATTAGAAAATAAAAAGGTTGAGAAGGATAATATAAATACCCTAACACGCACTCCATAACAAGAAAAAAAACAGAAAAAGACACCAAAGCAAAATCTCTCCAGAAAATAAACACAAAAAACGTGATCCACACATTCCCTCATCCTCCCCCACTCACAAAAAAAACATTCTTTTAAAAAAACACTCGTGTTAATTGTTTTTATTAGTTGTTAACTCACCAAGATCCAATGTTCTTGTACCAGGTACTGCTTTTTAGATGTTGTTTATCAATTAATATTTAATAAGTTCGATGGATTCAGGAAGGTAATGTTCAATATTGGACCACGTTTTTTTAATGTTGATAAGTGAATAATAATATTAATTAATTCATGATTTCTAAGGATATTAACTAATAAAATCTTCAGTCACCCCATAATTATTTTTAATTTTTACAAATTTAATTTGATATTTTAATTATTATTAAATAGCATAGAATGATATGGTCTAATAACAAGCTATGTTTTTTTTTGGATACTCCTTACTTAATAAAATGAATTTTCCAACCCATAATAAGTCTTCGTATATATAAATGTGCCAATCATTTTTAAATAACACATGATGGTAAGTTCAAATATTGGGCCTTTGGCCTTTGTTTTGTAAATAATGACCATACTTTGTACAAATCATATTAAAACATATTTATTATTGAAAACAAATGATAATGTAGCTTATTTTAAGTAAGATGTATATGATGATATCTATCTTTTCTATTACATAATCAGCCTCTTATCTAAAACATCTTAAGACCCGTTACGATTTCTAGTTACCATAAAACAATGTGGCAATGCTTTTTTCTTGTTTTATCCCTTTTACACGCCAGGTCGCCTTGATATCCACGTAGAAATTTATTAAATAAATTATCATTTTTTGACAAAAATAAAATAATTATAAAAAAAATCAAGATAGGTCTCCAAGTCCAATCTTTTTCAGGGCACACAAAAATTGAAAACATGTCTCTTGATCTAAGACAAAGATTCCACAAGTCTTTTTTTTTCTTTTTTTCTCAGTAACCCTGATAAAATCACTTTCATGGGAGTTTTTTGTATGGACCTGAATTACACCTAAACAACCTAGGAAAGTGGTAATGAAACATTTGCCTGTTACCAAAAAAATGGCTTAAAACAAGAAGGGAAAGGATAATATTTGGAACAAGGAAAGAAACAGTAGCAAGGACATAAAACTTGTTCATGTTTACTGAGCTCATCCTTTCTCCACAAATGTCTTCCATGTCTGCTTGTCCTTTCTAGGCAGGATATGTTCAGCCACAATCGCTTCCAAAAGAATCTTGACTGCCAAAATTTGAAAACAATATTCCTTCTGTTGCCAGGGAGATTTGCTGAAAGATCAAAACAATACACGAGTTTTCTTCTTCTTCTTTTTTCCCATCAAAAAATGGGTGCATGGATAAATGTGGGCATAATTAATACTACAAACCACAGTTCCAAAAACAAAAAAGTTAATTAAGAAGTAAGATTATAGTTTTGAAGCCAATCTGGGAGTTCATCTCGAATAAAATCCAAGTTATGGATTGGAAGAGTCGATTTAGATTATATGATATTAATTTAATTTTTTTAAAATTAAAATAATATAATTTTAATAAAAAATTAAAAAATATCAAATTGAATTTTGATAGGGTAAAACTCAGGTCAATACGGTTGACTCAAGTTTTTAAACAAGTCATTTGTGTTTCTTTTTTTTTTAACCTAGACCTATGTAGACCTTGCATTAATCGAATTCTGAACCAACCCGCCAGGTTGGTTCGAGTTTTAAAACAATAAGTATGAATTCAATATTCAAAAATCTTATTATGATAAAAGCAAAAAAAACAATTACACCTAAAAAAATCAATGTAACAAATTATAACCTATAATCAATTAAATGTAAGAAACTATGAAGATATAAAAAGGGATAGACATCATGTATTTTATATTTTTTTTATAATTAAACTGATTAAAATATTTAAAAATCAAATTAATTCAATGATTATGAAAGGGTCAGTGTTTCTATTTCTTATTCTTAAGGGATAGACATCATATTTAATAATATGTTGTTGTCCTTAACTTTCCTAGGTAGCTGTGAACTTGTGATGGTCTTATTATATTTTTTGAATTTAATAATTTTTAATTTTATATAGACTTGATTAATAGGGTATTTAAAAGTTTGATAATGGTTATTTTTAATATGTTTTTTTATTTAGAAATATACTAAAATAATATATATTTTTATTTTTAAATTATTTTTAATATCAGCACATCAAAACAATTTAAAAATACTAAAAACATTAATTTAAAACAAAAAAATTAAAAATTTTAATTATTTTTTAAAAAAATTTAAAATATAAAAACAAATATACTTTAAATATATATACTTGACCAAATAATGTAGGATCTCAACCATACATTAATGATAAAGATTCCAATTTCTTTTTATTTAAAAATAAGAAGTATTTTCAAATAAGTTTACATATCACATATCAATTTAAATCGAATTCCCTTTTCAAAATATCTTAAGAACCCACATTTACATCATTAGGATAGATTCTCAAAACTTGAATCTAGAAAATTAAAAAATAAACCTATCTTATTAAAATACAATCTCTTACCGTTATGATCTCGCAAATTTTAACAGTAAGATTTTTCATTTCATTATAATATATATATATATATATATATATATATATATATATATATATATATAATGGCGGGTCCATGTCTTATCAAAAAGCTGCAGAGGATGAGGGAGTTATTTTACCGGTGCGGTGACTGGTCTGGCACTAGGAGGAAAAGTGGGCTGAGACAGAAAAAGATGGAGCACTAGCTGGTGACACGTGAGGGCTGTGTTACTTTTCGTTACCGTTTCAAAGTAAGTTGTAAATTGTATTTGAATGTATTTTAAAAATATATTTGTTTTTTTTAAATATTAAATTAATATTTTATTTAATGTGTTTTTTATATAATTTTGACGTGTAGACGTTAATAATTGTTTTTAAAATAAAAAATGCTTTAAAAACATATAAGATAACCCTGTAACTATATTTATGGTAAAAAAAAAAAAATTCAAGGGAGAAAGGGTAGAAAATTCTTGTTCCTATGTACGTGAATGTGTCCTTATTGTCATGTTGTAAGGTACATCTGCTGAATTTTGTTTTTGACTGAGCTATTTTTTTTTTGTTTGTTTTTGTGATTCTGAGTGATGTAATATATTTTTTGTTTGTTTTAATTATATATTTAAAAATATTTGATTAATTTTTGTATGAATTCTAATGAAATTTCTTTATTGAAATTTTAATTAAAAAAGCTATAATATATTATTTTTTTCAAATTCCAACTACAAAACCCACCGCAACACAATATTGGATTCCTTCCACACAACAGTAAATCAATATTGTATAATTTACTCAATCAGATAATAAAAAATTGACTGTAAAAAAACATGAAGCAGGAGGACCATATGATTATTATCACAGATAACATTTGCTTCAAAGAAAGAAGTTGCCGATCCACTCTCAAGCTTTGGAGCACAAAGCTTTGGAGTTTGTGGTTAGTGAGCCAAGGGAATCATTTTTTTTTCCCGATCGGCATGGAGGATATTTTTTAGTAATTCTATGTTTTGGTTGGCTTAATTTACGCGTATTTTGACTAATTCTCTGAGATTCTAAAATTAATAACCATATAAGTTTTTAATAATCCGAGATTTATAGGACTCAAACTAGTGATTTTTAAAAAATAAATTTAAAACCTAACCAATTAAGTTATATCTCCCTCATAATTTCTTGAAAAAGATATTCTCATGACAAGAAGTGGTGATTTCCGGGAACAAGATATGATAGGAAAATCAGTGTAAGTGAAATAAAAGAGTAAAATCTCCATAACACTGAAATTTTGAGTGCAATAGACGTTGATTGGGTTCATTAGGACAGGGTACAAGGATGTTAAGCTTCGGATTCATATGGGCCTTAACATCTTCTTAAGGTCCAATACTAACAGTGCTGCTGCCACAGCCACAAAAGTATACAAGGGCAGTTATCCAAAAAATAAAAAACCATCAAGGTATTTTTTTTTATCAATCTAACTCCAAAATAAAATCCTCATACCAGAAATTTTTTATTTTGAAGATCTATACAAATGAAAAAAATATTTACTGAATTTTATATAAAGAAATACTTTACAAGATTATATATCTATATTATTATGTTTACATTATATATGTTATGTCTACAATTATATTCTATAAAATAAATATATATTACTATGATATAATAAATTTCTATCCAAATCAATGATTTTTTTAATCTATAAAACTATAAAATAAAATAAAAAGATTAAACCAAAAAAATCTAATGGATTGACGTTATTAAGCGAGAATTAGCTTTTGAGTTTCTTTCATATGAAAATATGGTATTGAAATTCTATAGATGACAAATATTTTGATGGTTTTTTTTTTGGGATAGATAAACTTCTTATATTGGAAATTTTTGATAATTTTCTCCTACTTTTTTACATTGAAAAGCATAGTTATTAAATTTAGATCAGGCTGATATGTTGACTTGGAGTCTAAACCAGTCTGAACCGAAGAAAAAATAAAAAAATAGAAAAACATTCTATTAACCCGGTTAAAAATTCAAATCATTCATCTTGTTAAAACTCGATACTTAACTCATTAATTTTTTTTTTGTATAAATAGTAAAAAACAATGATATTTAGATTTTTTCAGATTTTCATATTTTTTAAATAATGAACCCCAAAATGAGAGGGTTGGAGTCTGTTCAACATGTAAAAATAAAAATAGGTTTTTCTTTCTTTCTTTCTTTCTTTCTTCGAAAATTGGGCTGAAGTGAGCCCACAGGGCATCCATCAACTATGAATCATTCCTTAAAACAGTCGAAGTGAGCCCAGGCCTGGTTTCCTAATACACATGGGAGGGTCTGCCCTGCCATCGAGCAGTTAGCCCTCAAATTGGCAACTCTGTTATATTCCACTGTAATTAAAATTATTATATATATATAAACCGGTTTAAAGATATTATTTGTTTTTTGATTATTAAAAAATTCCCACATATAAGACAAAAAAAAACTATGCTAGCAAGGTGGTCAAGATTTTCTTTTTAATTAACTACAATTTTTTTTATTTTTTTTATTCTCGTGAATAAATCTCTTATATCAAGAATTTTCCTTTTTTTTTTCTTTTTCCAGTGGGATCATTTTCATCAAGAAAAATAAAATAAAGACAAATATTAAGAAATTTAGTTCTATTTTGACACCTTCAACTTAATTTGGAGGGGGACATGCACACGTAGTGACGAGAAATGACTCTGTCAGATTCATAAATTATAGAATAATATCTAAGCTGCAATTGTGACCTATAGAAAACTACTTGATTAGTATGGATTCAGCAGTGCTTAAAAGAGAGAGAACAAGATATTTAAACCTAAATCAAAAGTTAAATACACTTTCTGAATCCATGATTTGTCCATACTTTTTGAAGCACCAACCTTGCAAATAAAATACCTACTACGGGGAACTACAATTAAATTAATTTTGTTTAATATAAAATAATATAAACATTGATGGAGGTCAAAATAAAATTATTGGAATGGAGGATAGTGGTCAAAATAAACATTGTTATCTGTTTGAGAGTGTGGTTGTGGTTGTTTTTTAAAGTGTTTTTCATGCCGAAATACATCAAAACCAGCATGCGCACATCATGATTTGCCAGAGGAGCTCAGAACTCACCGAAATGATGTTTTTTTATTTTTAAAAATCACAGCGCATCAAAATAATCCAAAATATATATAAAAAATTAATTTTTAGTAAAAAAAATTAAATTTTTTGAAAACGCGAGTTGACCCGCGTTTCCAAACGGGTTCCAAGTCTCCGGTGGTCCAACACTTCATTAGGTTATATACTATTATTATTCACAAGTTTCATGTTATTCTTGTGGAGGTCATATTTGTTAGTTTAATATATCTTGTAGCCAATTGGATGGTTATATGTGATATTATTATATTGTTTGGAAGGATTTCAAATGTCCATATGTCTCAAAGGTTGTGTGAAAAGAATATATTTAACACGTGACATCTGAGCGTTTTGTTCAACAATCACAATTCAATGTGGAGAACCGAAACAAACAGATTCATGGTTTCATTGCCACACATACTGGTGAATCCATTCTGTTCGTTTCGCATGCAAAATAGATGATAATATTCTTTTTTCATTACATCCATATTTTTTTAAATTGTTTTTTATATGAATATATTTAACTAACAACAGTTTTCTCTTGTACACTATGGTTTTTAGACACGAACCAAGACTGATAAAGCTTTTTGTTGAAACGTACGTGTGAAATGATGATCGTCACAAAAAGGTGCAACAACTTGTGGATAGATGAGCTTGGTACTTCATGGTATGTTGGATTTCAACAATTTCTTTTTTGAAGTTATTATTTTTTTGAATTTGTTGATTTTTTTCCCAAGAAATACACAACACTCGTTTGTACTAAGATAATTTATTAAATATATTTTTTGATGAATAATAATCATCGGTAAGCCTATTGGTAAAAATCATGCCGACAAAATCAATTTTTAACTACCAACAAAATATTTCATCGATAAATTGTAAAATTCAGATAGTGTAGCATCTAAGATAATTTATTAAATTCTTTTTGAATGCACAAGGTAAAATTATTTTTATCATAAAAAATAAAATATATGAATAATTTTTTTATAAAAAAATATAAAAAATTAAATGAAAATAACACTTGAATAGAGGGTAAAATTAAGAAATCAAATGCATTGACAAAAAAATTAGAAAAACATCTTCAAAATAGTCAATTTTGTGGACTAAATGTAAATATACTTTTTGAAGTTATATTCCTCAACATAAGTTTTCCTCTTTTTTTATTAAAAAAGGAAAAGATGAATATAGTGATAATTATAAAATTATACTTGAATTCATTCAAAAGAATTAAAAAAAAAACCTTCAATTCATAAATAACTAAAAATTATAGTGAATTTTAAAAAGAATTAATAATCAACTAAAAAAATATAAAAAGGAAATCTCTAATTAGGAAAAAAAACATATTTGAAGAAAAAACTGGATCTCAACCGGGTTTTGTCGGGTCGTACGGGTCACGAGTCAACCTGATAGGTCAACCAGATTTAAACTGGTTTTTATTTATCTTGATTTTTTACTTTACTTGTACCAGTCTAACCACTAAATTAATCGGGTTTTATTGATTTGTTGAGTAAATTCGGGTTTAATAACTATGAATGAGGGTGTAGAATATATCCGCAACGTAAATATTATGGTACTGCGTACCCCAAAATTTTTATTGGACCTTCACTCGGGCACTCAACACGTGGTCCCATAACTCGTTTGACACACGCGCGAAGTCCTTTATAAAAAGCCTTCGAGTGGGTCCCTTCTAAAGAGACCGAGTCTTTTACTGCGGGTCCAATCACGGGAACGTTACTAAGAAAACGACGCGTTTACAGTAAGCTGAGTTATTATGGACCCAGTTTTGCGAAATGCTGTCTGAAGTCGACGCGTGTTTATTAGGTGGGACCCTGTAGTGGTACAGATCCAATTAAATTAACATAAAAATGGAGCTTAGTGGGGTCTATGTCTTTTATTGCCACTTTTTTTTTTTTTTTTTTTATCAAATATAATTGTCATAAGTGCGGTTTAATTACGTGGTTCATTATGGACCATTCGAGTTAAATTGGAGATAAGCAAGTTGGCCTCATGCCCTCGCTATCCATTTAATCTTAGCCGGATGCCTAGCATGCTAGAGTTTAAGGGCTACTAACTAATATCTCATTTAATTAAATATTTGAAAAAAACATTTATTAATTATATTTTATTAAATAAAAATTATTCACCCTTAACAAAAAAAATTTATGCAAAAAAAAAAAATTGTTTAAGACTTCCCTTCTCAGACATATATATAAAAAATAAAAAAATATTTCCTAAATATTTTAAAAAATTCCATTTATAATTTTATCCAAATTCTTTATTCACCTTAAACCGACTCTAGCCGCATAATAATCAGTTAGGTTTTTTAAATAATTATTTTATTTAAAAATAATAAATAAAATATAAATATTATTAAATTAGATTTGAAATTACTATCAAATCTAATCTGAAATATATCAATCCATATAACTTAAGAAAAACAACATATAATGGTATGATATTTGTGCAAAAATAAAAATAAATAAAAATCAGAAAACTCCATCAAATTTTCCACTTTAATTTTCTTAATTTTGTCTCAAATAAAACGTAACTTTTATTTTTTCTTAAAGAAGAAAAAAAGTTACAACTCCACATTTTATGCCTCTTCTTTATGTTTTTTTTTTAAATTAATTTTATATCTTATTTTGTTTTTAATTAAAAAAGAAGATTAAATGAATTTAAAATTTATCAGAGTTTTACAGTAACTCTAGATACATTGCATTGTTTATTGAAACAATACAATGATGTTTTTGTTCTTCTCATCAAGATTGGGAATGCTTGCAATTAGAGGTAAAATCATATTTTTAAAAGGATTTATTTGGCATTACAAGATTGATCGATGATAAATTGGTCTACATATATTTGTTTTGCATAATAAAATGACTTTGTTGCCTTTAAAGGTAAAAAGATGTATAACTTTGGTTTAGGGGCTTTTTTGTTTTTTTATTATTTTTTGCACATTAAAATTATGATGAGACCCTTAAAAGCAAAAAAAAAAAAAAAAACCCATTAAACTTGCACATGGAGATTTTTTGTATTTCTATTTTTTGAATAGTGAAGTTACAAAATTGCCCTTGTAATTATAAAAAATATACACATTGTTTCAAGGGTATTTTTTTTTGCTTTTTCTGATTTTTTTTTTGTTATTTTTGGTTTGACCTAGAGGTTGTTTTTTTTTTTTCATTTTAAAACGTTAAATATTATTAAAAAAAGTTATTAACTCGTGATGGTCCTTGCACACTTCGGCGGTGCATGCATGACCGTCTGATTACCAAAATCAGTGGTCTATGACGACATTTGAAGCGACGTGTCATCCTCTATAGCGTGTGTGCACGACAGAAATGCAACTGGGCTTTTGTGACTTTTTTTTTTATTTTCTTCTCTTTTTTCCCGCTTCTAGCCTAGAAATTCACACTATCATTTCCAAAAATTAATTGTGTCATCCAATTTCTATTTCTATAATTTTTTGGCTTTTATTCTTTTAATTGCTATTTCTTTTGCTTTTAATGTTTTTTGAAGTTTAGTTTTTTTTTCCTCAATTTCATCCTTAGACATTTTATTTTATTTAATTTGTTTATCTAATTTGATGCTTATTATTTTGATTGCTATTTTTTTGGTGTTTTACCCTTTTATTTATTTATTTTTTAATTTTATCCCTCAACATTTAATTTTATATGGATTTTTATCCAATTTTGGTCTTCATTTTTTTATTGATATTCTCTTCTCATTTTCTTCATTTGTTTTTATTTATTCCCTAATTATTTTTTTATTTATTTTTTATACTAGATTTGGTCCTTATTGTTTTAATTGCTACTTGTTTTGTTTTTTTAATTTTTTATGTTTGGAAATTTTATTTCTTTATTTTTTTTGTTTCTTCCTTTTTATAGGGTAATCCCGATTTGTTGACCCGAGTCACTAATTTGGAATATCACCCCTTTTTAATTTTTTTTCTCAATATTTTTTTTATGAAATTGATTTCTTTTTTTATTTCATCATTTGACATTAAATTATTGACACTTTATAATTTTTCTCCTTTTCTTTCTGTTAGGTTATCTTGAGTGCGGTTTAGTCAATTTAACCTGGGTTAACTTGAGTTTTTTTCAGTTTTTTTTTTAATTTAACTTAGGTCTTTTTTCCAGGTCTTTATTTTAAATCTAATTTTTTTTTATCTCGATATCATATCATGGGTTGTGAGTTAGTCAACTTAACCTATGTTTACTCTGGATTTTTTTTTCTGAAAAGTTATCTTAATTTTATATCTCAAGTTATACGTTGGTTAAGTTATCTTAATTGGCTCGAGTTATTATTGGCTTAACTTTTTTATTTTTTAATTAAAAAAAATTTAACTTGGCTTGCCGTATAATAAAGGTCACGTGATTAGTTTGAACTATAAAAGGCACATAAGTCTCAATTTAGCCAAAGGCTGGTTGTCATATATATATATATATATATTTGGTTTTAACATAAAAAGCATTTAACTAGTTGAAGATTCCAATCATTCATGACAACGCCCTTTTTAGGTAAATTCTACCAATTTATGTGCTTACTTTCCCGAGTGAACCCATTGTGAGTAAAGGTGTCTGCACATTCTTTCAAATTCATTCGACGAAGCTTGTTTGAGAATTACTGTGATCATTCAGAAGATAACGACCTACGGATGCTGACAACAAAAGGACTGTTTGTACAGTCGTAATTAGCTAGCATCCTATTTGTCTTTTTTATTATTATTTATTTTTTATGTCAATATATAAAACCATTAAAAAACACTAATAAAATATCAATTTAATATTTATTTTAAATAAAATACATTTTTAAAACACTACCACACTATTAAACAAACAAAATATACAACCTAACGTGCAAGCTTTAATAGCATGAAAATTTAGGTCAAGGATTCTATCACTTTGTTTCCATCGATTGAACTTATAATATATATACAAACATACAGCACTAGTACTAATATTCCTCTCCTATTTTTAAATATTTTGACTTCGAACTTCTTCTTTCTAAAAAATTAAAAACATTATATTATAATAATATATTGAGGTAATCTAGATTGCTTTAGTTTCCTTTTTAGTTTTTTTTTTATAGAAAAAATTGGTGCATATAATTAGTATTGATGCACATTAATGGCTTTCATGCTCTATATATATGATTTTCTCACTGATTTTTTTTTTTTAAAGTTGAATGAAAATCATTAATTGAAACCCATGTAGGTAGCTCGTTCAAATCCATATGAAGATCTCCCATCTCTTTCAGCCTCTTTAACCTCCTCCTAAATTCATGTCTATTTGTCTTCCAAACATTAAATTAATTCGGTTGATAGCTTGAATTTGATATGATCTATAAAGAGTATATCATATTATATGGTGTAGCTTTTAATTTACATGTAATTTGGCCAAAATTAATTAAAATCTAGCTTCATGAGCTTACCAGAATTCCAACTAGCTCCTTTTTTTTTTGGTAAAATCGAAAATAGATATATAATAAAAAAGAAAACATGAGCAAGTGTGAGTAGAACTTTAGCTACATAGATTGTAGCCTAGGTATCATTGTATCATTTTTCTACTCAAAACAAGTCAATAATTAATAGAGTAAATATTGATAATTATTTTTAAAATACTATGAAATTTTTTGATGATGAAGAACTTGGAATAATTAATGAAAAATACAACGCGACGGTGAGCTTACCAGGATTCCAACTCCTTGTATTAAATCAGGATTCCAACTCCTTGTATTAAATAATTAATAGAGCAAATATTGATATTTATTTTTAAAATACTATAAAATTTTTTGATAATGAAAAACTTGGAAATTATAAAAATACAATGATGACGGTGATGATAATAATACGACGGTGCCGAAAATGATGGTTAGGAGTGCTAGGGCATTGGCATGGAACTAGGAAAAGTGTAAGAGATAAAGAACACTGTTAATGGTAGGAGCTGGTGGTTGAAGCTAACTACTACTGACAAGGGTTTTTGTACTGGACATTTTGGTGGGGTTTTATAATTTTTGAAAAAAATTCAAACCAAACCATATCCTTGCGTGTTTATCGGGGCTTTCGGTGAGACATTGACAAAGAGAGAGACCCACATTTTGCAACTAATGAATGGCAAAGTGATCAACAACCTGTTGGTCCACGACACTGCTCCACCGCTGCCCCTCCTTGTTTAGCTGTGCTTAATTATGTAGTGTCTTTCACTTTTACCCCTTGTAAATAGTTGTTTGTCTCATGGCTTAGGTTTTTGGCCCGAAAGCACAGCACATACCAATAGTATTCGAAATGTGTGAGTTTCAATACGACTTCAATGAATAAAAGTGTATTTTTTTTTTTTTGAGAATAATATAAATTATATTTTAAGATTTTATTTAATAGTTTAAATTATTGGGTTAAAATAATTATTTGATATAATATCAGAATCTTGAAAATCAAATTATCACGGGTTCAAATTTCACTATTCTTATTTATTTGATAAAATTTAAGTACAAGGTAGTGTGGACCCATGTAAGTTTCAAGTTCAAGAGGCTTTCACTTGAGAAGTGTATTAGAGAATAATATAAATTATATCTTGAGATCTCACCTAACAGCTTAAATTATTAAATTAAGATAATTTTTTAATAACAGGAAAAAAAATCGAATCAAGGTATTAATTGTCTGGGAAGAGAATTTAATTTTGAATTAAAAATATTTATATATGAAAAAAACTAAGTTAAAGGCAAAAGGTTAAGGGAATTTATTTTTGTTTGTTCTTCTTGAGTTCTCATTTCTCAAGAAACACATACAGTAAAAAAAAAAAAATCACATACAGTGTGGTAGCTAGGGATATTCCTTGGGACGAGTCAACTTCAGTTTGACAGACGGGTAAAAGCAAGCGATGCGATTGATAATGCAAATTAACTTTCTTGAACCTCCATATGTTTAATTGACTCTAGGCACTTTTATGGACCATTTATGCATATGTTTAGTTTTTTTTTTTGCCACCATGCAAAAGTAAGTCACTGCATTGGATTGGGATCCATGATGGTTGAAGTCACAAAGATTACAGAGACATTAATTAGCACAAGAAATACACTAAAACCACAGTTAGGGTTTTGTTTTTTTCCCTTCCCCACTTCTTTTGAGATCATTACAGGTGCATATATATAACTTATCGGCATACAAAATTGCATAAAAAATGTGCCTGTTAATATAACTCAAAATAAAGATTTAAACAACTTTTTCATTCTGTGGGCTATTCACTGGTGAATGCAAATGTTATAGCTTATTTAATTTTGGACTCATTTTGCTCTTCGGAAATTGGTCCGAGAACATCCTAGTGTAAATAAAAAAATCAGGCTTATTTTTTTTTATTATTATTAACGTGACTCTCAGGATTAATTTGCACGCATCTCGACTAATCCCACAGGCTCTAAAGTTAATGACCATGTAAGCCTCCAGTGGCCTTGAGAGGACTCGAATTCATGATTATTGAGAAACAAATCTAAAATCTGACCAGTTGAGTTAAGTATTATGGTCAATGCCATTATGGTAGACAAAAGATGCCACCTTGAAAAATTCTGAATATGGGAACATAAGAATATAAGACTCAATTTATTAAAATTAGCAAACACTATGTATTAAAGCCAAGAATGTTAATGTCATAGAAGGATGTATATGGAGGATATGTAAGCCAATGACATCGCTGAGAGTGATGCATATATAAATCCCATAAATATTTAAACTATAGTAAAAGGGCAAAAGAATCTTGTGCCCATCGTGGACATCTAAAATTAATAGTTCCATAATTTAATCACATGAAAGAAAAGATGTTTTATTCCACTCCTTAATCAACTTCCCCGATCTTCTTAGTAGTAATTAATTAATAAATAAATGGATTCCTTCTCTCTTATACATGTGCTATATAAGATATATCTTCCAACTAATGATGATTTGTATAACTCGAAGTTAAATTCTTACTTTTCTTAAAAAGAAAAAAAAGAAGAAGTCAAATGCCCAATTGATGTCACCACCGGCTTAAGTTTCAATGAACCCATAATGATGTGATCATAATGCAAGGTAATCACACACTTGTCATCTTAATTTGGTACTTGATGCACCTACTCACATCTTTCTTGTTCTTCACATTAAGGTTTCAAAGGGTTAATTTCAATTAATTTACCACATGGATTATAATATTTTTTCAATTTATTACCAAACTCTATTTTGCGGTTTGTAATTTATCTATAAACCCTTTTGGCAGAGAAAAAGATGGAAGTGGAAATAATGATATAACACCATTCTATTCTCTATTACCCCCTAAAATAATTAAAAGATCATAAAAATGATACATGATAAAAAAATTATTACTTAATTAATTAGACTTTATTTAAATTTTACAGGCCAATTAAAAACAAAATAGTTTCACTTTCACAAACGAGGACCAAGGAAAATAGTTCATGATAAATTGTAAAATCTATAATTTTGATTGCGATAAAATGAATAATTTTATGCTAAATCAAAACAATAGAGTAAATTGAAATTAATTTTTTTAAAGTGGTGTCTAATTGTTTGACATTGTCATGCAAACCTCTCATATGTTTTAAAACTTTATAATATAATTACATTGAACTCTTTTATTTTGTAAATTGGCTTTATTGTTTGGTACCTAAAAGAAGCACAAAGAAAGTCATTCGTGATAGCCTTATATATTCTGAGTTCTTGACAGCACCTCTTACCACTATACATGATGAGGTGTTGGTTGCCATTAAAGAAAAGGATTTCATGCGATATCTATCTCCTATGAAGAGTGGCATGTGTTGAGTTTCCCAAAACACATACATGCAATGAAAAAAATAAATTTAAAATATCTTGAGAGTACCAAGGATCCCGTTAGATAAATTTAGAGTTGTTTAGGGTTTATGCAAAGATTACCTGAAGATCATGTATTCTTTTCAACTTTAAATGTTTGCTTCAAGGCCAGGTTGTCGCAAATCACAAGTCGTCCAAGTGTCCAACCTCTAACAGTAATCTACACGAACCACCAGTGAGAAATCTCCTTAAACCTTTTAGGAGAGAATGATTGTTATACCTTAGAGTGCTAGTCTTTTTTTTGTGTGTGTTTTATGTGTTTACGTACTGTAATTTTCTCACCTTATCTTCTCCCCAGAAAATAAGAGGTATAAAGTTCTATTTATAGAGAAACTTAAAAACCCTATAAATGATAAAATATCAAGTTGTCCCTTAAATAATATATGTGATATTATTTTAGGATAATTTTAGAAGTGTATGCAATCAAGTCCCTATTTGATTTTTCTAGGTCTGGAATTATAATCTCCTGTATTAATTACATTCTATCTTCCATTTCTAAAATTTATTTACAATCAAGTCATACTTGATTAATCATTTCATTTTAATTTCTGACCAATGATTCTTATATGAGTGACCCATTAGGTCCTCTAATAAGTTAACCAAAATATAAATCATAAAATAAGATTAAATAAATTAAACAAGTTCATTTATTATCAATTCAATAATTGATTGATTTATACCTGAAGATTAAGTACAATGTCTAGTAACCTATCATGATCCTTCAAATATTAAGAAAGTCTTAAGTGGTTTGACTTAACCTTTCAATGGTCACTTTTTCAATGTAATTATTATCCTTTCATCATGAATGTTTTGATTTAGACATTATAGCATGAAGTATGTCTACTTTGCTAATTCATGTTAGTTCTCAATAAGAAACTCTTTTCAAAACTCATTCCAACTTGGCTAATAATTTCATAATCAATACTATTTGAGAACATATGAAACATTTTCCCCAATTCACCTAAGATGATGAATCCTCTATTGATTATTCACGAGAGCCTTTCCATAGACATAAGTGATCTCTCCATATAAAATTCTCTTGTGGGTCAGTTCAGTGTACATGTCATCTGACAAGCACCTGCATATTAATTCCAGGTATTCCTTATACCTCAGTTTATGAGAGCAACTACTTCCTTTCATAAAGAAAAGAATATAATATGCATCGGTCTCAACAAATCTAATTAATGTACAATATTAATAGAACATTGATTAGGAACATTTAGAAACAATGCTTTGATGCAATACAAATCTCATAATTATAATAACTTTATAATTTCATTTGCAAAGTATTTTTGTCTCAAGAACTTTATCTTTACTTTGGATTCATTAATCAAATATAAAATAAATATTAAATATAAAGAAAGCCTTTATTAATAATAAATATGCTATACTTGAATAAAATCAGTACTACGTGTAACCAACTGATTGGCTACATGACATATTCACTAACAATATAAACATAAAAAACCTTAACAAGTTTTTTCATTTTCATCACGACCACAGTAATGATATTGAGGAATGTCATGCTATAAAAAAAGATAGAAAATTGATCTCTAGAGGATATCTCCAACAATTTATAAGTAAAATAAATACAACTCAAATAAAAAAGGAAACATTCCCACGATGCATTATAGAAGATAAGAAAATTTTAGAAATTTATCTCAATTATCTTCTGAACTTTTTAATAAAAGTAATAATATTTCTCTATGTCTCCAAACAAGTCTCGTATCTCTAATAAAATCTTCATAATGCGATCTTCATGTCTCCATTGAATTTTTTAAGTCTTCGTGACCACTTATCTCTAGGTCTTTGTGACCACTTATCTTCAAAAAGATCAGGGATGCTTCTCTAAATCTCCAGGGTATTTTTCTCTAAATGCAATTTGCAGTTGTGAACGCATACTCAGACTATATTTTTTTTTTACTTTTATACTCATCTTCTTATATTATTAATAGACTGCATCTCCTAATATTTCTTGCATTTGGGACATTTCTTTTAATAGGTTATACAAGAAGGATAAATAAGTGTGGTAACATGTATAAATACAATTTTTTTTTTTTTATCTCCTTCTACTTATATTGTTAATTCTTTCAAACATGATAGTTTAAAAGACTTAGGGGCAAATGATGGTATACTAAAAAAGAACCCAAAATAGCCTAATTAAGGCTATTAAAATAAGGCCCAATCAAACCCCTCTAAATCCCAACTAAGGCTACTTGTTAATGGCCCAAACGAGGCATAGATTAAGGGAGAATAAGAAAGGATGAAGAAGGGAGGAATAAAGAAGAAAAGGGGTAGGCCCTAACCTAACCCATTAGACCAAACCAAGGCCAAGAGAGAAGAAAAAAAGGAAAGAAGGAAAAGAAATGGGCAACGCAAATGAGCCTAAGGTTGGCCTAACAAAGACTGGGAAAGAAGGAAAAAAGATAAGGAAAGAATGGAATGAAGGAAAATAAAAAGATAGGGCAACCTAATAGACCAAATTAAAACCAAAAGTCCAGTTAAGATTGAGAAAGAATGAAGGAGGAGAAGAAAAAGGGCTCCCTCAATCAGACCCTCTACATGCAAGCGTAATCGACCAGTGCAACCATGGGCAAAAAAGAAAAAAAGAAAAAAAGAAAAAGGTTAGCAGCCCAACCTTGGTCAAATAAAACCTCATCCTAAACCCAACCAGAGGTGGAGGAAAGAATGAAAGTAAAAAAATGGCTAGCCCAACCCTGGCCCAACAAAACCCTACACATAGCTTGTAACGGTCATCCTATTTCGCCAATAACAACCTCTCCCAAATTGTCTTAGGCTATCCTTTCTACCAATTATTATTATCCCTAATCTTGAATCATGTGCTAACACTCTTAGCCTGCAATAACCACCATCTCTCATACGTAACTACCTTCCTCAAACTATTTTAAACTAACCTTTACACGAATGGCTATCTCTAAGCTTAAATTTGCACCAATTCTTTTAGCCTGGCCACCCTTTTCAATAATAGTTTACTCTCAAGCACCAATATATCCCCTAATGGAAAGAGTGACACAACAACCGATGATTCAACTTTCTAGTGAATCAAATATTTCTCATCATTTATGTCTCCTAAACAAGTAAGCTTATGTGATCTGAGGTATTTATAAACACCATAAGTCATTAGGTAAAAAGTTTAAACAAGCTCACTTGACTCCACATACATCATTGTTTCCCATGCCATATATTCTCCCTTCACACACATTTCACCCTTTTACATTTACTAATTTAAGCATTGGAGTTCTTTTATTCTAAAAGAGGACTTATTTTACAGGTCAATCATAACCCAAGATGTAGAATTTGAAAGCTTGGATCTAATCTGGAATTTTCACAACTTCATCAATTATGAAGATGCCATATTCCTCTTCTTTCTTTAACGAATTTATCATAACTTTGAATGACAAATATGAAGATATATCAATTTTGTTTTGAAATCAATCTCAAATCAAGTGATGTGATTACTAATTGAGAAATATTAAGATAATTGCAAATAAGTGTTTTAGGTTAATTTGATTTGGTTGTTATAAAATGATTATAAGAATAAAAGTAGTGTGATACTTAGATGGAATGAAATAAGAGATGAGATTGAAAGTTTAATTAGGGTTTGATAGGTGATCCTTTTCTTTTTCTTTTTTCTTTTTTGAAGAAGTTAGGAATTTAAAGGGGAAAGGTTGAGATATATAAGTGATTTGATACTAGGCAGTTGACTCATAAAATGACGTATCTTATTTGATAAATAAGATTAAACAATTTTATTTTAATATATAAGATTTAAAAATACTCTACTTTTGAAAAAAAAACTCCAAAAGTAACACAAAATACATTCATGTCATATATTGCATTTTATTTTAAAATTATACTGTTATAAAAGTTTCTATGATTATTTAAAGATATTATAATTATAAATACTCTTAACTTAAACTATTAAATATTTTTATTTATTATGTTGTAATAATGTATCTTACTATTCACTAACTTAAATAAAAAAGATTTAACAGTTTAAATAAAAAATAATTACAACTTGAGAAATACATTGTTACGTTAAATTAAAAAAAGATATGAATAATTAAATAAATAAATTCCTTGTCACCTTAGATAAGAAAAAAAAATTATTTAAGTTTTAAAAAAACCTTTTTTAAATGATTATGAAATAATAAGTATTTACACTTATTGCATCACACTACTAGATTTAACAATTTTACCGATGAAAATTTCTATCAGTATTTACACTCACGGTCTGTTGGTACGTATATTGCCTATGGGTTCACGGACGGAAACAGTCCATCAAAAAAACTCTCGTCGGTAATTTATGATTTGTTGGTGAGTTTGTCGATAATAAATATACCAATTGATTTACAGACGGACAAAGAGCGCCAAAAAAACATTACTCGTTTCATTCCGTCGGTATCTCCATCGGTAAATTTAACATATCACTGACAAGAAAATCATGTGTAATGCCATCACTGTTTTTTTTTGTCCGTCGGAATTTCTGTAAACAAATATAACATATCACTAACAGAATATCATTTGTAATTTTATAGGTGAGTTAACAGTAGCAGTGATATTTGCGGTAATTCTTTTCCAACTCTCTCTCGGAATATACCAACGGAGTTGTTCTATTGGTAGCCCCGTCAGTAATATTTTAAAAATATATTTTTTAAGAAAACATATTGAATAGAAGTAGAAAAATAATTGAAATAATTTAAAAATAAAATATTTATTACAAATTTAAACATTTATACATTCAAATACAATAAATCTAAAATAGAAGCGGCGCTAAAGGAGGATGATGATTGTCATAGGGGCCATGTGACCAATTAGAGGATGCACATGTACCATCAATTTGTGATCTCATCTCCATTATCAATTGATGGAGTTATTCATAATTAGCAGTTAGTCGTTCATATTTGTCATTAAGATTGGTAATCTGAGCCTATACTTGTTGATTTAACATCACTGCGAACTCTAGAGTTTGAGTGCTCAGAATCGATTGTGAGCATACAACGGTTGAAACACTACGAGCCGTCCGCAAGTTCACGACCAAAGTGTTAGAGAGTCAGTACACCTGATTTCTATCAGGTCCACTAAATGATCCTGCCTCTAACTATAAATCTGGATCGAGATATGGATGGGTTGAATGATCGTCCTCTTATTTCTCTTTCAACTAGCTGTTATATGTATCTTTGGAAAAAAAAAATTCATCAAATTCAAGGAAATAATAATTTAAGAAAAAAAAGGTTGAAAACCAACGTACCACAAAGTGTTGAACTCGACTATCCATAAACTATTGCACCTCTTTTTGACGGTCATCACTCTGGATCGTGAGTTGATGCATGTGCCTCAAGTGTATATTCTTGATCGACACTTAATGACTCGTGGTTTTCAACACCGCTACTAGAAGAACTAGCAATGATCTTGTCATTACAACTTGCAATAGACTTTCTCCTGGGCATCTACACAAATTAACTGATAAAAAGAATTAAACAATTCCTATTAAAAAACAAAATTCAGCAGTACCTTCCTTACACGAGTGACTACCCAAAATTTTTAAACCGACAAATACACAACATATATGCCACAAGCTAGTTGATTTTATTTAATTTCTTCTAAAAATTAGCATAATTCATTTTCTACATGATAATATTTTTAGTCCTAAATTTACAAAAAAAATTCTAAATTTAAAAAAATTCAAAATAATAATTAAAATTAATCCTACACAATTAATCGAAATTTAACAACAAAATTGAAAAAGAAAAAACTAAAATTCAACAAAATAATTCAAAAATTATTACAATAACAACTAAAATCCAACACAATTATTTCTAAGTGATAATATTTTTAATCCTAAATTTACAAAAAAATTATTCTAAATGGTTTAATTTCATCGGTAATGTCCACTGTAAAAATTACATGTCATCGTACTATATAATGTTTTTTTTCATTCTTTATTTTTTCATTGCGATTTTCTTGGTATATACTAAGAGGATTTTTCTATTGATGTTTACCAATGGATATATGGATAAAAAATTATGTTAGTAAAGAACATTACAATATATATATGGAAAAATTTCATCGAAGTTTCCGTTTGTATTTGATGATCTTCTAGTAGTGTTATAAATACCATCTTATCAATTAATGAATATCAATCATCAATATATAATAGTAAAAGAGTTTCAGGGTAGAAATTTTCTAATTTCAATTTCAATCAATAAGAAAAATTCAACATCCATACCAAGTTGCAAAAATGTTATAATAGTTATAAATGATTTGGGTTAAGTTTTTTTTTTTT
Source organism: Populus x sibirica (assembly GCA_019202695.1). Taxonomy (NCBI): domain Eukaryota; kingdom Viridiplantae; phylum Streptophyta; class Magnoliopsida; order Malpighiales; family Salicaceae; genus Populus; species Populus x sibirica. Next base: position 717,067 of record JAGMVL010000957.1, read on the forward strand.
AGGTATGAGATATACTGCTAATTCTATTTAAATCCAATAAAAACAGGCATATATAATTATAATAGCTACGACAACACACAAACAAGATTTCAACAACGTAGTTAAATCATCAAAAAATTAATTATAAATAATTAAATATTGACCAATCAAAATTATTTCAAATCTACAGCATGAGAATATACACTAGTTATTTTATAAATTTAAAGATATTATAACTATAATGTCTCGAATTCTATATATATATATATATATATATATATATATATATATATATATATATATTTGTGTGTGTGTGAACATGATCACGCAATTGAAAAGAAAAAAAAATTAAGTTAAACATGAAAAGTATATAAAACAAATCCATGATTTTTTTTTTAAATGACATAACTTTACATCTTAATCTATACCTTAGAAGTAACTAAATATTTGTTTTATATTGCGATAAGTTTTGCAATTATTATTTAAAAATATTAAAAACAAAATTTATAAATTATAATTTTATTGTAATCAAGATTAGAAAGTTTTTAGTAAACCTATACAAAATTATAATATATTTTGATTAATTAAATATTTTCATAAGTATTATTAAAATAAAATACAATTTCAACAATACTATATCACATTGTTAAACATATCCTAAATTCACATCCTTCATTTTCATTTCATATATAAAAATATTTATCAATTTATAATATTTTATGCTCAACACAAGTTGAATTAAAAATAAATAAATAAAGTCATATTTATCAAGCTAAAGAGATTATCAACATCAAGTTATTCTCGACAATCATTATCAAGTACCATCAAGTATTCTATATTATCAAACTTTGTATAATAATTTGGAAAATAACAGTTAGAGTGTTCTTTTGTACTTTTTTTTTTAAATTTTTAAGGGGATGGCTACTGGAAGTAAGTATATATATATATATATATATATATATATATATATATATATATATATATATATATATATAGCATTTTCAAGTCAAAAGTACACATAATTAATGACAAAGAAAGTGGAGATTTTTTAACACAATCAATGGTTAGAACACGCATTCTTATATAAGAACATGCTTACAGACTTACAGTAGCCATTCCCTTTTTTTATTTACATCGAATTTTATGACCTAATTTGGCTTAAATATATGTTGATCAAGATTTATTTATTTTTCTTTCGATTTTTGTGATCATTATATATTATTTAAAATAATATCAATATAATACATTTGAGTTTATTTTTTTGAATTCTATGATTTCTAGTTTTATCTATAAATTAATACAATAGAAAAAGTAAAAATTATACCACAAATCAATCGAGAAAATTAATTATCTTCAAAGAGATATATTAGAGGTGAAATGACTTCGTTTTTTTATATTAAAATATAGATAATTTTTAAATTTAAAACATAAAGAAGATATTATTTAAACACACACATTTAAATTATCTTTGGATTAACGCACAAACTTGCGCGTGAAATATATTTTGTGATATTTTCCCTATTTCCTATAAAATTTTGAGTTGATAGTAAAAGAAGGTTATAGCCTCAAACCTTTTGGGCAATGCACCTGCAAAGTTCAACTTGGATATGCAGCAGTGCGTTAACCCCATATTCAATGAGGGATCCTGATTTTATAAAGTGAGGGGGCAAAATGTATATTTTTACTTCTAGAGGGGCTGATTCATACAACTATTATGAAAAATGATCAAACTTCAGGTTGATTTTATAAAATTTTGAAACTTTGGGGACCATGGCCCTTCCTGGACCCTTCTAAATCCATCATTGTCCACATGAGGCTTGATTGAACAGCTTTGAGGTTACGTATAAAGATTTACAACAATATTAAGATATACTGAAATTCCTTCGCACTACCACAATAATGAAATATCAATGTTTTTTTTTTTAATTTAGTTTTTAATTTTATTTTTTAACATTAAATATAATAAGTATTACTAAAAAACCTTAGTATTACTATAGCAATGAACAATGAAATGACAAGGTTTTTTTCAATTTAGTTCATAAGTTTTTTATTTTAATTTCATCCTTCAATATTAGGTTTGAAGGGTGTTAGACCTCAAGTTTTTTTTTTTCAAGTTTAATTTTTTTAATTTCATCGTCCAACATTCGGTTTAATGGGTATTAGACTCATGATCCAGAGATTTGACAGGTTAACCTGAGTTGACTTGGGTTATTTTTTGTGTTATTTTTTTAATTTTTTTTTTTGAACTTTATCCTTAAACTTTAGGTTTATTGGAAATTCAGCTTTATATTTTTTTATTTATTTTTTATATGATTATTATGATCTCATAATTTGCATTGTGAGTTTTGCTGATTAGCTAGGTTGATTAAGGTTTTTTCTGAGTCCTTTTTTTAATTAATTGTTTTTATTTTCTTTCTATGGATTTATCTTAGTCTTATGACTAGGGTTTGTAGGTTAACTTGGGTTGACTTATGATAATTGTTTTTAATTGATTTTTTTTTTAATTTAAACCTTCAACATTTGATTGATTGAGAATTGTGATTCATAATTATTTTTTATTTGCTTTCTATAGGGGTATCATGATCTTATGACTCAGGTCGTGGGTTAGCTTGGTTGCCTCGATTTGTTTCTTTTTTTTATTTAATGTTTTTTTAATTTCATCCTTCAATATTGAGTTAATTGAGAATTAAACTTCATAATTTATTTTGGTTTACTTTCTATGAGGTTATTTTAGCCTTATAACTTGAGTCACAGGTTTAGTAAGTTAATTAGAGTGATTTTTTATGTTCTTTTTTTAATTAATTTTATTTTCAATTTCATCTTGCAACATTAGGTTGACTGAGAATTGAGTTTCATAATTATTTTAATTTTCTTTCTACGGGGTCATTCCATTCTCATGTATCAGGTTTGACATATTAACCTAGGTTGAGTCAGCCCATTTCTGTAATTGAATCTTGTTTTTAGTTTTGACTTTCAACATAGGGTTGATTGAAAATTTGGCTAAATAAATTTTTTATTTACTTTCTACAAAGTTATCAGGGTCTCATGACCTAGGTCAAGGATTTAGCTGGTTAACATAAGTTGATCTGAGTAAATCCAAGTTAATCCAATATATTATTGTCTCGATATTTAAAAAAAATATTATCGTGATTTTTTAGTTAAACTAGATTTTTACCAGTTATTCAAGTTGTTTTTGGGCTTATAAAGTTTATTAAATCACATCGAATCAACTCCACGTAATTTAATTTTTTTCTAGTAGAAATATGTTACTAATATCTGGATTTTTTTTTTAATTTAACAAAAATTTGATCTAAGCAATTATAGTGTACCGCAGGCAATTATCTAGTGATGGAACAAAAAGGGAAAGCCAAAAAACAATATAAGCAGTTCAGGAAAAGCACGCCACCTTGTTTTACTCTTCTCCATGGCTTGGTTTTTAAGCATAAGTTGACAAGGATTTATGGTCTCAAAAACATTTTTAATCTATAAATTAAAGATTACAGAATTTATCCATATGCATGATGCATTGAATAATAATTAAGTAAAAAAACTAAAGGTTGTGGTGATTCGAGAAGGGTTTTGAGTGAGCTAGCCATCTGACCTGTTGGTGATGTAATCACAAGAGATTTTATAATAGCCAAAGTTTTTTTTTTCACAGTTGATTTGGCAGTAGTCTTTTCTTTATAGCGAAAAGGTGTTGAAAACCCTAGCTAGTAAAGCTAGGCATGTTCAAAATGAATGAGGGTGACAAGATTGAGATAAGAGAGTAGAAGCAGGGGTGTTCAAAAAAACCGAAAAATCGATTAAACCGAGAAAATCGAAAAAAAAATAACCGAAAAAACCGAACCGTGAAAAAAAACCGATTAAACCAATTAAAATTTTGAAAAAACCGACGGTTCGGTTCGGTTTCGGTTTTTTAAGTCTGGAACCGGAAAAACCGAACCGAACCGAACCGAAACCGAAAAAAACCGGAAAAAAACCGAGCCAAAACCAAGCCAAACCGAAAAAACCGAGCCAAACTGAAAAAAACCGAGCCAAACCGAGCCAAACCGAGCTAAAACCAAGCCAAACCAAAAAAACCGAGCCAAAACCGGTTTGAACTGGTTTTTGCTCTAAAAAACCGAACCGAAACCGGCCGGTTTGAACCGGTTTCGGTTCGGGTTCGGTTTTTTTTTTTAAAAAAAAAATTCGGTTTGGTTACTTTTTTTGATAAAAACCAAACCGAACCGAACCGTGAACACCCCTAAGTAGAAGCACAGCGATACGATCACCTTGAAGTTGAAGCAACAAGAATGGAGAAAAAGCTTGCAATGATAACCAAGTCAAGCACACAAACATAAGATTCCATTGCTGCTGGCACTGGCATGCTTATATTGGTTGAAATAGGAAACCTCTAATAATTGCCAGGACAGTTTACAAGCACTTTTAGCTGTCCTACAATAATATATATATATATATATACCTATACCTTGCAAAAGGATATAAAATTTACATTTTACCGATATTGGTTATTAATTTCTGCGTTGCCTTTGGATGCCAACTTAGACGCAATTCTTAGTTTAGTTTATTAATATGTAAAAAATTTTTTTTTACTAAAGAATATAATATTTTTATTTTATTTTTTCCCATTATAATTCTATTGATATATATTAACGAAATATTTTTAATGGCATATACTGAGGGACATAGTGAGGAATTATTATGCCAATAAATTTCATTTTAGTTTACCGATATAATTTTTTTTATGAGTATTTTTATTTGTATTTGTTAATTTTCTGGTAGTGTAGAGAATATCTATTTTAAAGTTAATTGCTTTTAAGGTTTTAATAAAATAGAAAAAAAAACATTAATAAGGCTAGTTTAGTCTTTTCAATAAATAATAAAGTGAGAATAATAAAAAGTGTAGTGGGGATAACACCACTCTCATTTTATTTAGAATCCCATTTTTTTTGCTAAAATAAAAATAAAATTCCTCCCATTAATGTCTCTTTGTACAAAAGTTGTATATGTCGCTTTTTAATTTTTTATTTTAAATATAGGTATTTTGTTAAACTAAAATCAAGGGGAAACATTATAATTTTTATATGCGTGTGAGAGTAAAAATCATAATGTTTGTCATCTAATTATATCTACTCAACCTATCTATATACATCTTTTTTCACCAAAAAAAAAAAAACTATAAGTTTTGCTTGAAATCAAATTAATTTCAGGATGCTTAATAATAGGTGGGAGTAGTGACATATATGCCTCCACTAGCTAGATTAAAGGTACGTTTAATTGTGCGACTTAGAAGCATGCTCAAATTAATTTGAGATGCTTAGTAATAGTTGGAACTAGCAATATATATGCCTTCACAAGCTAGATTAGGGTTTGTTTGTGCGAGCAGCCGATCGAAACAAACACACATTAAATATTCGAGGGCCACTTGAATAACTTTGTTTGATAATGGAAGTTGCTTTCAAAAGAGTGGGGATTATTACTAGGTGTCTCACAAACACTTTATCCTCCCTTGCATCCAAAAAAAAAAAGAGAGAAAAAAAGGCAAGCAAATTATAATCACACAAACACACAGAGAAAGGTGTATAAATAATGGAGGACAAGGAGATATTTTTCAAAGGTCTAACGAAAGGCCAATAAGAGGACTTCCTTGACCTTTCTCCTCTCTATCTAACTGTAATCAATCCAAAGCCCTTTGTGGAAGAAGACATTTCCTCGTTTTTCAGCTGCTTGTATCTTATGTTCTGCTGACCCACTTTCCTTACAGATCAAACCCTATCTCTCTCTCTCTTTCTCTCTGCCTAGACAGATCTGTCGTATTTATTTTATAGTTCCCTGTCAAACGTGCCTGCATCAAATGATTTGAAAAGCAGGGTCAAGTCACTGGAATTTTTCTTCTTTTTTTTCATCCACCCAAGTTGCCTATCTCAAAATACCGAAGAGGTATGGTGATAATAAGAACTTCACTAATTAAGACCAATATATATATATATATATATATATATATATATATATATATATATATATATATATATATATATATAAACATAAACACCGACCCTTCGATATGATTTAGAGTGCTGATCTTGTTTAACATTGAATATAGTATACACTCACTTGCATTGAAAAACATTACTATTATAAAATAAAATAATTATTTCGTAGCTATACCTGCATTTTAATCCCTTAATTCCTAAATTTCCCTTTCGATCTCAGCCTCTTTTCTGAGCTCGAAGTTTAGTATTGTTAATGTCACAAAATAATTGAGAGAATGTAAAAGAAAGACCATAAATGTAAGTACAGTTGAGTGAAAAAATAAAGTAGGGTATCTTTCTTGTGAGACTTTTTAAAGCCTCTATCTTTCTTCTGTATTTATCATTATCATTTTTACTTGGAGAACGGCAGGAAAAAAAAAGGGGGGGTCTCTCTCTGACAAGATCATCAGACCCCTACACAAGTAGTCTAAAGAGCTTTCTTGCTGTCTTGGTAAACAGTTGTTGTTGGATACATAACTATTTAACTCATGTCCTTGTATAGATAGATAGAAATAGGTAGCTCTACTACTGCTTTTTCTGTTTTTTCTTTTTCTTTTTTTTTTGATGAAAAGCACAATTACTGCTTCCTTCCTTCCTTCGTGTGCAATTGCTTGCTTTAATCATAATTGAATGGTACTGATTGCTGAACCTGTCTCTGCAACTTCTTTGATGGGTTCCTTTCCATTTTTCACAATTTCTTGTTCTCTTTATTTATACATTAATCTGCTGTCTCTGGATGAAGATCTTTGATGGGGTTTGTGTCCTGTTCTTAACTAATTTCTCTCTCTCCTTTTCTTTCTCTCCTGTCCACTCCCTTTCTAGCGAGCTATATATAAACATCTTCAGCTCATATTCTACACCTTCTTCCCTTTTCTTCTTCGGATCAGATTTTTAAGTTTCTAGCTACCTACTAGGTGATTTGTGCTGTAGACTATACACACACACACATACTTGTTTTGGATTTTTTGTTTTATCATGCTTATATATATATAGACACACAGATAGATTCATAATCACTTTTGCTCTTGTTTCTTTGTCCAGAATTTCGCCAGACTCAAGTCAGGATCCAATTCCTCTGAATCGATCATCAAAATGGGCTGATCCTTAATTTGTTCAGTGCTTCAAGCTTGGATACATAAAAGTTTTTTGCATATATAGGAGTGAGGCTCAAAGGGTTATTGATTTTGCCTTTTGTGAATCATATTAAATGGCAACGTACTTTCATGGAAGCTCAGAAATCCAAGCAGCAGCTGCACCATCTGATGGGATCCAGACACTTTATCTTATGAACCCTAACTACCTCTCTTCTTACTCTGACTCGACTCAACAGCAGCACCAACAACAGCCCCCTAACATGATCTTCTTTAACCCCAGTAGTAGTACTGCCGCTTCCAATAATGGCCTTCACACCGGAAACCTTCCTCATGGCCCCCCGCAGAACCACCACTTTGTCGGCATCCCACTTGCTGCACCCTCCTCCAATATCACTTCTCTTACTACAGACAGTCACAGCCGTCCGTCCCTACATGGGGTTGTCCCTAGTCATGTTCACTATAACATTTGGGGTTCAATAGATCAGAATTCGGTCGCAACAGCCTGTGAGTCTAGTGCGGCCAATGATGTCGTGTCGCCGCAGGTGGGTTTTCGGAGGCCGGTGGCGGTGTCTCCTGGAAGGCAAGGGTTATCTCTAAGCCTTTCGTCTCAGCAAGCACCGACACCACCGACACCGTATAATAGGGCTATAGGCAATAAACATCATGAGATTCAAGCATTGCATCCTCATGTTTCGGTTGTGTCTTCAGGTGATGAAATCAGAGTTTCTGGGAACTCTCCGTCGTCTGTTTCGGCAGTGTCGAATGGGGTTTCCGGTTTGCAAAACATGTTTTTGGGATCCAGGTACCTGAGAGCTACACAGGAGTTGCTTGATGAAGCTGTTAATGTTGGGAAAGACCTAATAAAGAGTGGCTTGATAGAAGGGAGTTCTAAAGAGAAGATGAAGATGACTAAAGAATCTATAACTGGAGATGGATCTAGTGGTGGTGAAGCTTATGCTGCTAATCGTGGAGCTGAGCTGACGACAGCCCATAGGCAGGAGCTGCAAATGAAGAAGGGAAAGCTTGTAAACATGCTCGACGAGGTACGTACATATATCTGTGTTTATAAAACAAGTTGCACATGGATATCTCTGACTGCTTTTCTTTGATGGCTGCTTTAGATTTTTCATCTTTGAAGATGTAAATTACTAAAAACTTACCTTTCATATGCTCCATGTAATTTCACGTGTGCCATTTCAATAGTGGAAATTGAAGTTCGGTTAGAACTAGAGTAAGGTCTTTGTCAATTGATTTTTGTACCTTCTAAAGATGAATTCATCACTAAAAAATCTTGTTGCCACTAAATCTATATACAATCCAAATTAGGCCTTGCTATTACTATATATATGTAGTTTCTTTTCTCGTGAAATTTGAAATTGGATGCTTAATTATTCCTGTTATGGCTCCATGTTCTTCAACTTGTAAACAAAGATTAGATTTTATCTAGCAATCAACGGGTTGCATTTGGGTTCATCTTGGTGGTTTCATGGACATTAACAATTAAATCTTGAAGAAGAAGAAGAAAAGAGATGACTTATAGCTTAGAACATGATGGAAATTTGTAGAGCATGAGATTACTTTCATTGATATACAAATTATATATGTTCGTCTTTTATGGCTGTTAAGTTAGGTCCCAGTAAAGAGGGTCCATTAACAAAGTCGATTTCATTTCAGACAAACTATGGTATCTCTGGTTATATCAATTACCCCAGCTGTTTTTCTTGTTTCTTCCTTTTTCTTTTTCTTCTTTTTTGTGTGGTTGTGATGAACTAACGAAATGCAAGTTACTTGAAACATACTATAAAGTCATAGTCCTACTTTCTTTTCTTTTCTATCCCTAGACAAAGTGCTCAAGTCTAATGTGGTCCTATGTATAGTACTTAAAATCTGTTTTCTTGCTTTGGAAACTTTCAAGGTGGAACAAAGATACAGGCAATACCACCACCAAATGCAAGTAGTAGTTTCCTCGTTCGAGCAAGCATCAGGATTTGGTGCAGCGAAATCATACACTGCCCTGGCATTACAGACTATCTCAAAGCAATTCAGGAGTCTTAAAGACACAATTTCTTCGCAAATCAGAGCCGCAAGCAAGAGTTTGGGTGAAGAGGATTGCATAGGAGCAAAGGTTGAAGGTTCAAGACTAAGGTACGTGGATCATCAGCTTCGACAACAGCGAGCACTACAACAATTGGGAATGGTCCAACATAATGCTTGGAGACCCCAGAGAGGATTGCCGGAACGTGCTGTTTCCGTTCTTCGCGCCTGGCTCTTTGAGCACTTCCTTCACCCGTAAGTTTCTGGAAGTCTCAGTAGTCTAAAACATGAACATAATAAAAACCATTTTTGAAACTTCACCTACCTTTAAGACGAGGTTTCAATAATAGTTTTCGGTATATGATCTTACAAGTATATGGTATCGTGCATATGCATGCATTGGCTACTTTTGAGTTTGATTAATTTTGTGACAAATTTTTTGCTTCTGGTTGAACGCAGATATCCCAAAGATTCTGATAAGCACATGCTTGCAAAACAAACAGGGCTTACTAGGAGCCAGGTATGAACCCTAATCCTCTTCATTCCCAATATATATGTGTCTCTGGAAAATAAATTATAGAGTAGCCAATCAGCTTGTAGCCCAAGTACTGATACTCATTCTCTCTCTTTCTCGGAGGTTTTAGATTCGAACTTCTCCTTCGTAATCAGAATTAATAAATTATAGAGAATGTAATTTCCTTTTCTGCTATGAATTATCTCCATCACATTTATGATTTGATCATATGTAGGTGTCTAATTGGTTTATAAATGCTCGGGTTCGGCTGTGGAAGCCAATGGTTGAGGAAATGTACGCCGAGGAAATCAAGGAGCAAGAGAAAACTGGTTCTGAGGAGAATGCAAATAAAAATGAGAACAAGGAGTCGAGGTCTCATTCTAGCGCACCAGGAGAGAGCAGTACACTTCAAATGGATCAACGTAAGGGAGTACTTCACTCGAAACAACCCGAAAAACCCAGGAACCAGAATGCTTCTCCTCCAAGATTTTCATACCCCGCAATCTCAATGTCTCCCATGGGAGCACCCCTTCAACAGCAAGCTGGTTTTACCCTTATTGGACCAGCTGAAATGGAAGGCATTTCTCATAGAAGCTCAAAGAAACCGAGTAGTGACATGCAGAATTCTCCAAGCAGTATCCTCTCCATGGACATGGACGTGAAACAAGGTGAGACAAGTAGGGAAATCAGTGCGAATTTTGGTGGTGAAAGGTTAATCAAGGATGGCTATCCTTTAATAACTAGCAGTGGTGGATTTGGAGCATATCCAATGGGAGATCTTGGGAGGTTTAACCTTGAGCAGATGACACCAAGATTTAGTGGAAACGGTGTTTCCCTTAGTCTTGGTCTACCACATTGTGAGAACCTTTCTCTTTCAGGAACTCAACAAAACTACCTCTCGAACCAGAACATTAATCAGCTCGGTGGAAGAAGACTAGAAATTGGAAGCGGTACTGAACCTGACTTTTCTGGGATTAACACCTCACAAAATTCTCACTCCAGCACTGGTTTTGAGAGCATTGAAATGCAAAACAGAAAGAGGTTTCCTGCACAATTATTGCCAGATTTTGTGGCCTGATGATCAATTTACTACTTACTATATTGTACTTAACTTCAGAATTCATAGTTGTGCTTCTCAAGAACATCTCAGGTAACATGAGCAAATAATAGCTCTCTCCTTTCTAATGTACCCTGGCCAATAGAAAGAGATCGAGGCTGAAAAAAGCTAAGCATGATGGTTGCTGTAAACCAAGAAGAAAACTCAGTATCGCTAGGTTTTAGTTACAGAGAACAACTAGCCAAGTGTTCTTATGAATAGGTAATTAGGGAGGGTTGAGGCCATGATTAAGGTTAATGATTGTATATTATATACTCATACTTCGGGGCATAGGTAGATGGAAATCAAGATTTCATGGATATGCAATATGGGTTATTTGGGTATACCAATCTATATTTGTAAATTTAAATATTGCTTTAATTGTGGATGTGCATGTGATTTTTCATTCTTGCGCCAGAAATATTTGTCCTCAGAAAAGCTTTCTTTTCTTTTTCTCGGTTTCTTTATTCATTTTTTATTATTATGAAAATTTTCAAACTCAAAATCTCTTAATAGCCAGGGCAATATTAATGTTAGTCGAGCTACAATTCATTGAGACGTAGAGTCATTAAATCAATATAGAAAATACCACTTTTTTTTCATCTGTATTTGAAATTAATGTATGCCCACTCATGCAAATTCCATAGGTTACCTCAAATTTTTTTTTTTTATTATTATTGGAAGTGAGAATTTTTGTCTCTAAAGTTTCTCAATGAAATTATATATATTATTTAACCCGCGCTTCGTCGCAAGTCAAATAGTTTTTTTTGGCAAAAAATAAATAAATATGCATGCATTATATTAAATAAATTAAGATTCATTTGTGTCAATAAATGTAAAAAAAGAAGAAGTGTTAACGCATTTATTTTACTCGCCTAATTGCAGGTTGAAATTTTTTTTTCTAACACAAATGAATTAATGTGTAGGTGTTATTAATGTATTTGTTGACAGTGAGTAAAAAATATAATTACGAATCAAAAAATCAATGTTTACATATAATAAAATATAATGAAGATCATAAGTGTTAGTAAAGACATATATGATCTCAAGCTCATTTTTAACGTTGTAAACAAATAGGATAATATTACAATTACTACATTGAAACACTATTTTCTTAGTCTTTGAATAATAATTTTTCAAAAAAAAAATTGTCAAGAAAAAATTTAATAAAATTACAAAAGAAAAGAATAAAAGAATGGTATAAATAGGTCATGTGTAGAATGATAAATATTTCAAGTGTAAAGAATAAAAAATAGTATTTTTTCCAAAAAAAAAGGGGGAAAACTAACAAAAAAATAAAGATAAGAAAAAAATGGTGATATATATAAAAGAAAATTTTGTTTTCTAAAAACAAAACCATAAAAAATTACAGATTTATCACCACTACAATACCTGTTATAGTAAAAAAATGTAGAAAATTTCAATTGCATCATTTCTACAGTAAAAAACCATTTTCTTTTAGTATATGTACTAGTTAGATGACCCGCGCGATGCCGCGGGTCAATATTTTTTTGCATAAAAAATATCAAAAAAAAAGCTAAGATTTAAAAGTGTTAGGTCTTTCTGCAAAACTATACCCAAGAGTCTTGGGTTTGGCTGCAACGTCTAACCCAAGAATAATATTTATAATATTAATAATAACATTAAACTTGCATGACCCAAATTTAAGTGAGTTTGACTGTAACACTAGACCCAATAACCTTGGATGTGGGTCTGGCTGCAAGGTCGTATCATAAAAGTGTGATAATTAAATAGATTAAGAAAAAAGAAAAAAACATAGAAAAAAAAACCAACATGAAGAAAATAACCAATGAAGAAAAAGAAAAAAAAATCTGAATTAACCGTGTTAACTCTTCAAACCAGGTTAACCCGTCAAACATTGGATTTGTGTCGTGAAAGTTTGATAACTAAATAGAAAAAAACAATTGACGGGTTACCCCGAATTAATCAAGCTAACCCGTCAAACCCGGATCCGTGTCATAAAAGTCTGATAATTAAATAGGAAAAATTTAATATTAAGAAAGTAAATTAAAAAAAATAATTAAAAAAGAAAAAAAGCCAGAAAAAAACTAAAGACATCAGCTTTTTCACTATGGACTGCATTGTGCAGTCCGCAATAAAAGGCTTAAAAAGAAAAAGAAAAGGGAAAAAAACAAAGGCATACCCACGGGTTAATTTTTTTTTCTTCATAAAAAATATAAAAAAGACTAAGATCTAAGAGTGTTAGGTCTTTCTGCAAAGATATACCCAAAAACCTTGGATCTAACTGTAACACTTGACCCAAGAGTAATATTTATAATATTAATAATAATATTAAACTTACATGACTCAAGTTTAAGTGAGTCTGACTGCAACACCAGATTCAAGAGCCTTGGATGTGGGTTTGACTGCAAGATTGTGTCATAAAAGTATGATAATTAAATAGATTAATTAAAAAGAAAAAAATAAAGAAAAAAAAACAACATGAAGAAAAAAATTAATGAAGAAAAAGAAAAAAAATATGAATAACTGGGTTAACCCTTCAAACAAGGTTAACCCATCAAACTTGGGATTCATGTTATGAAAGTTTGATAACTAAATAGAAAAAAAAAGTTGATGGGTTAACCTAAAATTAACTCAGTTAACCCGTGAAACCACGTTAATCATTTCAACCCGGGATATGTGTTATGAAAGTATGACAATTAAATAGAAAGAAATTTAACATTAATAAACTAAATTAAACAAAAAAATAATTAAAAAGAAAAAAAAAACTTCGGGTTACCTTGTCGAACCAGGTTAACCCGTTAAACCGGGATCCATGTCATAAAAGTCTGATAACTAAATAAAAAAAATTTAACATTAACAAAAGAAAAAAAACAAATAAAAATGGATGGGTTAACCCAGAATTAACTAAATTAAAAAAATATTAACATTAACAAACTAAATTAAACAAAACAAAATTTATTAAAAGAAAAAAACAAAGAAAGAAAGAAAAAGCTAAAGGCATCAAAAAAGAAAAAATTAAAAAAAATGAAAAAAATAGCTTAAACTAAATTAAACAAAATAAAATTTATTAAAAGAAAAAAAAACAAAGAAAGAAAAAAAAAGCTAAAGGCATCAAAAAAGAAAAATAAAAAAAATGAAGAAAAACAGCTTAAAAAAAAAAGAAACAGTTCAGTTTTTCACGGTGAATTACTATATTGAAGGGCTCGAAGCAGTTTTAATATATTTCTAATTAGTTATTAATAATTTGTAGTTGCCCGCCTACGGAGGAGGATTGTTTACAAATAAACCTCGTATACGAACCTGCACGCACATTCATCTAATATTTATCAAATCAATTTGGTTTGAAATTAATTTTGCACCATAAATTATTAAATTAAGTTCAAGTTAAAGAAAAAACTAAACCTAAGAGAAACTATGAATACGAAAAAATAAACAGTTAAGTAGTGAAAAAAGGGCAACGATACTGCAAATCCCAAAATCATGAAGCCCCAGAATTCTCTCCCATTTTTCACCAATCAAATTCCAGCATTCACTTGATTCCACTCACCTTCTAGTGACTCCATCAGAGCACGATGATTCCTACCGGTTGCATTTAATTCCCAAAACTACCCAAAAGAAACAGTTCGGCCTTTCACTGTGGATTGCTACAGTGAAAGGCTGAGTAGTTTTAGTATATTTCTAATAATGTATGAATCAAGATCAAAACAACTTCCAGTAAATAGTGGAATGCTACTTTAACTTGTTATTTCTTGTAACATTACTAGAAATTAGTAAAACACTAATGGAATATTTTGTTCTTGTTTAACACTTGATTCCGTCAGAATTACAATTATCAACAGAATAACGAAGGGAAAAATATTGTCAGAAAACATATCATTGACGATTTCTATTATGTTAGTCATCTTGTCAGGAATATAATCATCAATGGAACTATCGCATCAAACAAAAATATTTATTGGCATTAATTCCGTCAGTAAATCTATTGATGATCATGGCATATTACTGATGGGATAAACTGATGGTAAATCCATTAGTGATTATATGCATATTACCGACGGAATTAATCCATCGGAGAATTACATATAATAATGGTAAGTCTTGTTGTTATTTTCAACTCTCTGGAACTCTCCAATGGACTCTAATTCCTTGGAACTTCCGTTGGTATTTCATATTATATGCATATTATATGTAATTATTTTTAAAGAAATAAAATAAACAATACAATTAAAAAAATAAAACAAAAATAAAATAAAATAAAAGGCAAATTTAAATAGAATTAAACTAAAATAAAATAAAAACTCAAATTTGTATTATTAATTTAAACATATTATTAAATAAAATTTATCTATCTAGTGGATAGAAGCTGAAGGATGAGACGGAGGTGGATCTTCATCGGAATTACAAGGGCGACGAGGTGGAGCACAGGTACTAGTGAGAGTTGCCACTAGTTGCTCGAGGACATTCACTTTATCCTTTAGTTCAGCTGTCTCAACCCTAAGTTGGGTCGTCTTCACTTGAACTTGTTCTTGTATGATCGCATGGACGACCGGTGATTGTTGGCTCGACCGTAAACTTGATTTTTATCAGGTCCACCAATAGATCCAGCCTCCAACCATAAATCCAGATCGAGTTTCAGATTGATCGAAGGGTCATTTTTGTATCTCTCATGCAATCGGATGTTATATGTTTCTTGAGAAAAAAAGTCAACAAATAAAAAAAAATAATAACTTAAAAAGATATTCAAATCCAACTTATCATGCACTTTTGAGCTTACCTATCCACTGGTTGTTGCACCCATTTATGTATGTCCTCCTTCCATATGTGAGTTTCAACAAAAAGCTTCATCGATCTTGGATCACATCCAAGCACCATAACCTGCAAAAAGAAGTTACAATTAGTTAAATATTTTTATATAATACAACAATTTAAAGAAACAATTATCATATAAAACAAAACCTTACCATATGCTTTGCATGTAAAATGAATGGAATGAATCCGCAGGTGTGCATTAACATAGAACCATGAATCTCTTTGGTCCAGTTCTCCTAACTGGACTGTGACTGCCTCAAGAAATGCTCCAACATCATGTGTTGGAGATAAGCGTCCCAAATACTCTCCTAGTTGTGTGGAGGTTTAAGATCCCTTTACATGACCATATCTTCCGAGCCTAGAAGACCTTTATGTTTTGCATATTCATTTGCTTTTTTCTGGGAATCATACCAGAAATCATGCAACTTGGTTCATAGAAAAAAAATTGAATAAGATAACAAAAAATAAAGTCTTAATATTTTAAAAATATATATCATAATTTGAATTCAATCTTACCTATTGGCATTGTGGTTCTCCCACTCTCCTCCCAATAAAATTTTTCCTTACATGTTAATTTCATAAAATAATTAGTTTATTAAAATTAAAAAGATAATTGCTTATGTATATACAAACCTTGAACTTTCTGAACCGAACATCAATTATAGGCTTCCATTTAGAATTTTTGAAAACCTGACTCTATTGAAATAAAGGCACTTCCATCAACTATTTCATCACTGATATTATCGTGCAAGCAGCCTCAACATTTGTAAACTTGAATTTCTATTTGTTCATTAAAATTAACTATTCAAACTTTATCAATTGTTGTTTATTTTTTTTATCATGCAAGAAAACAAACCAAACTTACTGATCGGGCTTCCATTGAACAATATACTTCTTAAGTAATACATCCTGCTCATAAGGGACACCCTCTTTGTGAGCCACCTTCGCACTTGACAAGCCTACGTCGAGAGAGGGTGCCTGAGGTGCCTCGTCATGGTCGGCACCTAGCGACTCATCCTAATCAGAAGTGCTATCAGAAAAACTAGCAATGATCTTGTCCATATTTGTCTTTACTAAACTTCTATTCGTCATCTAAATAAATTTGATTAAAAAAATAATAACAACATTATCACTATATCCTATTTTTTATATATAAAAAAAAAAGCAACCCTCATATACAACAGAACCTACCTAAAAATTTAAAACCCACAAATATGCATTAAGAACTCATGTTGCAAACTAGATGATTTTATTTATTAGTAATATTTTATTTTTCTATATATTTAGAAAAAGAAATTCCATTATTTAGAAGATGAACAATAAAAGCTTATGTACCAATGAAATAAATAAAAACATTAAGATACAACAAAATCTAAGATGAATTTTCTAAGAACCTAATCTAATCACGGAGCTCTATTAACAAAATAAAATAGAATAATGAGAGCAACTAGTATAGGTAGCAGAATCAGACCCAAAAATGTTAGCGGGAAATTGAAATATAGCATAAAAAGGTACCCTTATTGAATAATAAATCAATATATTAGCATAATTAGATTTTTATTTTTAAAATAAATAGCAATGTACAAGCAGTAGAATACAAATTAAGAAAAAAAGAACTCTTAATCTTGATCTCTTCTTTCTTCTTTCTGATTTCTTTTTAAACTGCAAATTTAAGGAAACGAAAACTTGAGGTAAAATATGAACCAAAAAACCTATATTTATTCACCATTACATGTATAAATGTTTTACGGGTAAGAATCAAGTAAGAAATTTGTTCACCATTACACATTATCTTTTTTTTTTTTGTAAACAAGAATTGACATATTTTAAGGCTTCTTAATTACATGAGTTTTGTGTAAGAAGAATGACCTAACATCTAGTGTCATAACCTAAATTTTGACCTCCTATTTTTTCTAAATATTTTTAAAATACAAAAAAATATGTTATTAATGTATTTACGTCATTTTCAATATTTTTTACGTCTTCTAAAAAGAATTTAAAATTTAAATTTATTTTCAATGCGTTCAGCTTTTAATGCATTATTTTTAAAATCGTTGATTTTTTCCCATCGAGTTGACATTAACATTGCCTTTTTCAAAACATCAAAAATACAAACAAAAAAAAAGTATTTGGATAAAAGGACTAGAATGCAAAGGAAGAAAATGAGAGACCAAAGTGTTTTTGGAACCAAGCAATGAGGAGGAAAAATACAAATCATTTTTCACCTATAAATAGGTGGTTATCTCACATAAGGAAAGGGGAGGCCGAAAAAATAATGAAATAAAAAAAAATTCTCACACCTTTTCTCTCACAAAAAACCATAATAACCTTATCTCTTTTGTTTTACAACACCAGCCGTCACTCATACGGAATAAGACATTGATGCACACTTACATCTTAACCTAACCGCCACCATTCTAGTGCACCCAAAGCCACTATTTTCAACCCTAGTAGTTCCCTCACACACCAAGTTCATAGCTTCTTTATCCTTAAACCCTCTCTTATTTTGTTTTCCTACAAACAAACACCCATCTTAGCCTTCATTCTTCAACAAGTCATGGCCAACAAACATATAACAACAACTTCAACTCGTGAGCCTTATCTTTCCTTCCCCACAATGCCAACAAAGGAGCAGTAATAACCATCACAAACATCTATGACGGACCACTATAATTGCAGCAGCTGAGCCATTGCTTTCCTTCTCTCCAGCTGACAACCCCTTCAGCTCATTTGGACCCTTATGGCTTCATCTTCTATTTTCACACCATCCACCCGAACAACCATATCAATGCCTTCCTCTATACCTACGGCTACCCCCTCTAGTTGTAATCAACGTTAGCCACTAAGACAAGATTAGCCCTCATGGTTTCCCCTCACCGTTGCATCTTTCCATTTTCAACCAAAATGACAACCTTTTTTTTTTGTTGAAGGGATGTTATAAAGTACAAGCAAAGAAGAAACCTAAAGCCCTTGTTTCAAGATTTTCCAATAAAGAAAAATAGGAGACCTCATCCCTTAAAAAGACTTTAGACTAGCCTTTTAAGATTTAAAGAACAGAAGAAAAAGACAAAGTAGTGGCTAGTTCCTCTAATCTGCAGCACAATCTAGAAAATTTGACTGCTTCACTTCCAATAGTTCAGAGATGGCTTACATAAACAATTTCTCCAAAAATAACATAATAGGTGAAAGTGAAGTTTCAGTAACTGATCTTTCTAACCCCACATTTGTATTTATAGAAGACATCTTTAAGAAAAGACAATGGGGTAAACTAACTAAAGGATCACTTGCTCTATATGTTGAAGTAGTTAGGGAGTTTTATACCAATTATGAGCATTTCAATCTTGATTACCTTTGTATTACTTCCACTATTAAAGGTTAGACCCTTGAGTTTTCTCCTGGTGTTATTAAAAAGTTATATGAGCTAATTTGAAATCATAGATCCTAGCTTACCCTATAAAGGAATATAAGCCCCATTAAAGACTCAGATGAGTGACTTGTTTGTTGGCTCTAAAAGACCAAAATGGTTTGCTAAAGCACATAAGTTGTCTATGAACATTGTGTTACCTTCTTATCGAGTGTTATCAAAAAATATGCTAACAAACCTCTAGCCTGTTGGAAGCATATTAAGTTGATAATTGAGAAAGCTCAATTTATGTATGTTATTGCTACTGATGTTCCTATCAATCTAACCATTTATTTTATTGATGTCATACAAAAAGCTATAACTGAGAAGGAAGTGAGTCTATCTTTTGATGGATTATATCTAGGGTAGCAATCATGGCCAAAGTATCTTTGCGTGATAATAAGCTAATAGTTAAGATTTATGGAAAAATCTCAGTTGTAACTATTATCAAATCTAAAGATATGGTTAGTAAAAAAACATCACATCCTAAAGAGTTTACCTCATCTCAACCCAAAACTCCTTAAATCAACCCCATACTCTATCTTATAATTGAATAATTACAAATACTATTAAACAAGTTTGGTAATTTTCTAGTAAGTAAGCACAAAATTAATGTTGTTAAGAAGTTGTTAATAAATATACAATAAAATATTATACAGATAAATGGCAGACTTATTCAACTCGGCTTGGCTTGGATATCATATGAGTGAATTAGTCTATTATTGGTGAAGATATAATATCATGAGGGCTTTTTGTTCTCTCTAAAGAAATAAGATAGACCCTTGTCAGTCAAAGGATTGGTAGACCACCACGCATACCCCAATCCCACTGCTGGTAAATATTTTAAAAAAAAGATGAGAGGGACCAAATTGAAACATACACAATAAATGGAGGGCTTTTGGTGTTTTCCATGCATATAGATCACCAACAAAAACCCCGCACCTTCTTCAACTCCACGAACCCCATTTCCATACCAAACAAATAAATCTTAGACATGCCAGAAACATCATCAACAAATTGTCCAAATTCCATCAAAATTGGACCTATAATGTTCACAACACAATTTCTCCTAGTTTTTTCTCTTCTTTTATCACTTCCTATCCTTTTCCTCTTAGCCCCAAGAATTTTTCCTCCTCATAACCCTTCCATCCCCATCTCCCCTTCCGATGAACAAGACGACCTCTACCTCTTCCGCAAAGCCGCCGCCGCCGCCGCCTCCTCCTCCTTCGTCACCCACTACCCTTCCGCCCATACCCATTTCACCTCCAAATCAAAAAAACTTAAAATCGCTTTCCTTTTCTTGACCAATACAGATCTCTTTTTCGCTCCTTTATGGGAACAATTCTTCAAATCCGCCGACAAAAACCTCTTCAACATTTACGTTCACGCCGATCCTTATTCCAATGTTACAAAAGCCAAAGGGGTTTTTAGTTCCCAGTTCATTCCGAACGCGAAACGGACTTATCGCGCCTCCCCAACCTTGATCTCTGCCACTCGCCGCCTCCTGGCCACTGCCATCCTCGACGACCCAACCAACACATTCTTCGCCGTCCTCTCCCAGTACTGCATCCCTCTCCATTCCTTCAAATACGTCTACGATTCCTTAATTTCTTCTAAATCTTTCGATTTTTCTTCCTCCGAGTCGGGACCTGAGTCGACTCAGTATAATGTGAAAATCGAGTACAAGAGTTTCGTCGAGATTATATCGAAGGAGCGGCGGTTATGGAAAAGATATGTGGCTAGAGGGAGGTATTCAATGATGCCAGAGGTGCCCTTTGAGAAATTCCGTGGTGGGTCTCAGTTTTTTGTTATCACGCGCCGACACGCGCTCATGGTGATTGAGGATCGTAGGCTGTGGAACAAGTTCAAGCAGCCGTGTTATCGAGAAGATGAATGTTACCCAGAAGAACATTATTTTCCTACGTTATTGTCAATGCAGGATCCAAAGGGGTGTACTAAGTATACATTAACAAGGGTTAATTGGACAGGAACCCGTAACGGGCATCCTTATACTTATAAGGCTAGTGAGATTTCTCCGGTTTTGATTCAGGAGCTGAGAAAATCGAATTATTCGAGTTCGTATTTGTTTGCTCGGAAATTCGAACCGAATTGTTTGAAACCTTTGATGAAAATTGCTGATGAAGTCATTTTCCAGGACTAATGTTGTGGTAAGTGTCTATTATTCTGCGTAATTTTGTTATTTGTTGAGTTTTAGTTAGTGAGTTGACGCGGTGAGTTTGGGTTTGCCGGTAGGATGGTTTGGCTTTGATCAAACCTAGAAAAGTTGGTTTGTTATTAGAAGTTGGTATTTGGCTAAAGTCGGAGTCAAGGTGGCACTTTTTCTTTAATACTTTTACAAATGTTGGTTTAGAATTATTGGAGGGATGGAGTTTTCACTTGAATGAAGATTAGCCTCTCAACCTGGTCATGCTGTCATTATCATGTCAATTCAATCCACATTTGCCAAATTTCTTCCCTAGCAAGTTCTGGGAATTGCATATTTTGTATGATCTTGGGATAGAATTTGCTCAAGATGCAACCTTTTGGTCTTAATGTGACTTGAATGGGCCTTAGATTCTTGACCATTGATTTCCATATTTTGTTGATCTTTGCTGATGTAATTGAGAGAAAGTTAGAGGGATATTCTTTGGTGATGAAATAAGCAGCAAGTCATGTGTGATTTGTGACAGATTAGCATATCCAGGGAATAATCTTTTTTCTTGAGCTAGACTTTGGTTGCGTTGTCTTGGAAGTTATTTTAGTTGTGGCAAATATTGAACATTTTAGCCAAATTATACAAGCCATGTTATTAACTAATGTTTTTCTGGCGACCAGACACACCCTAATATTGGAGATTCTTGAACTGCTAGAACTCAACCATATCAACCAAATTGTATTTGACCGTGCCCTGAACTTTTGCTTGTAGTGCTTATGACCCAATTAGGAAACCAATAATATGCTACATTATCATATATGGCAGCTTAGCCAAAAGTTTACTTGCTTTATTTTGTTACATCTTATCCTTTTAAGCTTGCCGAATTTGTTATGCTTTGTCTGTTATTATTTGGTTTCTGATTTGTTTCCATATATATTCCCAAGTTGCCGATCAAGCTGATTCATTCGTGCCAAATGACATTTTTTTACAGATGAATAAAAGAGTTGAAGATATATGAAGAAGTGTAAGGTATTGTTGGAGTAACTTGCGTTGGGGAGAATGGTTTTGAAGAGGCGTCAAGTGCCCACAACCTGAAAAAATTAACCCCAAAAGTTGCAGCCCGGAGAGGGCCATTAGAAGCATAGAAAGGGATGAAAAATAGGTACTTAAACTCGGGGGTGGAGAGCAAAAGAAACTACTTTTTGATGAAGATATCTGCAAAGTCGAAAATTGTAGGAGTTTTTGTCTTCTTTTTGTGTGTGTTCTGTACATATGTGAATGTTTATGTACTTTTAGGACAGAAAGAGGGAGGGAAGCAAATGCAGTAAACAATTCAGCAAGGAAAAGCATTGTTGGGAACGGTGATGGGCTCTGATTAAAGAACCTGAGCCAAAATCAACCCCCCTCCCCTATCCACCCCTTCTCTTTTATTCAAATTTTGATGTCTTATTTTATTTTTATTTTTGGGCAAAATCTCAGTTTATTTAATAAATAGCGGATCAATCTCCTATTATCAGTACTTTTTTCTCCCTTTCACTTGTTTCTTGGAACCTCGCATGGGATCTGATTGCAATGGTATTGTTTAGGAAATGAAATGACAAGTGCAGCAGTGATACCCAAGAAAAAATAAATAAATATAAATACCATGAAAGGTTTTGGCAGGGTTGTCATGTTACGTTCTCAAGTTTTTATTATTCGTTGCCTTTGTATTATTAAAAAAAAAAACGAAAATAATACTGAGCTTTTTTGAGCTGTTGCCGACAATTTGATTACTCATTGTATATATATATATATATATAGATGGATGGGTGCTGGCTAACTACCAAAACCTGTGATTGCCAAAGCACAAGATTTTTCGAAATTGTTTACATTTGGATTCATTATCCTCCCTCCTCTAGGCATAATAAAAGCTGCTTTGATTATGTTTATTGTGCTTGCAAGGTGTTTAATGAGTTCAGAAATTAATCGTAATGCGTGTAAGCTAATCTGAATATCCCGAGTTATAAAAAAAAAAATTAGCTGCTTTGATTATTTCTTAAGTGACACCTTCGAAACTGAGTAAATGAGAAATGCATCCTATGATGTTGCTGCTGCTGTTTTTTTTTTAATTATTTTACAATCTTTTTACTGAATTTAAGAAAATTTTTAATAAAATCCATTTAATGTAAGATAATAGTATGTGTTAATTAACCAAAATATTTTTCAAATTTATAATTAAAATAAAACAGGGTCCATACAAGACCACACACTACATAAACAAAAAGAGCCTTCAAGCTTGAAAACCTAACAATATCTAGGCTACACAATTGAGTATTAAAGTCTTTTTCTAGAGTTGCAATCCCCGTCATGAAATATCGGCTATGGTCTTTAATGCATTACCACCTTTCCATGTTCCTAGTTTGACGAAAACGAACATTGCTTGGATCTTAACATGTAAGAAACAGTATCGACTTCCAACTTGTCACTGCAATCCAAATCATGACACCTTGTATGCAATAATGCACCTTCATCATTATTCACAAAAATGCACCTTTTTTCCCTCTCCTAAGCATCTCATGGGCCAACCAGCTATAAATGTTAGAACTTGTGGCTCACTTTCCTAACGCACAAAAATGAAAATGGTGGGTCACCACCCTGTAGATCATGTTCGTGAAACAAACTTGGAAAATTCAATGGTATGGTGCCCAGAATGAAAATTGCCTGTCCTTTCTTCTGTGGAAACTTCTACTGCAGTCAAAGGCTTCTTCACAAAGTGGGCAAGCATGCTACATTTAGGTAAGTTTAGAAAGAATGGAAAGGATTCTGTTGGATTATTTATATACGCAGGCTGTGTTTTGTAACTGGTAAGCACCTAGGTTTGACTGAAACTGAGTATTTGATTAATTAACATAGTTATGCATAAATTCCCACTGAAAACACTTTCTTGAAATTATAGAAAAGTTTCAAATTTAAAGCTTTTTTTAAATCCACATTTTCAAACTGCAACCGTTAAAGCCACCACAATGCCAAAGACACACTTGCTAACAAATAAACGAGGCAATAACACAATTAATCTGACCTTTTCTACAGACTTATTTCATACCATACCAGAAACAATGCTGAAGAATCACTTCCATTTACACGCATGAATTTGCAGTCTCATATTCTATTCTATTGATTTTTGTACGTGAGAAGGAAATCAGTTCTGTGGTTAAAAACAAAAAAATTACTAGGAACCTATAGGGATATACTTTAATTTCTACTCTACATTTTTTCTATTGAACTGTTCTCCACTAAAATTTAATTTCAGCAGGAAAAGAAAATAGATATTTCCTGCAATGTACTCTTTGGTTTTGTAACTTGCAAGGTGACTAGACTGCTTGGAAATGTAAGTGGACAAAACTTACAGATAACGGCAACTTTATCATTGATGGAGAACAGAAACAACTTCCTTTTAGCGGCAGGAAAATGTCAATGCTTCTACTAATTCCATATTCCACAGCTAACTTTTCTCAATAATCATCATCTAAACCATTGGAAAGCCAGAAAAGAAAGCGACCACTGGGCTTACGGAATTCATCAGATGAGGTTGCTGATGCCGAAGTATACAGTTTTTTGTTGAAAGGAATTGATGGCGTAGTCAACCTGAAAATGACCAGCTGGAGACTTGAAACGAAGGCCATATCCAAGCCCAACTCCGGATCCCGGTTTTCCCTGCCTCATTGCTGGATTTCCTGAAACTCAAAAAGCAAACGGTGTCATGAGCCTGGCAACAACAACAAAAAAGATGGGGTGGTGGGGAAGAAGAAATAGGAGGGAAAACGAAAAGACTTCAAAGTTACAAAGGCGAAAACAACAAAATTCACAATGGCAAAGAAAATAACAGATAAGCAGTGGTAGTCGTCACACACAGGGTTGTGGAACATGCTGAGTAAAAACACTGAGCAATTGCAGACATGGTTGAATGAGGGGGGCTCAAACAGATCTATTGAAGTAAGACCAAAATAGACAAGTTAACTTAATCAGGTTAGCAAAAGAATGGGGAAGCAGTATACAACTAATAATTATTAAACACCAAGGCTTCATACTTCCTAGAGAAAGAAAAGACTAAGTCCTTCACTTCCTACTATAATTACACTCCATGGCCCATATTCATCCAATTACAATGCAGATTCGTATTCATCTAAATTCCTACATTTTTTTGCTGCAATTAGATGTGTTTTAAGTCTTTAAAACTTTATAAGAAGTTGTTTAAGTCCATTGTGCAACTAAGAACTAAAATGCAGATTCGTTTGTATCTCTAAAACAGAGAAACTGAATGTCACTATTTACTCAGCAACATAAATACTATTGGACATTGGAATGAAAAATTCAACTGAAAATAAAAAGAAAAATTGTGAGTGGGAAACAATTTCTAAGCAAGTGAGATAAGTTAATTTACCAGGTACAAGACGACCAGATCCCAGATCAGTTCCACAGTCCACGAAAAAAGCACCTTCCAACATCTTACTCTGGATACAGTAAGAAAGTAAGTTGACATGTATCACTTCATCAAATTCAGTCATGAGAGAAAAAATATAGAGAATGTGATAGTGCATGACGGAAGGCAGCTACAACAGAAAACTTTGCTATAAATTTTAAGAATAACTAGTGTGATGTAGTTGACCCATACCTTCTTACCATATGTCTAAGTTCCACCAATATAATGGCTAGAGTTGCTAGACTCGGAATATCTAATAAATCATGAGAGGACATGAAGAAACAATATGGAAATGCCACCAATCTCATTGTAGAAGAAAAATAAAAGTTGGTTGATTATTTTAAGTCTTGAGGAGTTTTCGGGTTGCATCACCTAGAGGCAAGAGGAACCCTTAAAAGAATATGCATATTGTCATAGCACCAACAAGTAATGTGCAAGTTGAGTGGTCATATAATTGGTCCCTCACCAAAAAATAAAAAATAATAATATTGGTCCCTTCAATGTCCCAGAACCAACGATTAACTATCTTTGACAAAGATACAAACCTAAATGACTTGTTCTATCCTACCTACTCACTTTAGCACGGCTCCGATTGCCTTGATTTTGCATATGAATTTCAGAAAACCCAGTTATCCATACTATAAGCTTTCATATAACAGACTTAATGACCATGGTAAAGAAGCTGTACTTCATAGTGTTATAAATAGCAGTGAGTACAACAGCATTTAGAATGCTTCTATACCAAATAGCGAGAATCTAATTTATCTAGAGGTGACTTTAGCAATGATTCAATTGAAGATGACCGCAAGACTAAGTTCCAGGATTCACAACACAGATTTCTCGTTTTTCTGAGGGTTAATAAATTTTCAATTGTGCATATGCTGGCAATGCAATCCTCCTTAAGATGAAGAGGAGAAAATATCACACACTCTAGAATCTTGTTTCTTCTCCACCAGCAAAGAATATTTCTTGTCTCTTGCAAGAAACAATCAACCTACTTATTAAGTAGCCAAGGATTCAAAACTAGGACATTGTGGCCTACACAGTCCAATCTAATAAACATGACCTTGCCCGGAAAAGTACAGATTAGTTTTACTCTCACCAACATGCCACCAGCACAATTTTTTTTTATTTATTATTATTATGCATTTAAGAACAAACCTCGAGAGGCAGGAAGGAGGATTTTAGAAACAGAACCAAATTGCACAGGTGATGCAGCCACGGGAAATGGCCATTTCCTACTATTCCTTACTTCAGTCTCAGCTAGTTTTTTGTGTTTTAGCTACCCCAAAACAGATGGTATTAGGTGGCCTATTTCTCCTATATTGTCAATGTTTGCTTGTTTTCCTAAACAAACTACAATCACATGGCAAGACAAACTGCTGTATTTATGAATTATGAAAAGAGATTAAGGGAATCAGATAGAGTAATTCATTTGATTCCATCCCCTCTTCTACTTTCAACACCCAACACAATGAAACAGACAACATACTAGCAAACCAGATTTCTTGTAAAGAAACAACATATCCATGCATAGGCTTGAAACCCGAATATAAAACAGTATAATTGCTATTATTAAATTTTTTAAAGTGTTCTGATCAGTCAAGGTGCTGCTGCAACATAAGTGTTTAGGGCCACATGAGTCTCTTCCTTAAGATTTCTGTGAAAAGTCAAGAAACTTAAAACTGCAGTATGAACCAGAACTTTTTGCATCTTATAATAATTTGCCATCCTTAAAGATACCATGAAGGTTTACATACCAGAGGAAATGTCAATTCACTATTTCCAACCAGACATGATCTTCCGGATCCAACAGCACCCTCACCATATCCTCGCACACTACCAAGCCCTCCAATTGCAAATGCTTGGTAAGGAGCCATGTCTCCTACAATGGAACCACCTGTCAGGCTGTCAGAATGAAAGGGTAAGAGTCATGCACAGGGAGAGAGAATAAGAAGCATGAGTGTATAATTTCTTCCTACTGCTAAGATGCTCGAGGGGATAGCAAGAATTGCAGCATGCTTCCAGTACAGACTGCTGAGTAACTTGTGTAGCCAGGTACTCCATATCATTTCAAGCATTATTTTACTAAATTTCAGATTAAGACTCTCTTCACATTCTATTAGCCAAGATATAATTCCCATTTGTTCTCTTCAGCAAATTACTAGTTCCCAGTACCAACATACTACAGTTTTTGAATTTATTTATGCTTCTAAGAACACCTCTCCTGCTTCCTAGCACATGCTGTGTATGCTACTGACGCCCTTGAAAAGACTCTTGTCCTTTACATCCTGCTTCCAGTTACCAATTCTGTTCAGGGTCTTCCCTCTTTTTCGGACCACTAAATCACTACTTGCACTCACAACTATGCAGCAACTACTAGAAACGGCATAGAAAACTTGCTCACCTTGCCAATAAAAATGCTGGTCCAAGTTTGACTCCTTTTGTAGCAGTAAATTTGAACTTGTTGAAGATTAGCCACTTTGATAGAATAGGAATCCCTTGTTCAATTTGCATACTAAACTGGATATAAGAAAACTAGTAGTTAGTGAAAAGCAACATGGCTGGCACTAAAGGTGTATGTGTCAAGACAGAGATTAGAATGGATAGAACTACAACTCAGCCTGAACGAATATGAATGCAAAATTTATATATTAGCAAGAAGGTTTACCCGAGAAAAACTGTGATCATTTGCCTTTGCACACTGAGACTCTTGCTTCAAAACTAGCATACTGTCATGGGGACTGCCACTGTATTACAAGCATTTTACTGATTCATTAGGAACAACATAATATAATTCACTTGAAACTGAAATAATAAAAGTGTAGACTACCTGCATGTCACTGGGAACCCATCAATGTCCCTGGTTATAGAGCGTCCATCATCATTCACTAGTTGGACATGCTGCACGGCCCAAAACAATTAATTTATTAATAAATCAACCATATATGACAAGAAAAAAAAATACTCAGCTGAAAACAACAACATAAGCAATAACTGCTTATTAAGCATGGCCAGAACCTCAAATTTGATACTGGTGCTGCTGCTCCAGTCAGAGCTTGCAGGCTCATTTCGATCCAAACCAACTGATAAACGAGACAAATTTACATCTCCACTCCCCGAACGAGAGAAATTGTCGATTGGTGTACCATGGACCCCAATTTCAGGTGAAAAGGAATGCTGGGACAAATAATTCGTGGATCAAGAGTTAAAATAATGTTGTGAATTAGTGGGGAGAAAAAACAAACAAACCTTTTCCCTTACAATCCCAATTGGCTGTTTTCTTTGAAAATCCTAAATTTTGAGATTTTCCATACCAAAAACAAAATAAATCGAATTAAACAGTTTCTTCATTAAAACCCAGTTCCTTAATTTTCCGTCTACAAAACACAATAATAGCACCAAAGAGTAGTCATAGCTTATAGCAACTGACCTGAATAACAAAACATTTTTGACAAAGCCACTCAGGTCTTGGCCTTCTATAAGTTATTGAGACATTTGAATCAGAGAGCCCCTTATCCCATGATACATCAAGCTTCTCACTTCCACCAAATAAATTCGGGTGTTTGATGCAAAGACTGCAAAACGCTAATTGAATTAATTGCCAAACAACTACCGACACTATTTTTTGCAAGCAGGAAAGAATGTAAATTTTGTTTTGCATTTCTCTGGTCTACAAAACATAGTTAAAGAACAAAACCCAGCTTTTTCTTGAATTCAATTACATAGAAGGATTCAAAAACTTAACAATATTTCCTTTTCTTTCCCACCATTTTCTCAGTAACCAAACAAAGAAAATTCATACTAGAAGCAAAAAAAAAACCCATGGAAAAAAACTTGGTAACCAATAAACGAAATGGCAAAGGTTATAAAGGAAAAGACCCACCTCCCAATTATCAGAGAAAGAGGACTTCCAGTGTTCCTGCAGTTTTACATGAAAGAGAGTCAGTGAATGAGTGAGAGAGAGATGTGGCAGTTACTCGTAATTAATATCCAAAGAAATGGATAATACAAAGAAAAGAACCTTAGAGAAGGAAGCATCAAAGAAGCACATAGCTTGTGAGTAAAATCAACATTCACATCAATCTTGGCTGTAACATATCAAAATCCACAATCAACAACAACAAAATAAAATTCCCAGAAAAAGAAAAAAAAATCAAGAACCGACTTTCAATACTGACCTTTGCCAGCATGGATGCTCTTTTGAGCTCCCATGGGTATTATTATTATCTACTAGTGCATCAAAACGTTAACAACGGTGATGGTGAGCAATGCTGCCTGCAAAAGGTAAAGAAAGGAATATAACGCAAAGAAGAGGAGAGTGAGAGAGAAGACAAAGATTTTTGCATGAATCAAACTGTTAGAAAGAAAGAATGTTTAAGTCCCAAGGCTGTCATCTGATTTTGCTCTATTTGGGGTTTCACTTTTGCACGTGCTCCTCGTCAATGACAGAATGGAATCTTCCCCTGTGATTTAACTATAACTTAATCCTGTTTTATGAAGCTAATTAATTAATCTCTGTAGTCTTATGGGTATTTGAACTGTTTTTCCGTTAAAATTTTTTTTTCTTTATATTAATATTTTTAAATTATTTTGATATGCAAATATTAAACAAAAAATTAAAAAAAAAAAAAAGAAGCAATTTGAGAAGCAATGTTTACCTCATTTCAAAACATCCTCGTAACAAAATTTAAATAATTTTTAAAACAGTATTTTGGATCTTCACTTTAGTTTTTTTTATTATTATGCCTGATCCGGAACCAGCTCTAGCTACTGTTCCATCTCCTGCACCGTTCTGCGCCTTTTTGAATGAAACGCCTAGCTTTGATGCTTTCTTCTTACCCACGCGAGATTGCATGCCTTGATTTCTAATTGAATTTTTTCATCCGTCATAATTCATTTTTTACCATCAATTTTTTTTCATGTGTTTCCAAAAATATTTTTCTTAAAATATTTTTTTTTCAATAAAGCTCAATCAATTTTTTTTATTTTTCATTTGTTTTGTTTTGTGTGATAAGATAGGAAAATAAAAATAATAAAGAAGAAAAATATAAAAGAATTTAGGGAATGAAATAAGAAGCAAGAAAGAAAAAGGGATTAAAAAATATTATAAGAAGATTGTGCAAAAGAGAAAAATAAAAATAAATGGGAGAACCAAACAAAATTGAAAATTCATAGGGAGGAGATCTTACACATTAGAAAAATAAAATTTAATTAATTAGAAAGCAACAAAAATTTTCTAACATTACTTTTTTTCAATTTAGTTTTTCATATTCTGTAGAGGATCCTAGACAATATAAAAAGAGAGGGACACACGTAATTGGAAAGGGAAACTCTTGCATGGAGGAAACTTGTCCAAGCAAAAAAAAAAAACCTAATAGATAAAGAAAACAAAGGAAGTATCAAGAAGGAGACAAAACCCTAGTCACCAAAATCTTCAAGTTGTTGATCTCCACCTTTGCTCAAACATCAAACACACCCACAATATCGCATACCATCTCTAGTTAGATCCTCACTACATCAGCCCCAGAACTCACTGAAATAGATTGAATTGACAACCTCTTCATCTATAAAATTCTACAACATAGTGTTTAAGGAGAATAAAACAATAATAGAAACTTTTTTGTCATCGATCTTTCTTTGTCGAAGGAGGTGGGCTACATCACCTGTGTAGTGTGGAAGGAGAAAAGGTGAAGCGACTAACTCGCACGTCCACGCGCCTCCTCGACTCGTCTAAGTGTGCAACAACGCTCCACGATCCAGCTTATTTGTTCAAGCATGTAGCCTATGTGTCGCCATTATTTCATTCTATTTTAGCAACTGCGATCCAGTTTCAGCCAACTCTAACGATTTATAAAGGTCAATTTTAAACCTCAATATGTGATTTACTAGTCTTGAGAATAATTTGTAACATATTTATTAATTTTTGATTCACAAATGTATATTTGTTTGTATGTCGTTAATTTAAAATGGGGTGTATGATGTTTGCATTAGGTTATACTTGTTTGAATTAATTAGGCTGCATTCAATTATTTGTAATGTGCATTCCATTTTTCTTTTACATATGGATGTTCATGGGAATTTTATGAGACTTTGCATTTTAATAGGTTTTCTTCATATAATGTCTATCGATCTTTGTGAACTTGAGGATGGTATAATCCTTAAATTAGTTTTGTCCTTGAGAATTGAATTTTGACGAGTGTGATTTTGTTATTGCTAAAAGATGTTTCAATAAAATTTTGTTTTTATTAAAGAATCAACTTGTGGGTGGTATAATTTTTAAAAGGGTTTTTTTCATGAGAAATTAATTTTTGTCGTCTAAAAAACATAATCATATTTTCTCCAAAAACAAATATGTAAATAAAAATTGTATTTCATCAAAGAGTCAACGTGTGAGTGGTAAGATCTTTAAAAGGGTTTTGTTCCCAAGAAGTTGTGATGCGAACACCTCTGAAGATACGTTATAAGTCAGATTTGAATGGTTTGCAACTTAACCAATAAGAACATGCCTTAAAGAACCAAAGTTATACGTCATGATCACCTCAACCTCATGCCTATAAAGAGATGTAAACGAGTAGTATAAAGACACAACAAAGTTGATCAATCATTCGAAGAGTTAGTAAATTCAATTAAGAACTTAGTATGAAAATCACTTAACTACACAAAAGATAGCAAGAATGCCTTTTCTTTTTTTTTTGTTAAAAATAGTCTAACTTCAAAAGTCTCTACAAAGGAGTATTTATATTATAAAGAATTTCAAGTCTAATAGGATATCTCTAATGGATATGGATAAACCTAGTAAACAACAACAACAACAATAATAATATAATAAATCCAAATTTAAATAAAAGCCCTAATATGTCTAAAAAACCTAATAATAACTAAAAGATAAATATAACAATAACCCAACTAATTTAAATAAGACTAAAGTTGTTTTCTTAACCTGTTGGCAAAATCTTTCCAATTTAACTTGAATCGCATTAAAATGGAAAGATATGGATGTCTTCTTTTCCAAATTTAAATGAAGGCCCTAATGCATTTTCTCTCTCTCTCATTTTAATGAATTAGAAGGCGTTCCATATGTAAATAGAAAGATATGGATGTCTTCTTTCCAATTCAACTTGAATCGCATTAAAATTCATTCTGTAGCTCCAATTATGACCAAAATATTAACAAAAGATCAAAATTGACAAATTTGAATCTTTTTATTACATTCTTTTGTAATGTTTGAATGCCCATTAACAAACTTTTCTTGAACATGAATTAAATTAATCAAGGCTTGTTCTTTATTATTTAGTATCTTCTTAAAGTCTACCTTAACTCATGTGGTTTGAAGAAGTTAATTGAATGTCTCTTTAAACCTCTTAGCCTTAAGTCTTGTCACTAGAGCAATTGGAATCTTTAACAAATGTCTTGGTGTTGCTTAGATCACATTAAATTGAAACTTTATTCTTTTAAAAAAAAGAAAAATATATGAGATTTTATCAAAGAATTGACCTGGAGATGGTAAAATCCCTAGAAGGATTTTGTGCTAGTAAAGTCAGGACATCACCTTCTTTTTTTAAGATAAAACACAATTTGTGTAATCAAAGAAAATGGATCAAAGCTTAATTTATCATTTACTATTTTTTTTAATCCCTTGCCCACATCCTAAAAAGTTAGGAATAAATTTATTTCTAAGTCTGGATCTTGAATCATTGTTTTGGGTTTTAAAAACCATTTGCCATTTATAAGTAAACTTAGTTAAGTCCCTGATCTGGGTTGTGAGTTTAATAGGTTAACCAGCTTGGGTTGACTTGTGCTGAATTGAGATGTTGTGTCTCAGTATTTAAGAAAAAAGATGGTGTCTTGAAATTTGTTTTTTTTTTGTCAAATTTAGTTTTGCTTGGTCGTCCGGCTCGTCTTTGGACCCATTAAGTTAACCAGGTTGCATTAGGTCAATCCTTACATGATCTAATTTGAAACCTAGGCCACACAAGTAGCCGAGTCAAAGGATTTCCATATTGACCTTTTTGTTAAGATTGACACTGCCAAAGAGTTTCATGTGGCTGCGAGCATTGTTTTATTTTTATGTTTTTTAGTACACTCACGTTTAAATTATAAAAATGCTTTTTTATATAATTCAGACATGCTTTTAGGATAATGATTAGATGATGTCTAAAAAATGATATTCTAGTAAAGAAAATTGAAAAACAATTGAGCTCATTAATTAGACAAAAAGGTTCTAATTAGAGAGACATTTTTTTATCATATTTTAAATCATCCAAATTTATTTAGGCATGTGTTGTGATTGCTTTTGATTTTTAATAAATAAATGACATTGCGTAAAATGTTATGCATTTAATCCTTGATCTATTTTATTAAACACATACATCGGATTTTTAGTTCATGATCAAGTTTTTTCTTGCAACTAGAAAACATGTTACCAACACCTACACATTCTTTTTTTATATTTAATTTTTTTTTTACTTGATCCACAACAAAGCATAGGCCAATTATCTAGTTGAAGCTATAATCATATGATATATTTCTTTTTTTTAATAAACTTTTTTGTTGGATCTTCCTCTCTTGTTCATTTCATCATTGATGAGGTTACTTAAATCTCTATAAGATTACGCTTCCCCCCCCCCAAAAAAAAAGTTGTGATGTATTGGAAGGTGTAGGGGTCAAGTTTAGGAAATTGAATAATCTATAAAATAAAATGTTTTTAGGAGATCATCAGATGTTTAAGTTAGCACTGATGGTGGAGGGTGAGAGCCTTAGGAAGGTGTGTTATGTAGGTGTGTCCATGCAAGGATATGATGGTCGATATATTTTTCACCTATAGTTTTGGGCTATTTTGAGGCAAAGATCAAGCGTGATAATGAGCCGTTACAAAGGTTTATCTCATTTTTGGTTTTTTAAGTTGTATACTGTTAATGGCAATAACAAGATTAATTTGTGAGGAACACGTGATCAAGAGGTGTATCGTCATTTAGGTTGAGTTTGGCCAGTGTTTCAAGACATAAAAGACACATACAAAAGAGATAAAAATGTGTTTAATTGAAAAGACAAAGACAAAGATATAAAATAAATTTATCTTTGAGACATTTTTAGAGTAGATTTTTTTTTACTTTCAAAATATAAAGTATAAAAAGACATATCTCATCTATCTCTATTGTCTCCATATCTTATATCTTGAGACAGTAGCCTAACGCTGCCTATACATATATGGTTTATCATTGTGGTTGATTATGAGCAAACCATGTTTGACTAATGAATATTGTATTATGGTGTAACAATCTTGTTTGGGTGTATCAGCTATATCTAGGATTCGATCTGCATGAGATCGTAATATACCTCTTATATAGGGGTGTTGTTGTGTTGAGCCACATGGACTCCTCAAGTCTAATTTGATGGTTGATGTTGGATTTTTTGAGCTATTAGTGATCCTAAAAACCTAAATCGATGACCCCTATTCTAGGAAAGCATTAGACTATATGAAATCTAAATGACTGTGAGCTCTATCCAAGGCTTGAGTACTTGGATGAGTTTTATGATCCATCATGAATTTACGCTCGTGTATCATGCAAGTTTTTTTCAAGCACTAGAATGTGGATCATGTGGTCAAAGCCCATCAATTGTCATGCATGAAAGTTTTATTTATCAACCCAAACTAGGAAAACTAAAGACAATTTAATTTATTAAAAAATAATTTACTAAAATAATTAATAGTAAGATGATGATGATAATAATAATAATGATTATTAATATTAAAAGAAAATTGAAGAAAATTAAAACCACGACAGAAGGTTTGAATGGTGATTGAGATAAACCAAAACTTTTTTATGAAACTAAGATAATATAAAAAATTAAAATTTACCCTAATTAAATATATAGTTTCAAATCCATAATGATTAATTGATTAGTTTCATTAATCTACTTATACTAAGTTATAATCAACTAAGAAATAAAAAAACAAGAGAATAAGATTCTAAATACTTAATATAGAAAGTTAGACTTTTATTGTTCTAGGATTATTCATCCCCTTACATTGAGTTGTTCAAGTCAATGTTTAAAGGAGTTTTTTGCTTCAATCCATTAAGTTTTCCATGATTTACACTTCGGTCATTGTGTTTTATTTATTTTATTTTTTGGTTCTAAAAAATTATGTTGTTATAGTTGTCGCACGTGTGCAGCGTTGTGATGATCATCCTCCCATAGTGGGATATTTGTGGTGATGGGTGGAAAAAATAAAAAAAATCTCGTTTCTTATATATAAAAAATGGATTAGAGTCGCCACCTAGTATTTTGGTCATTAGAAACCCTAATTGGTCTCAGAGTCTGAATAAAGAGACTGATTGTGTATAAGGATGACATATCAACCCTAGTACACTTTACCTAGGGTAAAGTGCATTGTCTATTTGTATAATAATTTTAAAATAGTCCTTGAATTTTTTCAGAATATTTTGAAAATTATTTGGGGTTTGTTTGGAAAAAACAAAAAAAATAAAAAAATAAACGTTGATAGAAAATCAGTAGAGTGTATTTGTCAAACACACCCTTACCTAAAAATCATAGGCTTAAAAAATACTTTATGGCCATATTTGACTAACACGCCTTATGAACAAAAAATATGTTTTTCCTTTGCTAAAATTTCATCCAACCAAACATGAGCTTATGTTGATTGGCTCAGTCCAGCCACATGGGCTAAACTTCCTGCCCCAAAGCCTAGGCCAAAAATAAAACCCAAAATCAGAAAAGAAAGAACAAAGATTGATAAATGAAAAAAGTCTTGAATCTCGTTGAAGAACACGAAGAACACCAGAAACTAAAGTGCAATTACAATCCATATTACATTAAACAAAAGGCACATAAAGATGTAATATAAGAAACTAAGACAAAATAATGCATCAAGCAACGACAATGAGCTCTAATATGGACAAATCGACCCTAACAATAAAGAAACCCTAGACCCACATTTTAAAAAAATTAAGGATCGATTGATCCAAAATAAGCTTTAAGATGATCAAATAAAGTTGTAAAACGATCAT
Source organism: Populus x sibirica (assembly GCA_019202695.1). Taxonomy (NCBI): domain Eukaryota; kingdom Viridiplantae; phylum Streptophyta; class Magnoliopsida; order Malpighiales; family Salicaceae; genus Populus; species Populus x sibirica. The sequence continues at coordinate 753,660 of JAGMVL010000957.1, forward strand.
GTATATGTTATAGCTTCGATCAAAGCTTAACATGGAGGCTAAAACATCAACACCCGAGAAGACCCAAATCTGGGTTCAAGAACATTCAAAACTAAAACCTAAAAATTCATCTCTAAACCTAGAAAGAGCAACAATAAGCTTAAACCCATAAAAAAACATAAAAACCCAACAATGAGGCCAAAACCTAGTAACCCTAACTTGATCGTACTTATGTATACTCTTACAAACATCAAAAACATTAATAAAACGCAGAAAATTAATGTTATAGTTCTTAACTCAAGCTTCATAACAAGCATATTCTGAAATGTAATAATATGAGAACATTAATTTGCCACATCTTTCAAGTTTCAAATACATGAACTCATGCTTGTTATGACCCAGAAACACACCAGAATAACAAAAATGCAAGCCTAAAGTTAAACCTCCTAAATGATAAAAAAAAAAAAAATAGTAATCAAACTAGTAATAAAACTTGATAAAACACTTATTAAGCTAAGCTATATCATTATATTAACATTCATAACACATCAAACATGTTAAATCATGGAATATAGTGATATCTTAAACACAAATACCTATTGCATCTAAACTAACAACAACAATAACAAATACTCAAAAATAGATCCAAACATGGATTTATAAGCTAAAAAAAAAAGGTGTGTGCGCTCATTGAACTACACCCCTCCATCAAAGTTTGAGAGTATACATTGTAAAGATGATATAGCTTTCTTCTTTGGATTGTTGGTTTATTTCCCTTTGATTCTAAGCACATTTTCACCTCTAACTAGTCTAGATTTTATTCCTTCATTCTGTCTCAATTTGGTATCCTATTTTTCTAGCTTCTCTTAATCACTTATAGGATTTATTTATTAGTTTTATAGGTGTTTGCTTTCTTTCTTCTCCACTCTTTCTTTCCTAGATCCCTTCCTCAAAGAGTTATGGCTATTTTATAACAAAATCCCAAAAAAACCTATTGCAAAACTAGGATGGTTTTGCACAAAAAATAAGTGGCTTAGGGAAGATTCATGCCCATCCTTTCCTAAACTCCCTAGAAAAAAAAAAGGATTCTAATTCTTTTGTCATCTTGTGAGTTCAATTTAATTAAAAGAAGACAACCACAAAGTTAGTTAATCAAGATAGTTTTTCTTTTTTAGTCATGGTTGATTGAGTGTACTACTTTGACGAGGTCATCATGAAAATTAAGAGATAATCATACCCTTGGTCTACCTAAACCATGTAAAGGGGATGCAAATATACCTTTAGAAACAAATTACATTCAATTTAAAGACCCAGAACTCTATATTCATTGCTTGGACTATTGGCATTTGATTAGTTTTAATCTGTCAATATAGAATGATTGATTAGGGATAAGATCTTGTCTGATTTGTTGAAACAAAACATTTGATGGGAGTGGCTCATTCTTGTAAAAAAGATATTTCTTAGTATATTGGTGGTGGTTAAAGCACTTGGGGTGGTCGAAGATGTCACATTCATTCACCTGATGGTGGCATCCCGATCAGCCTTCTCAGCCAGGTAAGACAATAAAACAAGGACAAACAATATGTCACTTAATATCTTCATTAAAAGTGAGTGACATGTTGTCTGCTTAAACCCTAAAAATTAAGTTTTTCTAATTGAGATATGAAAAACTTCAATTTGTTCCTTATTATTTCAATTTAAGCTCAAGCATTCTTCATTAAGACAAAATTAACTAATTTTATACAATAAGGCCCTTATTAAAAATCAATTGAGATTCTTCAAGTTTGGCACCTTTTACAAGGTAGCCCTTGGTTTCTAGTTTGTTCAATTTAGTCCCCAATTAAGCCTTAAACTTTGATTTTCTTCAATCTAGTCCTTGGAAAGGTTTGGTACGGGCCTTAATGTTGCACGCTTTTTCAGAAAGATCTTTGGCCTTGATTTTTTTAATATGGTGTTTAATTAGCTTTCATACTTCAAAATTCTTGCAATTGAACCATTGATTACACCAATTTGGTCTTTAAAAGTTTCAATTGTGTCCCTAATATTCCAATCTTTGTAAATTGATCTAAAGTAGGCCTTCAAACTTAGTTTTTCTTTAATTGACTCCTTGATTAAATCCTTCAAAACCATTGAAGTTTAATTAAGTCATTGAATTTAATTAATTCTTTCAATTTTAAGCCCAAATTGATTTTAGACTTAATTTTTGCTTCAATTAAGTCGTTAATTAAATCAATTAAACCTAATTTAATTAAGTCCTTAAACTTAATTAGTTCTTCTAATTTTGGTAAAATCAGATTTCAACCTTGAAATTTGTTTTTTCTTCCCACCTTGTCAAAATACCTCAATCTGACTATTTCACTAGCAGCTTGGGTTATTATAGCTCAAAGGCTTATTTCTTCGTATCTCAAAAATATTTTTGGATTTTCTTAATAAAAAAACATTCACATTTTATAAAACAAATTTTGGGGGTTCAAAATTGGGTTATGACAATAGTTTTATATATTGGGGTGTGTTTCTTTATGCATGCTTTCATATATGTGATTTGGCAAAGATTTTTCTTACATTACATTAAAGATTTCTATTAAGAAAATATAACTTTAGATTATAGTTAAAAATAAATTGAAAGAAGAACGACAATACCGATAAAAGAAAAAACAGACATAATAACCTTTTTTTTCTTTTACTTTTAAAGAGGCGCATTTTGGCCCTTGTAGTTTTTAAAATTTTCATTTTGGATATAAAAACTCATTTCTCTTATATTTCATGTAAACTTTCGGATAAAATAATCTCATATTGATTTAGTAAAATAAAATAAAATACAATGGATGTGGAGAAAGGATTAAATTGAACAAATTAATTGGATTAAAAGAGAAATTATTTAATGAGAGGGGTAAAACCAGTGTTTTGGTTTGGAACTGGTGCCCTGTGAATGATTTGATGGTTGGACCAGTGTCCTGGTTTGGAACTGGTGCCTTGTGAATGGGTTGTTAGTTGAACCATTGTCCTGGTTTGGAATTGGTGCCGTAGGAATGGACGACCATTAGAATCAGTTATTATTGGACAAGATTGGTGTGTTAACAAGTGGGAGATTATAGAAATTAATGATATATGAAGTAAAAGCAAATTGTTAGTGTAATGAAAAATGTACTAGATCATCATAATTAATTTAGTCATGTTTGTACAAATTAATATGTAGGTTCATCTCAGCAGCGTAACCCTTAGATGATGCATGAGTGTTTCCTCTGTATAGTCACTTAAGATAATAGGAAAATGGAAGAATTTTCTTTTGGGTTGTATTTAACAATACTTCTAATTTGTATGTATAAAATTATGTAGTACTATTTTGCTAAAACTTTAAGTAGTAATTTGAAATTTAGAATTTACATAATTAATGGTTATCTCTTAATTTAAAGAAAAACTTCCTTGGATTTTTTGTTCTCATTTTTAACTTGATGATTGTGTGAATTTTATCTTAAAAGCTTGGGGTGTTACAGTTTGAGAGTTGGAATGATTGGAATGTGTATGAGCAATGAATAATGGATGAGTACAAGTGATTTGTCGATAACTTGGGACCTTCCGGTATACGAGAGACTCTGCCGAAATTTTGGTAGAAATTTTAGTAAACTTCATATGAGTTAAACAAAAATAAAATAAAATAAAATTTTACCATGTTTTTCCTTTTTTTATGATTGATGTGTTGGTTTCGAAAATGATGATGTTACATTTAAGTTCCTGATAATTGAGAGAGGTGAGTGAAAAACACCAATTAGAGATGGGTGAGAAGGCGAGGAGATGATACACATCAAGCGAGGTCCAAATTTAACCTTAAAATATCCACTAACAAGTTTCGAGAGATTAGACATATCTCTCAAACCGTATATTGAAACAAGCTGAAATTGTACAGGTTGATACTAGACACATGAAACTATATTTTGGTTTATTATCAAGTCAAATAGAGTTTGGTAACATATTTAGTTCAGAGGGGTAAAGTTATTAGACAAATCTTGTTAAATATGTCAAAGTAGACTTTTGTGTACTGTTTGGGATATATACGGAGCTAAATGTGGAATTTTGTTGCGATTCAAGTTTATCTAGAAACTAGACATCTCAATATTTCCAACCATATATAGTAGGCCCAATAATTCATCGAGACGAGAAAGAATAAATTGTTTGAAGTTTGGACTGAAAATCAGCCAAGAATGTGCGAAAATTAGAGATTCAAACTACTTGGAGGAATTTTGGCATAAAAACTTTTTTTTATTATCATATTTTTTTTATTTATTTAATGTTGAATAATTATTTTTAATTTGGGTTTGTTCTGGCCCATTAGATATTGTTTAGGGGTTTATTTCATTATTGAACTTATTATTAGTTGATTACTAGTTTAGACACATTAGCTTGCAACCTAAAAGCGATCCATTAGGGTTAGTTAAAGGAGACTATATTATGTTTTTTTAGCTGCAAATTTCAACAGCAAGTTAAAGAATAAACGTGACTTTTCCTTTTGTTTGTTTGTTACAAAACAACCTTTCTTTGTAGGGATAAAGATCTTACACTGACTTATAGAAGATTAATTAGCTTTGTGGCGTCGTTTGCGTACTTAGGGTTCTTAGACATAGTTTTAAAACCCGAACCGGCCCGGTGGGTCGACCCGGGACCCGGTCGACCCGGGCATGAAACCGGTCTGGGTCTAAGTAAAAACCCGTTTAGGAGTTGGCCCGGCGAAACCCGGGCAAACCCGGCTGAGACCCGGCTACCTTCCTTTTTTTGTCTTTTATCGATTCAAGCGGCGTCGTTCTCGGTCGAAAAGACCATCTCAAAACAGAAGAGAAGGGATACAAAAAACATCATCTCCTTCGTTTTTAATGATTGGGGCAAGTAAATGCCACCAGAATTTTGGGACAAAGAAAAGATATTCAGTTAACTTACCAAAACAAGAAGACAACCCTCCTTTAACACCTAGATATCTCCAACCTACTTCAATATCTCAACAAAAATCTTGCAAAAGTTTTCAAATATTCTCCAAAATCCTCCAAAGCATAAACTTCTCAAAAGCTTCAAGTATGCAATATATATCCAGCTTTAACCCGAGCTGCTTACAACGACTTGAATAAAGGAAAGACAGGAGCTAGCTTGTCCCATTCAAATCTTCCAGGAGCTGCCTTCTTATATTGATTATTAGAAGAAAAAATCTATATCTAGAAGTCTTCCTATGCAACGTGTCATTTTATAGTCCACGAAATCCAAAAAAGAAAGATTACCCACACACCTCTAGAATTTCAAATTTCTTAACCAAGTTCTCCCAAGTAACATTAAAGTATGATATTTTTTTTTGGGTTGACCCGGGTCAATCTGGGTCAACCGATCTGACCCGTGATCCGATCATTAGACCAGGTCGACCAACAGTCTTTTTTGTGCGCGAGCCTGGCTTTCCAAGTCTAGACCAACGAGTATAGCCTTTTAGTTCTAGGTGCGTCTGAGCTTAACTGTACTAATTCTTTCCTATTATTTTGTTGTTTTAATTTTTTTAAAATTCTAAAATAAAATCATTTCTAAATCAACCAGCTATAATGATAATTTTGAAAAATTAAACGATGATACCACATTTTTCAAACAAGATTAGAGGTTTTTAATAGTAATGCAAGTAATTTGCTAAAGAATAATTATATGTAAAGTAATATGCATATTGTTTACATAAATTTCTCATAAAGTATAAAATATCTAATTTTTTATTGTTAAGCTTTTATATAATTTTCTCAAATTAATTAATATTTATATTCATATAAAAGCTATCAAAAAAATAATTGTTTTGCCTTTTTATTTCATCTTGCTTTTCAAATTATTATAATTCTTTTATTAAAAAACCATGTTAGAAATAAAAATATAAGTTTTTATATAAAAATAATCTGGTTTTCAGGTATCATGGTGAACTTTTTATATAAATTAAGTAAAATATACACCGAATTTTTCTTTTTGATTAAATTAAGTAAAATATTCATTAACTGAAAAATTAAAGTCGAGTATAGCGAGGAAAATTAAAGTAGTAGTAGTATCTATAAGAAAAAGAAAACTCATTTGGGTGTATCTTGTTGGACCTGCGCTTCATTAGCCGAACATAAAATAAAGCCTGTATACTTTTAGGCCCAGCCCATGTATCTCTAAGGTCCAGACGTCCAAGGTCACTCCCACGTGAGACCTTACGTTTACCACTGCGCACCGTTTTCGGCTCCCACCGTCTTCTCTTTTAAGAACACAATCAAACACCCTGCAAACCCTGCAAAACGAAAACAGAAACGGTTCAAACTTGGCCGGAGGCTGCAATACCGGAGACCAAAAAAATGGGAAAGAACGAGAAAACACGACTTGGAAGAGCACTAGTAAAGCACCACAATCAAATGATTCAAGAATCCAAAGAAAAAGGCCGGTTTTACAAATCACAACACAAGAAAGTTCTCGAATCCTTCACTGATGTCACTGAAATAGACGCCGTCATGGAACAAGTCGAAGAAGGGGACCTTTTCTCCTCCTCCTCCTCCTCCGTCCACCATCCCGTCCCCAACCTCCTCATCAACCTGTAAGTGATTGATTTTGTGTAATTTTTAATTTCTTTTGACTTTTGTAATATTTTTTTCTGGAATTGAACAGGGACACGGGGTCTGGAGTGAGTGATATGACGGCAGAAGAGAAGAGAGAGAAGCAGAAGAAAGAGGAGGCGTTGCATGCTAGTAGTCTTCGAGTTCCTCGCAGGCAAGTCTTTTTATTGATTGTTTAACCTATTTAAACTTTTTTTATCATTTTTTTTTAATTTGATTGCAGAATTTTTATGAGTAAAATGTAAACTTTGTGCTGTTTAGGCCGCCGTGGAATGCTGGAATGTCGGTGGAAGAGCTAGATGCTAATGAAAAGCAAGCTTTTTTAACCTGGCGGCGGAGTCTTGCTAGGTTTGTTCTTTGATTTTGGTGTTTTGTTTTTACGCGTCATTAATAGTTAATCATCGGTGCAGGAAAGGTTGCTTAGGCTATAATAACTGAATGTAGATACTGTCTAGAGTTTCCTGTTAGTAATCCAATTATGCAGTAGCTATCTTGCTATCAATTGTATGCAAATCTCATCCCTATAATCCGTTCACTTATTCTTAGCAAATGTGTAGAGTGGTGTAAAACTGACCTTTTTCCACATGAGCAAATAGATAAATCACCGGCTTTGCTTCCATTTACTCATTGAGCATTTTATAGTTGTTGGATTGAACCCTGTATCCAGAGCTTTGGGTACACTATCATGACATTTTTTTGTTACCTCTTGGATATGGATTTCATATCTCTTCCATGAAGTTGGTTCTATTTTTGCCATGCTTTTTTTTTAAAAGCAATTTTAGCATGTTCATCATATTCTGATGCTATCAGTGCTCCTCAATTGATCATCTTACAAGTCTCGTGCTTGCACCATCTATGTTGAATCTTGGACCACAGTTTCATGACTTTCACCATCTATATTGAATCTTGGGCCACTTTTTCATGATCTTGTTTCTTAAAGATTTTCATCAAGCTCTGGTTATTCCATCCTTTGTCAACTTGTCGATGTCTGTGCTAAGATTTTTTCTTTTCTATCTTTTGCCTTTTGCAAGACATAATATGCATATCTAATTAGCTTGAGGGGTGTGCTAGAAATGTATGGCTGGATATGGATTTCATTAGACTGCTTGTTGGAGAGGGTATATTGACTGTTATTAATTTTGTAAAAATTGTCAAATGAGATGATGTCTGGTTCACATGTGGAAAATACTTATTTTGTCTTTCAACTTCTTTGTAGATTGAACTTGAATCTGATTGATTGTCTTTTTCACTGTGAGAATATTAAACAGGATTTTTGTTTTACAAAAGAAAAGTATATACAAAAAAAGTTGTGGGAAGTAAAATGGGAAGGTGGTCTATGCTACAAGATGATGTTTGTGGATTAGTCAACCCAAATTCTCTTTTATCTTCAACTTAGACTGATGTTGTGAATTGTGACAAATGAATAGTAATTGGATTAGAAGGCGAAGCCTTAACCATATTGAAAGACATTTTACGTTACTTTTTCAGTGATTAGAGATTCTATCCTTTTTTCTGGTCTATTGAGTAATTAATAATTGACTGTTCCCAAACATTCGTTTTGTTTTAATGCTCTTTTTTTGCATGGTTATTTCTTCAGCCTTGAGGAGAATGAGAACCTTGTTCTTACTCCATTTGAGAAGAACCTGGATATATGGAGACAGCTTTGGCGAGTGCTTGAACGCAGTGATTTGGTAAGCTGATTGTTGTTGAATCATATTATATGGAATAACTTTACTTTTCTTTTCTTGTTTCTTAGTTATGTACCGTATATATATATATGAACAGCATTACACACTGGAGAATCAGATATCATATGAATATAAAAATATGAAACTGAGACTATCGAAATTACAAGAACCCTTGCCTGTAAAATGCAAGCAGTGCGGAAACTGTCCAAGCGAATGCCTTAACCGTTGAGGGTGTCTTGGCCTTGACACATTTGTTCAAAGGAAACTAAATTGTATCTCTCTCTGCTTTTTTGTGTTTTTTTTTTTCTGGTCAGAAGAATCTAAGGTTCAAGATCCCTTATGTTGAATAAGAGGCGGGTGAGTTGGGTGCTCATTGTTGAGAATTAGTTGGACTACTATAGAACAGGCAGTGGGATTATACATATAATGCCATGAGAAGAGTGCAAAATATGTAGGATTTAAAGACAATTTGATCAATGACTGTCCAAAACAATTCCCTAGGCAGTTGCAAGATGTCATCCTTACTGCTCTTGGTTATATGCTTGGTTAAAAGGGTGGTGGTGATGTTTTTCAATATATAGAATTTTCCGATAACTTCCATTATAAGATATCATCCTGACCGCACCTTCATGTATACTATGAGGGTTGGCACATCTCTTTTATTTAGGTGTTGGGTTTCTTACACAGATTTTCCTTTCTCTTTGACAATGATTAACTTCCCTAAAACTTCTTTTGCAAGATGTCATCCTGTCTGTAAATTGTTGTATGTATGGTTATGAGGATAGGCACAAAGCATTTGAATTCCCTTACATGAAAACCTTTCCTTTTGTGCTATCCCATGGAAATTTTGACGGGTTTTGTTCTTTTCAGCTGGTAATGGTTGTTGATGCTCGAGACCCCTTGTTCTACCGCTGCCCTGATCTTGAGGTAATATATACCTTTGCTTTTTATGTAATAGTGTTAAAATAACTTGACATGGCCAGGAGGATGCTTTTTTAAAAGAATTGGAATGTCCAGGACAAGCTGCAATGTTGAAAGATTTAAGTGATCCGTGCCATTTACTGGCAGTGCTTTTGGTTCTGAATTGTTATGGCCTTTCCTACGAAATTCATCATAGGAGATATTTTTTATTTAACAGCCCCCCCCCCCCCCCGGCCTCCTCTCTCATCATTTCCACTCCCTACTTGCATGTCCAACATTCATAGAGATAAGAATAATGGTGTAGGACGCTCCCAAATTAAGGGAGATCTCCTTGACATCGAGGAGTTTGATATGGGATATGTATCCTTTCAACAACTTGAGTCCATTTAGTTGTTGAAGAGGCATAGTCTGTTGGTTTAAAGCACATTTCTAGAACAGTTGATGTTGGACATTCATTGGACCTCATTAAGAGGTCATAGATAATTATTAGATGGAAAATTAAAGAAGAAATTATTAGATGTTGACAATACACTTTCGCTTGACTTTTTCTGCTTCCCTTCTTTATTAGCTAGAAGTTTTATGCTAGATGGTGCAGTGCAGCATGAGTTTGGTATTATGTTTGATGCAGGCATATGCACGGGAGATTGATGAACACAAAAGGACCCTACTCCTTGTAAACAAGGCTGATCTTTTACCTTTTTCAGTCAGGTAACTACACTAGCAGGCCTCTGTTGATGTTACTTGATTCTACCCTTCTGCAATCTCTTAAAGTTTTGAGTTACTGGCTTCACCCACAGGCAGAAATGGGCAGATTATTTTCGCCATCTTGGGATTCTGTTTCTATTCTGGTCAGCCAAGGCTGCTACTGCAGTTCTTGAGGGGAAAATACTACAGGGCCCCTGGAATGAACAAGCTACCATGCAAGAGATGGATGACCCTGATACAAAAATTTATGGAAGGGATGAGCTTTTGGCCCGTTTACAGTCTGAGGCAGAAACAATAGTCAGAATCAGGAGCAAATCAGTCTCCAGTGGCTCAGGCCCATCTAATTTTCAGTCTTCTGGCGGAAATTTTGCAGGCAATTCAGCTCCCAAGCATGTGGTAGTGGGTTTTGTTGGGTATCCAAATGTGGGTAAAAGCTCCACAATCAATGCCTTGGTGGGCCAGAAGCGAACAGGAGTCACCTCTACTCCGGGGAAGACAAAGCATTTCCAAACACTCATAATGTCTGAGAAGTTGACCTTATGTGATTGCCCAGGATTAGTTTTCCCTTCCTTTTCAAGCTCGAGATATGAAATGATTGCTTCAGGGGTGTTGCCAATTGATCGAATGACAGAGCACAGGGAGGCTGTGCAGGTTGTAGCAAACCGAGTTCCAAGGCGTGTCATTGAGGATGTCTACAAAATAAACCTGCCAAAACCTAAGCCATACGAGCCTCAGTCCCGGCCTCCTTTGGCATCAGAATTATTGAGGACATATTGTGCTTCTCGAGGGTATGTAGGATCCAGTGGATTGCCTGATGAAACCAGAGCTGCCCGTCAAATTCTGAAGGATTACATCGATGGGAAGCTAACTCACCATGAGATTCCCCCGGGAATATCTGATGAGGAAGGAAGCGATCAAGATGATGTGGGGCCCAGCTTGTCTGAAACACACCAGTCAGATTCATCTGATACTGAAAACCCAGCTGAAAATGATGGCAAAAATACACCTGCCCTTGAGCATGTTTTGGATGATCTTAATTCATTTGACATGGCCAATGGACTTGCTCACAAGAAGGTTACCGTTAAGAAGCCAAGTGCCTCAGCCTCAGCCTCGCACAAGCATCACAAGAAGCCTCAGAAGAAAAAGGATCGATCATGGAGGATTGAAAACGATGGTGGTGATGGAATGCCGGTTGTAAGAGTCTTCCAGAAATCGGTGAACACAGGTCCTCTCAAGACTGGGTAAGGCAACAAATAAGCGCAGGTATTTATATTACCTCCCCCTTTATCATTCTTGTCTCTCCTGTCGTTGCTGCATATGTATGGTCGACGGCTTGACGCCTAGAGGTCAGCTCTGTGACAAAGAGGGGCAAGGAAAAGGAAAGAGTAGCTTGAGCACTAGTGTTATCGAAGTCTGTAGAGCTCCTGCGCGTCTGCAAAAAGCGATAGATTGATTATATTTCTATGATGCGAATTGGTCGTAAAATATTTTTGTATTTTGTACCCAGCCTCTTATGCATTTCAACCTCAACGTTAATTTGTTGGAAACAGATAGTGCTATTATATGGTGTTTTGCAAGGGAAAAAAAAACTATTTTAAGTAGCTAGATTCTGAAGACTAATTGATGGATTTTTTATTTTATTTTAGTTTTTGACTCAAGAACTCCACAATATTTTTGTTTTATTCATCAAAAAGAGGTATTTTTAGAACGCATCTTTCACATTTGTTCGATTCATCTAAAGGAAATAAATCTTTCGTTGCATCAAAAACTTTTATTATATAGTGTAGAATAGTTAAAAATCCAAGTGAACTAAACCCTAACACTAAATACAAAAACTTTCCAAAATCTCAAGTTCCCAATGACTTTCCAATTTTTTTATTCATGAATGCCTTCCCCCTGCGTTCCGCGCCGTGTTAATGGATGGGTTCGGCCTAGGCTTCAATTCTTCCTAACTGCATAATACTACTAGGCCATGGTAGACCCATAACTTGATTTTGATCGAATGACTAAAGGGCTTAAGACAGGGCCTAGTGGATAGAAGACTCCAGTCTCCGAGGACGGAGAAGTTATTGTAATTGTGAAATGATAATTATCCCCGACTCAAAAAACACTTTGAGCTAGGCATTAGGGGTAAAGTTGTTTTTTTATAATTACAAAATTATCTTTTACAAATTATATAGGAGTAAATTGTTTTTTTGTTTTTTATTGCACATTAAAAAAAACTAAAAGAGAAAGAGAAGTTACTATAATCCAAGAGATACTTCATTATTCATTGGAATGATAAAATTGCCCCTGACTTAAAAAAACTTCATTATTCATTTTTTTTTGTTTTTTTAAATTGATTTATTTCAATTTTATTCTTCAATAATTAATTTATTTGAAATTGATCTTCTTACCTTTATTTTCCTTTCCTTTATATTGAGTCATCTTGATCATATACCTATGGTCGCGGTAGGTAAACTCATAATTTTTTTTCATTGTTATAAGGTTAGTATTGAGTTTATGACTAGAGTTACTAGTTTCAAAGGTTAACACAAATTGATTTTTTTAGGTCTTTTTTAAAATTGAATTATTTCAATTTAATCTTTCAACATTTGATTTATTGGAAAATAGTCTTCATACTTTTTTTCCCTTTCTTTTCTATTAGGTTATCCTGATTATTTTTTCAATTTAATCCTCCATGAGTTTTTTTTTCTATTAAACTTGATCCTCGTTTTTTTTATTGCTATATTTTTTTTCCTTTCGCAAGTTTTTTAAATTGATATTTTTTCATATTTTTATCATTTAAAATTAAATTGGTTGGAATTTAAGCTTCTTGATAGAACTCGGTTCAAAGATTTCATGATTTCCATGGTTGCGGGGTTTGCAAATTAACCCAAGTTGACTCAATTTTTTTCCATTGTTATTTTAAATTAATTTTTTTCATCCTTTAATATTAAATTGTTCAATAATTAAGCTTCATGATTTTATTCAATTTGCTTTCGAACATGTTCACCTTGGTATCACGATTATGTCAGAGATTCCTCATCTTGACCTGAATAGGCTCAAATTGAGTTTTCTTAGAGCTTTTTTAAATTATATATATTTTCATTGTTCAACATTTTATTTACTAGAGAATGAGCTTCATCTTTTTTTCTTTATTTTGTATTTGGCCAGTCTCCCTAGGAAAAGGCTCCAAACCCTCGAGTGGAACCTAAACAAACAATCACAAAGAGAGGGGACTTTTATAGTCCCAAGATAAGTGGGATTTATGTTAATAGAATAGAATGGGAATCCACATTGATAAAGCCTCTGCAAGCATGCATGTCACGTAGCTGCTAAAACTGGCTGTCAAAAAAGCACTCCCCGAAGTTAATGTTGCATCATACACAGAAAGGTCTAATATGCATGTCTTCCTCGTTAATGGCCAACTGATGATCCATGTGTTATATTTTAACTTTTTAATTGGCTTTTATTCGTTTATGTTAAATGACAGAAAGTTGGAAGCTTATGCCTTGTCAAGATATGGAGACGAGAAGGAGCCACGTAAAAAATACGTGAACCATGCATAACCCTATGATAAACACATCAATCAATTCATCATTAGAAACCTATATTTTTTTTCTAAATTACTTTGCAAGCAACAACACCCTTAAAAGATTCTGACAAGAGATCAACTATTCTCAAAGCAGCAGCTCATCCATTCCCATAAATTTATGTCCACAATCTACAATATTCTGCAGATAATCCATGTTCCAACAACTGACTAAAGCTCAACATAAATGGAAGCATGACCAAGCAAAAAAAAAATGAGGTAATGAGAAGAAGTAGAGCCCAGCTAGAGTATATCCACAAAACAAACAGCTCCAGCAAACCAACAGGAGAGCAGTTTTTGAGAGACACCACGAACACAATCAAACCTGCATATCCAATGAAAGTTACAAGAAAAACCAGGAAGATGGCCTCAAGAAAATCAGCAACAAAATACAAATAAACAAAAGTAAGCTCATGAAAAGAAAGCAACAAAAGCTGGGCAAAAATAAGCACCAGAGGGGAAAATGATATGAAATAAAACCAAGAAAAAATGCAAATGAACCTCTCTACACTATCCAGGATAAAAAAAAAAGACGTGAAAACATAGCAAGCTCAAAGGCAACAATAGTATGACATATTATTAAAAAAAAACCCAATAAAACAGGATTTGAAATGACAGAAGAGCAAGCAAAGGTCGACCAAAAGGCATCTAAAAAGCTAACCAAACTAGAACAATAGCCAAAAGAACAAAACTTTCCATAACCAAAAGAGAGATCAAGAACCAAAATCCCCAAACCAATTGTCCATATATAAAAAAATGTATAATCCTACCTAATAATCCGCAGCTCTCCCAATGATGTCAAGGACAAGGACTCTCCTAGACCCTAGAAGAAAACTCAAAGAAAGAAGCGCAAACAACTCCTCTGAGCTAGCAACCCAAACCGCAGCCACAGCAAAAAGCAGTGATTGAAAAGGTGCGCCACACAGAGAACCAAAAGTAGCCAGAAGAAGAGAAACGCATGCCCAGCCGAACATCCTTGAACCTAAACCATACTACAGGGGTGTCTTGACTCGTGTTTCAACTGGAGTTTTGTAAAATTTTAAAATTTTTTAGTTTAAAAATATTTTTTTATAATCTTGATATTCTAGTATATACAGTCTTGATCACACAACACAGTGATTTACTCACAAGTTTTAGAGTTTTTTTAGGTTAATATTTATTATTATATCTTGGCCAAAGCCAACTCTCACCTCAAGTGTATTTGTCAGGCCAGATTAATGTTACTTACCTCACGTACCCTATCTTGAAAGTGCATCATTAAAATTACATCACTTCATTAAAATACCCTTCATTAAAATTATATTTAAGGTTAATTAGTTGTCATCTCTTGATCATTATCTCTTAATTTCTTGTCAATTTATCTATGATTTGTTTTACATAATTTATAAATTTTATTTTCGTACAATTAATTGTGCTTGATTTATTAATTATAACATCAAGCATTTAATTCATAAAAAAAATATTGCGAGAGAGAAGCCTAATCTTATATTAGAGTTGGTTCTTATATATTATCAGGTTGATGTATACGTGAAATGTAAATATAAATTTATAAAAGGAGCTTTAGTTGTAAATTTTGTATTTTGTTAGTAAATGACTTGTCTAAGTACAATAATTATTTATGTTATGTTTTACTATTCATTTATGTTATAAATTTGGTATGCTGTTATAACCTCATTAATTAGTGAATTCATGCTCTGTTAATGGCTGCTTTGATTTAATAATTTATGAAACATAAATCATATTATATAAACAGGTAGCTCGTGCTACACCGCGAGCCGAGTCGATTTTTTCTAATGTAAAAAAAGTACAGACGATGACAATTCGAGCAAATCCAAGTTGACTTTACTAACACGTGGTTCGAGATATGAAATTGAAATAATCTATAGAAAGAAAAACAAAAAAAAATACAAAACTCAAGGCTTAATAACTGGATGTCAAAGGATGAACAATAACAAAACAATTTTAAAAAATATAACATCAAAGAAGAAAAGTCGAGTCAACTCGGGTTACTTGAGTAATTCATACCTCACGATATAAGATTGGGATAAAAAAATTAGAATTTCAAAGAAAGGTCTAGTAAAAAAAGACCCAAGTTCAATAAAAAAAATGTAAAAAATCAAGTTAATCCGAATTAATTTTACTTACCTCTCTCAAGATAATCTAATAGAAAAAAAAACTAAAAATGACAAAGGTCAAGAGTTAGTAATTTAATTCCAAATGATAAAATTGTAAAAAAAAATCAATTTCATAAAAAATAAGTTAAGGGAAAAAAAACTTGAATTAACCCGGATTAACTTGACTAACCCGTCATTCACGACATGCAATCGGGATAAAAAAAAACTAAACTTTCAAATACAGGAACTAGCAAAAAACACCAAGTTTAATTAAAAAATATTGAAAAAAAAACTCGAGCTAATCTAAGCTAACTTGACTAACCAACAATTATAATAACCCAACAGAAAAAAAACAAAAAAACTCACAAAGCTCAAGGAATAATAATTTAATTTCAAATGATAAAATTGGAAAAAAAATCAACCTAAAAAAATCTATGAAAAAAATCCAAGTAAACTTAGGTTAACTTAACTAACCCATTACCTAGGATATGAGATTAAGATAACTCAAAAAAAAAAAAAGTTGAACAAACAATGAAGACAAGGGCCTAATAACAAAATGTCAAATAATGAATTTGAAAAAGAAATCATTTTTTAATAAACGACGCACAAAAAAAAACTAAACTTAATCAAGCTTAAGTCATGAAACAAGATTACCCCGTAAAAAAGAAATCATGAAGAAACGTCAAGTAAAATCTCCAATGGTAAAACAATTTAAAACTCAAACAATATGGATCAAATATGGTATAAAAACAAAATGAAAGAAAATAAATAAGGGCTAAATTGGAAAATAAAATAAATAAAGAAAATGATAAAAAAAACATCATTAAAAGAATGAAAACTAAAATTAGATAAAAATAAAATAAAATATTGAGGGATAAAATAAAAAATATATATAAATTAAGAAAAGTATAAGAAAATAACAATGAAAAAAATAAGGAGCAAAATTGGATTAAAAAAACAAATGTAATGGTAAGAGACAAAATTGAAAAAAACAATTAATCAAGAAAAGTATATAAAACACAAAAAAAGAGCAATCATAAGAAGGAGGACTAGATTGGATATAAAAAACAAATGGAATAAAATATCCAAGGACTAAATTGAAAAAAGCTAAACTTTAAAAAGTATCAAAAGCAAAATAAATAGTAATTAAAAAAATGAGAGCCAAAACCAATAAACTTACAAATCGAAGAACACAATTGTTTTTTGGAATGCTTGGTGTGAATTTAAAGGGCATAAGAGAGAAAAGAGTGAGGAAAGAAAAACAAAAACTTCACCGTAGCCTAACTGGATCTCCATTATGAGCAAGCGCCACATTGCTAGAAAGAGAATGACTGGTCGCTCCCAACGCTGTCATGAATAAAGGATTTTGGCAATTGTATGGTCTCGCACGTGCCGCCTAAAAGGCACGAGGGTTGTCACGTGCAACTTTTTTAATAATATTTAATTACTTAAAATTACCAAACAACCCCTAACCAAATTCAAAAAATAAAAAATAAAAACAAAATAAAAGTACTAAAATGCCCGTAAAACCAACCTTATTTTTTAATTGAAGAGTAATCCCGTAATTTAAATGTTTATAAAAATAAAAAAGACGAAGTTCTTTTGTGCATGTTCTTTTGTTTTCTCCCAAGGATATGACCATAACTTTATTGTATAAATTTTTTTGAAAAGACAAAAGAGTCCATGACTGAAAGCTTAACAATTTTTTTTGCTTTTAAGGGCAAGATTGTCATTTTACTGTGATAAAGAAGATGTCATGATGAATTTATCCCCAATTAATTTTGCAATGACTAATGAATCATTTGAAAAAGATAATTCTACCCTTAATTGCAAGCTTCTTAAGTTCTTTGTTTAAGTATATAAGCATCATTTTACTATTCCAATGAACAATAAAATGTGTTTATGGCTACAATATTTTAATGATGTTTTTAGTATTTTTTTTTTTGTAATATACACTCTTGATCAAAATCTAACTATAGAATTTCCTTAAAGCTAATCATAAAGCTAATGCTAACTCTTTTAGTTGCTTTTCTATTAAATAAATTAAATTTTGTGATTAATTATATAAGTGCAACTCTCAAGAATTATAGGCAAAATGAATTAATTTGAATATAATTCAAAGAAAAACTCTTTGAATTGATTTAACATTTTTCTTTTCTCCAAGACATTCTATTTTGTAAGTATATGTTATAAATATAGTTTTAAAATCTGACTCTGAATAGTTCGAGTCACTAGTTGACTCTAGTTTTTTTTTTTTAAATTCAAAACAACATTGTTTTGATAAAAAAATTAAAAATAAATAAATTAACGAGTTAATAGTATAGTTTTAACCCTATCGGGTTTAGATTTATCGATCACTAGATAGACATTAATTTTTTACTAAATTAATAATTTAAGATTTAAATTGACGAAGTTCTAGTTACTTTAAAAAGAGAAACGCATGCCCAGCCGAACATCCTTGAACCTAAACCATACTACAGGGGTGTCTTGACTCGTGTTTCAACTGGAGTTTTGTAAAATTTTAAAATTTTTTAGTTTAAAAATATTTTTTTATAATCTTGATATTCTAGTATATACAGTCTTGATCACACAACACAGTGATTTACTCACAAGTTTTAGAGTTTTTTTGGGTTAATATTTATTATTATATCTTGGCCAAAGCCAACTCTCACCTCAAGTGTATTTGTCAGGCCAGATTAATGTTACTTACCTCACGTACCCTATCTTGAAAGTGCATCATTAAAATTACATCACTTCATTAAAATACCCTTCATTAAAATTATATTTAAGGTTAATTAGTTGTCATCTCTTGATCATTATCTCTTAATTTCTTGTCAATTTATCTATGATTTGTTTTACATAATTTATAAATTTTATTTTCGTACAATTAATTGTGCTTGATTTATTAATTATAACATCAAGCATTTAATTCATAAAAAAAATATTGCGAGAGAGAAGCCTAATCTTATATTAGAGTTGGTTCTTATATATTATCAGGTTGATGTATACGTGAAATGTAAATATAAATTTATAAAAGGAGCTTTAGTTGTAAATTTTGTATTTTGTTAGTAAATGACTTGTCTAAGTACAATAATTATTTATGTTATGTTTTACTATTCATTTATGTTATAAATTTGGTATGCTGTTATAACCTCATTAATTAGTGAATTCATGCTCTGTTAATGGCTGCTTTGATTTAATAATTTATGAAACATAAATCATATTATATAAACAGGTAGCTCGTGCTACACCGCGAGCCGAGTCAGATTTTTTCTAATGTAAAAAAAGTACAGACGATGACAATTCGAGCAAATCCAAGTTGACTTTACTAACACGTGGTTCGAGATATGAAATTGAAATAATCTATAGAAAGAAAAACAAAAAAAAATACAAAACTCAAGGCTTAATAACTGGATGTCAAAGGATGAACAATAACAAAACAATTTTAAAAAATATAACATCAAAGAAGAAAAGTCGAGTCAACTCGGGTTACTTGAGTAATTCATACCTCACGATATAAGATTGGGATAAAAAAATTAGAATTTCAAAGAAAGGTCTAGTAAAAAAAGACCCAAGTTCAATAAAAAAAATGTAAAAAATCAAGTTAATCCGAATTAATTTTACTTACCTCTCTCAAGATAATCTAATAGAAAAAAAAAAACTAAAAATGACAAAGGTCAAGAGTTAGTAATTTAATTCCAAATGATAAAATTGTAAAAAAAAATCAATTTCATAAAAAATAAGTTAAGGGAAAAAAACTTGAATTAACCCGGATTAACTTGACTAACCCGTCATTCACGACATGCAATCGGGATAAAAAAAAACTAAACTTTCAAATACAGGAACTAGCAAAAAACACCAAGTTTAATTAAAAAATATTGAAAAAAAAACTCGAGCTAATCTAAGCTAACTTGACTAACCAACAATTATAATAACCCAACAAAAAAAACAAAAAAACTCACAAAGCTCAAGGAATAATAATTTAATTTCAAATGATAAAATTGGAAAAAAAATCAACCTAAAAAAATCTATGAAAAAAATCCAAGTAAACTTAGGTTAACTTAACTAACCCATTACCTAGGATATGAGATTAAGATAACTCAAAAAAAAAAAGTTGAACAAACAATGAAGACAAGGGCCTAATAACAAAATGTCAAATAATGAATTTGAAAAAGAAATCATTTTTTAATAAACGACGCAAAAAAAAAAACTAAACTTAATCAAGCTTAAGTCATGAAACAAGATTACCCTGTAAAAAAGAAATCATGAAGAAACGTCGAAGTAAAATCTCCAATGGTAAAACAATTTAAAACTCAAACAATATGGATCAAATATGGTATAAAAACAAAATGAAAGAAAATAAATAAGGGCTAAATTGGAAAATAAAATAAATAAAGAAAATGATAAAAAAAACATCATTAAAAGAATGAAAACTAAAATTAGATAAAAATAAAATAAAATATTGAGGGATAAAATAAAAAATATATATAAATTAAGAAAAGTATAAGAAAATAACAATGAAAAAAATAAGGAGCAAAATTGGATTAAAAAAACAAATGTAATGGTAAGAGACAAAATTGAAAAAAACAATTAATCAAGAAAAGTATATAAAACACAAAAAAAGAGCAATCATAAGAAGGAGGACTAGATTGGATATAAAAAACAAATGGAATAAAATATCCAAGGACTAAATTGAAAAAAGCTAAACTTTAAAAAGTATCAAAAGCAAAATAAATAGTAATTAAAAAAATGAGAGCCAAAACCAATAAACTTACAAATCGAAGAACACAATTGTTTTTTGGAATGCTTGGTGTGAATTTAAAGGGCATAAGAGAGAAAAGAGTGAGGAAAGAAAAACAAAAACTTCACCGTAGCCTAACTGGATCTCCATTATGAGCAAGCGCCACATTGCTAGAAAGAGAATGACTGGTCGCTCCCAACGCTGTCATGAATAAAGGATTTTGGCAATTGTATGGTCTCGCACGTGCCGCCTAAAAGGCACGAGGGTTGTCACGTGCAACTTTTTTAATAATATTTAATTACTTAAAATTACCAAACAACCCCTAACCAAATTCAAAAAATAAAAAATAAAAACAAAATAAAAGTACTAAAATGCCCGTAAAACCAACCTTATTTTTTAATTGAAGAGTAATCCTGTAATTTAAATGTTTATAAAAATAAAAAAGACGAAGTTCTTTTGTGCATGTTCTTTTGTTTTCTCCCAAGGATATGACCATAACTTTATTGTATAAATTTTTTTGAAAAGACAAAAGAGTCCATGACTAAAAGCTTAACAATTTTTTTTGCTTTTAAGGGCAAGATTGTCATTTTACTGTGATAAAGAAGATGTCATGATGAATTTATCCCCAATTAATTTTGCAATGACTAATGAATCATTTGAAAAAGATAATTCTACCCTTAATTGCAAGCTTCTTAAGTTCTTTGTTTAAGTATATAAGCATCATTTTACTATTCCAATGAACAATAAAATGTGTTTATGGCTACAATATTTTAATGATGTTTTTAGTATTTTTTTTTTGTAATATACACTCTTGATCAAAATCTAACTATAGAATTTCCTTAAAGCTAATCATAAAGCTAATGCTAACTCTTTTAGTTGCTTTTCTATTAAATAAATTAAATTTTGTGATTAATTATATAAGTGCAACTCTCAAGAATTATAGGCAAAATGAATTAATTTGAATATAATTCAAAGAAAAACTCTTTGAATTGATTTAACATTTTTCTTTTCTCCAAGACATTCTATTTTGTAAGTATATGTTATAAATATAGTTTTAAAATCTGATCAATAGTTCGAGTCACTAGTTGACTCTAGTTTTTTTTTTAAATTCAAAACAACATTGTTTTGATAAAAAAATTAAAAATAAATAAATTAACGAGTTAATAGTATAGTTTTAACCCTATCGGGTTTAGATTTATCGATCACTAGATAGACATTAATTTTTTACTAAATTAATAATTTAAGATTTAAATTGACGAAGTTTTAGTTAATTTGCCGAGCTAGTCCGAATTATAAAATAATAGTTACAAGTGTATGGACTATGGCCATAATGTATCATAAATACTTTAAAACTACTACTAATTTGAGTAATATTTAGATAGCACTTCTATAAACGAGCCCATCAATATCCTTTAATAAAGATGTGTTACTTTATCTCACCACGGCACTTGCAAATCTATCGTGCGTGAATCACGCGCTCTACTTTCGAGTGTGATTCCTTTGCTACTCCCTCATTAGGTGGCAGACAAGGGAAAATAAATAGGAACCAGTTATTGCCGTTAATAGTTAAATCTCCTCCCCGTTAATTCGGTAACTCCGTCACTTTCTCCGCCATCAGCTGCCTATCTGAGTTGCTCCTCCTTCTCTCCGAGCACTCCCTTTATGTTTGGCAATGGATTTCAACATATATATATATATATATATATATATATATATATATAATTATTTTTAAATCGTTTTTATATGTTTATATTAAAAATAAATTGAAAAAAACAAAAAAATGTTATTTTAATATTTTTCTAAAAAAACAATTTAAAAAGTAATACTATAACATTTTCAAACATCCTTTTAATCCATTAATAATGATTGCAATCCCAAAATACCCCTCAACACCCCTCATGTCGATTCTAAATGATGAAAAATTCAAACAGAAATTAACTAAATCATCTATAAAAATAAAAAAAATAAACAAAAAGAAAAGAGAGAATTACTCTTTAGTCCTTGATTTTTGAACTCAACTATAGCTTAATCCCTTTTATTTAAAAACCTACAAATCAATTATTTTTACTCTCGTTGACAATTTACATTTTTTTGAAAAATATAAACTTAAAAAAAAATCAAAAGGTTTTAAAATGTATTTATTAACGTGATTGAAAGTGATTTCAAAATGCTTTAGAACTAGAAAGGTACCAAAACAAAGTATTTTTAGGTGATTTTCTACAACTTAGATGATATAATGTCTTAATTATATAAAAAATATTTTTTAAAAAATACCCTTTCAACTATAAACACAATCTAACACACTTTTGAGAGATTGTTAATCACTCTTAATATAGTGTACCCCTTCTTACTTTCTATTTAATTTTCTTTTTATATAAGAAAAAATATGATATATCAGGTGTAACTAGTTCTTTATAAAAATGATAATTTCATATAAATTTGATAGATATTAACCTGAATGAATAAAAAAAATTTATACCTGATTGATTTTAGATAAAATTTGAAAGCAAAATGTTAGATTTCAGGTAGAGTATAAATGATAATTTAACCAGCCCGAAATAAATAAATAATCTTAAAGTTTGGAAAAAATTACATGTATATCAAATTAATTATATACTAAATAATTATAAATTATAGCATATGTGTTTGAGTATTAGATTCAATTATGAATATCAATGATACTTTGAAACTTGATAGAGTATGGTTTTTATATAAAAAAAATCCATACTAATCGAGTTCGGGTAAGATTTGGATAGTTATTTTACATTCAGTTTCGAATATAGATAGTACAAAACCTGACCATAGGTAATAATAAACAAAGGTGAACAACAATAAAGGGTTAAATTATAAAAGTTTTAACTTAAGAGACTACTATTTAATCTCTTTCAAACAAGAAGGACTAAATAAAATAATTTACACAAAAAAGAACATTTCTTCCAGGTAGAGAGAGAAACAAAGATAGACGCATCCTTTCATACGTGCATACATTTTTAGAGAGAGAGAAATTGTTTCCGTTCCGTTTTTATTTTTCTCTCTCTGTTTACTTTCTTTCCTCGACCGGCTCGGCGTTAGAGAGAGAAAAGCGAGAAACCTAATCGAAGAAAAGAAAAGAAATTACAATTTCTCTCTCCTTTCTAATTTTGAAAATTTTCGCGGAAATTGAAAATGAACGATCTTGAGCTAGGGTTTTGAACTGATATAATCTAATAATCGAAGTGAACCTTTCAAGAATGTTAATTAGAGATTTGAATTCGTTTGAATTTTAGCTCCGATCTTGAAATCAGGGTTGATTGATTGAGAAATGGACGTGGAGGCGTCGTTGGGGGCGACTGATCACGATCCGGCGGTGCAAGACGCTACTTCTTCGCCGACGGAAATGGACGGGGAACAGATAGGGGAGCAGTCGCCACAGCTGGCAGGATCTCAGGCAGCGTCTACGGCGGAAGTTACGGGTTCTAGTACTACTACAACGGCGCCGCAGCAGGTTGTGCAAGCGCAACAGCAGAGTCCGGTGGTGGGGCCGAGACACGCGCCTACGTATTCGGTGGTGAATGCGATTATAGAGAAGAAAGAGGATGGGCCTGGGCCTAGGTGTGGGCATACTTTGACTGCTGTGATTGCTGTTGGAGAAGAAGGCACGCCTGGGTATATTGGACCCAGGTTGATCTTGTTTGGTGGTGCCACGGCACTTGAGGGAAACTCTGCGTCTACAGGGACTCCTTCTTCGGCTGGGAGTGCTGGAATCAGTATGTTTTTTTTTTATATATATATTGGTGGTTTTAATTACTTTGGTGGTTCAATTGTTTGATGATAAGTTAGTAATTTTAGGGTGAAATTTTGATATGGCGTGGGGAATTTTGATTGAATTGAAGATGGTTATTCAAGTTTAGTCAAGTTTTTTGCCTGTTTTGTTACTAGGTCTATTGAGAACCTGGTGATTATAGTTTACTGAATTTTGGTTAAATGGGAAGGAAGTGACCTCAGCTGCATGTTTTGGTAATTTTGTTATTTTTTTTCCTTGTAGGAAGTGGCAATAGGAATAAGTGGTTATGTGAACTCTAGGGTTGTTTAAATTCAGTGCAATTCAATTGAGGTATTTTGCTTGGTTTGTTTTCTATTTTGGCGAGATTGAACCAAGATTTTCTGCTATTGGTTATGAAGTTTTAGGTCATGCGTCGTCCATGTTGGTTCTGGTACTAAGTTCACAAATTTCTCAATGGTTCCGAGCTTCCAAGTAGCCTGACTGTTCTTTCACTGAATCTTGAGAAATTCAAGCTGCAAAATCATGGGCGGCACTGATTTTGCTGTTCCTTTTAGTTATACTATACCGGCAGTATTTGAGATCTACTGTTGTTAGAGTCCAGCTAATTTAACAGGCTTGTGATAATTATTTCATTAGGCTGTATGCTACTTAGGATGCTCATCATGTGTCGGTCTTGAATGTTGATGCTTTAGTGGTGCGTGAAGCTTTTAAGTCAAAGCCCAACTAAAAGTGATTGGCAAGTTTGTGATTTAAAAATGCACAAGTCTTGTTCACGCTGCGAATAGCTGCTAGATGAATGGATATTTGTCTTGATATCCTAGCTCTTATGGCATCCCTATATTCGGCACTATTTTTCTTGAATCCAAGTAGCACATGGTTGCCATTTCATTCTTTTGTGTCAGTCTGATAACCATGTTGACATTGAACTGAAATTGCATTAGCAAGAAATGAATGACATAAGATGATGGATTTTTTCTCTGCCGAGTCTTAGTGATAATGTTTTATGAATTCTCATTACCTTTATGATTTGGTCTAAATGCAGGACTAGCAGGTGCCACTGCTGATGTTCACTGTTATGATGTGCTAACGAATAAATGGTCTAGGTAAGCTTAGCACGTGGAACCGTTCATTTCAGGAGCTTAATTCTACTCTAAAACATTGCCTTCTTTCTCTTATTTTCTATGGGGATTATTTACTATGAACTTATTTTTTCAGGATTACTCCATTTGGAGAACCACCCACACCAAGGGCTGCCCATGTGGCAACTGCTGTGGGAACTATGGTAGTAATTCAGGTGAACATATGGTGAATTATCCTATTCAGTTCACATCTTTTACCAGATCATGGTTATCTTTACTTTGTTATATATTAACTTTTCAGTTATGACTTGAATTTTACATTCAACACAGGGTGGAATTGGTCCAGCTGGTTTGTCTGCTGAGGATCTTCATGTCCTTGACCTAACACAGCAACGGCCGCGGTGGCATAGGTTGGAGTCTTTACAAATGCTTGCTCATTCTTTTGTATTAATGATGTGATTTTGATTTATATGAATGTTAATTTCTTGTAGAGTGGTTGTTCAAGGCCCAGGACCAGGGCCACGATATGGGCATGTGATGGCATTGGTGGGTCAAAGGTATCTCATGGCGATTGGAGGGAATGATGGTAAGTGTCACAGTCAAAGCTCACACCTCACATGTTGTACATGGAGTTAAATTTAGCATGTTGGTTATCACTGCAAGCATGTGTATGCGCATATATCAATATCTTTTATGTATTTTCACAATTGTTTGGTTATGCTTTTCAGGAAAGCGGCCTTTGTCTGATGTGTGGGCCTTGGACACAGCTGCCAAACCTTATGAATGGCGTAAACTAGAACCGGAAGGGGAAGGGCCTCCACCATGCATGTAAAACTCTCTCTCTCTATATATCTTTCATGAAAACGTAATGTATGATTTAGATATACTGTTACTACTTAATCTTTGTGCCTACTGATATTTTTTTGTACACTCTCTGTCTTGTATGTATGTACAAACTTGAGTGTTAGTTTCATGTTTATTTGGATGTTGGGGCTTATCTAATTGTAATTCCTGACATTTCTACTGTCGGTAACTATTGAAGAAATGTTTCAGCTACTGTCATTTCATAACCATATCCAATTCATGGATCTTTGCAAATTGACTCAACATTATAATCTCTTTGACGTCATTATCCTTTTCCCTTCATTCATTTGAGCTTGAATCTTTTCTCAGAAAATGAAAAATAAAATATGGGAGAGGGAGAGATGGAGACAGAGCATGCTAGAAAAAGATGGAAATAATGATTTTTTTTTATGTGCCAATGACAATGTTTGCAAGTACATGTTTGCAATTGATATCACAAATGGCTGCTTCTTTTTTGTTTAGTTTGCTTTTGTTGTTTTACTTTATGTTGTAGTCATATCTGAAGGTTTAGCTAACTTCTTATCCTTTATTATACTTGACTAGGTATGCGACTGCAAGTGCACGCTCAGATGGTCTGCTTCTGCTTTGTGGGGGGAGGGATGCAAACAGTGTGGTGAGCTGAAAACTCGACATGCAAAATGTTTGGTTATAGTAGATGCATTTCAGAAAAATTATTATTAATTCTTAATGGGCTTTATTGTTTATTTCATAGTGATTGCTTCAAGAGATGTCCTCTGAATTTTTTTTTTTTAATTAAGAAACCTCAGATTGCTAATTGTTAGAACTTTGTTGGCAAACAAGTTGTATCGCATTGCTGATCTTTCTAATTCATGAATTCGAAAATGGAAACAAAATCCTCTTCAAGAATAGCAACAATGACGTCAGCTTTTTGGGAGAAATTTATAAAATTACTCCAGTAATCATTAGTGGATATTCATTTATTAATCTATATAACCCAACCTAGAATTTCCACCTATGAAAGAGAATGAAATGAATTTCAGAGACAATTTTCTAGGTTTCCTAAGCTTTTGAAGGGAAAAGTGAGATTTATTTTCTTTTGCTGTTTTATTATTTATTTATTTTTATTTATTTCCATAACAAGGTGTGTGCTGCTGTTGGGCACTTTGGGTTTTGGAAACTTGTCTCATGCATTCTCTTGTAGTCAGTTGTCAATTCTGTGCCATTCTTGTTTCTGAAGTTTTGAAACTTTTGATTAATGTGATTTCTCAAATTTGTTCATAAATTGCTTGGAATTTTTCTTAACTATCTATCCAACTTTGCCAGGAATGGACTGAATTGTGTAACTTTATGTTCGCTGCATGTTTTATTTAGATAATAACAATATTACAGGAATAATATATTTTTAATAAAGGAGTTTATAGTTTTGAAATCATGCCTTTGTTTCTTCTTAAATTTTCATTTCATTTGGAAATTTTCTTTTTGGAAGAACATAGTGAAATTACTTTATTTCTAAGAATAGTGATTTATTTATTTATTTATTGTGATGTGAGATTTTGTTAACCTCTTTTTATGTGTTGCTTGTTCCTTGCCTCTTGACCTATTCAGCCACTTGCAAGTGCATATGGACTTGCTAAACATAGGGACGGCCGTTGGGAATGGGCAATTGCTCCTGGTGTCTCTCCATCTCCAAGATATCAGCATGCAGCAGTAGGTTTTTGTGCTTGAGTAAATTGTGTTTAATTGACTTGCTTCTGTCCATGAAGATTAATTACCCTTCAATTGTGCAATTTAGGTCTTTGTAAATGCCAGGCTCCATGTATCTGGAGGGGCACTTGGTGGTGGTCGCATGGTAGAAGATTCATCAAGTGTTGCTGGTAAACCCTGAGTTACACTTAATTACATTGCTGTATCCAATATGCCATCACTTTGAGCTGTCAGATTTTTATTTAGCTTGAATTTAATGTGAAGGTGGGAGCAATTTAAAATCCAGTTCCAGTGATGTAATTGTTCCCAATAAGATTGTGTTTATTACTGTCATCAAAGATGATTCTGCCCTGAATTCGAATAATAACCTCATGTTTTCCCATGTATAGTGTTGGATACTGCAGCAGGAGTTTGGTGTGATACCAAATCTGTGGTTACCAGTCCAAGGACTGGCAGGTACAGTGCTGATGCTGCGGGTGGAGATGCTGCAGTTGAGTTAACTAGGCGCTGCAGGCATGCAGCCGCTGCAGTTAGTGACTTGATATTTATTTATGGTGGTTTACGTGGTGGTATGAGATGATCCTACTTCTATAATAATTGCTGCATTTTGTTTATGAGTTTTCTTTTGGCCAACATGATGTCCACACAATAAAATTGCTGTATAGGTAATTTCTATGTTGTGATAAGCAAAAATTATCTGGATGTTATGGAAAGATGGACTAGGGAAACCTGTTAGAGGATTTTACTTGATGTTTCTCAATCGGTTTTGAAATGGAATGTGAAAGGCTGAATATGACATTGCTGGAATTTAGTGGAGTATATTTGACAAGATATGGAAACGTTGTTAAAGCTCAAGCAGATTTCATAGTGTATCCTACATGGCTTTTAATTGTAGTAATATGTGGTTCAGGGCATTAACTGGTTTACAGTTTCGGACAAACATTCTGGATTTCTTGGAGTAACCTGAAAAGGGCTGGAATTTTTTGAAACTACATTAGATAAAAATGGATTTGAATGATGACATTGGAAGCCAATTAGGTTAAACATGCTGTAAAGTTAAGATGCCTTCATGAAGTGGTCTATAATCATCCTTAACAATGACTTGTTAAGGATGATTATATTGCAACCACCTGACTTGAACCGTTGACCTGATGGTTCATGTATTAACACAAATTATCAGACTGCAATGGAGTCTGGTTTAGTACCATTTTGTTTTTGTTTCTGAATGTAAACGATCAATCAAGAGAAAAAATATGTTTTAACTTGTAACTATAGATATGTATGTCGAAGAATATCTTAAAAACTCAATCTTGGAGACAGTTTATTGAAGATTGTCCAATTCATTGATTTCGAAAGTTCATTACTATGAACCCTTCTTAACTTAACATTCGAAGTACTGAATTTTGATAAATGTGTTTATGCATAGGGGTGTTGCTCGATGACCTACTTGTTGCTGAAGATCTGGCTGCTGCTGAAACAACAAGTGCAGCTTCCCACGCTGCAGCTGTAGCCGCTGCTTCCAATGTACAAGCTGGTAGGGTACCTGGAAGATACGGATTTGTAGATGAAAGAAATAGGCAAACCATGCCTGAAGCAGCACCTGATGGTTCTGTTGTGTTGGGGAATCCAGTTGCTCCCCCAGTAAATGGTGACATGTACACTGATATAAGCACAGAGAATGCGATGCTCCCTGGACCCAGGTAAGCCAGCCACTTCATCTGGTCTTTCATTTTCATTACATCTAAGTAGATGTGCATTATTCAAGGAGTTAGTAGATGTGCATCATTCAAGGAGTTGCTGGATGTGTATCAATATGCAGGAGAACGAACAAAGGTGTTGAGTATTTGGTTGAAGCATCAGCTGCAGAAGCTGAGGCTATCAGTGCCACTCTGGCTGCTGCCAAGGCACGACAAGTTAATGGAGAAGTTGAACTTCCTGATAGAGATCGTGGAGCAGAGGCTACTCCTAGTGGGAAACAAATATCTACTTTGATTAAGCCTGATTCTGCTGGATCGAACAATATTGTTCCTGCTGGAGTTCGGTTACATCACAGAGCTGTCAGTATAAAAAAATAATGAACTTTTTGAATATGATCTCAAGTCAATTTTGGCATGAAATATGTATATTTACATCAGACTTTATATCTGAGACTGCTTTTTCAGGTTGTTGTTGCTGCTGAGACTGGTGGAGCTTTAGGTGGCATGGTTAGACAGCTTTCAATCGATCAGTTTGAAAATGAAGGCAGGCGGGTAAGTTATGGGACCCCTGAGAGTGCAACTGCAGCTAGGAAACTATTGGATCGACAAATGTCCATCAATAGTGTGCCGAAAAAGGTATTTGACTGTTCAATTTGAAGTACATGCGCGTTGTGGATTTGAAAATGCTGCTAGATGCATCTTTATACAACGTAGCTTATGTGAGCAGTTTGTGCTGCTGACCTGAATTAGTCTGGAAATATTGATATTGTTAATGCTCTTGCTTTAGCACTTTAATTCGTATACTGCTGGGGTTGTCTTTAACATAAATCAAATTGTCCATATGTTGATTGATAGCTAAGATAGGCATATGCATCGTGGAAAGAGGTCAAGATTCAGTTTAACTACTTCTGTAGTTTGAGATCTTGGGCTCAGTTGACATGTTCCAAATTGAGATGAGTATCAGAATATCTCAGTGTTGCTGAATGCTACCATATTGGCTTTCTAATTCAACTGAATAACTCTCCATTGCAAACTACTTCCTGTCTGATTATATACTATTTGGCATAAATTCTAATAGATGTGGAACCTCTAGTGTCAAGGGCCATATAATCATTCTTTTCTACCCTTTGACTATGGGATAGTTGTATGTTGTGCTTTGTTAGAACATTAGCACCAAGGTCTTGAATACATCTACCTTTCAATTCAGGATACAAGAACACTGCTATGTTGCTCAATTCTTCCCAAATCTCTTAGCGTATTGCTTTGTTTCTTTCCCCCTCCGGACTACCTTATGGTTAAGTGATTGTTTTGGTTGTAGTTTTCAAGTATATACACCTGTCGTGCTTTGCACTGCTATTTCTAACCTAATTTCTAGCATTCATCCAAACCATTTGTTTTTTTTTTTTGAATCAAAGGAAATTGTTTGAAATCAAATAATTGCTCTTTGGACTTGTTTTAGTGTTGTTTGATTCTCCCCTTTTCAACTTAATTCTTTTTCTTGGATTCCTTAGTTGTAAGAAGTGAATTTTTGTTAGATGTGTAAGCCTTCGATTTTCATGGGCACCTGTTTTTGGTATTTTAAGTGAATCACTTACCAAGACTTAATTTTCTTCTCAAATTTTCTGTTTTGTAGTTTAATGGGATTTGCTTCTATTTTATCAGGTCGTAGTACATCTCTTAAAGCCTCGTGGCTGGAAACCACCAGTTCGCCGTCAATTTTTCTTAGATTGCAATGAAATAGCAGATCTTTGTGACAGTGCTGAAAGGATATTTTCAAGTGAACCAAGCGTTTTACAGCTTAAGGCTCCTATCAAGATATTTGGTGATTTGCATGGGCAATTTGGGGATCTGATGCGCCTTTTTGATGAATATGGCTCACCTTCAACTGCTGGTGACATCGCGTAAGCTTTTTTGTGATTATTATTAGGTTCTCCCACATTCTGCCTGCTGATTCATGTCATTTAATAATGAGATAAAAGTCCTGAAAGACAGACAGATAATGGTGGATTTATTTTTTTCCACATCCAATGGAGTAACCTATTAATTTTGTTGAAAGCTATCCTCCTGCAATTTCATTCCATGAGTCGTATCAACTGCTGAATTTTATATTTTTGGATCCCTTTGGAATCTAAGCCCAACATATGCTGCCAGAAAGAATCTTCAATAAAGTGTTCATCTGCAACCATTTTTCTCAGTAATCCTCTCTTAAAATACAAAACCCCTCACCTATAACCTGCCTTGCTGAAAATGAGAAGCAACAAATTTCCCATGCACCAAATGATATGAGCTCCATGCAAAAGCCCCATGAAGATTGCTTTGCAATTTCTAAATCCTTTTATACAAAGTAATCAGTTAATCTGTGCAAAGTTTAAATGCTTGATGTCAAGGATTAATTTTGGTTTGGATTTCAAATTGGTCTGGTGAAAATGTTTATAGACCACAGCTACCCATTTTTATATTGTAGTGAACTCAGATGCTTTATACAATTTTCTTTTCCATGGCTACCCATATTTATACCTTGAGAGGTGATCTTTTGATTATTACCTCTACAAGCAGTTCTAGGTTGCTGCTAAGATTTGCAAAATCAGGTATTTTGTATAGGATAAAGGGGTTAGGGATTTGTAGAAGGGTTAGGGATTTGTAGATTGATCCAGTCGAAGGCTGTGAAGTGTTGCTCTTTTTGGCTGTTTGTTGCAAGATTTGGTGGCAGGACGTGGGAATTGAGGTTTGGATTATAGTGAATGGGGTGGGAGTTGAAAGTGCTCAGTTTTCATGTGTTCATAATTTTTTTCATGCCTGTGTGCACATGAATGGATGAACATGCACATGCAGAGGTTCACATGTTTGTTAGGTTTATGAGGTGGCTAATTTTATTCCATTACTATCAGATATATCGACTATCTGTTCCTAGGAGATTATGTTGATCGGGGCCAGCACAGTCTGGAGACCATAACTCTTCTGCTTGCTTTGAAGGTATTTTGGTGCGGCTGCTTCTCTCCCTCTCTTTGAGGGTGGGGTGGAGAGTTATTGCTCCTTCTCCACTTAAATAATCCTTTTGATTCACTTTAAACTTTGCCGTGGATCTTGATGGGAGCTCTGCAAATATTGTTTGACTGTTGTAGGTTGAGTACCCCAACAATGTACATTTAATTCGTGGGAACCATGAAGCTGCAGATATCAATGCCCTTTTTGGCTTCCGGATTGAGTGCATTGAGCGAATGGTACTTTGTTATACATATTTGATGTCTTATCAACTTGTTAGTTACAAACTAAATGGCTTGATGAACAGGGTGAGAGAGATGGAATTTGGGTTTGGCATCGGATAAATCGATTGTTCAACTGGCTTCCTTTGGCAGCACTAATTGAGAAGAAAATCATTTGTATGCACGGTGGTATTGGTCGCTCAATAAATCATGTGGAACAGATTGAGAGTCTACAACGTCCAATTACCATGGAAGCAGGCTCAATTGTGCTCATGGATTTGTTATGGTCAGTGCTCCTGCCATATTGTTTGTCATTTGCTTATTTATCTATAATGACATTTTTTCTCTTCTGCTATAGGTCCGATCCCACAGAAAATGACAGCGTGGAAGGACTGCGACCAAATGCTAGGGGTCCAGGGTTGGTAACATTTGGGGTAAGAGCAGTTGTATTTGTGTTTAATTCATTACTGGAGGTTGTTTCCTGGTTTATTGGTCTGTTGCCTTGTAACTTGTTTCCTAAGGTCTGTTTGAATTACTAGAGCATTTTTTGAAATAATAATGATACTGTTTAAATTAAACTCAAAGCAGGTTCTTATTTTTATCTACTTAATTATGCTTACATCTGTTCCATGCTCTCAAATTTCTTTCATGGTATAAGATGAAGTAAGAGCTTTTGGAGTTCACTTTCTTATTAAAATTGTGATTATAGGATTTGTAGTCATTTGGCTGGTTTATTTGATTTCAGCACTGGTTGTCGTGTCCATGATGGCTATTTATGTTAACTCAGTTCTTTCCTTGCGTATTATGCTCATTGATTGAACCATATGGAGTTGACCTAGTGGAGAAGAGCTGGGACTTGGCAGTGTGCTCCTGTCCAAGATCTCAAGTTCGACTCTTCCCAGGTGCAAACAATTCCATGGGGTCATCGGACTTGGGTAAGAGCCCATGAATTAACCATGGTGCACTTGCGAGAAACTCCTTGCTGAGGGCCTGGTGCACCCCTATGATTAGTCGGGCCTTGGCCTGGATACCTGGTGCTAATCCAAAAGAAAAATTATGCTCATTGAGAATGATTTCTTCATTTGCAGCCTGATCGTGTTATGGAGTTCTGCAATAACAATGATCTTCAGTTGATTGTACGCGCCCATGAATGTGTGATGGATGGCTTCGAGCGTTTTGCTCAAGGACATTTGATAACACTTTTCTCTGCCACCAATTATTGTGGTATTTACTCGTCAACTTAAACTAGCTAGTTATTTTTTCCAAGATTCATGATTAATTTTAGCGATTCTATTCTTGCCTGTTTCTGCAGGTACTGCAAATAATGCAGGGGCAATCTTAGTTTTGGGAAGAGATCTTGTGGTGGTTCCCAAACTCATTCATCCTTTACCACCAGCAATTTCATCACCAGAAGCTTCACCTGAACGTCATATTGAAGATACATGGATGCAGGTGCTGTTGCATTTCAAAGCCTAATATTATGACTTATTTTTGCGCTGACCAGTGATCTCTATCCTGTTTCCACTGTTTTTTCTAATGACAGGAGTTGAATGCTAATAGACCTCCTACACCAACTAGAGGCCGTCCTCAAGTAATAACAAATGATCGGGGCTCCCTTGCTTGGATATAATAGATGTGCTTCTGATATTTACATATACTCATTCCGGGCTTGTGCTTGCACCTTGGGTTTCTGGCATCTGTATAGAGCATGATGGATCCAGGAATTCCCGAACTTGTGATCGCTGTTCCTGACAAAAAAGTGAAGGCTTTCTGATTTTTTATTTTATGCACAATTGCTAGGCCTTGAGATGGTTAAGCTACAAGTTCGAGAACCAGGTTGCAGGAGGCGATTAGTTTCCCTTTCGCCCGTTGTAAATTGAGCCACAAGCAGGTAGAAGTCGTCTTCCAGGTTGTTTATCATGATGGGTTGGTAGTGCTGGGTATTTTTCACGTTAGTTTTAATATATATTTTTTCCATTCCTCGTCTTAGGCCTAATATCTTTTTTATGAGGGCACGAGGTCCTTGCATGTGATGATGAGATATATATTGTCAAAAATCTGTGGGCGTCGTCGATGTATAATAGAGGTTTTGTGTAATTCCCATTTATGCTCTTTGTACAATATAATTTGTGTGAAGATAAGAAACCTTTTGGTCCCACAAAGCTTGGAAAGTTTTTTTTTTGTCAGAATGGCCTTTGGTGCTCTTTGCTGCTAGAACTAGAGTAGAACTTTGGACCTGGATTATTTTGGCAAGAGTTGGTTTCCATTATTTTTGTTAAAGATTTACGCAATCAGAAGAATGCATTTTCAGGTCTTCGGTTTTGCTGGATCTCTCAGTCTTTGCTTTGATCTAGAGCTTTTCTACCACTTTTGTGTACTGTCATCCATCCTCGTGTGATCTTGTCAGCTACAGGAATATCTATCAACAAATAGAAGCATGCTTTTCATTCATAATGTGGGGTAAAAGAGATTAAGAAGATGAAGTAATAAGAAATAAAATGATAAAAAGAAGTCAAAGAAAGAGAAGTGAAAGACGAAGAAAGGAAATAATGAGGGTTGGAAAAGTTTGCAAATTCTGTAAATTTTATTCAATTTATTATAAGTTATTTAATATTTAAAAAATAATATATAAATATAAAAACTCTAACTAGAATAAATTATTGGATTTATAGCTTATTAAATAAAATATCTAATAATTATTAAATCAAGCATAACAAATAAACCAAAATAAAATGTAATATAGTTCACTAAATATAATATTTGACAATAACTAAATTAAATCTAATAAATAATCCTAAATAAAATCTATTAGCACAAGGATTGAGCTGTTTCCTGTCATTATATATTATATAGATGTGTGAACTATGTCTCGGGTTTAATATCCTTATTAATTCAACAAGGATTAAACTGCTATGATGTTTTTTTTTAATCCAACATAATCTGAATTTGATCATAACTTATATACTAGGATTCACTAAACTTCATAATCCCTGATAAAAACAAATTATATATCCAAAATAGTATTAATATATTCTTTGTTGTGCTAATGATAAGACAATGAGGTAAAGATATCAAAGGAACAACAAAAACATGTTATATTTTATATTTAATGAGGTCTTTCACGTTAAAAGTAGAATTAATATAAAAGTTTGAGCAGTTTGGTAAAAAAACATGCACGGACGCGCACACACTCAAACACAACACCAGTGATATGTTGACACATGGTTTTAGTAATAATTAAGTGGTTTTTGTTTTCCAGAAAATAGTAAGGGGTTTCAAGCAGGGTAATGGTATTGCCTGTAGTTGTTGTGAAGTAGAGGTAAGATTGCTATGCTGTATAGTAACATCATATCTGGAGCTGCATGTGATGGTCGCAGCCCTCTCACTAGCCCACTCATCATTGTTCCCTTAATTTATTGGTGACAGATTAGCCCTTCACAGTTTGAGTCTCATGCTGGAATGTCTGCCAGGCGTCAGCCGTGAGTAGCCTTTGAAAGTAGATGGACCTTTCCCTGGTTAATTGACCTCTTTCTTGTTCATAATCAAGTGTTATCTCTTGCAGCTACCGTCACATTTATACTTCTAATGGACTGAGCCTCCACGATATAGCTATTTCGTTGGCAAATGGACAAAACATTACCACAGGTATTGGTGATGATATGTGTGCAGAAGGTGGAGATGGAGGGGATCTAATGTTTTCTCAGAGTTGCCCTCGCGCTTTTCATGCAGGTGAATGTTCTCTTCACTACTCGGAGCTTTGTTTTCTACTTGTTTTCAGTTGTATAGTTTATAAACATTTCATTTGCTTCTCTACTTACGAGACTTGTTTCTTGTTATTTCTTTCCCCTGCATTTTCCACCTTCTGAAATACTGCCTTCAAATTCATTCTGCATGCTTAAATTGTCATAATATAAGAATCTCTTCTCCATGCTAGGTGGGTTGGGCTGCTTTTACTTGTCTTACTGTCTCAACCCATATCCCTTTCTGCTGGTGCATTTTTTTCTCAAGTTCCACATGACAGACAAACTGTTTTTTCTGCTCTCGAATATTCGTTGGTGGAAAAAAAAAGATTACTCCCCAATTTAAATAGTGCATTGTGATTTATAATTATTGAAGTTTACCTCTTTTTTTTTTTGATGAATACTTGTCCATTTCACCTTGTATTTGTTTGTGCTGCAGCATGTTCGGATTTACAGGATACTCCTGAAGGTGCTTGGCATTGTCCAAATTGACGAAGGCAATTTTGCAAGACCTACTGTCATCCGGCTGACTCGAGTTGTTAAAACTCCAGAATATGATGGGTGGTTGTGTTGTTTGCAGGTTAAATCTCTTGAAATTTCTAATAGATTTTACCCTAGCAAATAGTAGGAAGTCATTTTTTTTAGGAAAAGAACTTGATGCAAGTATAAAATTGGCCAATGACCTTTTTGTCACTCTTACGATTATATATATCATCAAGGATGTAATTTTTTAACTTTTGCATCGTGGTCTTTGTAAGGTCTGTATTTTACGAGCTCAGAATGTCCTTGCTTAAATCTTCATACACTAAGTCAAGATCACTGAGCGTTAAGTTATATGGTTGATTATACCTTTCGTTGGATCATTGTGGTAACTTTACGAGGAGAGGGCAATGAGTTACTGATGAAATAAGAAATAGCAGCTGATTAGCAGAGATGGAATTAATTAGTTATTAAGGATTACAGAGCTTTTGTAGAGTAATAGATTAGTTAATACTTCCATTAATATAGAATTCCTAGCAACCAAGAGCTCCAAGCCCCAAGTGCTTTTTGTAGAAGGGTTTCCTACCGGTCAATGAACACAGATTTGTTTTTTAGTTTTCCTTGGTCTTTGCTTGTTTAGTTCAATTTAGTCATTCATCAAATTTTGCTTTTGGTTCCTATAATCTTTATATGTGCTTTTCTTACTATAGATGTCTTACTGTCATGCTCTCTTTCAGTGCGAAAAGGAGTTTCATGTTGGTTGCTTGCGGGAAAGTGGACTCTGTGATCTAAAAGTAAGTCCATTATCTCAAAACAGCTTGTGTTTATGATCTTCCAGGAGTATTTACTATTTTTTTCTTGAATATTTCGCCATAGGAAATCCCCGAAGATAATTGGTTCTGCTGTCAAGACTGCAATAATATCTATGTAGCTCTCCGGAATTCTGTTTCTACTGGAGTGCAGAAAATTCCTGCTTCGCTGTTAAATATCATAAATAGAAAGCATGTCGAGAAAGGACTACTTGTTGATGAAGAAGCTGCATATGATGTGCAGTGGCAAATTCTGACGGGAAAGAGTCGCAGCCGAGAAGATCTTTCATTGCTTTTCGGGGACTGCTGCAATTTTTCGAGTAAGTTCTTGTGTGCCTTCTTGGATTTCTGCTTCCTATTCCCACTAACACAAGCAGCTATTATGCAGAGAACTGTGTGAATTTGCCTTTAATTTATTCTTTTTTCATCTTCAATATCATTTTTTGGATGTCTTTTTTCTTGGGTACATTTATTGAAATGATAAAAACTGGAGGTTGAGGTAGATATTAATGCGAGAAATTTTGGTTTGGGAAGTGAAGAAATAAGTTGTGTTTTACTATTTATTTCCTTTTCTCTTCCTCTCTGCAAAAGAGAGAAAGAAATCTACATATTTTTCACTTTTACAGAGGAAGAAAAATGCACTGTCCACATTTGATTCACGGGGAGAGTCCAATTCATTTTAATAAGTGTTTAGCTCATAACAGAACAAAATGGAGGAAAGGGGGAGTGGATCCTTGAAGTCTGCCCCAGCTAGTTTGGAATTGAGTCTTGGTCTAGATGAGTTGAATTGAGCACTGAGTCAAATACAAAATGGACAAGGAACCTTCTAAATAAAAATATCAAACAGAAGAGCTTTTAGAATTTGCTGAATGTTACCTCATGAAACTCCTTTCAAAGCTCATTTGAATCATTAGCTCTCCGCTATCAATAGAAAAAGGGAAAAGAAGAGGAACTAATGCTGTCCGTCCACCTTGAGAAAAACTAATAATTCAAATCTTGCAATGTGAAGGATGATGAAGATGATAGGACAATTAGATAGGTCCTTACCTGTAAAAGGATAGGAATTGTGTTTGTTAGGACTTGGCTGAGGGCCTGGCATGGTTTTGATGTTCATGTTTTTACTTCAAATGCTCGTTTAAGCCATGAGTTGGGTTTGTCACCTGATGCCTTATGCAAGTTAAAGCTTTTCATTTTCCATATATTGTGATATGAATTTTCATCTTAAATGTGAAGTTAATCAGTCATGCTTTTCAAACAAATCATGATAATTCTATCTCATCAAAATTTAAGGCTAATTATTAATTTTCTTCTTTGCTAAGTAGGCGCTCTAGAGAGTGAAAGTTATTCTCACTTTACATGTGCTCTCGCATTCTGGGTTACAAAGGATAATTTGGTTGGATGAAAGTTTGGCGAACAAGAGAAATGAGAAAATCTCTCCCTTTTTTTTGGCCACTAAATTTTAATTCATGATAATGAAGGGATTGGAACGAAGGATTCTTATTTTCAATTGTTCCCTTGTGCATTCATCCCCTCCCATGTTACACCAGTAGAAGACTGATGTTCTATCCTTCTGCCTTCACTTCTCAATCACTTTTTCTTTCAACGAACTAGAGTATTGAGAGATGAGAACATTCTGAAGAGAATTTACATGCTTAGTTTAGCAGCATCAATTGCTGGTTCTGGTTGTCTGCCTCTAATTTCTGTAATTTCTCACAACTTTCAGAGCTTTAAAATTCTCTCTTTAACTTTATGCAGGAGAAATATCTCTGGCCAGGAATTTGGGGGCATGTATTGTGTGCTTTTGACTGTAAGGTACATTGCATTTCATGAAATGTTGGCTTTTTTTACATTTCAACTCCCTTTTCAATCCATTATTCTCGTGCATTGAGAGGTTATTGTGCTACCAGCAGCTGAGTCAATCTGGACAAGAAGATTTGGCTTCAGAAAGATGAGTGAGGGACAAGTAAGTTTTGTCTTATATTCTTTAATGAATGGTCAAATTTATACTTCTTTTCATGAATCAATAAAGCGATGAAATGCTCATAAAAATTGAGAAAATAGCGAGCTTCCTTGTTTTGGTCATAACAGAATAAATTGTTTGTGCATGAAATGCAATGGATAACGTTATAAAGAAGAGGAAGGAGTGGGGAGGTGATATCTGCACTACTTTCATGTTATAAAGGCGCTCCTCCCACTATACATTATTTTTCAAATTGATGGTTTTTTCCTTGTTGAAATTCTAGCTGATCTTTCTATTTACTGTCTTAATTTCCCTGTTTTTAAAACAAATCATTCTTCCAAAAACTGCATGATACCAAAAACATTATTCTTCCAAAATACATGCTGCGGAACATTCTTTTCCCTTTACACTCTTGCAAAACCATCTAGAAAACCCAAAACCAAGGAGTCCAAAACTTTAGCCCTCTCCTCACTCACAAGTCATAGCCTGACGGCTAGACTCCAAAAAGCCCAACCGCTGTGAAGCCGGTCGCAACTACTGTGGCAAAATAAACAATTTTCCCCACCATGAAACCGACTAGTGGTGCGATAGCTAAAAGTTCTTTTTTTAGGTGGCAGTTCTTTGAGCTATGATCTCCAGCAAGCTCAAGCAGCAACGTCTTTGGGTGGGAAAAAAAAATAGAGTGTGAGGGAGCAGAGAGAGAGTTTGAGAGAAAGTGGTTCTTTGATGCGGATCAATGAATTAAAAAAATTAAAGCATGAAAGAAAGAAGTTTTTAGAGAAAAAAGCTAAGAAATGAAAGTAAAGAAAGAGAAGAATGAAGATTGGAAAATATACAACTTTGTAATTTTTTAATTAATTCATAAAAAATTCCATAACATTTAGAAAAGTAGAATAAAAATACTAAAATCTTAACTAGAACAAGCTATTGGGACTATGACGCACTAAATAAAATACCAAATAATAATTAAATCAAACCCAACAAATAAAACCTAATTAATAAACCTCAACTAAAAGTTCATATAAATTAAACTAAAACATCCCAATCTCTTATTGGTTTGGGCTATCATCCATCGTCTATGATCATACGAGTGCGTAAACAATGTTTCGGGTTCAGTGTCCCCACCACCCGAAGTTGGAAGAACTCGACCCCGTCAAGTACAGGTCAAGACAGCTCCGATAACGCTCCTAAAGATAAGGATTAAAATTCTGTAATGTTTCTTTGATAATCTAAGTATAGTCTGAATCTGGTTGTGTAGCTCATACACTAGGATTTGCTGAAGTTCACCATTCCTGGTAAAAACAACTTGTACATTCAAAATAGCACTAATATGTTTCTTTTATGCTCAAGATAAGGATAATGGGGCAAGGGTTTCAAAAGGAGCATCAGAGATAGGCTATTGTGTTTTATATATAACGAGATTCTTCATATCAAAAGTAGAACTAATATCAAAGTTTAGTGGTAATTTAATGACATAATTATTTGATTCAATCATTTGCAACACTTTGAATGGTCTAGCATTTATGACTAGTTTTCAAAAGACACCGTTCAGGTTTAATCTGTATCATGAAATAATCTCCAGCACTGATTACATCATGATACTTATGTAAATCAACTTGAAATTTGTATTGTTCATTACTTGCTTAAATTTATTAAATGATATCAACATGTATATTATAAATTCTATATGCAAAAGACTCAGCTGAATCAAATATTTAAGTTAGAGGAGACATACGAAGAAGATCTATAACCTTTCTAGGTTTGTAACTATGAACACTATATGATTAAGGGTGTGGAGTGGAACAAACACTATTCAAAGCCTAAGTAGATATAGTTTGGATAGAACCTAGTAAATTAAGATTAT
This sequence comes from Populus x sibirica, assembly GCA_019202695.1. Lineage (NCBI taxonomy): Eukaryota > Viridiplantae > Streptophyta > Magnoliopsida > Malpighiales > Salicaceae > Populus > Populus x sibirica. The sequence continues at coordinate 795,099 of JAGMVL010000957.1, forward strand.
CTTCATCTTTCTCATTACATGTTAGAGGTAAGGGATCAAAGAGATCAACATGTTGCTTTAAACCTATAACATCAAGAATGGTAAGTGTGGAATCATGTAGTTTAAAAGGACTAATACCATGAGACTCTTCTAAGACCAAACTTATCTCTTTAAGCGATTCCACTTAAGAGTTTCCTAAAAATTTCCTCAACCACTAAAATAAACTCAATATATTCTTCATTAACCTCATTTTCAAACTCTTTGGTCTTATTGTGTTAAGTCCTTTCTTTTATACATCCTCATCATCTAGGCCACTAAGTCTTCAAGATTGAGTTCATACAATTGAACATAATAGTTTTTTTTTCCACCTATATCCTTATATTCTTGGATGACTAAAGGTTTAGAGGTACAATTGACGAAGCTATGATCGAAACCTTGACATTTAGCACACTGAACCTTTGAACACGTCTTGGGACATTTCATTGATGACTCATTTGCCCTTATTTTTCTTCTTATAAATTTAGACACTACTATGATTAGGTCTATTGGGTGGAATACCTAACAAAGAACTATCATTCCTAAATTGAGACCTAAAAAAAATACTATAAGGATCCTGATGTTTTATCTATTAGCTCTTTATAAGTAACTCATAATCTTGTAGAGTGAAAGCACCTATGAGCCGAATATCTTTTCTAAAATCATCATTCAAACTTTTATAAAATTCACGCAAAGTGATGACTTCATCCTCCCTTATGACACATCTCATCCTATAATCATCAAACTGTGTTATGTACTCACTAACATATTTGTTCTTTTGTCTAAGATTATTTTATTGGTGTAAAAGTTTAATCATATAAGATTGGAATAGGTGTTTCTCCTCTAATATATGTTTCATTTCATTTCAATAAGTGATTGGAGGTTTACTCCTCTTCTTTAGACAATTCTCAACATCTTCCCAATAAAGTTGAGCTTTACTAATGAGCTTCATCTTAAAAAAAATTAACTTTTCTATTATTAGATAAGTTATGGCACTCAAAGAAGTGATCCATGTCACAAATCAAAATGTCAAAGATCCAAGAGTTATATGATGACCGTCAAAAGTAGGGGCTTCTATTTTTTCAAGGCTCATGACTTTCTCATCATGTCTTAGAGTAACCTAAATGATAGTCATACTGATGACGCTTAGGGAGAGCTTGCCTATAATGGTTATTTCTGTAATATTTACTGGTCTTTGGGTGCCTTATTCGAGAATTCTCTAAAGGTTGAACTCTTTTAGACATATTGTTCTTTTGGGTCTGCAGTACCCCTTATATGGCCCTAAGAGTATCACTAAGGGTTGGGTCCACGGTAAGTGTAGACTTAGGGTTGGACACTTGATGACCATGATACAAATACATTCAACACTAACTTAGAGATGAAATTGAGATCACAAAGAATTCTTGCAGGTGAAATCACAATACGAAAATAAAGCTAATCTCACAATGTCACAAGCAAAGACTTTTTAATTGTAAATGATTAATCAAACACAATGTTACAAGCAAAGACTCACAGTGAACAAAGATAACCTAGATATCAATGATAAAAGTGATTGCTAAGAAAAAATAACATATAAAAATGCAAGATGATTTATGTTTTTTTTATTTTTAGGTACAAAAGTAAATTAATGACAACCTTAAATAATAAATGCAAAACTAGAAAAGTAAAATTAAAGGTAAAGAAATTTATTGACCAAGACTTAAATCATCAAATTTAATACTGGACGGATATTTTTGAAACACAAAACCTCTTGATATTTAATACCAATGAAGTAATGGTGTCTCGACTGGTATAATCTTCTTTTACTATTATCACTGTTTTACTATGATTTTTTTACACAGTCATGATATATTTTTTTAATCGATACCCTGTTGATTTTTTTGGGGGCTAAAATAAGTTCTTTAGCTTAAAATGCATTCTGCTTCTTTTTTTATTAAAATAAAGCTTTAGCTTTTGACCCACTATGCTTTCTTTTGATAAAAAAAAAAAAAAATATGCCATATTGATGCTGGATCTTCGGCTGGAATAGTATGGACACCAACTGACAAAATATTGGCTTGCTTGCTTTAAACAAAGTCTTCGGCTGCAATGGATATGCATATTTTTTTTTTTTTTTAAAAAAACAAACTCTTACTGACAAGATCGGATGGTGATTGGATCTGACTTTGAAAGGAAATTGGTGGTGGAGGCTGCTGGAATTTCAGGAAAGGAAATCTTGTGGCTTGTTTTTTTTAGAGAGAGGCTGCCGGGATGTGATATGGATGGCAGGTGAGGTGGTTTGCGTGGTTGAATCGTGGTTCTCAGCTTGTGGTAGATTTGGGCAGCAGACCTCTCTTTTTAAAAAATCTATATTGATAAGAGTTTCCCATAAAATAATCTAGGGTTTACAATCTGTTATTGAATTTTAGGATTGTGAGTGATCGAGAAAGAAAGAAAAAAAAAAAAAACTATGCTCATAGAAGAAAAGACTGCGGAAGATATTTTGTAACTTTATAAATTTTTTTCAATTAATCAAAAACTTTATATATTTAGAAAAATAATATATAAATACTAAATCATAACTAGAACAATCAATTAAGTTTATAGACTACTAAATAAAATATCTAAAAATAACTAAATCAAATCCAATAAATAGTCTTAAATAAAACCAATAACATAAAAATTGGATTCTATTATCATAAATCATAATGTGAATTATATCTCGGGTCTAATATTCCAATTATATATTTGCAGGGCTTTGAATAAATATGTTATGCAATTTGAAGTACAACCAACAATTGGAAATGAATTTTGCACCTATCAAAATCATATGGGCTACATTTACAAGTTATTTGACATTCTATGAATTGAATTTAATTAAAATGTTTTAATAAAAATTTATGTTTGGAATAATTTAGAGTGCTAAGAATTGAATTTTAAATGAAATTTAATTTCTAAAAATATTATAAAAGTAAATAAAATGCAAAACCTTTCTCATTTACTATACTAAAAAGAAAGAATTAATGTTAAACTAGTTTATTTAAAATACTTATCTATCTATTTTTTTAGATATTTTTAAGGAATAAAATAAAGGTAAGGATGATAATATATGAAATAAAATGAATTAATTTTTTTAAAATATAAATTTAATTTATTTATCAATCAATTGAATCCAAATCATTTAAATCGAAATTAGTTCAAAATAGCCAATTGCTGTTATTTCTCCTATATACTTTTGAAGATTGATATGCATTTGACTAGACGTAGTTACAAGACTCGGTCTTTAATTAGTGATTAGCATTTTTATTTTTAAATATTTATTAATACATATTACATCTTTTCTCTTTTCTGTTTATAGTGGAAAAAAATTAAAGCTAAAAAAGGCATAACATCTGCACTTTTTTTTTTTGAGTTACAGAAAAGTTTTGTTGATTTTTTTTTTACGCGGATACCCTGCTTAGTCCAACTCTATAGAAAATAGGATATCCTAAAAATATTTTATAGGAGAAAGCAGTAGAGGCTGGCACATGATCAGATGGTGACCAATCCATTGAAGCGCTACAAAGAAGGCTTGCTGGAGGTAGTTTGGGGCTATTTGTTTTAGTGTCTTAAAAATATTTTTAAAAAAAATTAATTTTTTTTATTTTTTTTCTTCAAATTAATAATATTTTTAAATTATTTTGATATACAATTTAGTAATATAAGTATCCGTAACTGTATCCTGACAATTAAGATCTAGAAAGCCTTAACAAGGATTTTGGTTCACTTTAAGACACAAAGACAAAGCTCCACAAAAGCCTAATATCCAATTCAATCATGTATTTTATACAGGCAAGACATGGACTGATACAATTTTATACCTGCATTCAAAGCCTCCTTCAACTCCCAGGAAACTTGGTTGTTATGTCATTGCTACGATTAACCTCGCTTTACAGGCCTTTGAACATAGGATTTGTTGGGATCCTCAGTCTTGAGCTTAGGTGGTCGAGTCTCTCCCTTTTTCCCCTGCAAACAGAGTTCAAAAGAAGAGAAGTTTCAGGCCTGTTTTTATTGCTTGATAAAAATAACACAAGTAGAAATTGTTGCCCATCTAGGCTCAACAAAATCAGTATTTAATAGTCTCACCTTCTTTCCCGTCTTCATAAAATCTCTCCAGCTTGAAACCTGATGATCAATAACAACAATAATAATCAATGTGATGCCACATAATGATAAAAGGCTAAAAATCTCTATAACTGGTAGAGCAAACATTTTTCAATACGTAAATTCTGCTTTTGAGGGGTAAGAAGTAGAAGAAATACAAAACATGAAATTTTCAAAAGATAAGAAGAAAGGATGGAGATGATGATGCACGAGTCATAGCTAAACAGGTGAGACTTCCATCTCACGTTTGAACTGTAGCTCATACTCTCACGATCTAAATAAATTAATTACTGCCACCTATTTTTGCCTCATCCATATCTACACTAACACAGGCATATGCTTTCATGCAGTGCATGCATGAGTGTGCATCTATGTAAATTATTTAACCAAAGGAATTTAATGCCCACCCTATAAGGAGTGTTCAGAAGGAAGGAAATGGTGGTTGGTGTGGACAACAGTGATAATTTTGTGAAAACGAGAAGAATGATCAGGCATGGACTTGTGAGAAAGAGAGTGGCAAGAGAGGATGGTGACACAATGGTGGGTTTTCTTTTCCTAGCAACTAAATCAGCAAGGTGATGATGGAGCGGGTCCATCCTGGTGGAATAAGTCGAAGTTGCATAACATCATCTAATTTTGTACATGTTGCTGATGTAGCTGAATACACCAGCACTGATACTATAAAATAATGGCAGCATAAGCAAAACTTTAATTGACATTCAATTAAGGTCTAGGGGAAAAAAAAAACTCAAATCAGGGATAACAAATAGAAAAGTTACAGCACAAGTTCAAATCAGATGCTCTAAAACCAAATTTTAAGATGGTCACTAGTTTTCCATTCCCTAATCATATCTAAGAGAGGAAAAAGAAATAAAGAATAGTTTTTTGTTCGTACAAAATGCCTGAACAAGAATCTTCAAAATCAGAACAGTGAAGGCCCATGAAAAGCAAGCCTTTTCCCTTTTAACCTAGTAGAAACTGAACCAAATTTATAGACAAAACAGCATTTGCCTCCTAAGAAAGCATATCTAGGCCTATAACTTTCTCCATTCAATAGGCCTAACCTGCTTTCCAAGATAGAGTTAGAAATATGAAATCAAATTTACTGTGCAACAAGATATTTCAAGTTATGCACTCATTGAATGCTATTACTCAGAGAATTTAGATCTATCAGATACTGGAACCCTTAGATTAATTGGACAACTGAACAACAAAACACATATTCGAGGAAGAAACAGTTTAAACTCGTAAGTTTTTTAAATGTCACCAAATGGAATTAGATTTTGAAACAAATGCAGAAACAAACCCTCTTTTCTCTTGTTCCTTCCCACTGCTCCTCATGCTCACGCTTTCTTTTCCACGTCTCCTTTTGTTCTTCTTCATCCTTCTTCAATCTACCTTCCTCTTCTGATATCTAATAACAAAAGAAAGAGGATCATGAAAGCGTGTGACTTTAAACAAGAACAACTGCAGGAAAAGAGAAAATAACAGATCTTCCAGCATACCCTCATCTGCATTTTCCTCCTCCGCCATTCTTGATCAGTTAAAATTTCTCGAACCTTCAATTTGAGCTCCTGCTGGAACTCTTCCGACCATTCATATTGTTGATCATATTTTCCCTGTTCACATAAAAGAGGGATAAAAGTCAAGATTTCAACACACCCTTAAATTAAAAGGAGAAAAAAGAGGCTCAGTTCCATAGATGACAAATTGTGGTTGAAGAACTGCTGGTGCAGTAACTACTTTCTTTTAAAAAAACAAGAACAATCCCTTCAAAGATACCAGGAACTCCAAACAAACATGGCAAGATTATTAGGAATATTGGAAAGTAAAAGATGCTAACTCAATATTAATGAAGCTATCAGATAGAAATCTTCCCCTTCAATATATCCGCAAGACTTTTAACAAATGTATATTTGAGAAAATAAAAATTTACCTACTCAATTTAACTCTGAAATGGCAATAAACAATACAGGTAAAAGAAACAGAAAGTTTTATAGATGGAAAGGGAGTAAAGTGGTGAGAAGGAAACATGACAATATGGTAAGATGAGAATCAACACGCAAACAAATCCCAGCATCGCAAATTACCTTTTGATTGTCGAAACATGAAAGTAGTAATGTGAAAAACTATTGTCAATTCTCATTTCTGAAGGTCAGGCAACAACTGTTTATTCCACAACTATTGTTCTACCTTGGCAACAAGGTTTAGCAACAATGCGACTGATAGCATTTTTTTTTGTAGCAATTAATTTAAGGTAAATACTCAGTTCCGCCTAGGGTATAGCAAAGTACCAGTGCTATCCAAAAGTTTCTGGCTTTGATTAATAACTCAAAACTTCAACTGCTAAGTAAAACTTGATAGAAACCTCTCTTTTAAGTATTTGACAACCAGAGGGTTTTGATAAGTTCTTGGAAAGTTAAAAGTGACCGTAGTTTTACCAAATTTTCTCTGAGAGGAGGCATTCAACATGTAATTACCCATTTGCTCGAAACCTATAGTATCCAACTTAAAAGATAGTTCATTTTTAGAACTCCAATTTGTGCATCAAGAATGATCTATAGGCACAAATACAAAATGCAATCAAGGGAAAAAATATAATTAAAACTCACAGACCTCATCAACCAATGACTTTATTTTGGAGGCTGTATCTTTCTTCAACCGCTTCTTCCTCTTTGCTCGAAGTTCTTCTGCAAATTCACATTACTTTATCTATAACCACAAAAGAAAAAAAGAAAGAACATGAAACAAAGTGAACAGAAATGCTCCCATTCAACATGCAGAGGACAACAAAGAGCACAGCCACATTTTTTAATATTTCAGTATAAACCCCTTCAAATGTTGCTACAGCAGCAATACTCACATAGAAAATGCAAACACATCTTAATTATGGCCCAAATATACCTGCCACATAGATGGAAGGTACATACAGGATATATGTTCCAGCAATGAAGAAAGGGGAAAGGAAAATAAACAAGATGCATAAACAAACATGAAACCACCCAACAAAATTTCTCCTTTTGTTTTCAAGAAAAATTGTTTACAGCCCATTAAAAAACAAGGGAGAAAGTAAATTATAAAACCTTTAGCACTAACCTTTAGCTGCATTAACCTGGGTAAGAACATAATCTCTTTCTTGTTCATCAAGTAAGAGTTTCTGGGATTTTGCTAATGCTGCTCACAATTTAACAATGCCATGTGAGTGAATCATTAAAGAATACTTCAAGAAGGAAACAAGTACATAGTTATGTATCTTTACATAATGCATGTTTATGATTGCTATTCCTTACCCATTCACAGTTCACTCGATGTCAAAATTTCCAATGAAAAAGTCATCAGGAAACAATTATAAAAAATCACAACCAACCATAAAATACACAACATATTGAAATGAGTCTCCTTAAAGATTAGAGTTAAGGCTAGCACAACATAAACAAAGTCTAAAACCCACAACCACACCAGTCAGGTCATTCTTCAAATTTCTGACTCTGAAGGATTAAAAGTGATGTTTTAGGGTTTTAAAACAGAGTCCTCCTGCAGAGGTTCCCAGCACCTCTCTGCTTTCTGCCACTGTAACTCTTGCATCACTGTGCCTAAATGACAGAAGAATATTGTTGTGGAGGACCACAAGCATTGTAATCTAATCTGAATAGAATACGTTCTTAAATAATGAATAATTTTGACCTTTGTGAAGAAAAGAACTTGTCAATTATCAGTTGTGCATACAGCTTCCAAGAGCTTTACCAAGCTAGTTTTCATAGAGTAACAAAATTATCTGGATGCCTAATCCAACATTGTCCTGCCCGTCTTTCAACCACGACACCAAGACAACATCAAATCACCATCAACATGCCATAATTTAATGATTCTCCTTTACTTCAAATCCTCTGCACCTTGACAGTATGCCAGTTTCATTATGCCAGAGAATCATTCCACAGAAATTATAAAACTTACAACTTAAAGTAATTTATCTACACTTCACATCAGAAAATAACAGTTACGGTTGCACTAACCAGGTTTTCTCAAAATGTATAGCTCTACAAAGGCTGACATTTTTGGGTGTGATAGGTTGGGTGAACTCTGGTTCCAAAAACAAGCTTCTTTACATGGTCCCACTTGCTTACATTTTGAGTTGCAACCAAGTTAACTCAGTCCCCTATTGACAAAATGATGCATATGAACTTGCTGTTTGGATCTGGTCTGTGAATTTGACTGCAATATGATGGATTGAGCTAAGTTCATGTTAGGTTGAGTCGGGTTTGGTTTGGTTCAAAATATTTGGGCCAATCCAGTTTTTCCAGTTCTAAACTCAACTTGTCAAAACCACAGCAGAAGAACTTGAGCTGGAGTAGAAATCTTTTCAAGTCAATGCAAAAGTTAATATTTCCAGTTTGTAAATAGAAAAACCATATGCTAAAAGAAAATAAGCCAACCACAATATTCATACTCTCAAACCATGCAAGATATTATGCGCAACTAATTTACCTGCAAAAGCTTCTTTTGCTTGCGGATGCTTGCACTTATCAGGGTGAACCAGCAAAGATAACTGCACATGAATTAGACATAGAGCATGTGAATAAGACACAAAAATAATGAATGTAATAATCATAACATTAAATTCCAACTTATCAAAAACAGTTACCTTACGATACTGCTTTTTGAGATCCTCTGGAGATGCTTCAAATGGTAAATTTAGATACTCAAATGGATTTAACTTGAAGCATGAAAGAATCCTAAAAAAGTTCAAAATTTTTCCAAAGAGACAGAACAAAATTAGAAGAGAATAAAACAAATTCTGCCAAATGAGAGGTAAACATTTTAAGCATGTCGAGAGGCCGATTGCGATGATATAATCAATAGTTCAAAGACCATCGCATTACTCAAAGAGTATCATCAAACGAAAAATTAAAGTAAAATAATCCTACACAGATGAATTGGTCATCTCTAACTATTCCATCGCTCAAGCTTTCAACTCCTATCCTTCTTTAATGTTTAAAACTACTATTTTAGTTTCTCAAAATTAATATTCATGCACAAATTTCAAAATCTCACTTCTATAATTTACATATCAAAATAATCAATCGATCGAAAAGCAATAGAAATATACAAATCACAAGTAGATTAATTATAGGCGTTTACATATGTGAAATCGAATGAGAAATTCAGTTTTCATTCAAAATCATAAACTAGAAAACCCTAATTAAGTGGCAAATTATGATTCAAATGCATACATACATGAATATAAATAAGTAAATACAGGGAGAGAGAGGGAGATAGAGAGGAGAGACCTGGCGACTTCGTTATCTCGCTCGACTTCGCTGACTTCGGCGAAGAAGCTCTTGAGAAGCAAATCATCGTAGGCGGTGGCGGAGGATCTTGTATCGCCCATCGCGCTCGCTTTTAACTGCTTTTACGCTCTATCTTTTCTTGTCAATAGCTTCTCTGTCTATCTGTTTCTTTGTTTTTCGTCACTGGAGGTTCTATGTGATTCAACGATTGATTAGTTAAATAAAATGTAATTAGATTCTTAAAATTTGAATGTTAGTAAAATTAGTATTTTTAGATTTAGTAAAAAACCAGTCGTGTAACTATATAATTTATAAAAGTGTTAGGCAGAAAATGAGTGAGCATGCAAATATATAATCCATCCATCTTTCTTTATATATATATATATATATATATATATATATATATTTTATTTATTTGATCTTGAAGATTAATTATTATTGCTAAAAACAAATGATTTTTATTGTTATAAATATATTATAAAAATACAATTTATTTATATAAAATAAAAAAGAAAAGATTTAAAGATAAATTATAATAATTTATTTGAAGCACTATAAAATAAAATAAAATAAAAGCAATTAAAAAGATTAACTACTATTTAAAAAATAAATATGAAGTAAACAATTTGAAAAATAAAAAAGGGTATTAATTAAAATTTAAATAAAAAATTAAAGCAAAGTGAAATAAAATAAAACAAATAAATGAGAGAGAGAAAGAGTATTAATTAAATTTTAAATAAAAAACCTATATCTATTGGGGTAGATGACTTATAGTCATATATACAATTTTCTAGATATTCCATGATTAAAAAGTTAGGGTTTAAGTTTTTTTTTTTTTTATCATAATGTTTAAAGTAAAATAACATTTGGAACCGATCTATGTTAAACTTCATGGTTAACATCAATGGCCAACTATAATTAGAAATCTAGCCATTTATCATCTACAACAACTTGTTTTTTTTTTTTTTAACTAACTATACAAGTTAAATAACATGTTTTTATTTATTTAAATAACATGTTTTTTTCTTATTCATGTAATTTTTTTTTTGACAATAACATGTCTTTTTTTAGCTAAATGATTTATTGAATAAAAACCAATGAATACTCAAGAGAATATATTTGTAAAAATTCAAATGATTTGAATTAAAGAGGAAAAGGTGTATATTTATAATAAATAAAAAATATCTTTCCTTATTCATGTATTTCTTTTTTTTTTGTTTGAGAAAAATACATTTTTATCAGAAAAATTATTTTTTAAATAGAAATCATGAAAGCAAGTTTCAATAAGACAATCATGAATATTAAAGAAAAAAAATAGAAGAACAATAAATGTAAGAATATTATATAAAATGTTTACAATAAAAAAGATAAAAAAAATAGATGTTTTTTTCTTATTAATATTAATGAGATTGTTTTTAAATAAATTATGCATATTAGGTTAATATAAAATTATTTATAATTGGATAATTATTCAAATATCATTTTAATAAATTTATTCTAAAGATAATTTTGTTCTAAAATTAAAAATGATAAAGAAATATTAAAAGTTATTAACAAAAAGGTCACATGGGACTAGAAAAACAACTCATGTGATTTGCTTAAAAGATAACAAAACTAGGAGCGTATGGGGTTAGAAGGCTAAGTTTGTTTTTTATTTTATTTTTTTCAAATGAACGTACGACATGTTGTTTGTCTCGATTCAATGGAGAGAACGATGTGTTGCCTAACTAAGCATATAACCCATCATCTTCTTATTTAAATTTTGGTTATCTTTAATTATTGAAAAATTAAAATTCGAGTTTTGAGACCCTAAAATCCAAACTTTAACTTGTTGATTTTCATATTTTTTGTAATTTTAGAGTGTTTTAGAGTCATTAGATGATTTAGAAAGGTTTTTATGGTGCTTTTGGGTGAAAATGAGTTGAAAAATGGATTTTCAACCCAAAAAACCTCTCCCCTCCATCATTTTTCCAGGCATCACAATGATGATCGGATTTTAGGAGGGTATCCAACACATGAAATGTTGTTTGATTCGATAAGCAACATGTCATCTTTTTTTTTTTTTAAGTCTGCCTCTTAAAAAAGAAAAAAAATCAAGTATGGCCTAGGCACGTTGGGCCATCCAAGCCTGCATTCTTGACGACCTTTTTGTTTCTCTTTTTATTTTTTTTAATTTCATCATTCAAATTGGTTTTTTTAATTGGTTTTGAATTAGTCTTTATATTTTTTTATCATATAATTAAATTAAAAAATATATTATTTAACTTATTAGAGTTCATAACACGAGTCACGGGTTTAACGAGTTGACTCAGAATAATCTAATATGTTTTTTAAAAAATCATCTTAGGTTATTTATTTTTAAGCCAGACCACAGTTTTACTAATTATCTAGGTTGCCTTTGGCCTGAAATTTTATTTTTGTCATTTTTATTCCTTTGTTTTTTTTTTGTTTTTTTTCTTTTGAACCCATCAAGTCGACTAGGTCACTTGAGCCAACTCTCACATGACTTTATTTGAAATCCAAGTTAGATAAAGAGTCGAGTTAAGAGTTTTCAAGTTTAATTTATTAGATTAAGTTTAATAATAATGTCAAAACAATTTCCACTACTTGGATATTTTTTTTATATTTTAAAAATTTCACTTCAACTTGTAACTTATTACGATCAGTCATCTAGTAATTGCTAATGTAGTTGTTCTAGTTGTAACACTTAAATCACATGTTTATTACCATTTGATTTGTAGAATGGAATTGCATGCTTATATTATATTTGAAAGTGTGATAATTTATTTTTTTAGATGCATTTTAAAAATGTATTTAACTTAAAGAAGCATCAAATTGATATTTTTTAGTGTTTTTGATGTACTAATATAAAAAATAAAAAATATTCATTTTGATGTATTTTTTTTATCGAAAATCAATTTTAAAAATACTTTGCACCATAATACCGAACATACAAGTGTTAATGCGTAGCCTTTGGCAAATGGCAACCCAAGCTAGGATCAATAATTAATGTCGTATTTGGCATTGCAGTCCAACCGTATATTTAAAATTTTTATTTTATTTTTTTAGCTTCAAATTAATTTGTTTTTTGTGTTTTTGGATTGTTTTTTTTTAATATTATTTTGATATATTTTCAAATAAAAAACACTTTGAAAAACAACATCTACCACCATTTCAAACATTTGCTAAGCAGCTTGAACTTATATAGTAACATTACTAAAATTAAGAGCCCTTTTTTTTATTTTAAAAATATTTTTTTAAATAGAATTTTTTTCTTTACTTCTAATTAATTTCTTTTGTTTTTTTTAAATTAATTTAATGAGTTGATGTCAAAAATAAATTTTAAAAAATAAAAAATATTATTTTAATATATTTTTAAATAAAAAACAATTTAAAAATAACCACTAATCACTCCAAACATCCCAAGTGTGAATCAATTAGATAATAGGGAAATGGATTCAAATATTTATTATTAATTGATCAGAAAAATCCTTCACAATGATAACCTTAACCCAAACAAAAACATCCCGTATCAGAGGATGATCATGATGTTCCCAAAATTAAGATCAGTTAGGCAGGACAAGACCCTGAGCAAAACCCCATTGGCTAGCTCAAGAAAAAGCAAAGAAAGTGAAATAAAAGAGATCAGACCCATCATATTTTTCAGAGACAGACAAGACAGTCCACCGAAGTCAAAGATGATGCTAAGATTCTGTTCAGTTACAGGCTGATAAAAAAAGGGTTGTATAACAGCACTGTCAAGCCATCTCATCTCTTCTTTTGTTTCTCCTTGATCTGCTGAATCAAAGTATATATTCTGTTTGTCTTCAGCCCCTTTTATTTGACTACACAACACTTCCCCTCAAGAAGTGGAAGTGAAAAATAGTGAGACAAAGGGTCATAATAGAATATAGCTAAGTAATAATAATAGTGATTATGGACTGGGATTTGCATTTTGGAGATTTGGATCGACACTGGGATTATGAGGATGAACCATCAGGAGGTGGCGATGCAATGGGGCTCCCAAAACAATAGTGACTTCCTTTTCTCCTTGCAACTCTTTAACAGAGGAACTAAGTAATCTCCATTGTTTCCTCTCAATACCACCACTTCTTGCTGCTCATTTGGAACAAACTTCTTTGAAAGTGCCAATCTGTTGTCATGGGTGGTTCCTAATGATGATGCTTGTTCCTGGCTAATTGGATTAAGAACTGATGCTGTTGTCATAGGTTTTGGCTTCCAAAAGTACTCACAAGCATTAAAAGATGCAGCTGCCTTTGCTGTTGCCGCAGCGGCTGCCTTAGTAGCTATTGGCGGAGATGGTATCAATCTTGTTGCCGGAGGGCGCCGTGGTGGGAGTGATTGTGTTATTGGGGTAATTGGGTCCACTACCTCCACCTCATCACCAAACTTCGTCATGTCTTCGAACTTATTGGGCCATGCTGGGTTCCTATTAGCTAACACCAAGGATTTGTTCATCATTAGTGCTAACCTATGTACACTTAAGATCCCACTTGACAGTTTTGGTGTTTCCTCCATCACAAACCTCACCCCCTCACCTCCTCCTCCTCTCTTATCCTCACCATCATCCACGTCTCCTTCCTCCTCCACTTCCTCCTCCACTTCCTCTTTACCTTCAGAATTCTCAATCTCAACATCAAACTGCTCCACATCACTCATTTCTTCATTCTTTTGTCTTTCTTCTTCTTCTTCTTCTTGATTAGCAGTATTGGCCAAAGTGAGGACAAGGCGACCGTCTTGGCGCTGAGCATGGAAGTTGTTCTGTGAAGGAACAGAAACAACTTCAAGAACCAACCTACCATTATCGCGACGAGACCTCATGTGCACAGAAGCACCATCTCGGCTAGACAGTGAAGGAATCGGTGGAGGGAATGATCTTGGTTGCGATTTCTTGCTATTTGATGCTGCAAGATTGAACTTGGCTGCTCGCAAATCCTCCATATCAAACTTCTTTGTCACTCTCTCTTGTTGTTGCTCTTCTTCTTTCTCCTCCTCTGCATCACCAATCTCTGATGGAGGATATGAAGAAAACCCATCACAGCCAGTTTCTGATCCAAGACTTTCAGTGCATATCCCAAGGCTCTTCTCGCTTAAAGAACTTGCTGATCTTTTAACAAGAGGGTGGACATAAGGTTGAACATCCTTGGAGTCCTCTTTTGCCTTCTGTGATAAGATTGAGCTCCACACATCAAATTGTCCTGGCTTTTCAACCTCTTTCTTGTTCTTGTCTTCTTGAATCGAGCTCCATATATCGAATTGATCTCGACTTTCAGTCTCTTTAGGCCTGTCTTCAAAATCCTCATCTTCTGAAGAGTCTGTGATACTATCACAAGCTGGGAAATGGTCAGATGATGCAATTTTCTTGAGTGGATAGAACCCATGTTGGGCTTGCCATTTTTTGGAGGACATATCAGCCGAGAGAGTTCTCCTAAGAGAAGCTGCAGCAGATTTTGTTCTTTCAACATCACACCCAAGAATGGACACTATGCCCTGCTTCTTTGGCACCATCATCATCATCATCTCTTCTTCCATAGATGAAGATAAACGCAGGCTCTTGCTAAGAGATGACATCCCCAGAATATTTATACTAGAAATGATGATCAAACTTCAAACTTATATGTACTATTTTGTAACAAACAAATACGATAAGATCAAAACTAATACAAAAAAACAAGCTAGCAGAGTTGTGAAGGGAGTTGTATGATTAACTCAAGAAAGGAAAGCAGCGACAGCATCCATCAGAGGTCTGCAAAGAGACAGAGCACTACTGGGTGCCGAGTTGCAGAAGAAGTGAACAAGGGGATGTAGTGTTTGATAACAAAGAATGTATTGAGGAAGGAATGGCTCTAGGCTTTGATGACAGTAGGAATGGGGGAATGTGGGTATTTGTAGGACTCCAAAAGGTCTTTGGAACCGTGTGCTCAAAAGGGACCCACCTGCATACGCCACCATGAAAAAGCCCTTTCATTGGTTTCAGTTCCTTTCCCTAATCAGAAAAAGTGGTGATGCAAATGAACAGAGAGTGTGTGACTGATATTAAGAGGGAGGGATGGATGGATTCCTCCTTTTCCCTCTTAATTTCACCTTAATTGCTCTCTTATTCTAATTAATAAAACGTTTTACTGATCAAAACCAGTGCTATAGTTTTAATGGCTAAGATTTTTCGACATGAAATATAGCTAGGAACAATCCAAGAATATGCACATTGCTAGCTGTGATTAAGCTAGACGGAGATGTGGACATGAATTAGAAAATCATTTTAGTGGTCTTTTTGGAACCTAATTTTCAATGTTGTTTTGAATGGTTTGATATTTCCTGGAGAGGGAGTCTTGGGCATAGTAAATGACATGATATCTTAAACTGTCTTTTTAAAAGTCTTTTTTTCTTTCACGATAGGGATTAATTTAACGGTTTATAATCATTTTGCTATTATTTTTGTAGCTCATTTTTACCTTTAAATTATAAAAATTTTCTAAAAAAAATACAAGAACAAAAAAAAAAACTATAAATTTTATCCAACTTTACAAAATTTAATTATATCGCTAAGTAATCCGCACTTCGTTGTATATAGGCTACATCTTAATTCACCAATGATATACTTACCGGCAAATGCACTAGAAGGTCCAAAGCTAGCCATCATGTACGTAATGATTAGGCGTTGTAAATGGAATCCATGATAGAGCTTCAAGAAACTATGAAATTTGCAGAAGCTTGTTGAAAAAAGAGAAGCACAGAAACAATAGAAAACAATGATCAAAGTCACAACAGTATCAGTTTGTTGTTGATTTCATATCCAAAGCATTAGACTTGGTAATCTTTTTCCAGGTACAAATCCAAAGGAAAACATAGCAAAAATTGTTTGTGAGTTTGGAAGGAATAATTAATCAAGTGAAAACCATATATATTATTTAATACAATTACATGAGGCCTGTTCATTTCCAACTGTCTCTGGCAATTGTTTTTGATAAAAACATGATATATTGTCATAGATTCACCCACCCAATTTTCCAGGCAATCCAAAAGATCAGCTAGTGTACACTGTTAAATTTACAGCAGCTGCTGTAAGAAGGAAGATATGCATAAAGAAGCAAACAATGTTCAGGACATCTAAGGCAATCTCAGTTTGTTATTGACATCAAAGAAAAAGATAGAAAAGATTTTTTGTGATTTAGGAAGGAGAAACTTCTATCGTTCCCATTAACCACAAGATTTGACTCGTAACAAAACCAGCAACCACATTTATATAGGCCTCTTGATGCTGAATTATGTTCATTTTCCACAGTGAAGAGGGATGACATGGCCGCCCATGAACATGACCCTCGTAAAAAACCTGGAGAGCCACATTGCAAGAGGGCCAGTCAGCGATCATTAAAGGCAAAACAAAGATCTAGATCCAAGTCAAGCAGTTGTCTTCCCAAACACATGTATAACAATTCAATCCCCACACACAACGATTTCTTAATTTTGATCTCTCATACATAAAAATAAAGACCAAAGCATGAGATTGTAAAGAAAAACAGTGGAAAAGACAGCTTTGTAAAAGAGATAAGGTTAGAAAATAATGCATTTCTCAATCAATATATAAGCACAGATGGATATAAAAGGTGTGAAAGGGCAACCCACCGATGAAAAGAGCAGTTTTTCTAAGTTCTTGATGAGACTCTAAACCGAAGAGAGGGAGTTGTAAAGGTTGATAACAAATCAGTGTTATTTTACTAAATGAAATAAGGTAAAAATAAAACCAAGAAGGTATAAAAACATATAGAAAGTGAACAAAAAAATTAAATGAGTTGAAACCTGAAGAGGTTTTAAAAACCCAACTAGTTTAGGAATAGGTTTCTGAATTGAATAATCGGTTAATCAATTGGTCCTAGTAATTTTATCCGTTCTCCATGGCTAAAGTAGTTGATAGCTTATAAATTTGGTACTTGGTATGCTAAGGTGACTTATGGTTAGTATCTGCAAAATATCTTCTTTGGTGGAGATGGGGACTCTTCGATGCTTAAATAAGTATTTTTTTAGAGAGAGAAAATACAAGAATATTCTAGAGAGAGATGCTTTGAAAATATAAATGCATCATTCTCTATGTTTGATGGGAATATCTTAAATAAATATATTAATATTTGATGAGAATATAATGGTTCCTTGAAGAACTTTTATACACCTAAAAATGTGTAATCTTACCCTGATGACATTTAATAAGAGATAAATATCCTTCACATCTATATTAATGTCTAAGAGGAATATGGTGGGTCTTTAGAGGACTTTTATATACCTAAAAGATGTAGGGAAATTAGAGTCCAAGATATCAGATACATTACCAGAAAATCGATAAATATAAACGGAAATACCGAGGGAATATTTTTGTTGGTAAATTGTCGACGGATTTTACCGAAAGAAATATTTTCTCGATATTTACCGAGGGAATTACAGTGGGAAAAAATAATTAAAACAAAGAAAAAAAAATAATGACGTGCTATTTTTACTAACATAATTACCAACGAAATTTATTCCGTCGGTAATTCCATCAGTAAAATTGTTGGTAAACTATCAACACTATTCATCATGTTAATTACAAAGGGAATCACCGACGGAAAATTTTGTCGGTATTTTACAAAGAGCTCTGGAACTATTCACTTTCCAATTGCCTTTGTTAATTACTGTTCTTTCTGAGAAAAAAATCACCTAGTTTTCTGAAAATTTTAAATTAAATTAAATATTTAAATTAAATATTACAAACAGAATCACCGATGGATTAAAAAGTCATCGGTGATATTTGGCGGTTTCTGAAATTTTTTGATTAAATTCAAAATTTAAATTAAATATTACAGATGGAATCACCGACGGAATAATTAAAAATATTAATATTTAATTATCCGTCGGTAAAACCATCAGTAAAATGCCCTAATAAAAAGTCTAGAATCCCTAATTTCACAACAGACCCGTCTCCTTTCTTCTTCTTTTTCTTCTCTTCTCTCCTCAACTCCTTCTTTTCTTCTCCATGCTCAGGTATGTCTTTTTCTTCTTTTTCTTTTTCTTCTCTTCTCTCATCAACTCCTTCTCTTCTCCTCCATGCTCAGGTATGTCTTCTTCTCCTTTCTTATTTTTTATTCTCAGTTTTTTTTAATTAGTACACTTTATAAATTTGTTTTTTGTTCTCTTCTTAACTTCACTTGCAACTACATTAAGGTAAAAAAATGTCTTATTTTTTCATATTTTTTTCACTATATTTGTTTTTTATTTTATTTTTAATTGTTTTTGTTCTTAATAATTGTATGAATGCTGTTGTAGGATTTTTTTTCATATGAGATAAATTTTTAGTTAATTTATTAATAGGATTTTTAAATTTTTTTAGTTGAATTTATTTTTTCATGTTATTTATTTGTTGCAAATTTTTATGAGTTGATTTTCTTCTTCTTTTTTCCAAGCATTTTGAGTATTATAGAGTGTTGATTAATACTAATTTAATTATTTGATAGTTTCTTAAAATATATATTTTTTAAAATAGTTTTAAATAATTGAACAGAATTACATACAGTTTGGTTCTGAGGGAATTACCAACGGAATAAAATATTTTTTTAAATTTTTTTCTTCGCTTTTTCCATCAGTAAATCCATCGGTAATAATATTTTTTATTATCAATGAACTTACCGATGGACAAAAAATTACCGATGAAAGATTCACCGACGGAGACTTTCCGTCGGTGATTTCATCGGTAATTTTTTTACCAACGAAATGGTAGTGCAAATGCTGACGGAAAATTCTGTCGGTAAATCTAAAGATTGTGGTAGTGATATAGCTAAGTCCATAGAGGTTGAGTTCTTCCTCGAGGTTAGACCTAAATGAGGATTTTCATTTCCTTGGACGTGTTAAGGGAGGATGATTATTTTCTTAGACGTGCCCAAATAAGGATGGTCGTTACCTTGGACTTGGCTAATTGCCAAGTTCAAATGCTTTGGGTCTGACATGTTTGCTATACTCGCGTTGTCTTGGATTTGGTTGATTGCCAAGTCCAAATACATTGAGTCCGACATGTTTGCCAGACCCATATTACCTCATTCCCTTGGAAGTGCAAATAAATGATGGTCATTCCCTAGGGCATGCCCTATAAATGATGATCATTCTCATAAGTGTGCCCAAGAGAGGATGATCGTTATCTTGGACTTGGCAAGGATTTTGGGTTTGACATGTTTGCCAGACACGCGTTACCTTGGACTTGGCTAATTGCCAAGTCCAAGAATTTTGAGTCTGGCATGTTTGCTAAACCCGTATTATCTAGAATTTAGCTAACTGCCAAGTCCAAGTGTCTTGGGTCTAGCATGTTTACCAGACCCACGTTACCTTATTCCATTGGACGTGTTAAGGGAAGATGGTCATTACTTTGAACGTTCCAAGGGAAGATGCACATTCCCATGGGAGTGCCAGGGGCTTGGCATACTGTCAAGCCTAGCGTGCCTCAATAGCATCTGGGTGTGGCACTAGCTAGACCCAGCCGTGATTGGGATTGGGTGTGGCACGCTGGGTTTGGCTGCCAAGCCCAATCACGGCTGGGTCTGGCTAGTGCCAAACCCAGTATTCTTGGGGCTTAGCACACTACCAATTCCAAGGTATATATAAAAATAATAAGAAATAAACATGAAGTAAATCTAACTAAAACTAATGTCCCAATCAGCCCAAGCAAAAATCTAACATGAAAAGCATAGAAAAAAGCTATTCTAATAGGAATAACAAACTAAACGTAACCAAAATTGAATGAGAGACTTATCTTGTAGAAATCAAACGAAAACTATAGAGGAGCCAGAGAGAAAAGGCAAAAATAAATAAATAGCTCATCCCCAGGGAACCAAAAATCCAATCCATGCATATCAACCACCACACCCCTAGTGAACAAGGAAAATCCTAGCACATTGCAAGTGGTGTGTGTATTTAATACACAATGATGGAACACCTCACTCACTCACTCACTTATGAAGAAGAAGGCCTACCACACACCTAGAAGGCAATCATAATCGAGCCATACTATCCTAGCCCCATAAAAAATAATTCAAACAAAATAGATGCATCAATCTCAAAAAATCACTCTTTGACACTAATCCTTGGTTCACTTCAACCCAAACATGTATTATACCAAACCGATCATAACATACCTAAAAATAATGCTTAGCCTAAAAATAATGCATGTTCGCACAAAAAAGAGAGGCAAGAATCATATAGAAACAATGATAAACACTATGTGAATTCATAGTGGATTCACTCATAATCCACTATGTTTAACTAAGGGTTTTTAGTTTTTTATTAATAATAATTTTGTTTATATATTTTTAGTTTTTTCTTCACATTTTCTTTTGGTTTTGAGCAAGCAAAAAAATAAAATAAAATAAAATCGAGTATGATTTGAAAATTAAAAAAATAATAATAATAAGAGGAAAAAAATACAAGAAAACATATATAGGTTATTTTTTCCATTTGATTCTATTTCCATACAAGTCCAAGAATATTCACGTACTCAAACCAAACTCTAGGTGTTTGTTTTAAATCATATAAAGTTTTTCTGAGTTTGAAAACATGATCAGATGAAAGTTTTCAAAACCTTGAGATTGCTCAACATACACCTTTTTTTTTATGAAACCATTTAAAAATACACTCTTAACATCCATTTGAAAAAATGTAAAATTAGCATGGCATGCAAAAGCTAAAAGCATTCTTATTGATTCTAGTCTAGCCACCAATGCAAAGGTTTCTTCATAATCAATACCTTCTTATTGATTATAGCTTTTAGTAACTAGTCTAGCTTTATTTCTAATTATGGTCCCATGCTTATCAACTTTGTTTCTAAAAACCCATTTTGTTCCTATAATACATTGATTTTTAGGTCTAGGGACTAGTTCTCACACTTCATTCCTTTGAGATTGATTTTGCTTATCTTACATGGCTAAAATCCAGTTTGCATCATTTTCAGTTTTTGGAAAGAATTTGAGATCTATATAAGAAAAAAAGTACCATTCTCGCTAATATTTCTAAGAGATGCTTTAGTCTTAGTACCTTTAAAGGGATTACTGATAACTAAATTGGGAGGATGAAAGCTTATATACCTTATCTTCTTTGGTGGCACAAACGAGTTACTTACAATCTCTTATTGATTGCTTGTGCTTGGTTAGTCTTTGTCCATTTCTTCATTGTTGGCCTTCATGGAGATCTTATCATTAAGATTTAAATGTTAAAATTTTTCATTAATGTCATCTAAAATCTCAACAATTTTGTCTTTTTGAGTTTTCTCAAATGTGACATACATGGATTTCTTAAGACAAGGTGTTTTATTATCATATACTATATAAGCCTTGCTAGAGGAGGAATAACCAAGAAAAATATCAATATTGGATTTTGAATCAAACTTATCCAAATTATCTTTGGTGTTAAGAATAAAACATTTTTAACCAAAAACTTTGAAATACGATATGCCGGGTTTCCCACCTTTCTAAAGCTCATGAGGAGTCTCTTTCAACTCTGGTCCCAAGGTAACACAATATAAAGCATAACAAGATGTGTTTATAGCTTCTGCCAAAAAATGTTTAGGGGTATTAAATTCATTTAACATTGTTCTTGTCATTTCTTAAAGGGATCAATTTTTCCATTCCACAACCCCATTTTGGGGAGTACTAGGTGTTGAAAAGTTATGGTGGTATCCCTTTTTTTTCTTCTATAAAACATTTCAAATAAATCACTTATAAATTTACCACCATGATCACTCTTTAAGTTTATGATTGAAAAGCCATTATCATTTTCAACTTTTTTTGAAAACTTTACAAATTTATAAATAGTTTCATCTTTTGATTTTAGAAACAAAATCCATGTATATCTTGTAAAGTCATCCACAATTACAAATACATATCTATAACCATTTATGTTTCTAATTCTAGTTGGTCCAAATAGATCTATGTGTAATAATTCTAAAGGTCTTTCGGTAGAAATATGATTTTTGCTCTTAAAAAATGTTTTTACTTATTTACCTATTTGATAAGCAATACATAACTTTTTCTTTTTGAATGCAATATGAGGGAGACCTTTAACAAGTTCATTTTTTATAGGTTTAGAAAAAATATCCATGCTTATATGACCTAGTCTTCTATGCCAAAGAAAACTATCATTAATGCTAACAACAAGACAACTTTTTATCCTCATGCATGCATCAATCTTAATCTTATAAACATTTCCTTTTCTATCACCAATAAATAGAACTTTATCATTTTCAAGGATTAAGCAATACGCATGGTAAAATATAATTTTGTAGCATTTATCACACAATTAACTGATACTTAATAAATTATGTTTTAGACTATTTACAAGAAACACCTTTTCTATTAAGGGAGAGGACTTACCTCTAATATTGTCAACTCCAATAATCTTTCCTTTTGAGTTGTCTTCAAAGGTGACTTTTCCACCATTGATCTTAGTAATGTTTGAGAACAATGAATCATCTTCGGTCATGTGTCTAGAGCAAACCCTATCCAAGAAACACTACCTATATTCCCTTGATTCCTACACACAAAAAACCAAGATGAGGTTTTTGGTGCCCATATCTTCTTAGGTCCTTTATGGTTAGTGGTGGTTCCTTTTGAAACCTAAGTCATATACTAATTTTGTCTTTCTTCATAGGACATGCATAAATCAAGTGACCAATGCTTCTATAATAATTACATGTTTGGTTTGTTTCATATGATTGTTTGTCATTAATGAACTAATTTTTAAAATATTGTTTATTCTTCTCAAGTTGTTAGCCTAAACCTCTTTTGTTGAAAACACATATTTGACTAGCAAGTATGGTTTTTAAGATTTTAGAACCTTGCGTGAATTTAGCTATAGTAGTGTTCAACTTATTAACCTTTTCCTTTAAAGCCTTGTTTTTCTTTTTAAGTTGGTTCATTTTATCGCAATCATCAACTACAATGCATGTTTTCTTTTATAAAGTATCTTTCTCAACAAGTAAACATGCATGGTTCTTTTTAATATGCTATACTTGGAACCTAACTTCTTGTATTCATCATACAATGTCTCAAATGCATCATGCAATTCATTATAAAAGAGACCGGATTCATCATTTGAAGATATTACCCTATTTTCTCTTTCAATTGCCATAAAACATATGTTTACAACATGCTCTTTATCATCAATTGAGCTAGAGTTTGAGTTATTTCTCCATATTGCTTTCATTACTTGTTTATGATGAGGGTTCTTCTTTTTATTTTGAAGGAAAGGGCAATCAACCTTTATGTGTCCCGTCTTATTGCACTTATAGCCTCTTAGTGCTTCCTTGTTAGATTATTTCTTATTTTCATCATTCTTGAAGCTTGAGAACTTTTTGTTCTCTTACTTCTTTTTTCTTAGGGAATTTCAGAATTGTCTTGTGATAAGTGCAATATCCCCATCCATTTCATCATCATCATGGTGTATGATTTTGAATGCCAAATTCTTCTTTAGCTTCTCTTCTAAAACTTACTTTTCTATGTTGATTTCATAAGTCATAAATGGTTTGATGATTTCTTCCAATGAAAGTTTGGTGAGGTCCTTAGTTTCTTGAATTGTCGTCAGCTTTGCTTCCCAAGTCTTTGGCAAATACCTACGAATTTTGCTCACAATATCAGTATTAGTATAAGTCCTCCTAGAGCATCCAAATTATTAGTGATAATTGTCATTCTAGTAAACATACTAGTTATGAATTCATTTGAAAGCATTTTAAATAACTCATATTGATGCACTAACATGTTGAATTTTTTATTCATTTACTTGATTTGTTCTTTCATGTGTTATCTCTAATGCATGCCATATATCTCTAGCATTCTTGCATGATATGGTCCTATTGAATTCACTTATACTCAACGCACAACACAAAGTATTCATAGTTTTAGCTTTCATAGACAATAACTTCTTATCACCATTGGTATACTCACTTCTAGGTTTAAGAACCATTATATTATTTTCAATGAGGTCTATTTTCAATAGATAGCCATAAATTATAATCAATGGATTGAAGATATATAATCATCCTAACTTTCCAATAAGCATAATCATTACTATCAAAGAAAGATGACCTAGAGGTTGATGATTCTTCATTTTGGACATTAAAACTAGTGGTTACTATTCTACTCAAAGTCTAAGCAAGCTTAAATAAATGAGAACTAAGCTTTGACACCAATTGTTGTTTTAGGATTAAGGTAACAATAAAACCTAAGTGGGGTGAATTAGGTGTTTTACTAATAATAATAATTATTATAATTAACTCGATTAAACATAATTAACATGGTTTAGCAAGCCTATATCCACACCTCAAACACCAAACCGGTCTTGAGTATTGTATTCTTTACAATATCCTTGGTGAATCCTTACCAAATTCTTTTTCACCACTTGAATAAATATTCTCTTCAAGATTTTTCATCTTGGTGATGTATTTCACCAATGACTAAGATTTTTTCACTTAAACTATTGAATGATTACAATTTGTTTGAAATATAACAATACTCTCTCAAAGAGTAGATAATACAATTAAAGCTTATATCTCTATAGCTCACTTAATAGCACTTAGAATGTATGAAGGTGTTTAAGTGTAATGAGTGTGAGAATTTATATTTGTGTACAAGAATATGAAGGTTTTAGTGCACAAATATGAGTATGATTTAGGATTGATGATTTAAAGTTATTTTTGTTCTTAAAATAGCTTGTGTGTGTGTGTGTGTGTGTGTTTCTAGCAAATACTAGCTATTTTGTAGCCATCATTGTTCCTCTGACAGATAAAATGATTGATCGGTTCAGATTGATCAAGCTAATCGTTCTACTAGTTCCTGTAAATTCTCTAGTGTTTATCCTAGATAAATAAAGAATCCATTGATCTTATTGGTATGACAAGTCAACTAGTGAAAGATATTACTTATAGCTTAAAAAAAGAAGTGAATAATTAAAATCCCATCACCACTGTCTTACTCGAAAGGGGGAAAAGCAAGACAGCTATATGTGTGCAATATTACCATTTGAGTGTCAAAATGGCTTAAGATGAAAGCAAAGGAATCACTTTCAAAGAGCAACATGACTGGGCGGCAAAAACCCACGATGATCACACAAACAACCTAGCTCTAGCTAAGATAATCCACGTATATAAAAATAAATTATTCCACATATAAATGAAAGAAAAAACAATAATATATATAAATTATAAGAGAATAATGAATGTGGGATCCAACTTGAGGTGTCACGTCTAGATTTTGGGGCGCCTATCCTCCAATTTCGATGTCGTATTGTTAATTTAATAAGATATATATACGAAGAAGCTGCCAATACATGCACCATCCATACAAAAAGGTACTGATGTTGATGAGTTAAAAGAATACAAATTATTTTGAAAGAGAAAAACATAAATAAAAACCGTCTTTCATGCCTTGCCACAAACCGAGGAAGGGCAAAAAGAAAAGAGGATGCTCCTCGTCTGTCTATAAAGCAATACCACTCAATACCTACCTGCAATGCTTATCTCTCCATACATCCTAGTCTCGATTTTGTCTTTAGACTTGTGTTGATTCTTGCTTTTGCTGCTGTCATCAAATTATACTAGAGTTATATATATAAAAAAACTATAATATATGATTTTTTAAATATTTTTTTTAAATCTCAACCATAAAAAAATATATACTAACTAGATTAGCAATTTAAAACAAGCTATGAATAAATTAAACTCGTTCAATATATATATATATATATATATATATATATATATATAGAGAGAGAGAGAGAGAGAGAGAGAGAGGAATGAATTATATATTAATATTGAATAAGTAAAGTAATATTTTTCTCAACTATTATATTAGTAACAATTGGTTCTTTAACCAGTTAATTTTATTTCTAAAATTATCTAAAAATTATATATTTTTTAATATTTTTAGATCATCATGATGTGTTAGTGTTAAAAATAAATTTAAAAAATAAAAAATATATTATTTCAATGTATCTTTAAATAAAAAATATTTTAAAAAATAATTTCTACTGTAATATTAAATAAGAGCTCAAAATGACTTAAATTTTTTAATTGTACAACTATGGCATGACGAGGGATTCTACATTGACTTGTACAACTATTACTACAACTTTTTTGAGAGATTAATTATTTCTATTATTATAAAAAATTTATTGTTATCACTATTTAAAGATAAAAAATACCACCACTCCAAGCAGCATATGGTAATGGGATGCCAGAAATAACCAATGAGCAAGAGAAGCTTTAGAAGGCGGCATGGACCGTAATTAATTAATATCATAGTTACTTTTCTTCGTTAGTTAATTATAATGATGATTTCGTCATCCTATAAAATCGTCTTTAGTAGGTACTAGTAATTTGACTACAGATTCGCCTTGGTCGGTTATTTTTCTTTCCAATAGTAAAATTAAATATATAAGCTTTTTTAACACATTTGTTTTACATAAAAATATCAAGTATAAATAAAAAATTTTAAATATATATCTAATTAAATAAATTAAAAATTATCTGTTTTAATGAATAAAAAAAATCATCAATAATAACTAAATATGTATTTAGAAAAGTAAAGAGATGAAAGTAGATCAAGATATTTGATATTGTGACATGGTCCATTTATCCGATTATATTCAGTGACTCCATTTACTAAAATTATTTTTTATTTAACCAAATAATAGTAGAAATAGACACACACATAAAATTGATTGAATAAAATTAAGGGAAAAAATATCTCGTAAGGTTTTACTTATTAGAAATATTATTTGAAAATAATATTTTTTATTTTTTAAAATAAAATTCAATAAAACATAAAAAAAAATTATAGATGAATTACAAAAATCTATTCAAATTAAATACATACAAAATAATTTTAAAAAAACCACAATTTAAAAATACAAAAATCAAAGACAAAAAAACACACTTAAAAAAAAGCATGATTTTTTTTTAAAAAATAAAAAATTACTAAAAAAAAGGATATCAGATGTCGCTGGGTTTAGAGCCTAACCCATTTAGAAGGGCCTACGCGCGGGCCTGCAAGTGCATGATCGAGTGTGGGCCTTTTTTTCTTAAAAAAAATATAATCATGTCATCCTCCCTAGTCTCTTTTGAAAATCAGGGTTGAATGTTTTTTTTTAATCTTAAAACCCAATTTTGATCTAAAACACATAAAAAAACACTCTATGAACCTTGATAAATCCATACTTGGCCTAAAAAATAATAATAATAAAAACCATCCCAAAACTTGAAATCAACACGGAACAAAAAATCTTTTCAAGTTCAGATATATTTTTTTAGGCACTTTCAAAGTAAAACTGCTCTCATCAAATGGAATTATTTGACACAAAAATTGACTGTTTTGGTGGCCTAAATCGATGTCTACAATAGTTTTTCCTCTCTACCATTGGATCCAACAATCTCTCTCTCTTATCTCGTAAACTAGGAAAAAAATTACAAAAATAAATTTTTGTACCAAATTTTAATAGAAAAAATTTTGAGGACCCAAATATGTATAATTTGTAAAGTTTGAGAATTAAATTAAATTTTTTGTGTGAACTTTAAAACCATTACTTTGATCTCCTGTTTTTAACTTTGTTATTAGTCAATAAATTTGATTCCATTGTTCTTGAATTTGACCCATAAAAATACAATCATGCAAAAAAAAATAATTTAAAAGTCAAATTAAAAAAAAAGTAAACAATAGATCCACATAAAAATACGTGAGGATGAACAATGCAGGTGTTCAGTGTTTTGAACCAAGATTTTTATGTTAATATTAATTAATGAAGGCAATGGATCATGATGCATCGATCATTATAGGGCTAGCTAGCTAGGAGAATTCAATTTATTGCCAACAATAAATAAATAAATAGTATTGACCAATCGCAAAGCTTTTCAATTTGTTTTTTTTTTTACCTATTTTAATTAAAGAGGTTTAAGCATATAGTGGATACTGTTTTGACCTCCATTCAGAACTGCATTAGCAAGATGGGTGGTGGAGTTTGGATAGCTGCTAGAATCATATCCGTTTGCCTCAAATGGGCATACACCTTTAAAATTACTTTGAAGAAATTCTGTCTATTTTAATAATTAATTATTTTCCTTAATGACTTTACATAATTATTAATTTACCGACAAAGAGGACAACAAAGAAAAGCTTGCCTTTGGATTGGAGGATTAAGGGTAGGAATTGGATGTGGACGGCGTAATTATTACAATTTGTGTATTGAGGTCCAAACGTTTGACAGGAATTAACCACATTCAACTTTCAAGAATCAGAATTTTATTTGTTAATTATAGAACTTTGAATTAATTATAATTTACTACGTGAAACGTCATTAGCATATTCTAATCACAGGAATTACCAGCAGCATCCACCGCTTCGCTACCTTCTCTTTTGATTTGAGAACAAATAAAGGGTCATGACACCTCAGTTCCACCTCTTTTGCATTTTTTAACCATGAAAATTGTATTTTTTTTTTAATTTTTTTTTCTTGAGGGTACTTTTCAATCTTGCTAAGTAATCAAGGCGAGGTTTCACAGCTGTGGGGCAACCAGAATTATTATTTTATATTTCCATTACAGAATAAAAATATTTTCCGACTAGATATATATTCACTAGCACTTTTGTCTAAATTTACGTTGTTCCTAAAGTTTATTTCTCTAGCTAATATTAGTTGCTTATGCCAATACTAAAAAATACTTTATGCCAAAGAAAATGGTCATTACAGTTACAAAGTGATCATTTACATTGAAAGTTCAAACATGGTTAGGAAGTCTAGTTTATACTTAGTTTATGATGAGTCAAATTAAAAAAATTTTGAATACAAAAAATAAATGTTAAGTCTTAAAAAACTATTTGATATTGTTATTAAACTTGTTTCAATAGGTTAATCTTAAAACCTGACTCCTTACTTAGATCGAGTTTAAAATTAAACTATATAAGATTTATCTTGATGTTAGACAATCGACTTTACGAGTTCAAAAGCAACCCTAATGATCAGGAAACAACACGGTTTGACCTAAAAAATTTTTAAGATAAATTTGTTTTTAATATTGAGAAGATCGAGTTTTGTTGCATAATCTACCAAACCCGAGACTCAGAACATGAACTCTAATGATTTTAGTAATTTTTTTTTAGTAAAAAAACTATGTTTAATTTAATTATATAATAACAAAAGGATAAAAAAAATATAAGCTTATAAAATCGAGATATTAGGATATTTGTTTGAGATTATGATAATTTTATAGAAAATAAATCAAAACAAATTATAAAAATAAATTTAAAATTAAAAAAATATTGAAGGATAACGTTGAGGAAAAAGAAGAGGAGAATGAAAAAAAACGGGGAAATAAATGAAAAAAGAAATGAAAAAAAGGTGCCAACTGGGGGCGACCTTCCCTAGTTGATTTAGTTGTTTTGTTAATTTGTGAACAGTGAAACCTATCCCAGATGGTTTAGTTATTTTGTCAATAAGCAGATTATGTAGTTAATTCTGATCGTACTTAGTTGGATACTGAAGATACTAAGGGATGTGAAAGCCGATTGATTGAGTATTGACAAGAAAAAAAAAAGTGAAAAGAAAATAAAAATGGTTTATTTAAAGGTTGTCTAGTATAGTTTTTGTTTTTAAAAACAAGATAGTTCTCATATTTTTCTCTTCGAGAAAATAAAACTTGCAACTAATTTTCAAAACTAATTTCTTATACTTATTTAACAAAAATACATATAGAGTTTGATGCAAATCAGGAGAAGACAGAGGAAGGAACCCTGTAAAACACAAAGACTATTGGAAGACAGAGACATGGGAAACCAAGGAATCGTGAAAGCTGATTAAAAGCTTATTAGCTGTAGTTATTATTTCCTAGTTAGGTTGATTAAAAAAACTTATTAGCTGTAGTTATCAATTTCCTAGTTAGATTAGGATTTGAGTTCAAATACGTAATAGATTATAATTCATTAGTAGAGGGTATTTAAGGAGAGAGCATAACATAAGATAGACAGTTTTCTTGTAATCAGACAATTTGCTATTCTTAATACAAAATCTGGAGTGATTCCTCTACAGAGAGATTCTACCTTAGATTACTGTTCTTATTGTAAGCAACGAGAGGTTGCAACAGAGAGCAATTACATCAATTTGGTATCAGAGCGGTTCATGACTGTAACCCGAAGCAATTACAGGATGAGCCCTGCGGAGAATGAAGAGCTCAACCGACAGGTCCAACAGCTAATGGACAGAGGATTCATTCGAGAGAGCCTTAGTCCCTGCGCAGTTCCAGTACTACTCATGCCAAAAAAAGATGAAAGCTGGAGGATGTGTGTCGACAGTCGAGCAATTAATAAAATAACGGTCAAATACCGATTCCCAATCCCACGGCTGGATGACATGTTGGACTTACTAAACGGCGCCTCCATTTTTACCAAAATTGATCTACGTAGTGGA
The DNA here is from genome assembly GCA_019202695.1 of Populus x sibirica. Lineage (NCBI taxonomy): Eukaryota > Viridiplantae > Streptophyta > Magnoliopsida > Malpighiales > Salicaceae > Populus > Populus x sibirica. The sequence continues at coordinate 825,998 of JAGMVL010000957.1, forward strand.
TATCATCAAATTCGCATCTGTCCTGGTGACGAATGGAAGACAGCTTTCAAAACAAAAGAGGGGCTATTCGAATGACTAGTCATGACCTTCGGATTAACCAACGCGCCAAGCACCTTCATGCGTGTTATGACACAAATTCTCAAACCATTCCTGGGGAAATGTGTTGTGGTGTACTTTGATGATATTTTAATTTTCAGCAACTGTTTGCAGGATCACTTAGCCCATGTGGAACAAGTCTTAACAACATTACAGGCAGAGCAACTCTATATTAATCATGCCAAATGTTCATTCCTGAAGAAGAAAGTCTATTTTTTAGGCTTTATCATTTCTAGCAAAGGCGTTGAAGTGGATCCCGCTAAGATACAAGCCATTCAGAATTGGCCAACACCTTGAACCGTCTCTGAGGTCCGTAGTTTTCATGGTCTAGCTACATTTTATCGGCGTTTTATTCGTAATTTCAGCACTATCATGGCCCCAATAATCGAGTGCCTAAAGGGTACCAATTTCAATTAGACAACAGCAGCAAACAAAGCCTTTGCTGACATCAAGGATAAGCTGGGGAATGCACCAGTCCTAAGACTCCCTAATTTTTCTAAACTCTTTGAAGTGGCTTGTGATGCCTCACATATAGGAATCGGGGGAGTCCTAAGTCAAGAAGGACATTCAATCGCTTTTTACAGCGAAAAGCTCAATGACACTCGTTAGAGATATTCAACATACGACATGGAATTTTATGCCTTGATTCAGACCATTAAGCATTGGCACCCATACCTGATCCATAGAGAGTTTATCCTTTACACAGATCATGACTCCTTGAAACACCTTGACTCTCAAAGCAAACTCAACCCAAGACATTCCCCTTGGACAACATACTTGCAATAATTTGATTTCATCATCAAACACAAAGCAGGAACAGAGAATAAAGTGGCTGATGCGCTAAGTCGACGACCCCACCTGTTGCATATGTTCTCAGTTCATGCTACGGGGTTTGAAGAAATTAAGACTCAATACACTGATGATGATGATTTTGGCACAATATGGAGCAATTTACAAGCCAAAATCACGATAACTGGAGGAGACTATTCGCTGAAGGATGATTACTTATTTTATGGTACTAGGCTCTGCATCCCCAAAGGATCACTCCGTGAATTCATCATTACTGAACTCCATAGTAGCGGATTGGCTAGACATTTTAGCTATGACAAAACATATGCCATAGCTACCGATCGGTTCTACTGGCCTCGACTGCGTAAAGATGTGCACAAAGTGGTTGATCGGTGCAGGATTTATCAACTAAACAAAGGGACTAAAAGCCAAGCTGGACTCTACACACCCCTCCCAATCCCAGACCACCCATGGCAGCACATTAGCATGGATTTTGTTCTCGGATTGCCCAGGACTGTTCGACAAAATGATTCAGTTATGGTAGTAGTTGACCGATTCTAAAAAATGGCTCACTTCATCCCCTGCAACAAGACCTTTAATGCATCCAAGGTAGCAGTTTTATTCCTACAAGAGGTGATCCGACTACATGGTGTACCCCTCTCCATTGTGTCTGACAGAGATGTCAAATTTGTTAGCTATTTTTGGAAGACTTTATGGACAAAAATAGGGACAAAGTTAAAGTTTTCCAGTGCATTCCATTCACAGACAGATGGTCAGACTGAAGTCCTTAACAAAAGTTTGGGAAACCTGCTACGTTGCCTCATTGCAGACCATGCAACCAGCTGGGACCTTGTGCTCCCACAAGCAGAGTTTGCTATTAATAATTCTGTTAATAGATCTACAGGACATACACCATTTGAAGCAGTATATGGGAGACGACCCTACACCCCCATGGATCTCAAACCATTACCCTTACCCTCCAGACCAAGTGAAGCTGGCTTGGATTTTTCAGAATACATGAGAGATGTTCATGCAGAGGTCAAAAGACGTCTATCTCTCAATACTGAAGCATACACCACCTCTGCCAATGTTAGGCGCAAGGACAGACAATTTCACAGTGGTGACATGGTGCTAGTTCGTCTAAAACCAGAAAGATTTCCTTCAGGAAGTTTCTCCAAACTACACGCGCGTCGTGCGGGTCCTTTTCGTATTACTAAGAAATTAGGGAGCAATGCCTATGTCATAGACTTACCTTCTGAATTTGGCATTAGTCCAGTTTTCAACATTGAAGACATTACTGCCTTTAAAAGTGATGAAGATGTTTCAAGTCATACTTCCAGAACAGAGGAAATGCCAGCATGCCTTCCTAAAGTCCCTACAACCACTACACCACAAGAGGACATTGCCTCCATCATGGATCACCAGTTCGTTTCTACGCGTCGCGGGGATACTACAAATTTTTAGTCCACCGGCGACATCGACCCCTCTCCGACTCAAAGCATGGGTCAAAGGAACTGAGCTTCAGCGCCTCGCACCGCACTTGTTTATCGCATATGTTCACCATAACTTGCCGTAGTCAAGTTCTTCAAAGGAGTTAGCAATTGATGCAAATCGGGGAGGAGACAAGAGGAAGGAACCCCTGTAAAACATAAAGACTACTTGGAAGACAGAGACATGGGAAACCAAGGAATCGTGAAAGCCGATTAAAAGCTTATTAGCTGTAGTTATTATTTCCTAGTTAGGTTGATTAAAAAAACTTATTAGCTGTAGTTATTTGTTTCCTAGTTAGATTAGGATTTGAGTTCAAATACGTAGTAGATTATAATTCATTAGTAGAGGGTATTTAAGGAGAGAGCATAACATAAGATAGACAGTTTTCTTGTAATCAAACAATTTGCTATTCTTAATACAAAATCTGGAGTGATTCCTCTACAGAGAGATTCTGCCATAGATTACTGTTCTTATTGTAAGCAACGAGGGGTTGCAACAGAGAGCAATTACATCAGAGTTAGTTTTTTATTGTAAAGATTATTGTTAATTATTACAATGAAATTATTATTTTGTTTTTCAATAGAAAAAGTGGAAGCTTTTGTATTGGTGATAATTTGATCTTTTCCAATGGATTATTGGTCATTAAAAGATTATTACTGGATATATGCATTTTTTTAAAAAAATTTTAAACAGTAAAATGACTTATTTACCTCTAAAATCAATGGATTATTGGTTATTACAAACTTATTAGTGGATATATGCATTTTTTTTAAATTTTTAAGCAGTAAAATGACTTATTTACCTCTAAAGTTAAAAAAATAAAATTAAAACCATTCATCAAGAGTTTTTTTTTGTCTTTTTGTTTTTTAAGATGAAGTTAAAGGATTTTTTTGCCCTTAGAAACAAACAAAAAATAAGACATGTATCCAGTGGCATTTTAGTCCTTTCACAGAGGATCTTTTATAAATTCCAGACTCACGGAGGGCGTTTTGATCTTTTAAGGATGGATAATTATTTTTTTATTCAAAAATATTTCTAGCGCATGCTCATAACGTGGGAGGCATTTGTACTTTTTGGACGACGCATGTGTCGCCTCTTAGTGGCCAAACTTGCCCGTCCACCAGGTCATTGGAAGTGCCACTGCGTCCTCTTCCTCTCGGTACAGCACACGACAACATTTGCTAGGCTGTTTCTCGCTGATGATCATTGTTTTCTACTTCTTTTCTCTCCCCTCCATGAAAAAGTAAACGTTTATCATTTTTATTTTTGGTATTTCAATTTTAGTTCTTGTTCTTTTGATTTCAGATTTTCATTCATGGTCTTTTTAAAAAAGTTTTTCTTATTTTCAATTTAGTCCTTCAATTAAAACTTGTCATATATTATTTTTTCCAATTCGGTCCATATTTTTTTATTTCTAATTTTTTTTGGCGTTTTTGTTAAAGTTTTATTGGTTTTAAATTTCATCCTTCAATCAATGTTTATGATGTATTTTTTTTTTTAATTTCGCCCTCATTGTTTTGATTTATTTTCTCTTTTGTTAAAGTTGTTTTTCTTTACAATTTAACTCTCCAATCAGAAATTTTCGGTTGCCCTCTAATTTATTTTTTATTTTGATTTTCACCCTCATTATTTTAATTACTATTTTTTGTTTTCGATCCTTTTGTGTAATTGATTTTGTTTTTTAGTTTTATCATTCAATATTTCATTTGTCGGGGAATGGGCTTCGTGGTTTTTCTATTTATGGTATTTTTGATCTAATGGCCTAAGTCACAGATTTAAAAAGTTAATATAGTTCGACATTATTATTATTTTTTTGCTCATTTTCTTTTCCAATCTCATCGTTCGACATTATTTTAAAGAAAACAAATTAGTTTGTGGTTAACTCTAATTTCTTTTTTATTAGTTTATTCCGGTCTTATGACCTAGACCACGAGTTCTGTAAGCTTTTTTTAATAGAGTTTTTTTTAAAAAAAGAATTGTTTTGTGTGTATTTAAATTTTGAAGATATTATTCTGATTCATCTATAATGTTTTTTGTTTTCTATAGATGAACTTTATTTTTAAAAATAAAAAAATATTTATTTTTAGATAATATATCTAATAAGTTTGACCTTGTATATATTTTTTTCTTTTTATTTTATTCAATCAGTTTTATGTGTGTCTATTTCTATTATATTTTATTGATTTTAATAAACAAACTTAGTAAACACAATCGAGTAAATGTCCTATGTTGTGTTGGTTAACATCTATCTCTTAGTTTTTCTAGTTTTGCTTTTAGTTATTATTAATGACTTTTTTCATTTCTTTACATAATTGGTTATCGATTTATTTAATTAAATATTTGCATAAATGTTTTTATTTACATTTCCAATTTTTTATGTTAAAAAGCATATTGAAATAGCTTGCATATCCAGCTTTTTTTTGAAAAAAAACATACGACATGCAGTGGAGCGCGAGTATTGTGACTATTGTCAAGGTTCAAACCAGGACAAGTTCAAGCTTAGATTGGGCTTGAGGGCATTGGGCTTAAGTTAGGATTAGGCATGGGAAGTCCGAGGGTTTGGTTAGGAGCAAATGCAAGACGTCTAAGGTGTAGATTGGGGGCATATGGTCCGGGTTTAGAGTGGATTGATACCAAAGTTTTATTGAGTATTTCTATTATATTTTATTGAGTCAGGATTGATACCAAAGTTTAAATTGGGTTTGGTCCAAAGCACTTGATTTGTAGATTGGGATCCGTGATGTATTCAAACCATGATTGAATCTGCACATGTTTTGATTTCGAGTTGGGATCATGCCGGGTAGAATTCAGGACCGAATTCAAATCCAGACACCTGAGGTTCAAGCCAGAACTAGGCTCAAAGCACTCATAATGATGGATCGATATATATTTTTATATTTTTTTTTGCATAAAGTCCATGTTTAAAAGAGCCAAAGGCAGGGTAATAACTCGACATGTCTAAATAGGATAAAACACCAAGCCTATACGACATATGTATGATTTGCTTCCAAGCCTAATTTTCTTGGGTCCAACTTTGTGCTAAGCCCATGTATATATAGGTCTAGTGAATTTTCAGAGCCAATATTCTTAGGTTTAGTGTCTGGCAAGCTTTCAAACCCATCATCTTTGAGTTTAGCTACGTGCTAAGCCCAAGTACATCTAGGTCTAGCAAGCTACTAGACCCAATATCTTTGGGTTCAGCTACGCATTGAGCCCAACTACATATGAGTTTGACGAGTTTCTAGATCCAACATTCTTGGGTTCAGCTATGCGCCGAGCCCAAATACACGTGGGTCTGACGAGTTTTTAGACCCAACATATATAAGTTTATCTATGTACTGAGCCTAAATACATGCGAGTCTGACAAGTTTTTTGATCCAATATTCTTAGGTTCAGCTACGTGCTGAGCCCAAGTAGATGTGGGTCTGACGAGCGCCAAACCCAATAACCTTGAGTTTAGCTACTTGTTGAGCCCAAGTAAACTGCCAAACCCAAATTCCTTGGGTTTAGCTACACACTGAGCCCAAGTACATGTGAGTCTAGCAAGTTGTCAGATTGAACATTCTTGGGTTTAGCTACACGCTGAGCCCAAGTAAATGTGGGTCTAGTGAGTTGCTAGACCCAACATCCTTTGATTCAGCTACGTGTTGAGTTCAAGTACATATGAATCTGGCAAGCTGGCAGACCCATCACTTTGGGGCTTGACATCATTCCAAGTCCAGGTATGGAATTGACGATCATTATAGGCTCCATGTTAGGTCATGAGACTTTATTTGTTTATTCTTATGGCTTTTAACTTAAAATGTTAAAAGTTAAGAATAATAATCTCCCTACACCCTTAGGTGTATAAAAGTCTCCTACGGGCCTATCATATTTCTATCAGCATTAATATTGTGTAAGAGATATTTATCTCTTATTAATGCTACCAAGAGAATATGATACTTCAACTCCTCCATTCAAGCAACTTGACAAGTTCAGGGGCTATATAACCCTCTGAACCATTCAAGTAAAGAGCTTATAATTTTTTATTATCTATGTACTCATACTCTTATTCTTAGAGCATTTATCATACATAAACAAGAACAAATATTTTTGTTTTTAGTTTATTCTCTCATTTATTGCTATCTTTTATTAAAGGTCATTGATTTTATCATCAGAGGATTTCTAAATCCCATTAAAAAAGACTGTTTTACAAGTGTTAGGTCTTCTATCACCAAACATAAACTTTATGAACTTTAGAGAAGAGAATATTGATATAAACATGTAATTACCCACCATCCAAACACTTAAAAACTTTCATTCCAGAGCATGTTTGATTTTATAATATCATTATATAGTTCAAACTAAGATAAGGTTTGTGGCTCTAGGGTTTGGATAGGGATCGATAAACCTCTTTTAAATCATGATTAGATTCATAGTGCTTAAGGGTTTGCTCATGGGATCAGCCTCTATAACTCATATAATTAAAACTAATTACATGTTTTAGAAACAAAAATAAATAAATTAATTACTTGGCCAAAACAGATTTTCAAATTTTTAAAAACCAATAAAAAACAGGGAAAAAAAAACAGAAATAGAAAACGGAAATGATACCAATCAATCTTATAATTAACACATACCTTTTTTACTCTGGTTTTGATAAATCTATTTCTTTATTTAATATATTTCTTAATAACAAATGCCTGAGTTCACTAAATCCTTATTTTACGTTCATGTCTGAGTTAATTTTTAAGAAAACAAACATAATTTCTTAAGAAGTGCCTGAGAGACTGTCTATTAGAGGTGATCATTTTTGGTTCGGTTCGGTTTTTCTAAAAAAAAATAACCAAACCGAAATTAATTTTTTTTTAAAAAAACCGAAACCGAACCGAAACCGGTTCAAACTGACCGGTTTCGGTTCGGTATTTTAGGAAAAAACCGGTTCAAATCATTTTGACTCGGTTTTTTCCGGTTTTGGCTCGGTTTTTTTCCGGTTTGGCTCGGTTTTTTTCGGTTTGAGTCCGGTTCGGTTTGATTTTTTTGGTTTTAGACTTATAAAACCGAAACCGAACCGAACCGGCCGGTTTTTTCAAAATTTTAATCGGTTTAATCGATTTTTTTTCACGGTTCGGTTTTTTCGGTTGTTTTTTTTTTCTGGTTTTCTCAGTTTCTCGGTTTTTTTGCTCACCCCTGCTGCGCATAGTAGAACCTAAAAAGAATATATTCCACAACGTTGTCGTTAAAAATATAATGGACCAACAAATTTAATTTTTTCTTAAAAACAAAAAACTCCATGAATCTACTTTCTATTTATTTTATCATCAAGTGACACACGCCGACTGTCCACACGAGAAAACTAGGAAATATTAGAAGGGTAGTATTTCCCAGCCTTAAAAAAGGCCATACGTAAGGTAGCATTTCTGAAAATTAACCAATACGATTATGCCGTTATCAGAAGCAAGAAAATTCCTCCATATGAGACCATTAATTGCCTTGCTTTTTTTTTCCCCATTAAATAAATGTCATAAAAAGGGAGACCAGGCGTGATGGAAAGAGAAAGCATAGGGTTCTCTCCACTTACCTTTTGATTTTCAATTTCATTTTATTTATTTTTTCCTTAAGAACAAAAAACATTACTATTAGTGTTTGTGATTCCCACTTGCACTTAGATATATAGAAAGGAATATGGACAACGGATATTGCAAATCTGAGTAGGCATAGGTATGAACGTCGGTCCGGCTTAATAGGTTTACTCGATATATAAGATTTTGACTAGTTTGGTCAACCCAAAACCCAGGTGATCCAACATAACTCGAATAAAACCCAATCCTTTTTTAATATTTTTTTATGAAATTCAAAAAATATAAAATTAATTTATGAATATTTAGCCTCATATAACTTTTTTATAGCCTACATCTACATGTAACGGTTTTTAACTTTTCAATATGGAATAACTATATATATAACCTATATTCACATGAAATATTTCTTAACTTTTCGAGTGGAATAACTATATATATAACCTATATCAGCATGGAATATTTCTTAACTTTTTAATGAGGAATAACTATATATAGTGTGCATTCACAATGAATGTTTCTTAACTTTCTGACGTGAAATAACTATAAATATAGCCTACATTCACATGAAATGTTTCTTTACTTTTTAATATGAGATAGCTATATATATAGGCTATTTTCACATGAAATGTTTCTTAATTTTTTCACTTGAAATAATAAAATCTTGAACATTTTTTTTTAATTTTTCTGGAATGATCCAGGTCAATTTCCATATCAGGTTTAATAACTATGCTAGTGAGAGTGTCTGCTTGTCGCCTCTATTTAGCTTTTATCATTTTGGTTAAGAAGCTTTTGTTAAATTTGTCATTTTACAAATTCAATATAATCTTGATAAATTAATAATCTTGATTAACTAATATTTTTATTTAAAATTTAAATATTATTTTAATTAATTAATAAATTCTTATTGTCTAAAAAATATTAATTTATAAAAGTTTAACTGTATTATAGTTTAATAGAAGTAAACCTATAATTTTTCTTGATGGATAATATTAAGTAAGCTAGATAGTAGAGAGGTTTTTTAGAACTAAATTTTGGTCATGTGGCATGTTCATTAGATAATGTTCTTAAGATTATGGATAAATCTCCCCCATTAATGTGGTTTTATCTTTATTAAATGTTTATACAATTAGCATACTAAAATACTAATAAAAATAATATTTAATTCCCTAATTTCATAAATTGTTAATTACAATATCACAAGCAATACATAACAATCAAGAGGGCACACAATCAATTCTAGGGGTCAATCAACCTCTCTACATTCAGAAAAAAAATCTTACAAAGTATATTGGGATAAATACAGGTAGTTAAGATTTTGAAGATGATGTACCAAAATGACTTATAAATGACATTTGTATCATTTTTTCAAGCATTTTACCTTAAAAAACTAAAATATCAAATTTTCTTTAAAAATATTGTCATCAAACAAATTTCCTATAAGAAAAAGATTCATTTTCTAAATCAAAATCTTAAAGTGCATCCCACCTTCTACTTGTGTTACAAAAAAAATCTCACCACTTGACTAATTAAAATTAATATCCTTTTGCTTTTAGTTTTCTACTTCCTTTTCCAAATTAAAATTCAAGTTTCAGAGATTTCGATGTCTTCAAATTAGCTATACCTTAAATACCTACTAGATAATAATTTTAAATATTTTTTTTATTTTTTATTAGTTATAAATACATTTTATATAAATGTATTAACTATTTTAGATATTACTAGATAATTACACTATGGTGGTATCATAATATTTTTACATGTTAAAAATAATATCCAAGCCAAGAGAAATTCTTTTACAGTGTCATTAAACCGAACCTAACGAGTCAAACTTCAAACCTCCCAACTAGACTCTTTGCTAAACTCGAGCTTCAAATTATACTGTATAGAAGTTGAAACTCGGATGACTGGTAAAAACATAATTTGATTTTAAAAATATTTTAAAGATAATATATTTTCTTAAAAAAATATATTAAGAGGGTAACATATTGAATCAATCCAAGTCAATCTAAGTTAACCTGCTAAACCTGCGACCTCAGTCATGAACTTTATTAAGTTCAATAACTTTGATTTCTTTTTGTTTTTTTATAATATTTTTATTTAATTATATGATAAAAAATAGACACTCATAAAATCGAACACCAACTCAATACTGTGATGTTTTTCTAAGACCACGGTAACCCCATAAAAAGTAAATCGAAATAAATCTTGAAGTTTAATTCTTAATAATTATGTTTTTTCTGGAATCATTTTTTATCTAATCATATGATAAAAAGAAATAGATGCTAAAAAACCAAGCACAATCCAATACTAGTATGTTTTTATAAGATCGATATAACTTTATAGAAAGTAAATCGAAATAAATCATGAAACTCAATTCATAATAATTATTTTTTTTCAGAACTATTTTTTATTTAACAATATGATAGACTTTTTTGTTTTTAATAATATGATAGAAAAATATAGATGATTATAAAACTAAGCACCGATCCATTGTCGGTATTTTTTTTCAGTACCATGATAACCCTCGTATAAAGAAAACCAAAATAAATAACAAAACTTAATTTCTAATAAACTCAATATTAAAAAATAAAAATAAAAAATAAATTATAAAAAAACAAAAAATATGTATATGTTACTGTTGCAATGAACAAAAACATGGGTGCAGGGGAAAAATTATTTCCCCTCCTCAATTATTTCTTGTTAATTAATGTTTGTACTAATTTATTCTAATGTAATTTAGTACTGTGAATTGGTATATAGTCGGTAACTTGATATTATTTTTTATAAGTTGTCTATTATCATTCAAGTAATTATTTACTTTCTAGGATAATTTAACCAATTGATCCGCGACAAAATATTTACTTATTATTAACAATATCTGACATCATTTATTACTTTAGTTTATAACTGGTCATGGATGTTTGTATTTTTTCTTAAGTTCATGGGTTCCGATATATTAAGGTAATATAGTTTTAAAAAATATCTGAAAAAATATAATTTTAATTAACACGTAAGCTAATCCAACGAAACCAGGGAAAAAAAATAGAATATAGCTTATATGGTAGAAAACCCTAATTGAAGAGGGCACTAATTATTGGGCAAAGCAAAGCAATCCTTCGTACATATATCAATAGTTAAGCGATCCCTGGACATCCCAGCAGAAAGGACGATATATTAAAATCCAATGCGAAAAATCAAAATGAAGGAAAAAAAAGAGAGAGTATAATTTGCGTTCATTTTATCTTAAAAGTATATATTTTATGATAAATTTTTAAGATGATGCATTCTAATATTATAAAAAAGTTTCTTGAAAGTTAAGGCTGTTAAAAACTTTATAAATAAATCTGTTAAATTATCACTTGACCTGATTTACTTAATACTAATTTTCTCTTTATGTTGAAGCTCATGAGTATAAAAGAATTTTAGTGAGATATACTTTGTTTTGTCTCCTTTAATGTAGCCTCCTTTAAATTAAATGATGCATGCATCATTATCTTCAAACAATATTGAGGGACCATCTTCAATGATTGACAATCTACATTTTTCTTTTATGTACCAGATAATTAACCTTATCGATATATATTCTCGACTTGCTTCATGGATTGCAATAATTTCTGAATGATTTGATGATGTAGTCACTAATGTTTGTTTGACAGATCTCCAAGAAATTACAGTACCTCTATAATTTCTGAATGGATTGCAATAATTTCTGAATGATTTGATAAAGTAGTCACTAATGTTTGTTTGACAGATCTCTAAGAAATTACAGTACCTCAATAGGTAAATAGATAGTTTGTTTGTGATCTTTCTTTGTAGGGATCAGAAAAATAACCTGCATTTGTATATTTAATTAATTGTAAATTTGATCTATTATAAAATAACTCCATTTTAGTTGTTCTGCGGAGATAACATAGTATATGTTTGACCCCATTCAAATGTCTTTTTGTGGGAGTGAAACTGTATCTTGCAAGGATGCGTTATTTTCTGTTTTGATGCTCTCTTCAAGATTCATAGCTTCTAGATGAATCCCAGCATTAATGATTCATAACAAATAATTATTCCCGGATATATCAAGAGAGGTAAATTCAAGTTTTGTTAGATTCAACATTATCTATATATATATATATAAATAACTTATTAAATAAAATCATGAATATAAAAGGAAAAAAAATAAGTCTATGAAGATTGCTATTTATTTAGTTCTTCAGAAATATTAGTTTTTCAAGAATCATATTTAATTTATTTAATTCTTTAGGAACTTACAATACTAGTTCTTCATCAACTTTAAATTTTGATTAATAAAAAAGAAAGAAAATTTATCAAAATAAATTACAAAACCAAATATATTCCATAAGTATGAATAATAATAAAAAGAAAAAAGATATTAAAATTGATACAAGTCATGTAACATAGGAGTTCACGCGTGCTAAGATTTCAATATAAATTAAGTAGAGTGATCATGTTAATAACATGTTAAAAAATAAAGAACAAGTAAGAACATACATATTCAAAATAAAACTTAAAAGAGAAATTCATACATTTTCTTATATATTTTTTCAATCCTCGTAATACAAGACAAGTAGTCTATTTATAGGAAAAAAGAATGAGAACATTAAAGGATACTAGGAAATTAAAGTATCATAGAAAACCGAGAGACTAAACCCAATAGTCATGAAGTCTAAGAGATTCTAATGGACATTCAATATATATAATTACAGATTTTATAACAATTATGGATTAATGGTTAGTTGTTAATGTTATAGAAAAAGAATAAGTTGGACTTAATATTTGTCATGAGAAGGATTAATTTAACCACTATAATAAAAATGAATGATTAATTAATTAATAAAACTCTAAATGTGTGGGTATTTTACTCTAGTAATCCATAATAAAATATCCATTTTTGTATTTTCATTTGGGATTTTATTATTATTATCAAATTAGTAGAGAGATAATTTTGTAATTGCGGAAATATAAATATTATTAAAAAATGGCACGTGTCAACATATAGGTGGTGGTTGTGTTGTTCAGGCAACACATATGGCCTCTTCCGGGGGCTAAACACCGACTAACACATGTATGGTGGCTGCTCTGTTTGGGTAGCAAATGTGGCATCTTTCGAGGGCCAAACACTCGCTTTAAGGGTGAAGTTTGAATTGTCTAGGTAGCCCCTTCATTCCTAGATGGTGCGTGTAGTGAATGAAACTCTAGTTTGGCGTCAACAATCTTTTAATTTTTACTTCTTTTCTCTCTCCTCCTTGATTTTGATATCCAACCCTAAAAATTCTAAAAGCAACCCTTCATGTTGTTTTTCCTTAAGATTTGATGCTTGTTTTTTTATTACTATTTATTTTATTTGAAGTTGTTTATAAAATTGATTTTTTTTTATTTCATCCCCCTTCAATTTTTTATATCAAATTTGACCTTCATTTTTTTGATTACTATTTGTTTTGTTTGAATTAATTTTTATGATTGGATTTTTTTTTTTGCAATTTCATCCTCAGAAGTTTTTTAAGGAAATTACCCTGAGTATCCTATAGTTTACTACATTTTACACTTTGCCTCTATTGTTTCACAAGTTATAGAAAACACCCTTGGCCAATAAAAAATTTCAAATCACATGAAATGACCAAACTAACCCCATATATATTATATCTACAAACCTAAGAAATGACAAACACAACCTTATCCCGTACATACTCTCTGGTACACTTACAATTTTTAATCTAAACAAAAGCTCTCTAGAATTTGTAAAAATCCCAACTCGATTGAACCTAAAATAAAGTGGTTGTCTTATATATCTTCCATCAACTAGGTGGCTTTAAATTTATCTTAAACACAATCATTGAACTCTTCATTTCTACCTCTCAAAGCCAAATCCTGTGACTTTTCTCTTCATGTTGAGAATTTGCTAGCTTGTTTGCTGAAAATTTATGGATTTAGGTTACAATTGTGTTTATGGAGATTTTTTTTATGCTGAGAAGATTTGTGTTTTTTGATGAGAAGAAGAGGTGTTGTTTTAATGAACAAATTTGTATGTTTTGATGTGAAGAAGAGGTATTGTTTTGATAAGCTGAAATGTGTGTTTAATGTTATATTCAGTGTATATATAAGGCTAGCATTAACGATGAATTTTTTTATATAAAAAAAACATCCTAATGGTAACTAGTGGTCTTTTCATATATATATATATATATATATATATATATTTTGTAGAAGTGGCTCTTTAATCTTTAATTGAAAAATAATGGTAAATTTGTAAATAATTAAATCTTTTTTGTTGACTTTTTTTTACACCATTTAAAGTGTTATGAATATATAGTTTAAGATATTTTCGGTAATTTATGAAGCCTCGGAGGCAAAGTATAATTTGGACTTGACTATAGGATGCTCAAGGTAATTTTCCTGTAAAATATTTATTCAAAGAAACAAAGTTATTAAAAATAAATGGATATATATCTACAACTATCTCTTAATTTTTTCAATTTAATCTTTACTTATTATTAAAGGTTTTTTCTTTCCTGTAAAATATTTATTCAAAGAAACAAAGTTATTAAAAATAAATGGATATATATCTACAACTATCTCTTAATTTTTTCAATTTAATCTTTACTTATTATTAAAGGTTTTTTCTTTTATATTTATTAGCATGAATAATTCTCAATTAATTAAATTAGATGCATGCATATAAATTTTTGGTTTCTTATTAAGAATCTTATTATAGCCAAAAACACATTGAAAACACCTGTATATTTAGTTTTTTTACTGAAAATAAAATTTTCTAACCCATGTATGTATGTATATATATATATATGAAGAGATCATTATGAATGGGTTAAAAGCCATTGGTTCTCATTGGTTAAGATTTAATTGAGTTGCACTTATTTAGTTTACAAAATATTCAACACTCGACCCTTTAAGTTTTTAAAGTTTTGTTTATTAATGTGGTTCAATCTATTTTTTTAAAGTATTTTTTAAATTAGTTTTTACTTTAAATTGATGTTATTTAGGTATTTTTCAATGATTTAATATGCTAATATAAGAAAAAAGATTTTTTTAATATATTTTTACTAAAATAACATGTACTATATTACTAAATATACACTAAATATTCGAGTTTACCAAAAAAAAAAAAAAAACTTTTTATTTTCTTAATATCAACCTAGCTATGATGCTAACTTTTTGAATGAAATATTGAGCAATAAATTACATATGACAACTGATGTGCTTAACCAACAAACGTGATATTCAATATTTCAAAAAAAAATAAAAAAAAACCTCCACGGTGGCTTTTATTGTTAAGAAATTGGATATTTTAAATTCCGTTTGTTTGCGTGGTTGTTTTTGCGTTTGAAGCAACTACAACAAAACAAACGTTTGGTAATGCTTCAAAATGCATTTTATTTCCGGTGGGGCCCATTAAGTTTGCGTTTAAAACGCAGTTAAATTCAAAGCAGCTCTCAGCTGCTTTTTTCTTCCTTTGCACTGTTCATAAGTGAACAGTGCTTTTTTTTTGAAAAACCAAACCAGTGCAGTGAATTTATTAATTCACTCGCACTGTTCACGTGAACAGTAATTTTTTTAAAAAAAACTAGTTTAGAGTGAATTAAATTTACTCGCATTGTAATCTCTATATTATTCCTGATAATATTTTACCTAATTTTATTGCACGCTCAAAAAATCATGGAAACTGTAGTTCTTGTCAAATGAATTTTGTACGTAATGGAATTGTAGATAGTTTAATGGAACAATAAAAAATAAAAAATATTATTTATTTCATGATGTAATAGTAGTAGTTAAATATACAATATTTAAATTTAAAACCATTAATATTAATATATATATATATTATAGTTATTTTATAACCTCAACTTAAAAAGTATTATTAACCAAACATATTAAACTATTTTTTGTTGAACCTCAATTTTAACCACAGTTTTAACCAAACATATATAACTATCAAATCAACCTCAACTAAAAGTACTTTTTTTTTAAAACCACAACCACAAAAGCTACCAAACACACTAGGCACCGATGTAGAAATTTTGGCGAGTCATGGGCGGAAACTATATTTTATCTTTTTTTTTTGTGCCAAATCAATTTTATCTTATTTATAAAGAAACTAATTTAATTAAATTGAACAAAGTAAGAGAAAATTTTCATTAAATAATTAAGTTTTTCAAAATACATTAAAGACATTTCTTGATCTGTCATGCAAAAATAAAATAAAATAAAGAAGTATATTATATGAAAAAGTACCATGAACATGCTTTTTTATATATATATTAATGTGGATATCTAGACCAGTTTATACATACCTTAACTAATTCAACGAGTATTAAAATTAACAATCATATAAATCTTTAGTAATTTTTTACTAGAAGTCATGTCCAAATTGTAACTTTTCTTCTTATTGCAAACAAATGGGGGTGAAAGTGACGGTTCAATAATGCAGTTATATTAATACACTTTCCGAAAGATATTCATTATTTAAATTTTAGTGCATTCACCAAAAAGAGATATGTTTTGGGCATATAAAGGAAAAAAAAAAATCATCACTGATATATAATTTTTTTTTGCATTTCCTCATATATCACTTTTTTATCACATGATGTCAAAGCAACTTTAATTTGAATTTTTTTACCATAATATCTTTTAGCAAGTGCAATTCTTTTTTTCCTTTGCTTTTTCTGCAATTTTCTCCTTCATCTTCACATCAACATTAACTTTAGTCTTGGAAAATATAATCTTTGCAATGTCAGTTTTAAATAGTTTTTTCACTTGTATTGATTTTTATGCAACCGAGAGCAATTGATCAAAAAAAAAAAAAAAAAAAAGAGAGCAGAAAATGAAAATCTGGCAAAAAAATAAATCGAACATTGCGGTGTTTTAAAGGAAAAAAGAAAGAGTTTCCATCCCAAATCTCTATTCTCTGCGCTAGATGCTTAGATTTAATTGTTAGGCTCTGTTTGTTTTTTCTATTGATTACAGATGAAGATGCTTTTACTCTAACCATAACTTCAAAAGTTGTTTTGTCATGGAAAATATTTGTTGAGTTCATCTCAAATTGTAGAAAATACTTGAATTTGAAAATTTTTAAACTTGTTTCTTTTCTAAATCGAAACTGTAAAAGCTATGTAAATGCTAAATATACACTTACAACAATGATGAAACCTAGCTAAGGACGAGAATCAAAATGTTATTACTCAAAAAAAAAAAAAAAAACAAGAAGAATAAGAGAAAATGAGTAACAATATCCCATTTTTAAGCTATCTTTTAGGAATTATATCGTGGAACGAGTTTAAATTATCTATAGGAGGGAAAATATCTAATGATGTTTCAAGAAATCCAAGTAGTATAGGAATAGAGTTTTCATATTGGATAATCGGTTAATCAATTGGTCCTAGCAATCTCATCTATTTTCTCTCGTTAAGAAGGTTGATAGCTTATACTAGATGCTTAGTAGACCATGATGGCTTGTAGCTAGAACCTGCAAAAGGTTCCTTTTGATGGAGGTGTGAACTTTTTTATACTTAAATAAGTATCTTTTTAAAGAAAGAAAATACAAGAATATTCTAGATAAAAATGCTCTGAAAATATATATATGCTGTAGAGAATGAAGATTGTGAACCTTTATTCTTAAGGTCTCATGGTGCATTTATAGCTCATAAGTCTTGTCCTTTTGTGAAGAGGGGATTCTGAAGTGTAATTTTACCATGATAGCATTTACCAAGCCCAATCATGTTTGAGTCTAACTAAAGCCAGACCTAGCGTTCCCGAGTCTTGACACAGTACTAAGTCCAATCGTTTCTTGGTCTTGCTAGTGCCAATTGAGTCTAACTAAAGCCAGACCTAGCGTTCCCGGGTCTTGACACACTACTAAGTCCAATCGTGTCTTGGTCTCGCTAGTGCTAGACCCAACTTTCCCAAGGCTTGGCACACTGCGGAGCCCAATTACATCTTGGTCTCGCTAGTGCCAGACCCAACTTTCCCAGGGCTTGGCACACTGCGGAGTCCAATCGCATCTAAATCAAGGCCTAGTGTTCCCGGGGCTGGGCACACTACCATACCCAATTGCGTCTAGTTTGGCTAGCCCCAGACCAAGTGTGCCTGAGGCTTGGCACACTGCCAAACCCAATCACGTTTGAGTCTTGCTAGCTCTAGATCCAGCTTTCTCAGGGCTTGGCACACTGCTAAGCCCAATCACGTTTGAGTCTTGCTAGCTCTAGATCCAGCTTTCTCTGGGCTTGGCACACTGCTAAGCCCAATCGTAGCTGGGTCTGGCTCACACTACCTTACCTAATCGTGTTTAGGTCTAGCTAGCACTAGACCCAGAGTGCTCGGGGCTTGGCACACTACCAAGCCTAATCACGTTTGGGGCTAGCGCTAGACCTAGCGTGCCTAGGGCTGGGCACACCGCTAACCCCAATCATGTTTAGATTTGGCTAACACTAGACCCAACGTCCTGGGGCTTGACACATTGATTAACCCAGCGTGATGGGTCTTTCTAGTTTCGGACCAAACATGTCTTCATTGAGGCATGCTTGTTTTCCTGAAAAATTATACCTATAAATCTCTATCAATCCAGTGTTTTTCTTTTTGGTATAGATATACTAATAAAAACTTAGTTCATTAGTAGCCCCCCAATCTTTGCGATATAATAATATGCAAAGACTTTTATTAGTTTCCTTGTTCAAGTAGAGTAATGAGTTTTGCTCGTATAAAAAGGGGGGTAAGCCGAGAATAAGATAGAGAAATATGTATCAGGACTAAAATAAATTCTTTCATATACAAAAGAATAAGAATCTGTACTTAGAAAATTTCTAAGAGATTGAGGGTTCCATACCCATCATCTATATAATTTTTTAAGTGGTTACGTGGAACCCAATAAAGATGAACCTATACTTAGAAACTTCTAAGTGATTATTGGTTCATGGTGAGTGGGAGCCCATAGCTTTCTCAATATTATCATGGGGCTTAAAAGTCTTTCACTAAAGAGTGGCCATCATGATTGTTTTTACGGTGCTTGAGAGCCCCTCACTGAGAGTGGTGATTACATCATGTTGTTATATGTATTAGGAAGTATAATCACATCCATCCCTTGAAGATTGATGCATATAGCACTGAGAAGATTACATCTATCACTTAAATATTGGTGCATACAACACTAGAGAGACCAAGTCAATCCTATGAAGAGTGATGCATATAGCACTAGGGAGACCAAGTTCATCCTTTCCAAGATGCATTATTGAAAAGCCCTTAGGCAACACTTGGAGAAAATAAAAAATAATCATTTTGAATAAGCCAGTTATATATAAGAAACTTATAATTCTATTCTCATTGGCTATGGTAAATCTTTATTCGAGTGGAGTGTCTGACGTGAGGGAGACTCTTCCCTTTCTTTTGGATAGTTGTAAAAAATACTTCACATGTTTTATAGTTTGAACCAACATTCCACTCGTACTTGTTGAAAGCTTTTTAAAATCTTAAAGCTCTAATTGCATTTGTGAAGTTGGTAAAGCATAACTCAAATTTGCTTGTCTTACCTTAAGTGGCTAGCACTGCCTTAGTGAGGACTTGGACCTGATTGAAGAGTTGTTGAAGCTTTGTTTGGGCAAGAGTGTTTGCAGCAATGAGAAGACTTGTCCTGTGTTCTGGCCTAGGTGGTTATTGGTTGCGTGTTAAAGAATGGTCTGGAAATGTCAAAAGCAAGTTTTAAGAAGAAATAAATGGTTTTTTTATTAGTGCCCACAGACAGCGTCACCAATGATATCCTAAAAAATCCAAGTAGCTTAGGAATATGGCTCTCAGGTTGAATAATCAGTTAATCAATTGGTCTTAGCAGTCTTATCCATTCTTACTAACCAAGAAGGTTGATAGCTTATACTAGGTGTTTGGTAGGCCAAGGTGGTTTATGGCTAGTACCTGCAAAAGGTTCTTTTTAGTGGAGGTGGTGACTTTCCAATGCTTAAATAAATATCTTTTTAGAGACAAAAAATACAAGAATATTGTAGAGAGAAATGCTTTGAAAATATATATGCAATAGAGAATGAAGATTGTGAACCTTTGTTCTAAAGGTCTCATGGTGTATTTATATCATGATTGCATTTAATGAGGTATAAATATCCCTTACATTTATATTAATGTTTGATGGAAATATGATGGGTCTCTGGAGGACTTTTATACACCTAAAAGGTGTAAGGAGATTAAGATCTAAGACATCAAATGTATTTAAATCCATGAAAGCTGAGTTCTTCCCCTAAACTAGATCTAAGAGAGGATTGTTTTTAATAAAAATATACCGATAAAAACTTTACTCTCTCTCTAATATTGGCTATACGTTAATTATTAGTTGTGATGAAAGATCATCTTTATTTTTCATGTGCTAATTAAACTTTTTTTGTGGACCCGTACGATTACAATATTGCAAATGAGAACCCATTAATGGATAATTAATCCCCAATTCTTTAAGATGATGATTCCTCAGTTACATGGACTCTATTGTCTTTTTATGAGAGGTGTTTTGACCAAAGTACTATCGTAATGGGACATGAATGAAAATCTTGGTGCCCTACAAATAAAGGCACCCAAAATTTCAGTACAAAGCCATGCATGATGATAAGAAAAGCTAAAAGTTTTATGTCGAGTTTGAGTTTCTTAACCCTAAAAGTCTCAAATGAGCTGGCCCAATACTTAATGTCATAACTTTACAAAGCATATTAATAAAGGAGATAATTAATATTTATGCATCATAACACGTGTTTCACACCTCGAATTATAATGCCAATCATGACCCATACTATATACATAGCACCATTGCAATCATTTTTCATATAAAATTAATAAATTATTAATCCATTTACAAATTAAAGAATTCTTATTATCTCAAAATAAATTATTATTCTTGTATTATTTACATAGTAAATTTAAAAAGCTAATGCGTTAGTATTATAAAATCTCCAATGACCTAGATCCTATTATATGTATTCTTTTTAATTTAATTAAAGTTTAGTACAAAATAATAATACGTTTGTGCAAAGTTTAAAGCAAAAGAGCTTCTTTTTTATTAAATACTAACATAAAATTATTTATGATTATTTAATAGAAACAATTAATAAACAAAAATCTAGAAAGAAAAGAAGAGTTAATTAATTTTTTTTCTTTGTAGAGTTTCTTATTAGTTTATCTAGAGCTACCATTTACGAAATAGTGAACAGCTACTGCAAGAGTGGATTTGGCTTTCTTTTTTTATTTAATCATTTTGTTTTTAGTTTGTAATTAAATGTTGGTTTAAAACTGTGTCTAAGATTTTTTTTTATTTTTTTGCCAATCATAGATTAAATAAATACTCAATACGAGGATAGTAAAACCTCATGACTTGTCCAGTCAATATATACCAAAAGAATCCTTAAAGGGTAGAGCTTAATTGGTCAGATTTTAAATTTGCTTTCTAGAAATCACCAGTTCGAGTCTCACAAATTTCAGGGTCACTGAAGGTTTACATGGTCGTTAACTTCAGGACTTGTGGGATTAGTCGAGGTGCGCTCAAGCTGGCCCGGATATCCACATTAATCAAATATATATAGACACACACACATCAAAAGAAAAGGCTAGCTTGGACCGTATTTATATACACATAAAATTCATTTTTATCTCAAAACTATGGCTTTTTAGTACGTCAGAAAAGGCAGCACTTCTACTTTCAGAAATAAAATTTCTTAGAAGATTAATTTCTGAAAAAAGGGAAATGAAAAGATAGATATTCTCCTCCAACAAGTGTGACTTTTATGAAGCTTTATAAAAAAGCCTTTAATTTTCTTCCATAAAACATTCATCTTTATTAGTATTCTCTATCACAAGAAGATCTTCTCCCAATTATTACAGTGATTGGATGATCCATTTGCGAACAGAAACAAAGAAAGGAAAGGAAGAAAGTGAAAGAAAATGGCAGAATATTTTTTTCTGGAAGAGGACTCCATCCTTTCTCAGCCTCAATTCCTTTCCACTTCAACCAATAATATTGGGTTGCCAATATTGCGAATGAGGATATGCCACTTGTTGAAAGCATAGACATACACGTAGTTTGGTAATGCAAGTGCTGGGCAATCAAGGCAGATGCTTTTGTTAAGTTGGTCGTGGTCCAAGCCAGGACCACCCATGCAGCCCTTTGAGGCTCACTTTGATTTATTTATTGTATTTTTTGTTAATGCGCGATAATTGAAAAAAATAAATATAAAATTCAATGATTTTTAAGTGTTTTTTTTAATATTTTTAATATGATCTAAAATCATATAAAAATATTAAATTAATGATTTTAAATCTTAAAAATATTTTCAAACGCGATATTAACAAAGTATTAGCCTAATTAAGGGAACATGATGGTGGGAGCCAATGATGGTGGGAGCAGAGTTTGTGGGGCTTTTCCTTTCTTTTAATCAACGGGGATGAACTGCTGCACCCATTTTATTCTTAATAATGGTGGCCAGCCTTGCAGAATCTGGGTATATTTCTAGGTCTGTACATGTGATTTCTTAGAAACTGTGCTTCTTTAGCCTCACCTTTAATTTATTTTTCAAGTCATTTTGATTATGGGATGGGTGAATTAACAGAATGCAAGATAGATCCTCAGAATTCCAGAAAACTATAAAAGGAAGTTTAAATTCCTGACGATTGTGTGTTCTTTCATCATAAATCCAAAACTTTATCCTCTATATTGTTGTCCAGTCCAATCATAATAACGATGTCCCTCATCTTATACTTGAGCCTAGCTATTAACTTATTCCTACACACACATATATTTGATATACATGATTATTTATATTTAATGCTTCAAAAGACCAATATGTAATAGATTATAGATTACGTGAGGAATTGTTGTTATCCATTTTTTAGCCCATACAAAATAAAAAAAGAAAAGGAAACAAATAGAAAAAGAAATCAATATACATTAAAAAAGCCTAGAAAATTATCCAAGTTGATGGTGAAGGTTCAAAGTGACAAATGAAAAGTTGGAGGATCAAAACGTATAAAATTAACAACCCAGCTCTGATTGGCAAAAGAATCACTACCAGAAAACCGGAGAAAATCAACGGAATTACGGACAGAATTTTTCCGTCGGTAATTTATACCGACGGAAATAATTCCGTCCCAAAATCTGTCGGTGTATACCGACGGAATATTTCCGTCGGTATATACCGACGGAATTACCGACGGGGTATACAGTTCGTCTGGAAAAATGCAACGGCGCGGTGACATCAGGCGATTTTACCGACGAAAATTACCGAGGGATTCAAACTGAGATAGCCGTACAGTGACGTGGCGCAGTCACCGACGACATCACCGACGGATTACTTCCGTCGGTGATTCCGTCGGAAAAAGTGATTATATGACCCATCTGCCGACACGCTCTTCCTCTGTTTCTCCTTCTTCTTCTTTCCCATCCCACCTCTCCCCTCCCAAACTGCAGCCCTCCCCTCCCAAACCGCAACCAAACACCCATCCCAAACTCTCCACTATTCTCAACAAGAGCACTCCGGTTTCTTATATCTTGTACGTGGTCACAATATCCGTTTCTTGTAGATTTTATCATTTTTTTGTAAGTAAATCTATCCTTTTTAGTTTTAATATTTAATTGTGAATTTTATTGTTTTAGTATATATATTTTGTTAACGTTTGTACTTGTTTAATTGTTATTTATCAAAGAAACTTGTAGTATGAATATGAATATTGTATAATATTTTTGTAGTTGTTATAGTTTGTTTTAGATTTTATCAAATTATATTTGTTTGTAAATTGTTGAAATTTTGTTTGAATTACACCGAATTAAATGTGTCGTTGTGATGAAATAAATAATTAATAGCTTGTTTAAGTGTCTTGTTTAATTGTTATCAATTATATTTGGAAGTTGTGATTTCTGTAAATTTATATATGTATAAATTTGTATGTATGAACGTTGATAGTTGATAATTGATAATGAATATTTAACATAAGTGTTGTTTTAGTTTGTTGGATAATGTCGGGGAAAACCAATATTTTTGTTATGTTTTATAGAGGTTCAATAGAAGTCATGGATGATCGTTCATGGATGTATCGGGACTCACCCTAAGGATTGCGGAGGATGGATTATTGTAATGGTGTCCAGGGTTTTATTAATTTCGCAACATCTATTCCGAGGAATTTTACCGATGGCGGTATTAGGTGTCCATGCAGAAGTGTAAAAATTTAAAGTTTCGCATCAAGATGTTGTAACGATGCATCTTCTAACCAAAGGGTTCATGGAAGATTACTCGTGTTGGTATGCTCACGAAGAACTATTTGTTCCCGATGAGAGCATGGAAGAACAGTGGTTGGGTCAACTTCTAGTGCTAGTAACATGCATGAAGTTGGAAATGAGAACAAGAATCCTTACAGGAATATGGTTATGGATGCAATGAGAATGAGTGAAGGTAATGTCGTGGAATGTCCAATCGTAGAAGAAGAACCTAATGCAGATGCAACAAGGTTTTTTGATCTCGTTGAGAGATTCTCGACGAACCATTATGGGATGGTTGCACGAACCATAGTAAATTATCGCCGTAGCACAGTGTGTTCACCATCAAGTCGATCACGGGTTGAGTGAGGCCGGTTATGACAAGATTATTGAATGGGCGAGAAGCATTTTACCCGAAGGGAACAGCTGAAAGAGAACTTCTATCTCGCCAAGTCCATGATGAAACCCCTCGGTTTAGGATACCAGAAAATTGATATATGCCCTAACTTCTCGCATGTTATACTACCTTGAAAATGCCGAGATGACCGAGTGCATGACATGCGGGCATTCCCGTTACAAACCCGTAACCGGTAGAGGGAAGACTCTCGTGGCATATAAAAAACTTAGATACTTCCCAATCACACCTAGACGGGCAGAGGTTATTCATGTCACCAAGGACCGCCGAAGCACATGACATGGCACCAATCATACCATGCGGTTGATGGAGTGATGGTTCATCCTTCCGACGGTGAAGCCCGGAAACACTTTAACAAAGATGCATCCTCCCTTTTCACTGAATCAAGGAACGTGCGTCTTGGGTTGTGTACAGACGGATTCAACCCCTTCGGGTCATTTGTCGCTCCTTATTCTTGTTGGCCGGTCATACCGACGGTTTATAACTTACCACCGGGGATGTGTATGAGGCCGGAGTTCATGTTTTTATCTATGGTCATACCAGTCCGAGCAGTCCGGGGCGGAATATAGATGTTTGTCTTCGTCCGTTGATTGATGAGTTGACGCAGCTTGTGGTCCTCTCGGAGCTTTGACTTATGACATCTCGAGGAAACAAAATTTTGTTATGAGAGCGGCTTTGATGTGGACTATCAATGATTTCCCAGCTTATGGAATGGTTTCTGGTTTGAGCACGCATGGAAAGCTAGCATGTCCATATTGTATGGAGAACAACAAGGCATTCACACTAACAAACGGGGGTAAAGCTTCTTTTTTGACTGTCACCGTCGTTTCTTGCCACATAACCACAGTGCGTAAAGAACAGAAAGGATTTCTTTGTTGGCGAGTTGAAAATGATGTTGCACCCCCGCGTCTTTCCGGTGAAGAATTGTTTGATGTTGTGTCGAGTACGGTGAAATTGTGTTTGGTCTCCAATCGTAAGCAGAAGTTTCCTGGTTTTGGTTTGACCCATAATTGGGTGAAGCGAAGTATATTTTGGGAGCTTCCTTATTGGAAGACCAATCTTCTCCGCCATAACCTTGATGTCATGCACATTGAAAAGAACGTGTTTGAGAATATTTTCAACACCGTCATGGATGTGAAGGGGAAGACAAAGGACAACATCAAGGCTAGATTGGATGTAGCGCACTGCTCAGAACCGTAAAAATATGGAGTTGGTTTGTGATGGGTCACGGGTCGCAAAACCAAGAGCAAGCTTCGTGCTAGAGAAAAACGCACAACTACTAGTCTACAAATGGCTTAAGAGTTTGCGTTTCCCGATGGACATGCCTCGAACATATCAAGGCCTGGTTAATACGGAGGAATGCAGATTATATGGAATGAAGAGTCATGACTGCCATGTGTTTATGCAAACACTCATCCCATTAGCTTTTCGTGATTTGTTGCCAAAGGGGATATGGGATGCACTAACGAAGATTAGTCATTTCTTCAGAGACATATGCTCTAGCAAGTTGAATGTTGATCACATTGAAAGGCTTGAAAAGAATATCGTCGAGACAATATGCAAACTTGAGATGATATTCCCTCCATCATTTTTTGACTCAATGGAGCATCTACCCGTACATTTACCGTTTGAGGTAAAAGTTGGAGGACCGGTCCAAGATAGATGGATGTATCCATTCGAGAGGTTAGATATTACAGTTGCTATGATATTTATAATTAAATGTTTTTATTTTTATTTTAATGTTTTTAATTGATAATTTTTTATTAATATATATATATATAGGGTACTTGTTCAATCTTAAAAAAAAAAGTTAAGAACAAGATGCATGTTGAGGCGTCAATATGTGAGGCGTATATTGTTGAGGAGATCTCAACATTTATCTCATACTATTTCGAACCTCATTTGAGAACGAGGATAAACCGTGTTCCACGGCATGATGATAGTGGTGAAGTGCATTCAAGTGGGAACTTGTCAATATTCTCCAATCCCGGACGACCCACACCTAAAAATGCCGTGAGGGGAAGATATTTGTCCGAAATAGAGTTCGGACAAGCACACAATTATGTCCTATTTAACCGTGATGAGCCGAGACCTTTTATTAAGTAAGTAGATGTTCGACTTAAACTTTGTCAAGAGTGTACGATTTATGTTTTGTGATACCATACACTCATATACTTTGGAACAACCTTGCGGACAACATCGACGATACTCGTCCAATAACTCACAAAGCTGACCGAATCCCCAGATCTTTCAATTACAAGATGAACAATTTGCCACATGGTTTAGAACACATGTAAGTCCTATCACAAACTCATTTTCTCTTGCAATGTAATTAATTGTAGTCAATGTTACATAATATCCGTTTATTGATTATTGTTGTATATAATTTACAAGCTAGGTTTATCAAATGGGAGGTAGTGCTGCTATTTCACTGTCTTTACTATGTCTAGGCCCTGAAAGAAAAGTCAAGTGTTATAATGGATATTTTGTCAATGGATATGTCTTTCATACTGAAGAATACGGGCATGGAAGAAAGACATACAACAAGCGGTGTTTGTATTAAGGGATCGACTTCTAGTGAGTTTGAAGTTGACTACTATGGTAGATTGGAAGAGGTCATCGAACCGCAATATCATAGCGAGCAAAATAGAGTGTTTTTATTCAAATGCTATTGGTATGACACAACCGACAGAGGAATCGAGTAGATCCTCACTATGGTCTCGTTGAAATCAACTCAAAAGCTAGACACCGCAACGTAAACGACGTCTTTGTTTTCGCAAAGCAATGCCAACAAGTTTATTACACATGCACCCTTCCTTTAGAAAGGACCGATCAAGAGTTGATTGGTTATCCGTTTTAAAAACAAAACCCAAGGGTCGTGTCGAGGTTGTTCAAGATGAGAACGAAGACACAAGTGTGATAGATGAAGTCTTTCAAGCTAGTGAGTTGGTTGAACCATACCGAGTTACTCCGTCGATTGACTTAGAAGAAAATTTGAATTTTCATGTTTTCAACGATAGTCTTGTTGATGTTGACGCAGAGGAGTTGAATGTTGTTCTGAGATCTACTAGTGGAAAAAAGAATGTTGTTGAAGAAGATGATAACGAAATTGAAGAGTGCGATGAAGCTGATGATAACAATTCAATAGAGGACGAAGATGAAAATTCCGACTAACTAAACATGTTATAAAGCCTTATTTTTATAATGTAATAATTTGAAACATGAAATATTTATTCTTCTTTAAGGGTCAGCCTCTGTTATTGTATTGTGTGTGCTGTAAGATTTCAATTTAAGATTTTTTGAGAGGGTTACATAAAAAAAATAAGAAAAATTTACCACATTCACCGACGGATATACCGACGGAATGTAAACCGTCGGTATTTCACAGAGAGTTGCAAAATAAATTACGGGATTTTGCCACATTCACCGACGGATTTCCGACGGGTTTTTCCGACGTAAGTACCGACGGAATCACCGACGGGTTTCCGCACGCATGTCTGACACGTGTCCGTCTGCACTATTACCGACGGAATTTCCGACGTCAAATACCGACGGCATTACCGACAGATCACGCATGTCTGACACGTGTCCGTCTGCACCATTACCGACGGCATTCCGACGGATCGAAAAGTTTGGCGGGATTTTCCAAACTTTTCGGTGCGAATTTCAATTAATTTCCGACGGAATTACCGACGGAAATTAATTGCACCGACAACAATTAATTTCCGTCGGAAATTCTGTCGGAAATATTGCTTTATATACCACCCATCCCCTCACTTTGTTCATTTTCTCCTCTTCTCCTCTTCTCCCTTGCTCTTCTTCTCTCATTTATATTTAGCTTTTAGAAGGATTTTATTGTTTTGGTGGTAGTTTTAAAAGGTATGTATATTTTTTTCTTTATCTTTTTATTTTTTTATTTTAATTATGATTATTTTTTTTGGTGTTCTTTGTTTTGTATATTATTTGTAGATAACATCTTAAATTCAACACATTATTAAGGTAAGCATTTTTTATTCCCAAATTTATTTTGAATTGATATAATGTTTTTTAGTTTTGTGTATTGTTTGTTTTGTGTTTATGTTGTGTGTTGTATAGTGTTTTTTAGTTTTTTAATTTTATTTATTAAATTTATTTAGTTAGTTTTGATATTATTGTTTGTATTGCTATAATTGTTATTGTTGAATTTATGTTAAAAATGTTAATTTATATATATAATTGTTATTGTTGATTTATTTTAAAAATGTTAATTTATATATATAGAATTGCTTTTTAATTAGTTTATCTTAATTTAGGATATTATTGTTTGTATTGCTATAATTGTTATTGTTGAATTTATGTTAAAAATGTTAATTTATATATATAATTGTTATTGTTGATTTATTTTAAAAATGTTAATTTATATATATAGAATTGCTTTTAATTAGTTTATCTTAATTTAGGATATTATTGTTTGTATTGCTATAATTGTTATTGTTGAATTTATGTTAAAAATGTTATATTAATCCGTAAATTTGAATGTATGACTTTAATCTAATGTTTGTAACTCTAAGTACCAATTTAACAATGAATGTTCATAGTTATAATTCTATATGATGTTATTGAAAAAAATGTTGTGTTGATGATGATGAGTTGGGTTGAGATCCAGGATGATTGGATCGGGATGTGAAATAAAATTGGAAGTGTAATATGATTTTGTCGACAACTTGGGACCCCCAAGACAGGGGGAGACTCTGTCGATTTTTTTTTAAATAATCGAAGTTAATTATGTAATTATTCATATACATTTGTGTAGATGCGTAGAATGAAATCTACAAGACGTCGTCGGAAGACGGTTGCAGCTAGTTCTTCTAGCAAAAGCGAGGAGGATGTATCCTTAGGTGCCGATCACGGCGAGGAATCTACGCCAACTTGTGATGTCGCCTCTTCTAGCGCGGTTTCACAAATAAGAAGCGGTGTGCCTTCACAAATGGGGTCAATTCACCCGCAAGTACCTGTGCACAATGGAAGGATGACCTCTCAATGTAAGTTTGTTTAGGTTTTAGTTTTTTTTTTTATATACTTATAACATAATTTATGAACAACTAATTAATATTAATTACTACTTTTATTTAATTTCAGGTTCACAAACGTTGAGGCCGCAAGGACTATAACATTGGCGTTTAAATCGTCGATGCATTCCATTGTTTCAATGGAGCCAGGTTTCCAAACATCCCGAGTGGAAACCTAATATCGATGCATGGTTTAAGCGATTTCAGTCGGTGTTAATTTTTAATTTCCAGCTTGAATTTAATAAATGATTTTTATAATTTTATATCTTGTACTATTTTTATTTTATATGAATTATTTATATACACAGAACAAATTTGAGTGGGATAGGGCGGACAACAATGTTGTGAGGAGGGTGTGGGAGAATCACGCGGCAACTAGGTAACATCAAAAATAATATTTATTTTTGTTTTATAATTTTATTTTTTAAATTCTAATTTGTTACTATGGAAGTAGGTTGCGTGATTTTTGGTATGACTCCCAAAAAAAAATCAAAAAGACATGCGAGGGATAGCGGTCTTGAAGGATGGAATGAGGTGGCGGTTTGGCGTGAATTCAAACCGCCATTCATCTCGAGGGAAATATGGACAAGATATATTGAGCACGTGACCTCGTAGCGGTTCTCACGGCGCTCACAGTCTGGGGCCGACAACTGGAACCGGCAAATTTATGGTTCGGTGACCACGCACACTGGCGGATCCGTCCCATTCAGCGCACATGCAAAGCGGATGGTAGGATTAATTTTAATGAAATATATCGTTAATTAATTTGTCATTCCTTATAATATATTTAACTTTCAATCTATTTTTTCCTTACGAGCCGCGTCTCTTGGACGTGAACCGAGTCCAATGGAGCTGTTTCTAGAGACGCATGTGCGGAGTCAAGACCGCCAAAAAGGGGGTGCAGCAGTTCGTGGACAACCGTGCTCAAGACTTCGTGGTATGTTCGTCCATTCATTTAATTTTGTAAGTTATTATTTTCTTGAATTGCATCTTGAATTGCATTTGATGATTTTTTTACCGATGGAATTTTCGGGAGACCTATAATAGCCGGTTGAGGGAGAGATATGGGGACAATCCGTCGACCCATCCGGATTTCGATCCAGATTTGTGGATGGAGGCGGGATCGTCGGGGGACCCGATAAAAATAGGGTCTACAGTGCTCTCCAACACTACGGCCGACAACTTGCGTTCGACTCGTAGTGTCTCAACAGTTGGAAGCTCTCCATCGCATCGAACACCCGGCCCGAGGAGTTCATTGCGTTGAAACAACAATATCAACAACTCTCGATGAATTATGATGAGCTCCGTCAAATAGTCATGGAGATGAGATCAAAGATGGGTGACGATACTTGTGCAGCTTCCTTTTGGCCGTATGGTCCCGGGAACAACCAGCCTCCTCCTCCTCCGCCTCCTCCTCCAACTCCGCCGCTATTCTAGTTTAATTTTTTTTTTAAACACATTAAATTTGTAATGAATATTATTTAACATTACTTTTACATTTTTAATGTTTAATGCATTTCTATTTGTTTATTAAGGTTTTTTACAATTAAAAATTATTTTTTATATATATTTTAAATACTTACCGACGGATACTATCCGTCGGTATTCAACAGAGAGTTGCCGAATAATTACCATCCATGCCATCGTTACCGACGGCATCACCGACGGATATTATCCGTCGGTGATTAAATTCCGACGGCATTACCGACGGATATTATCCGTCGGTATTTCACGGAGAGTTGCAACAAAATTACCTCGCCATGCCATAATTACCGACGGATTTTCCGTCGGTAATGCCGTCGGTAATTACCCTTGAAATTACCGACGGATTTATTCCGTCGGTAATGTTCCCGCGGGAAATTTTTTTGGCGCGCGTGTATCCGTCTGTAAACCGTCGGTGTTTCCGTTGGTAGGTGGTTTTTTTATTTGCGACAGAATTAGCGACAGAAATGGGATTTACCGACGATCGTTTTACCGACGGACGGGTTCCGTCGGTGACGCCGTCGGTATTATTTTTACCGACGGATTTCATTTCTGTTACCGACGGAATGAGTCCGTCGGTAAAACTGGATAATGTTGTAGTGAATTCATTGATGAAATATTTTTATTTGGGGTAAAAAAACACAAATTTGGATAGGTAAGGACTCAATAAGAATTTTGGAAGGCTTAATTAATTTTATTGAGAACTTAATTGTAAGAAAAATTAATTTTTAAAGTCAATTTAGGCTTTAATTGGAAGAAATTAAAGCCTAGAGGTCGATTTGTATTTTTAAAGTGTTAATTTGATCAAATCAAGGTTTAATAACATAAATATTGAAGTTTGGTGGGCAATTAGAGACTTGATTAAAAAAAATCTAAAACTAATGACCAAACTGAAAAAAGATATATGAATGCAAGGGTTGAAATTGATTAAATCATAGGTCAAATTGAATAAATTCAAAATTTGTTGATCAATTGAGAGTCAAAATACACAATTTTATACATTAAACTTGAATTAGTGAGGGAATACAATACTCAATTAAGGTTTGGTACTTAAGGTATATATACAGGCTTGCCGAATCACGTTAAAAACGAGGATACAAATTAATTCTCTCTTTTATCTCTTTACTTTAAGTATTTTAATTATATTATTGATTATTGTGTATACTTGATAAGATTTGTACATCAAATTTAATGATATATCTAATTAATCCTTTTTGGTGTTAAGTTATATTAATCTTGAAATAAAAAGAGATTTTAAAAATATCAT
The DNA here is from genome assembly GCA_019202695.1 of Populus x sibirica. Classification (NCBI taxonomy): domain Eukaryota; kingdom Viridiplantae; phylum Streptophyta; class Magnoliopsida; order Malpighiales; family Salicaceae; genus Populus; species Populus x sibirica. The sequence goes on from JAGMVL010000957.1 coordinate 858,396, forward strand.
ACTAGGTCAAGATCAGTGACATCAAAGAAGAGTTTTCTATGACCAGATCATTTTTTTTTGTGTTTAAGAAAACAACTTTGCTTAAGGTTTTCTGTAATTGGGTTTTTTTTGTTTTGTTTTTAACTTAATTATATTAGTTTTCAACGAGGTTTTCTTTGTATGTAATGACATTACTACTAATATTTATTTATTTTGCAAGAACGTTAGTGTGTGTTTCATGATTGGTATATAGTTTTAGAGTTCTAAACTTTTATGGTTTTCCTCATTTCTATTTTTTCTATTTTATTTATATTTAGTTTAGAATCTGTTTAAGCTAAGAGCTATTTGGATAATGATTAAAGCCCCTTACTTAATAAAAGGTCCAAGAATAAATAAGATATATTTATAAATTTTATTTATGAAATGAAATTGCCCTACTTAACAAAATACTCCAAGTACGAAATGAAGATTACCCAAGTCTCTACTCGTTAAACATACATAAAAAATAATAAAAAATATTTTTTAAATATTTTAAAATGTCTTATTTATAGTTTTTTCGAAGAATCTCATTCACATTAAGTCGACTCTGATTTAGTTTCTTATTAGCTTTTTGACTCGAGCTTTGTATTGGGTTGGATACAGGCTTTTTCAACGTGTTTTTTTTACAAAACAAATCTTAATTATAAATAAAAAAAATTCCTATACATATATTTAATTAAATAAATAAAAAATTATTTGTGCTAATAAATTAAAAAAGTGTTAACGCTTCTATTTGACGCACCTTGTTGTGGGTCGAATAATTTTTTTCTAACACAAAATAATGAATGTGTAGGTATTATTAACGTATTTTTGAACATCGAGTAAAAAATATAATTGTGAATTAAAAAGCCGATACTTACATATAATAAACTAAAATGAAAATCATATATGTTAATAAAGACATATAAAATCTTAAATTAATTTTTAACACAGTGAAAAAATGGAACAATGTTGAAATTGTTACAGTGAAACACCATGTACTTTTAATTTTACATAATAATTTTTAAAAAAATGAAAAAAAAGGAAAAATTACAAAAAAAATGAAGATGATAATAATAAAAAATAATGGTATAAATAGACCTAGTGTAGAGTGATAAATATTTCAAGTGTAAAGAATAAAAAATATTTTTTCTAAAAAAATGTGTAAAGGAAAAAAAGGAAAAAACTAAAAAAATATTACAAAAAATAAAGATAAAAAAATAAATTTATTATATATTCAAATATTTTCATAATAATAATATAAAAATAATCCAATTTGTTTTATTTATAATGATATTTTTGTTCAATTCTAAATTTTTATGTTTTTTATTTGTTTCTAATCTAAATTGTACTACAAAACCGATTTTTGTTTCTTATATTTATTTTAATATAAATGGAATGCACAACATCGTTTGTGCCTCTTTAATTGGAAGTGGATTAAATTTGATCAAATTTAAGAGGAATATCTGATCAAATTTCAAAAGTTTTAATTCTAAAAAAAAAACACTTTTTTCTTTAGATTTCCTAACGAAGGCATACATAAGAAAGGCACTTTGATGCGACCTATCGGTCGAGTTAAAACTATGGTTTGAACCACCGAAGTTATTAAGAAGCATTTATATGCATAAAGCTACTTTGGGGTCCTTATAATGACATCATATGCTTGTAAGAATATCCTAACATTTTTTTTAGTGGATATCTTCAAATTGCAATCTCTAAAAAGATATGTAAAAGCATATGATATAATGTGCGACCCTAAAATTAACCAACCAAATGGAACTAATTACCACAGAACAAATGCTTGCCTTGTCTGGCATCTATTTATATATGATTGATAAAAAAGCAAGTGAGCATGACTATGTTGGACTGTGTTGAGTTGATGGTAGATGAAATTCATTACTTTCCGAAGACAAATAATGTGTTTTAAGTCATATTAATGTTTTTTTTTAATTAACGTGAATGTCCGAGCTAGCTTGCATGTACCTCAACTAATCTCATGGGCCCTGAAGTTAACAATCATGTAAACTTTCAGTGATTATCATATTAGCAACCATATAGTTTGAACTTGAAATCACAGGTAAAACAAACTCCTTGATCCAAAATTTTTATCTAGATAATTAGTTATATTTATATTTGTCAGTATGCCACTTGCTTGCTCCCTTTTGGGATAAAGCAAACAGCAGCTCCTAACTTTAAATGAGATCATTGTATTGGTGTCTTCTTGATCAAATTTAGTTCAGATTAATTAATTGTTCCACAATTGAAATGCGAGAGATTAAATATTTATTTTAAATTGTTCAATAGGCTTATAATCACTCTCACAATATAGCGAATCACAGAAATTGTTTTTAGAGAGAGAAAGAACACTGACGATAGTCAAGCAATAATTCATTAAATCTGATTTTTCTAGTTAAAAATTGATTAATAGCTCCAATAAACCACAAGAATTAATGTTTATCCTATAACTAGAGCCCCCCCAGTATACTTTCTTTGAAATATCTATATCGTACGTGGTTCCACTCAATCAATGAAAATTGGGTTAGCTCACAATTATTAATAATTAACTTGCATGGAAATACTACTTTCTCGTTGTGGATTCGTGCGAATCTCTTGTATCATGCAATTGGATTCTACAACCTCATTAGGAAAGGTGGCCGACATTAGGTATGAAAGCCTCTACTTTCTGTAAAAAGGAATTGGTATGCTTATTAAACAAGGCAATATATATATTTATTCTGAATGCACCATTATGATGAGAGAGGTGTGTTCTTTATTTATTTTTTAAATAAAATTTGATATTGATTGATATTTAAATTGGTTTAAAAGTATTTTCTATAGTTAAATAAAAAAATCAACAAAATCATTTTACTATAAGTTTCACACCACGAAACAAAAACAAAAGTTGAAATCAGGACAACTAAATAGATGGATTCAATGAGAACCACTTATTTTAATGTTCCAATTTCAGCACCAATGGTACTAATTCAAATATATGAACACCCAATGCAAGTAAGTAGATCGAGACTAGCAACATGTGATGCGAACCTTATGATCACGTGGTCACGTAATATTCCACAATCAAGATTGAGATCTGATTCCGGAAAGTATAAAGATGTCTGGTAGGAGTGTGATACAATAAAAATCTATCCCAAGGCACTAGCACTATTAGAGTGAAGTCAAATGATGTCACGATACCAGTTAAACTTTGATAAATCATATTCAATTCGTTCAAGAACAAAAAAAAACTGAAAAGTTCAAAAGTATTATTCATCAAAGGTTTTTTTTTTAATTTAGGCTTTACATGTGTTTAAATAGTTTTGAGACATTAACCCTAATGGATTTATCCTTGTGGGTTGAATTGATCCACTTATAAAAACTGACTCAAAGCTTTTACTAGTAAGCCCAAACACTAATCTATACAAGCCTTGGATCTTAGTTAGAAACCAAAATATTAATTAAGCTTAAACATAGAATTAATAATGAAAACAACAAGTTAGCTTGTTGGTGCCGAATATAATAGAAAGAAAAATAAGTTAAAATATCTTAATTCCCTATCTTAAATAACTCTTGATTGAGATCCACCTTCCTAGATACTCTAGAATTGCTTAACCAACTTTTAAAGTCCTTTAGATGCTAGGAAATCTGATCTGAATATGAATTTAATTGCTGAAATCTTTTTTCCTTGTAGAATTAGGATTTCTCTTCAAAACATGGAAACATTCTTAGAAATTAATTTCTCTTGTAGCCACTCATCACTTTCCTTCCTTGACTAAGAGAATCGAATCTTTAGCATTAAATAATCCTTCCAAGTCTTGTTTTCAGATTTGACAGCCCCTTTTAGTTTCCTTGCAAGACTAGGAAACTTTCTCATTTGTTGCTATATATTCTCCTAAATAATAGAGACAATAATGAACAAATTTCCCTTTCAATTTTAGAAGAATATTTTGTTGATCCTTATAAGAAAAAGATCATAACATCTTAATTAGCCCAAGCCAACTTTGGACTCCATGTGACCCGAACTCATACTCATTAATATAATCCAAATTAGACCTGATACAAGCTTCCAACAAGCCTACTTTGTTGTCCGAATGAAACCAATACATGAGCTGCCATGATTTGGCTGAATGAACCATCAAAGAGATTGGACCGAACCCATCATCATGCACAAACTAAGGCTAACTAAAACTATCCTAGGCCAAAAACGCATCGTGACCGAATGAAACACAAGCTAAATTCAAAGAGAAAACACAATCTTGGCTGAATGGCCTCCCTATTAAACCCAAGCACAAAAATTAAGGACTCTTCATGAATTTTTCATGGCTGAACCATATCAACATATATGTGGTAAATCCATAAATTTTTTTAATAAAACACAATACATTATCCCAAAAAGAAAAAATAGGTACTGAAAGAAAGAAAGAAAAAAGATTATTACTGTACCATAGTCTTGAAACTTGCAAGATGGCATTTGGAATCCTAGTCCCTTGACATTGATTCAAATATTAATCTGAAAAGGAAACCATATGCAAAGGACAAAAGTTCTAAAGGGTTGTTGCATGGTAGAATAGGAAGGTGAAGGCACATAGCCAAAGCAAGGAGACGATGGTTTTGGATCCTGTCCACCAACTAACCTTGCCTACCATTCATCAATCAATTATTACAAGTAATTGTTGCTCGGAGTACTTCCTTGGCGTATGGATGAGTCATCACTTGCTCAAGTTTTGTTGGGTATATGGCTAAATTTAAGTCACTACTAGAAATTCAATGAATATAAATGGAATTGCCAAAAGTTTTTTTCCGTCGGTCTTTTGCGGTGATATTTACCGACCGAATTAATTCCCTCGCTAAAACCATCGGTATATACCGACAGAAATATTCTGTCGGTATATACCGAGGAAATCACAAATGGAATATAAACAATTTTAAAAAACAAAGTAGTGCGATGATGTGAAAGTTTTTGTGGATGATTTTACCGACAGAATTATAGTGGGATTCAAACTGGGATGTTCGTACAATGATGTGCCTACTACACCGATAGAATTGCCGGTAAAGTTATAGACGGAATCATTCCATCATCAATTCCATCGATAATATTTAATATATGATTTGATCATCGATCCTCTCCTCTCTTATTTCTCCTTCTTCTCCCCCCTGCATCTAAACAAAACCCCTCCATTGCAAACAACCAGCCCCCCTCATCTCAACACAACTCATCTTTCTTTATATTTTGTAGTCACATCATCCGTGTTCTGATGTATTGCGGAATTTTCATTTTTAGTAACTAAATCTATCTTTTTTTTAATTTTAACATAATTTTAAAATTTCAATTTTATTATTGAATGTTTTTTTAGTATATGTATTTTATTTGGATGTTTACTTGTTTTGTTGTTTTTTCTTAAACAAACTTGTAGTATGGATTTATAATTTTGTACTTGTTATGGTTTGTTTTAGATTTTGTAAAATTGTATTTGTTTGTAAATTATTGAAACTTATGTCGAATTACCGACTTAGGTGTATTGTGATGAAATAAATAACGGCTTGTTTAACGGCTTCGTTTTAATTTTTATCAATTTTATTACCGAGTTGTAATTTCCATAAATTAATGTGTATAAATTTGTATGTACGTAGATAATTGATGATGAATATTTAAGAGAAGTTTGAATAAGTTGAATTATCTTGAGCTAAACCAATATTTTTGTAAATTTATTTACTTAACATAGTTAACTAATACATGTTGTCATCATTATTTCATAGAAGTTCGATAGAAGTCATGAATGATCGTTCATGGATGTATAGAGATTCACCCCAAGGATTACAGAGGATGAATTATTGTAATGGGGTTCAGAGTTTTATTAATTTCACAACATCTATTCTGATAAATATTAATGGAGGTGATATTAGGTGTCCATGCAGGAGGTGTAAAAATAAAATGTTTTTTCATCCAGATGTTGTAACGATGTATATTTTACACAAAGGGTTCATGGAGGATTACTTGTGTTGGTATGCATACGAAAAACTATTTGTTCGTAACGAGAGCATGGTAGAAAGAATGGTTGGGTCAACTTCTAGTGCTAGCAACGTGCATAGAGTTGTAAATGACAACAGTAATCCTTACAGGAATATGGTTATGCATGCAATGAGAATGAATCAAGGTAATATCAGTCAATGTCCAATCATAGAAGAAGAACCTAATGTAGACACAATCAGGTTTTTTGATTTTTTGAAAGATTCTGATAAACCATTATAGGATGGCTGCACAAATCACAGTAAATTATCGGCCGTTGCACAGGTGTTCACCATCAAGTCGGATTATGGGTTGAGTGAGGCTGGTTATGACAATTATCGAATGGGCAAGAAGAATTTTACCTGAAGGGAAGAGGTTGAAAGAGAACTTCTATCTTACTAAGTCCATAACAAAACCCCTCGGTTTAGGATACAAAAAAATTGACATGTGTCCAAACTTTTGCATGTTGTACTACCTTGAAAATGTTGAACTGACCGAGTGCATGACATGTAAGCATTCCCGTTACAAACCCAAAATTGGCATGGAAAAGACTCTTGTAGCATATAAAAAACTTAGATACTTCTCAATCACACCTAGATTGCAAAGGTTATTCATGTCACCAAAGAGTGTTGAGCACATGACATAACACGAATAACATGATGCGGTGGATGAAGTGATGATTCATCCTTCTGACGGTAAAGCATGGAAACACTTTAACAATATATATCCTCACTTTTCAGTTGAATCAAGGAACGTGCATCTTGAGTTGTGTACAGACGAATTCAACCCATTCGGGTCATTTGCTGCTCCTTATTCTTATTGGCCGGTTATACTCACGGTTTACAACTTGCCACCGGGGATGGGGGTGTGTATAAGGCTAGAGTTCATGTTTTTATCTACGATCATACTCGGTCCTAATAGTTCGGGCTGGAATATAGATGTTTGTCTTCGACCGTTGATTGATGAGTTGACGTAGTTGTGGTCCTCCGGGGCTTTGACTTATGATGTACCGAGAAAATTTTTAGCTTTGATGTAGACTATCAATGATTTTCCAGCTTATGGAATGGTTTTTGGTTGGAGCACACATGGAAAACCAGCATATCCATACTGCATGAAAAACAATAAGGCATTCACGCTAACAAACGAGGGTAAAACGCCTTTTTTTTACTACCATCGGTGTTTCTTGCCAACAGATTACAAGTACAGAAAGAACAAAATGAATTTTTTTGTTAGCAGAGTTGAAAATGATATTATACCCCCACGTCTTTCTAGTGAAAAATTGCATGATATGGTGTCAGAGTACGGTGATATTGTGTTTGGTTTCCAATCCGGTAAGCAGAAGTTTCCTGGTTTTGGTTTAACCCATAATTAGGTAAAGCGAAGTATTTTCTAGGAGCTTTCTTATTGGAAGATCAATTTTCTCCACCATAACCTTGACTTCATACACATAAAAAAAAAACTTGTTTGAGAAAATAGATCAAATGACGTGTTTGTCTAACATGCCCTTAAGCCAAAAATATCTTTTATCAAAAAGGTTGTAAACCAAATAGGGCCTAACTCAATTAACCCAAAACTAAATCAATCAGGTTGACCAAAAATCATTGATTCAACCATGAACTAAACAAAAAATCTTTGGTTTAACCCGAAAACAAACCCGAAACAAAATAAATAAGCCAAAACAGATAAACATAAAAAACATAAAAAGATTTAAAGAAAACAGATCAAACACCAAGAACATGAAGAAAACGATGAATGTTCTTTATGAACCCAGAAAGCATAAATTGAAAACCATATCAAATATAGCAAATCCAGAGGCATATAGAGATTGGAAATCATGCAAGGATCAATAATTTAGCATCCATTTACTTCGATCATCAATGAATCATCATGATTTGGTTAGAGACGGTTTCAGTTCAAAACTGAAACCCTAAGATTAAAGCATTGAAATACAAATTATCGATGCAAAAGAACCATAGATTATTGGCTAATGATGTAATACAAAGATGCAGATGTAAAGAAATGAAACAAAACATGTCAAAATCACGTAGTTAAGATAATGTTCTTCCCAAGAACATGAAGAACACCAACCTAACAAACCCAGAAAATGCTCAATATATTACCAAACCCAGGACTAGCTTTTTAGCCCTCTAAACCAAGCCCTTTTGGTTTACACAAACTATATTGCTATATTTACACATGTTTGTATCAAAACGAACAACAAAAAACAACAAATCATAGAAAACATGCATGGAATTTCAATTTTCAAAACTACCAAAGCTAAACAACAATCATATTCAACAATATGGGATTCAAAATCAACACTTCACGAGACTTAAACAAGACCTATGAACATGCATTAGCAAACCCAAAAAAAAGCTAACTGCCTATTTGCCAGATTCCAAAAACTATTCCATTTCAACGAAACAAACATCAAAATATTTTCTAAATAACTAGTAAACAATAACAACCAACTTAAAATAGGATTAAACAAAGAAAAAACATTTTCATGCATGAATCAAGATATAAGATCAATATAATGTATCACCAAAACAAGTTCAAAACATTATTGAAACATGCAAGGAAAAGCTAGAGGTGTGTCTTATAAACATCATATGCTAGTTCAAAAAAGGTTTATACCTTGAAATCTTTAAATAGTGGTTGTTGCCTTTTAGTTCTCTTTTGTAAAACTTTACCTCCACAAATTTCTACCATTTCAAAGCTAAGAAAACACTTGTGCTAGGCTCTTGAACCTTCATAACTAGAGTATTTTTCTTAATATTTCCTCTCCTCCCCTTCAGCTTTAATTTTCTAAGGTGTATTTACAGGGTTTTGCTAGTGTTTGTTTTATGGATTCAATCAAGTATTGATCATGATTAATTAATGTTTGACCCTCTAATGCAAATGGGAGGGTTTTGGACAAGTTTTAACAGCTGAAAGCTCTTTCCTTGCCTAGTTTTGCAATGATGTTTTATTTTGGGGGATTTTTGGTGGTTTTGTTAAACTTGGAGGGCAAGGAGCTGTTACTGGCCTTTTAATCTTGAAAGAAAGGTTTTTGGCCCTTGATAAGAACCCACTAAGAGGGTTTGCAGTGTGAACACATGAAAAAAATCATTTGTTTTTGCACAATAGATATCACAGTCATGGCTAACTGAGTTGACCACTTTCAGAGCCTTGTTGGAGCAACTCCGATGTCATCGTCATTGGAGACCACCTGAAGTTGGTAGAGGAGGTGCACACGTTTTGTTTAGATCCAACTTTACTCAATTTGAAGGTTTGTCGCTTCACATTCATTTGTTTGAATGTGCCAACTCAATCAACCTATAATCTACCAATGCAAGAATGATTGATGAGAGTAGTTGATCTTTGTAAATGACGTGTTTTTTAATCGAGTGGTGGTGGTTAAAGTCTTGGTGTGGTCGACGATGCTACATTTATTCATTTGAAGATATTTACTCAATAAGCCAAAATTGCCAAAAGAAGATGAACAATGACTGAACGATATGTCATTCAATCCCTTCATTAAATCTGAGTGACAAGTCATTTATGTTAAACCCTAAAAATTAGAGTTTTTAATTTGAGACTTGGTCAATTTCAATTTGATCTTTGTATTTCTAATTTTGGTGTATACACCCTTGTCAAACTCAATTGTCAGCCCTAAAGTCTAATGTCTTTTCCAATTCGATCCTTGGTTATTAATTTGTGTATTTTGACTCCCCAATTGATAAAAAAACTTCCATTTTTTTTATTTTGGCCATTAATTTTGTTGATTTCAGTCCATAAAGTCTCACGCCTTTTACGGTTTGGTCCTTAATGTTGAATTTCTTGAATTAAGTCCCTAATTGCCTATCAAACTTTAATATTTATGCAATTATACCCCTGATTTAACCAAACTAGCTTTTCAAATTTGCCATTCAACCCCCACACTTTAATTTCTTCCAATTAAAGCCTAAATTGAACTAAAAAATCATTTCCCCTTACGATTAAGTTGTCAATAAATTCAATTAAACCCTGAAAAAAATCCAATTGAGTTCTTAAACATCAAATTTTGATTTTTTCTTCCTGAATTAAAATTTTCTTATCAATAAGGCTTTCATTACTCAAAATTGAACTGTCAATTTTTACAACTTGGGATTTTTTTATCCTCCCCAACTAGTCTTTAGCAATTTTCTGTGCATTCTTCATGTTCTTTCAACTGATAGTTTTTTTTTCAATTTGTTTTGCCCCAAAATGGGTAACAATATTTGTAATGTTATATGCATAATTAAAGTACTTTAAAAAAGACATCTCATACGTTTAAATTAAAGTATAAAATAATTAAAATACTTTTTGTTTAGAAATGTATCAAAATAATGTTTTCATATTTTATTTTTATTTTTGACATCAACACATCAGAATCATTAAAAACACTAAAAAAATCAATTTGATGCTTTTTAATGTTAAACACATTTTTGAAACGCATCCAAATACATTTTGAAAGGAAAAAATAAACAACCTTATTTTTTTTAGTTAATGAAGTTTGGTAGACACAGTAAAAAGTAGAGTTGTTTCTATTACATTGTACACAAAAAAAAATCTATTAAATTTATCATTTGAAACTAAAAATAAAATATTAGTTATAAAAGTTGTTAGCATAACTGACAAACATACTTTGGAAAAAATAATTTTGTACCACAACTAAAACAAAATTATCTTTGGAACATATTAACGTTTTTTTATTGGAGGTACATATTAAAGATGGTTTTTAGCCATAAAAGATGAAAAAAATGGATAGTATAAAATATGGTTTTATTTTTTTTCTTTTCTTTATCATGTGCTAATTTTAAATAGCATTAAAACATAACACCACCATTAAAACACGAGAGAATTTGATCTATTTAAATAAGAAAAAAATAAAATATTGAGTGAGGTCCCACAACACCAAGTAATAATATTTAAAATATAAATATAAAAAAATAACTTATTATATGGTTAGAGAATATCCTTAGTAAGATAAAATAATCATATAAAGAATGATCATACAATATAAATATTTTTTTACATAGTCTAAGAAGTTAAAGAGAAACTAAACATCGCCTCGCTTGCCCACACGCATCAACATAGTTGTTATATTGAATGAAAACAGGCCTCGTACATATGTTTTAAACCAAAAACCACCATCTGAGATTCATATATAACAATGTTTCTGATTACTCATTTATGCGTGTGTTTGGATGGGCATGTTGGCCTAACTTAATGTCATACAATCAAAATAAACTCAATTTTCATTTTAAAAAATGCATTTTTATTGGCTATAGTCTTTGTCATCGAGGGTGCAAGTGTCAACTGGTAAAATCTACGTCTTTAGATATGTCATTTTTTATGAAAACAACTATAGTCTTCTTTCTTTCTTTCTTTTTGACGTGAGTGTTTGGGTTAACTTGCGTGTACCTTAAATAATCCCACGGGCCCTAAAGTTAACGACCATGTAAATCTCCAGTGACCCTGAGATTTGTGAGACTCGAACTGGTGATTTCTAGGAAGCAAACCCAAGTCATCAAGGGTGCAAGTGTTTACTGGTAAGATCTACGTCTCTAGACATGTTATTTTTGATGAAAACATTTTTCCTACCGATTAGTACTTAAAAGTGTATTTTTATTAAGGTTTTATATCATCATATTGCATTTAAAGTATCATTAAATTCCTTAACTTAAGCATGTTTTATAATAACAAGTTTGATAACATAAGATATCTTTAATTTATAGTAAATGCTCATTTTAAATGCAGGCATATCTCACAATTTAAAGGATTGATTGATGTGTTTAACTATTGAAAGTGAAAAGACAAAGAAAGGGTTAAGCTTAAAGAAGAGATGCTGGTTCAATTCAAAATGGAATATTATTCGGATATTGGATCATAACTGGAGCTGTAAAACATGGATTTAGGTCTGGTTTATATGGATGGAAAGCTAAGACACAGGTCTAAAACTTTTATGAAGAGTCCAAGATTCAAAACGGTCGTTTTCAAGTTCAAATTGTAGCAACAAAAAAGAAGTTGGAATCAGATCTTTGTTCCCGCATAATCGTTTAGTGTTCAACCCATATCTCGAGTTCTAGAAGTCCAAATGAGCTCATTCTTGTTTTCATGGAAAGATAAGACAAATGCCCTGAACTTTCATGAGGACTATCTGTTCAACTTCTGACGTTAGCAATGATGTTTTGTTTAGACAAAAAGATAATGGTTATCACCAAGTCAAGAGGTGATCATCCACTCAATAATTAGTCATCAAATCAATAGTTTTGAATTTTAGCCTATAAAAGAAGGCAATTGCCATACATTTAGACATCTCAGTTTTCAGATCAAGATCATATTCTTACTTTCTTTCTTTGTATTTTTGTAATGTTTAAGTTTTACTTTCATTAATCTCTTGTTTATGCTTTTCATCATAACTATATATGTTCTTATCTAGTTTATTTATGTTTCTCTTCTTCACAATGTTTAACTAATTTTATTATGTCAAGGTGAAAAGGTTTCACTAATGGTGTTAGAATATGTATAATATAAACTCAACCTTAACTTCAATGTTTATATCCAAGAAAGTTTGTTATTAACATGTCTTATCTTTTTATCTTACTAATTCTTATTACCTTGCTTGTTAAATGATTAATCTAGATTTGTATTGTACAACACTTGGTACAACAAATACTTGGCACTTTTATAGCCTACTGTATGGTATAACCGACATTTGTATTATGAAAGGAACTTGATTTGTTGTTAACATAAGTTAACATCATGAATTCCTGACAATATTTAAAAATATGGTGTTACTAAAATAAGACAATTAATATGATCATGTTAAATTTATAATGAACTATTAAGGATAAATCATCCGATTGAAACCTCCTTTGTGTGTGGTTTCCAGTTGATTAATAAAAAGAGTTTATACTACATTTATTTTTAATATTATTAGTGGATCCTCTAACCTTGACAATTGCTTTTATCTTTGATTAATACTTACATCTCAAAAGTTCTCTTCAACTTCTTTTCATTTGTTGTTTATAATTTTATATAGTTCACCTCCCTGTGGTTCGATCTCGGTCTTGCCGGGTTATTTATTACTTCGACACTCCTGCATTTAAAATAAGACATCAATTTTTTAATCGTATCACCTACACTCCTACCAACAATCTTCAAACACATAATCATCACGATTCCAATACTGTCCAGCTTCCTCTGCCACTTACTTCCTACCAATCAATTAGTTTTAGAGATTTGCCCGGCCCTTAATCTGATTCCTACAAGAATTGCATTTGCACCATTATGTTTTATTTCTACAGGTACAGCTCCAAATACATCTACACAACCATCCAACGGTGCTTGTGCCTCAGCACTACACCACCAGCAGATGCACCGCCTGCTCCTACAAACACTCATTCCATGATCACCAGATCAAAGAATCATATCCGTAAGCCACAATGACATGATGATGACGGCATTTGGTATCCTTTATTGGAGCAGAAACAGCACCTCCAACATTAGAGCCAACCTCTTACACCAAGGCCTCAAAGTCAGCTTACTGGAGAGATGCCATGAATAAAGAATTTATTGCTCTACTACAAAATGGTACTTGGTCTTTGGTGTCTCCTTCACCTAATACCAATATTGCGGGCTTTCGATGGGTCTTTAAAATCAAAAGGAAGGCTGATGGCACGATTGAACATTACAAAGCATAACTAGTAGCCAAAGGATTCCACCAACAAGAAAGAGTTGATTTTTTCTGAACCTTTAGTCCATTCATCAAACATACCATTATCTGGTTGGTGCTTTCTCTTGTTGTTCCTTATAATTGGCTTATAAAACAATTGGATGTCCAGATTGAGGGGGCGTGTAGAGAATCAAGTCAGCATCACTGACTTCAAGGCTTAAGATATGGAAAATCATAGCAGCGGCAGTAATGACCATGATCACAACAGCAGATTTGGTGAATTCCCAACGACAAATCAGGAGCCAAATAAATGAGGAAGATTTAATCTTAGCTGCTGTTATGTTGTTACTGTTATGTTAAATTTCCATAACTGTAATCCTTTAAAAATTCAAATGGTCATGTAATTGTAGGGAATGGTTGTAAATAACATTATATATATGGTTATACAAGTTGCATTGTACGTAACAGAAATTAGAAAAATAAAAATTCTCTCTTTTAACTTCTTTCAAAGTTCAAATTCATTTTTAATCAAATATATTTGTTGTATTCCCCTCGCGAGAGTGTGATGTTGCGGTGATCATTCTCGAGTAGGTCTAGAGGTTTTTGATTGGTTTAAGAGTTATCACCTAGTTTCAAGGTTACTTAAAACCCAAACTAGTCTTTTAGAGATTCTAAGCAAGTGACTGGTTGCGTAAAGACAAGATATTAATATCCTTAATACGTCTTACCTGAGATAAACTGCATCGTTTTTCTTTGTCTGTTATAGTCTGATGATGTTTCTATTTCTATTAGTCTACTATGACAAGTTTGCTATGATAACCAAGCATTGATTTTCTAGGTTAAGAACTTGGTTTGGAATGATGAAATGTCCTCAATTATCATTAAAGCTTTTTTCAAGATAAACTTGGAATTTTTAGCTATTGTGTCATTCCAAATAATATTTTAGATAAAATTCCTTATAGTTTTTTTATCCTTATATTATGAGTTAATGAGTTGTATTACTCCTCATAATATTTTGGATATTAACCTCATATATATTTTTTATTCTTATATTAAAGGTGACTAATTATAAATCATTATCCCTAAAAATATTTTGGATATTAACTCCTTTTTATGTTTTTATCCTTATATTAAAAGTGAAAAATATATTTTTAAAATATAGGCCAAAATCCTTCAGGATCTTACAAACTTGTTGTAAAATCCATGTAAACTTTTTTAAAACATGCCAAAGTATTTTAGATTTTTTAAAAAACAAATGCTCATATAATTTTTAGAATTTTTGGTCATATGCAAGGAATATATATATATATATATATATATATATATATATATATATATATATATATATATATATATATATATATTAAGGCTTTGTTTGACAAAAATTCATTTTTCTTTGAAATAAAAGAGTCAAAACAGGCTTAAGGGCATGTTTACCAAACACGCCTTTAAGCCAAAAATTCCTTTAGCAAAACGATTACAAACCAAACGGGGCCTTAACCACCGACCCAACTTTGACCCAACCAGGTTGACCTAAAATATTTGGTTTGATAAACCTAGCCAAAGATCATTGGTTTGACCTGAAAAACAAACCGAAACCCATAACATATTATACTTTCCAAAAACACAAAAGCATGAAAGTTTTGTCAAAAACCGATCTAACACAAAAAAAAAAAGAACATGAAGAACAAATGAAGAACACTTAACGTGAACCCAACAAAGTGGCTCTCAAACCAAACTTGATATGAATAATCCAAAGACATAGACATATTAGAAATCATTCAAGGATTAATAATCTAGCTTCAAACATCAATGATTATCACTCGATGAACACAATTTGGTCAAAATGAGGTTTTGCAATGATGGTTTTGGTTTTTGGGATTCTTGGTGGTTTTGCTAGACTTAAAGGGCAATGAGCTATTTCTCGCCTTTTGATATTGAGAGAAAGGTTTCAAGCCCTTGATAAGAACCCTTTGAGAAGCTTTGAAGTGTGAACACGTGAAAATATGAGTGGTTTTTGAATAATGGGTGTCATAGTCATCGATGATTGAGTTATCCATTTTCGAAGCTTCATCGGAGCAACTCCAACGTCATTATCCTTAGGGATCACCTGGAGTTAATAAAAAAGGTGCATACCTTTCATTTGGATCCAACCTTGCTTAATTTGAAGGTCTGTAACTTCACACTCATGTGTTAGAAGGTGCAAACGCAATCAACCAAAACTCCCAAAGAAGAAGGTGAACAGTGGCCGAACGACGTGTCGTTCAATCCCTTCATTAAGTCTGGGTGACATGTCATCTAGGTTAAATCCTAAAAACTAGGGTTTTTAATTTAGGATTTGAAAAACTTCAATTTAGTTCACGTTTTTCCAATTTCTTTTAATTGCCCCTCAACTTTTAATTTCATACAATTCCAACCATGTCAAATTCAATTGTCAGCCCTAAAGTTCAATGCCTTTTCTAATTAGGTCCTTGGTTCCTGATCTATGCAAATTGATCCTTAATTAACCATAAACTTTCAATTGTCTTCAATTTGGTCCATGATGTTGTTGATTTAAGTACCTGGAGTCTCACGCCTTTAACAGTTTGGTCATTGGCTTTGAATTTTTTCAATCAAGTCCCTAATTGCCTAGCTATCAAACTTCAATATTTATGTAATTAAGTCCTTGATTTGACCAAATTAGCTTTTTAAAATTGCAATTTAGCCCCCAAACTTTAATTCATTCAAATTAAACCCTCAATAAATTTAATTAAACCCAAATCTCAATTGAGTTATTAAACATCCAATCTTGATTTTTTCTTTCAAAATGAATTTTTCTTGTTAATAGAGCCTTCATTAGTCAAAATTAAACTGTCAAGTTTTCAAGTTTTGATATTTTGATCCCCCCAACCAGTCTTTGGTAACTTTTTGGACATTTTTCATGTTATTCCTACTAATGTATATTTTTTTCCAACTTTTTTAATGTCTTTGTTTTTTTTTTTTGTATATTTATATGGAGTCCTAAAATTGGTAGCAACAATACTTAAATCAATTCGCAAAACTTATAACAAATATAATCAAAATTAATAAGATCATTATAATCACTATTTGTTTTACTGGTATCCTTATGTAAATAATGTGATTAATTAAGTAGAAATGAATGAACGAAATGAATGGATCACAATTGAACACATTAATTTAATTTTAAGGTAAATATTAATGCTCAATCTAAATCTTGGTCGTTTATTTGTGCCATTAATTTCTTTAACAATATAGTTGTGTGGTTGTGTTTATATTAAAGAAATACTTTCAAAATAAATGGTATGAATTATAATTTTTAACAGCAATTAGCTTCTTATTTCATCTCTTAAATGAGATACAATATAACATCCTTAAAAAAAATCTAACTACAATCTCCATATGAATTCCTTTGTGATATTAACAAAAGGGGTAAAATTTTATGTAATATATATATCAATTTATTCATTCAAAGATCATGCAATTCTAATTATTAATTACAACACACACAACAAATCAACATCACAATCATGTCAAACCATTATAGATTTCATTCCACATCAACACAACTCAAAATCATAAAACGTGCATAATTTGAATGATATATAAAGAATTCAAACACTTAAAATGGAATTGTCATTGGCATCTCATCTACTAATCATAGTTCCATTACTCATCTTAAAAGTAACTAGAACAACCAAGTTATTGTTATATATAATTCTTATGTGTTTAAGGTCCCGTTTGTTTTACGGAAAGTGGTTTTCTGGAAACCACTTTCCAAACTTTCACGTGTTTGTTTGTTATTAGAAAAGTTTATCAATAGAAAACACTTTCTAGTTAAAGAAAAATTTGGTTTGGTTTCCAGGAATAGTGTTTTCCTTTTATTTTGGGCGGAAAATACTTTCAAGAAATTGTGAAAAATTTAAAAATGTCATGTTCTTTGTTGATTATATCAAATTTGATCCTCAAACTTTTGATTGTTATATATTTTGTTTTGAATCTTTTTTTTTTCAATTTTATCCCTTAGAATTTGATTTTTATATCAACTTTGGTCCTTATTTTTATGATTGTTATTTGCTTTACTCTTATCATTTTCTTAAATAAATTTTTTTATCTATTAGATTTAGTTCTCATTCTTTTGATTGTTATTTATTTATTTAAAATAATTTTTGAAATTGCAATTTGTTTTATTTCATCATTTTTGAACTTTTTTATCCGTTAGATTTGATCTCTATTATTTTGATTGTTATTTATTTTATTTGAGATAATTTATGAAATTAGATTTTTTTTTTCAATTTTATTTTCATTCAACTTTTTAATTTGTAAGATTTGTTCCTCATTTTTTTAATAAACTTGGAAAAAAATAACAAATTATTTTTCAGCTCATTTTCTATGACATAGTCAAACACTAGAAAATATTTTTCAACTTATTTTTCATGATTCTACCAAATATCGAAAAATAATTCACTTTCCAAGAATTCATTTTTTAAGGAAACCACTTTCCAAAATGAAATTACTTTCCAGCAAACAAACGGGATCTAAAAGAACTTATAAGTATGTGATAAACTAGTGAAAGTCAATCAAAAGTATTACAACATCATAAGAATTAGTATTAATTTCATTAAAAAAGGATTGCTAATTACAATTCAAAAAATATAACTAATTACATGTCCATTAAATTTACAAAAGATATCCTAAATATCTATCATTCTACATGTGGTTGTGAAGTACCTGAAATTGAATTAACATATATTATGAATATAGCTATATCACGAATCATACAATCAATAAAAACAACTTTAAAAGACTTAGCAGCTGATCTTCCCTAACTAATATCTCATCCCCTCTTCTTAAAATGCCTAAACTATCCTCCCTTTCTTTTCTTAAAAAGAGAAGGTCTAAAAGGTTTACTCAAAGTGTAGTCAATATCCTTTTCTTTTTCCAAATCTAGTTAGACCTTGGTGATCCTTCACAATACACGCCTCTAAGGCTTGAGTTGCTTTTATCATATCTCTCATTATCTTAAATTGCAATGCAATAAGCCTTTGTTTCAAGTCCTATCATAACCCATCTTGGAATATCTCAATCATTTGCTGCCCCGTAGAAACATGATGTGGGGAAAACATAGAGAGGTCACATAACCTGCTCTCATATTCAAACATTAACATACCACCTTATCTTAAGGCCAGAAACTCTTGTTCTTTCATCTTGTGGTGATATCTGGAGTAAAATTGATTCTCAAACTCTATCCTAAAATCACCCCATGTCCACGACTCTATGGTCCTCCTCGATTGCATGGTCTCCCACCAAAACTGTGCTCTATCTATTAATAGCTTATTAACACAGTCTTCCCACAAATCATCCAACACCTTTATCTGAACCAAGGTCTTCTCCACCTTCCCAATCCATCTCCTAGTAGTCTCTGCATCTTGTTCGCTAAAAAAAAGCTCACAACTCATTTCCCTCATACTCTTCATAATTCACATTAACACAACCACACTATCTATAGGTGTTGTGACCACTAAAATTACTAACAATGTTGGGGCTGCTGAAGATGATTCACTATTCATATTATCAACTACTACTTTCACCAACTATGTTAGGAAAGCAGGGTTAACAAACAAAGTAGGGGCTCCTGTAGGTGCCACAGGTGAAGGCACTATTGTATGTCCCTGATGATTTAATCTTGTAGTTGTAACATCTCAGCTTATTTAGAAGTTGTATCATCTTAGAGTCCAAATGATTCTTTTTATATTAACCGAATAGCTACTGGTGCATATAAGAGGCGATATCTACCAAAAGATTCTCCCCCTGAACCTTCTCAGAATCTATACCCTAAACCCTTATTCATACTAGAAGGATTCGTCCTTGTATCTTGTCTTATACAAACCATTCTGGATTTCATTCCACATCAACACAACTCAAAATCAAGAAATATACATAATTTGAATGATATATAAAGAATTCAAACACTCAAAATAGAATTGTCATTGGCATCTCATCTACTAATCATAGTTCTATTCCATATCATAATTTATCATTTTTAAATAAATTTTCTATTTTTTGTTTTATCAATCACCATGATAAGTCATATGTCCTGGTCATCATCGACCTAACATTACTAGCTTATTATCAGGTATAATCTCCCCTTTTTGAGTGCTTAACTTCACTACCCATTACCAAGTACTATCCTATCATTGGGTATATAGTTTTCTATTGTCTATTTCCAAGTACTATTCCTATTATCAGTTCATTAGTTTCTCCGTGGGCATTAGTCCCATTACCAAGAAGTTGGTTCATTTGCCTATTATCGAGCACTAGTCTCATTACCAGGAAGCTAGTTCCTCCGCTCATTATCGGGAAGCTAGTTCTCCGTCCATTACTAGGCACTAGTCTCATTACTAGGAAGTTAGTTCTGAAGACATTTATACTAAATTAAAAAAAAAAAGCACATTCAATGAAATTGAATTTTTTTTACTTAATATTAAAGTATCGAGGTGGTATACAGCTACATGTTGTCTGCGCTCTGAATGTACCTTTTGGCTGCTATACAGATCATACAACTTCTTTTATACACCAGGTGTACCTTATCATTTTTTATTCAATGCTCATTCCACATAATATAATCTAAGTTGATTTTTTTCAACTTAATCATTATTTGCAATTTATCTTGTATTAACACTTCATTTCAACTTCTCATTCAATCCACCTTCTCGATCTAATTAATAAGAGAAACTTCTTATAATTCATACTCCCACATATACCCTAATATACTTAAGTTTTGTTTTTGTAACTTCTATCATTTAAGTCGTACTTCAAAACAGCATTAACATTGTTTCTTATTTTAATCATAACTAAAGTTATAGAATCCATTTTAGGAATGGCTTGAGTCTTTCAAAAATTATGGTACAAAGCTAATAGGTTTAAATAAAAGAAGAAAACTCACTCTTGTCATTTATGCACCCACAACTACATATTATAGCCACCTATTCAATCTATCCAGCAAGATTCAGTTTGGCCTCTCCTTAGTTGGTAATCCATATCTAAATTTTTATAACTCCAAATTAAGCAAGGTCAATTCTGTTTGAAAACTAACATCCCTAGCTATAACTTTCATGAAAAGACTTATCTTAATCTTCTCTTATAGAATTTAGGTGACGGAGCTGTCTAGTTTTCAAGATATGAGTTTAACAAGCAATAAATTATTTTCATTCATATTCTTACTCTTCAAAGCAAGCATTTCTATCCCATACATCTTATAACAGTACTAAACCATAATTTCCTAAAAGCAAACTAGTCTGATTCACATTTTATTTGAGATAGCCAAAATTCTTTTTCAAAAGGAAACTTACTCATATAAATAATTCAACTCCTCTAAATTATCATTGGCATAATCATTTTATTTTTAAACTATACATTCTTAAACAATTACTATGTTAATTTCAATCAACAACCTTAATCTCCCTCTAAATTAATTTGGCCTATACCCATCATAAAAGGAAGTATATATTTTCTTTAAACTTTTCTATAAATGACACATTACCCATTAATTTTTCATGTAAGTGAACACCATGATACCAAACTTTCATGTCAATTAAATGAATTTAGTTCAAAATCCTCTTCTGCTTAACCTTGGCCGAAACTTCTATCAAGAAAAGACATGATCCCTTTTCATTTTTTTTCCATTAATTCTCTTCCATCACATTGTATTATAGTCCACATAACTCAATTTCAAAGAAATCACATTTCCCCTATTTTTCATTATAAACCCTAACTTAAATTTCTCTAATTTATCCAATATCATCACAAATTAATTCAAGCTTATATAATTGAGTTCTAGACACATTACCTATAAGAATATAAACTTTGGATGTTAACAGTTAGAATTTCTACGCCTTTCTTTCTTCCTTCCCCAAACCATAACCTTTTTTTTTTATTATCTCTCTTGACCTGTCACAAAGTTTCTCTCCCAAATCTCTTCTAATATGGTGTTTAGGTGTTTACTTCTCTAAATTCTCATTAAGACTAACCTATTACGTGAATTCTTCATGAGAAATAAAGGAATTAAACATAACTCACAAGTCCCCCCTTCTTTATTTTCTTCTTTCTTTTTTTAGCCATCTACTCACACCCAAGATATATATATATATATATATATATATATATATATATATATATATATATATATATATATATATATATATATTGGTTTCATTGCTTGTTGCTTTATCTAGTTCAATAATACCGCTTATCCTAGTGAGTTTTATGGGCCCACTAGATCAGAAGCTTCTCAAGCTTAAGGTTTTACTTTTCTAGTTAGAGACCAACATCTTGGGGCTAACATGGGATCCACTCAAGGACCTACCGACTTAGGTAAATATCTAATGCATTCGCCCACTGAAGAAGTTATTTTTGGAGGAGAAACTATGCATTTTTAGGATTTGGGCGCTCCTTAGTTAGAACCTCTAAGAGGTCCAAATGGTTTAGACTTGAGTAGGTTGAAAAAAAAACATGCAACCTTGGCAAGAACAATGTTCTACAAAATGTATGACCTATGCGCTTTTAGGTTTATTAAATTCCTTAGGTGGTGTAACTATCGAGATCAATGCAGTCAACTATATCTCTCCTAGAAGTTGGTTAGCTACCTCTCATTTTGTTCTCGTGTTCTTCCTATTCATAGGTCATTTATAGAATGCGGGAAGGGCTCGTGCAGCAACAGGATTTGAAAAAAGAATTGATCATGATTTTGAACCTGTTCTTTCCATGACTCCTCTTAACTAGTTGAGAAAAAAGATCCAATAGTTGAAGTAAGAATCAATTTGATTCTACTATACATGTTGATTGGGTTGATGAGGTCATACTTAGAGGGTCTGCCTTTTTCCTTTCTTTTCAACTCATTTAGATTTAGATCTAATCAATTTTTTTTGGCTTGGCTATCCTACCTAGTCGAGCCATTCACCTTTATGAAACTGAACCAGAAAAAGCAATAAAAACATAAATGGATTCACCAAGAAAAGGAGAGAGAGGGATTCGGACCCTTGATAGTTCACAAAGAACTATACCTTTTTCAAGACCGGAGCTATCAACCACTCGACCATCTCTCCAAAAGATAATTTCTATTTTACTATTTTATTTTTATTCCGTTGAATAGAACATAGAACACGGTCGTAGGAGTTGATGATGTCTTATACTATAGAAAGCTATTGGGTGTGAGTCAATGAGTCTCTATATATATATAGGATCTAGAATAAGCATTTGTGAAATAAAAAAAAAGGACTCTCAACTCTATGTTCGAATAAAATGGAAATGTGGTGGAAATAAGTCATATAGAGTCAATGGATTCATGGTTTAATCCCCATATGATGTATTTTTATTTTTTTTGCCTGATAGAGGGATCAAATGGTATAATTGTTTTGTTGGTAGCTTGAAGAATTAAAGACATGATTATTTCTTTCCAATTGATTGTTTTTGTATTAATTGCTATTTCGTCAATCTTATTAATTAGTGTACCTGTTGTTTTTTCTTCTCCTGACGGTTGGTATTTTATAAATAAATAAATACAAAAAAAAATAGAGGGAGGGGTCAAACTTTCTTATAATTTGTATGTAATTTGTAAATGAAAGTAAATGTAAAATTAAGTGTAATTTGATAAAATAATTATATTATTAGAAAATCATTCTAAATTATCATTCTACATTCTAATTTAGAATAATAAATTCTAAGAAATTCTAATTTCCATTTTTAATAAATTCTAAATGAATATAAATTTGAATTCTATTCAAATAAAATGGAATAAAAAAATAAATATATAAATAATATAAATATAAATATATTATATAAATTAAATGTATTATATAAATCTAAATGTATTAGATGTAATCTATTAATTAAATATAATAGGTAATCAAATATAATAGGAATATATTAAATAGGTAATAGGTATATAAATGAATTGTCCTGAAAAGAATATCTGGAATAGCTATTCACAAATAGGATCGAGGTATTGCGTGTCAATATCAAGACAAAAAAATATGGATATAGTCGAATGGTAAATTTTCTCTTTGCCAAGAAAAAGACGCGGGTTCGATTCCCTCTATTCACCCAAGTTGATTAATTTAATAGGTTAAATGATTCGATACAGTTGACCCTAATAATATAATTTTTTTACCCCCTACCCTCTTTTCTTTCTTCCCCCCTCAAAATAAAAAAAATGGTAATTAATTATTTACTAGTTAACAAGGACAACCCTTATTTTTTTTGTCAAAAAATGTTACGAGACAAGACTTGAACTCGTGACCTTAAGGTTATGAGCTTTGTGAGCTACCAAGCTACTCTACCTCGCATGATGAAGAGAAGAAGTGGGAATTAATGGACAAACAAGGATTGAATATGCCCCTATACCATATCTGTCCAAATAGATTGCACATTTATACAGAATGGTAAATAGGCTCTTATATGATCGATGATCATAGAAATGACTAGAAAAATAAAGGAAAAATTGGAATCTTTACCAACTTAATCTTGTTGCCCCCGACGACAAACATGCATGAACCTTTGCATGAAGTATGTGTCCGGGTAGCCTAAAGTCTGGATAATTAGCTCTTGGTCTTCTAGTCAAAAAGCAATGTCGGTGAAGACGTGTTGGTGCACTATTTCATGGTGGGGATTGTAACTTTCCATGAATTTTCCATTTATCACTCAATGATAGAGCTTTGCTTATTTCTTTTTTTGAGGATCGACGAATCAAATGATATTTTTGTTTCAATTTTTTCCTTTTCTTCTCCCACTAATCAAACTTTTCCTTGCCATAATGTTTCACTTCCTATTAGTATCGCTGATACAAGTCAGATCTTAGATGTAGAAATACATAAAATAACCTTTTCCATCAAAAGCAATGATATTCTCGCGGATACAGTCCATAAAAGAATTAACTAAATTTGCCCGATGTAGAGGCAATTAAGAAAGCCGCATAAGTGAAGATATAACCTACAGAAAAGTGGGCTAATCCAACCAATCTTGCTTGCATAATGGAAAGAGCTATTGGTTTATCTCTCCATCGAATCAAATTAGCTAAAGGTGTACATTCATAAGCCCATACTAAAGTTTCAATAAATTCCTATCAATATCTGCGCCAGGAAATTAAGAATATAAATCCAGTAGCCCAAACAAGATGTCCAAATAAGAACATCCATACCCGGACCGATAAACTATTCATCCCAAAAGGGTTATACCTATTGATAAGTTATAAAGAGTTTAACCATAAATAATCTCTTAACCATCGCATCAAATAAATAGAAGATTCATTAAACTGTGAAACATTACCTTGCTATAATGTTATGTGCTTCTAATGCCAATAAAAAGTAACACATCCAATGGTATTTAACATCCAAAAAACCACCAAATAAAATGCGTCCCAAGCCAAAATATCACAAGTACCGCCTCGTCCCAGACCATCGCAAGGAAAACTATAACCAAAATCCTTTTTATCTAGCATTAACTTAGAACCACGTGCATCTAAAGCACCTTTTACTAAGATTAATATAGTTGTATGTAAACCTAGAGTAATAACATGATAAACCAAGAAGTCTCCAGGCCCTATTGTTAAGAATAATAAATTACTATTTTCATTAATAGCATTTAACCAGTCGGGCAACTATATGCTTCGACCTGCATTGAAGGCTAGACTATTTGTTGAAGATAAAAGTACATTGAACCCATATGAAGTTTTAACATGAGTGGATTATATCCGTTAGGAAAATATGGGTTCAATCAAGATTTGTTTCTCTGGAGTATCAAAAGGAAGCATGGCATTATTATGAACATAAATTCCCAAAATATGGAATCCTAGAAAGAGGTTGTCCCAATTTAAATGGGATATGATAGCTTCTTTATGATCTAGCATTCTTACCAATACATTATCCTCATTCTATTCCGGATTGTAATCTCTAATAAAAAATATAGCTCCATGAGAAAAAGCTCTTGTCATAATGAATCTTGCGATGTATTGTTGATGAGTATGCAGCTTGAGTAGTAAAGTCTTGTGCTATAAATGTATAAGCAGGTAACAAGTACATGTGTTGAGCTACTAAAGAAGTAATAACCCCTAAAGAAGCTAGAGTAAGGCCTGATTGAAAATGAAGTGAATTATTGATTTTGTCATAAAGACCCTTATGTCCACCCCACAATCACCACCGTATAGGAATATGTGCTTCTAAAAGATCTTTTATACTGTGCCCAATCCCAAAGTTAGTCTTATACATGTGACCTGCTACCAAGAAAATAAATGCAATAGCTAAATGATGGTGTGCAATATCGGTCATCCATAAACTTTGTGTTTGTGAGTGGTGATGCAACCATATTATTCGATAGTTTCACCCACATTTAACTAGTGTTTTGGCTATGTTTTATATATAAAATACCTTGATATTCTTTGTTTTATGTTTTGAAGGCACTTTTGGATGAAAGATGCAAAAAGGAGTAAATTGGAGATAATTGGCAGATTTGATCTTCAGTTGATGTTTTGTGCAGAACGTAAGATCTAGAGGTTGAAATGAAGTGATTCCAGTGGCATTAAAAAGCTAACATCCATACCTTTCTGGAAATCTAAGGCAAGAAAATAAAATAAGGAAGGGCATGGAAATCACAGCCTTCAAAGTCAAATCTCGCAATCTGTCAGTGTTGACCTTTGGCCATTCCGACTTGATTATCTGGAGCTAAAGAAGTCTAATTGATGCAAACTCAATTGTTTTGGATTCCTTACTCAAAGGCCTATAAACTCTCCAACATTCAGGCAAAAAATATGTCATATGAGGGAGATATGATTTTTCAAAGATGACAACTGAATTCTACCAGCAAACAAGTTTCGTTAAGAAACGAGTCCAAATTACGTTCCGAAGCATCTAAACTGATATCCAAGTTTTTATTTCAGCAATTTAGCTCCTCTAAGTCAAAGCTTGAAGATTTCATGCAAGGCTATTTCTCCTTTTTTAGGAAAAGAGTTATTGAAGTACTTAAATGTAAACAGTCTACTTAAGGGAGGACTATTTTGTAAAATAGAGACTAGGGTTTCCTAGGATATAAAAAGAATGAGAGAAGAGAAGGGGGGCAGCCAGCCAAGAGGAGAAAAACGCCCCCCTCCTCTAAGAAACTCGAAATTATACACTCTTCCTTCTTTTTGATTAGTTGTTCAACAAACATGCAAGGCTAAACACTTTTTCTTGGTTGCAAGGACACGGAAACCTTCGGATTTCAAGAACTGTGAGATTTAGTTTACCTTTTCTTTTCAGTTTATATGATGAATATGTTTGTTCTTCTATGCTTATTTTTCCTATGATTGTTTATTTTAATTTCTAGAGCGGACTCTAAGTTATTATTGTAGACAATCTATTGCTAAGTTTGATATCAAAACCGAGTTGTGGTATATATAAACTTGTGAAGCAACTAAGTTTAATAATTGTGGTGGATCTACATTATTAATCTTAGGGAGAACATTCAATCAAATCAAACATAGACTACGACAGTTATGTTTTCTTGATTAATCAACTTATCTAGTTCTTAAGGTGCCATTGAATTAAATTACTAGTGCGGACTTTGTGGTTGTTTGATGGTTAAGGTTAGTTATACGGTGGATGCGTTAACTAACCAATGTTAAGAAGAGATAAATATTCAGAATATAAATTGATGTTTCGTTTCCATGATCAGTTCTAATTTCTGTAGGTGGATGTTTACTTGCAACCAAGGTTTGTTCTCTTGATAATTTTCTCGATTTTATTAAATTTCGTTTGACAGTTTTTCTGTTTTTCTTTTGCTTTAGCCTAGATAACATCCAAACCCCCCCTAAATTGCATATCATCTAGCATAAAAATCTGACTTGAACCTTCCTCGTGGGATCGACCCCTTGCTTGCTCTATACTATCTTGTGTGTTGTGTTTGAAGCTAGGGTAATTAATTTGTGCGACCGCGACATCGTAACAAATTTTGGCGCCGTTGCCGGGGAAGTAATTTTAGTTGATTCTTGTGCTATTATTTTTATTTTCTTTAATTTTTATTTATTTTTCTGAAAAAAAAAGAGAAACATAATTTTTGCTTGCTTGTTCATTACGGCAGCGGTACTGTTCATCACAGATTTTTTGGTGGAATTAGGTATCGGCCTTTTGTTTCCTGAAGGGAAACAAAATTCTGAACAGGACTAGTGATAATCACTAGCCCCACCCTATTGAGGCCAAATTCTGCTGTTTTCTAGGGTTTTAGGCAGTTTTAGTTTTCTAGCGTAAGATTTTCGTACAATTTACATTGTTTTCAATCTCTTGTGTGGTTGGTTTCTTTTGAGTTTTCTTGACAATTTATGCCTGTAACCTATTCTACTAATCATATTCAAGTGTAGGTGGATCTCGAAATAGAAAACACTTTACGTAGGTTACGAAAAGAAGCTCGCGTCAACACCATGGCTGTTGAAC
This sequence comes from Populus x sibirica, assembly GCA_019202695.1. Taxonomy (NCBI): domain Eukaryota; kingdom Viridiplantae; phylum Streptophyta; class Magnoliopsida; order Malpighiales; family Salicaceae; genus Populus; species Populus x sibirica. Next base: position 886,531 of record JAGMVL010000957.1, read on the forward strand.
GACAACAAACACTCAAGGAGCTTGCTTCTCCTAATGTGGAAAATCAACCATTGTGCATCAACATCGATAATAATGTAAACTTCGAGCTCAAATCTGGTTTTATACATTTGCTACCAACATTCAATGGTCTTGCAGGTGAAGATCCTCATACTCATCTCAAGGAGTTCTATATGGTTTGCGTTGGCATGAAATCGAATGGTGTTGAAGAAGAATAGGTTAAGTTGAAAGCTTTCCCTTTTCTCTTTAAAAGGGGCAGCAAAGGTATGGTTTTTCTCTATTCTCCCAGGTTCCATTGGAACTTGGAATGCCATGAAGAAGATTTTTCTTGAAAAGTATTTCCCAACATCTCGAGTTGCCAACATAAGAAAAGAAATATGTGGGATTCGACAATCTCATGGAGAGACACTTTCCGAGTATTGGGAAAGATTTGAGCAACTGTGCATTGAATGCCCTCATCATCAAATACTCGATCAGCTGCTCATTCAATATTTCTATGAAGGACTGATGCCTACTGACCGTAGTATCATTGATGCGGCAAGTGGAGGGGCATTGGTAGATAAGACACCCGAGGTTGCACGCCAATTGATCTCAAATATGGCAGCCAACTTGAAACAGTTTGGCATCCATGGAGACTTCGCAAATAAACGAGTAAATGAGGTAAGTATTTCTAACCTTGAGAATAAAGTTAATGATCTTACTTCTCTTGTGCGTTCTTTGGCTTGTGGCAATGTACATCAGGTGAAAGTTTGTAGCATATGCTCCTTATAAGGACATGCTTCGGATATGTGCCCAACAATGCAAGAAGATTATATTGAACAAGCTAATGCAGTTGATGGAGCATTCAACGGACAGTCCAGCGTAAATATGATCCCTTTTCCAACACGTACAATCCTGAATGGAGAGATCATCCAAACTTATGTTATGGGAACCCACCTCAACAAGGCAATCAAGGCCGACGTTCCATCCCCATGGATTTCAGCCCCAACAGAATTATCAAGTAAGACAACCCCCTCAATTCACAAACTCTAATGTTTTGGGGTCGTCATCCAGTGATGATCTTCGTGAGATGATGAAAACTTTGGCTTCTAACACTGTGACCTTGCAACAAAATGTCATGTCTTTTCAACAGAAAAAGGTCAAGTATTCACAACTTGGAGAAGCAAATGGGGCAAGTAGCTTCAAGTGTGGGGAAATTGGAAGCACAAATGAATGGAAAATTGCCCTCCCAATAATTGAATCCAATAGAGAATGTTAGTGTGATCATCTTTGCGAAGTGGGAAAGAACTTGAAGAGAAAAGGTCAAAACAAATTGAGATGGAGGAAGAAGAAGAGATAGAAACCGAATTGAGTACAAAGAAGGAACATCCTCCTCCTCCACAAACTGAAACATCGACCAACACTCCAAAGGTAACTCCTCACTCAATGAATTCTAGTTTTAAAACAATTCCACCCTTTTCCTGTGAGTTCTTCTAGGTTAAAGAAAGAGGACAAAGAAAAAGAGATTTTAGAGGTTTTCAAGAAAGTAGAACTCAACATTCCTTTGCTTGATGCTATCAAACAAATTCCCAAGTATGCCAAATTCTTGAAGGAGTGGTGTACTACCAAGAGAGCTTTCAAACTGAAAGGTCATGAAATGATAAGTATGGGTGAAGTTGTATCTGCTGTTGGTCAAAAGAATATGCCTTTGAAGCAAAAAGATCCAAGTGCGTTTACTATCCCATGTGTTATTGGTAATGCTAGTTTCAAAAAGGCCTTGTGTGATTTAGGTGCATCCATTAGTGTTATGCCTATACATGTTTATGATTCTCTTAGTCTTGAGCCTTTGAATAAAACTAGTATTGTAATACAACTTGCGGATCGTAGTTTTGTTTACCCACTTGGTCTGATAGAAGATGTCCTAGTCAAGATTGATAGTTTGGTCATTCCATGCGACTTTTATATTCTTGATATGGAACATGATTCTTGTGATTTCTCAAATAGCACTCCTATATTGTTTGGGAGACCATTCTTAAAAACTGCCAATACAAAAATTGATTGTGGTAAGGATACTTTATCTATGGAGGTAGGAGATGAAAAATTTAATTTAATTTTTATGATGCAATGACATATCCTTATAGCAATGTTTATTCTATCACATGTTATGACCAAGTTGATAAGTGTGTGCAAGCAAGTTTGTGATTTTGATAGTAAGGATGGATTAAGCGTAGCTTTGAGCTATGGCTATGATTTTACCAAGATAGAAGAGATGGAGAGGCATATATGTGTTCCCCAAAATGTGCATGACTCAGCATTGGATTTACAAGCTTTGCAAATTGTCCTCCATGATGCAGGAGTCATTTACCCCATCACGGACAGTGAATGGGTGGCGCCTATCCTTTTAGTGCCTAAAAAGATTGGAATTACGTTGGAAGAAATACAAAATGATGCTTATGAGAATGCATGGATTTACAAAGAAAAGACTAAGAGTCTCCATGACCGAATGATTACAAGAAAAGAGTTTAATGTTGGAGACAAAGTCGTTCTTTATCATTCGTGTTTGAAACTTTTTCCTAGAAATTTGTGCTCTTATTGGATTGGACCCTTTGTTGTTTCTAATGTTTTTCCTTATGATGCAGTTGAAATTACAAGTTTAGAAACCAACAAAGTACTTGCTTGACCGCTTTTTATGTTCGGCTTGTTTTAACTCGCAAGTGCACGAGTGTGCGATGTAGCAATTAACTCGGTAAGATCGAGGTCATATCCACAGAGAGCTAGATCTGGAAATTAAGCTAGGTAACAAAAAAAAACTCAAGAGAAATTAAATTAACAATAACTTGGTTGAAAATGATTGATGGATTTGTTTTCAAAGATGAAAAGGTGTAAATAGATTTTAAATGACAAGAAAAAGTAAGTCTTGGTCCAAATCAATTTTAATGGTGATGTATTGGTGATTCCTTCAACATATATAAGATAACTCAACCTAATATCAACGATGGTGATATTAGATCGGAAGATATTACAATGAAGTTTAAAAAGATGAAGATTGATTATTGCTTAAGAATGAACAAATATTTTCATATTAAGTAAGACATTGAATCAAGCAATCTCTATACCAAAACTAAGGTTTGTGCATAAAAATTCAAGATTATAACATTACCTAAATGATTTCTAAAATTTCTTTGCAATAATAAACATTCATGAAGAAAATGAAAAGATAGACATTAAGATTCATTCATATATTAAAGAACTCACCTCAACCACCATCATCCTTGATTTGGATCCAAGAAGGAGATTAGCCAACCATGATTATATGTAATAACACTTTAATAAATATGAAATAACTTAAATCAAACTGAAATAATAAGTTTTACAATCTAAAGAACCGAAATCTATAAAGAAGAACACAACACAATTGCAGTAAAAATTCAGACACAAATCTGACTCTAACTTTGGACAGCAATTAGACCCTCTTAGAAGCCTCCTTTGGAGATGGCTATTAGAGACATATTTATAGGCCATTCTATTAGCTTTCCAGATAATTAAAGAACAACTCATTTGGACATCTGAGTCAAAAGTTATGGGCACAACACCGATAGGTGTTCTGGAAAATCAAACCAGGCCAGCTTGGAGAACACTTTGGTGCACGTTTTTCTTCCTCCTTTATGAGTTGTCTCTTTCTTTTTTTGACCCAAAATAATGTCACAATGTCCCCTCCAGCTTTCCATCCATGTGCTTGCCCTCTTGGATCAATGAATTACCCAAATAAATCAAATGTTATTTATTGTGTGGACATGTAGGATCATGGATTGTGTTTGGGCTGATTTGGAGGGTGATTTGGGGCTGATTTGGGGCTGAATTTAAGCATCAAATAAGGATACAAATGTACCTATTATTTGGGCTAAGATTGACATTGAAACCTTGAGTGTTTGATGGTTGAAGTTTGCACACAACATAAGGCATGTTTGGGCTTGAAATAGATCATATGATATTCTTTTCTAGAATTGGACTAGAATTGATTTTTGGGGCAAATTTGGAGCACTTATTTGAACCAAGATTTGCTTCAATCTTCAACTAAATTTCTCTTCAATTCTTTGTTCTGAATTCCGATGTTGAATTTTCTGAAATAATTCATTTAAGCTCCAAAAACCTATCGAGACATTAAAAGAAACTTCATTACTAAAAAGCACATCAATTATTATAAAAAACCCAAATAAAAATAATAAATACATATGTAAAATAAGAGACTTAATGATACTTTTGATGCACAATCAGTACTCAAGGTCAATAGGCATCGGTTGAAACCTTTCTATGAAGGTTGGACGACAGAACTCACTGCTTATGCGGAGTTAGCTGAACCAATCTATGAAGAATGAGCATGCAACATGTCTAGCCAATGACATAAAACAAAAGCGCTTACTGGGAGGCAACCCAGCATAAAAAAAACAAATTTTCTTTCTTTTTCCCTTATCTTTTATTTTTCACATTTTACTTTCTTTTTGTCATTCTCCTATATTCCTTTTCTTTTATTTCAACATTGAGGACAATGTTGCATTTTAAGTGTGGGGGTATTGGGAGAATGTTGGTTTTCTTATTTTGATTTTCTTTGTTGTTCTAAAAAAAAAACAAATTTCTATGTTTGATCTTTTGAACTCCTATTGGTTTATGAGAATGTGAGTATTATATATGAGAATTAATTGAGATAGATGAAGATATAAATCGAATGAAGGAGTGTGCATGCAAGCTTTAAGGTTTAATTGGTTTAGGGATTGACTTTGAGAATATGCCATGTTGACTTTATAGTGTTATACCAATGCAAGCTTTTGAGCCTTCAACATTATATTCTTTGATTGTGCCTTTTTTCAATGATATGTATCTCTAGAACTTGCTTCATATCTTGTTGAGATTACATTCACATTACATATATACATGACGATGATAAAGGCATTAGGAATTTTAACCACTTGAGCCAAAAAGCCAACCTAAAGCATATTATCCTTAGTGAGCCCCTTTTGAGCTTGTTTATCTTTTCTTTGCTTTATCCATGTATAAGCCTTAACTTTTTATATGTTTTCCTTTTCCCCTGGCCAAGGATTAGTAGAGCATATACTTATGATATCTCATGGAATTATGGTTGGAAATTATATGAAAAGAAAGAAGAAGTGATACTTGATGAAAAGATGGACAAAGTTGCCAAAGGTAAAAAAAAAAAGAAAAAGAAAAGAAAAAAGTGTTCCTTTATGTTCTTAAGATTTCATGTTGAAAAAGCTTGAAATCAAAAGAAGTTAAGCATTGGTGATGAAAGATGAAAAATTTATGTGCTTTGATGGAATATCTTGTTTGAAATATCCTTTTTCAGAATGCTCTACTTTCTTTGGTTTGAACCTTTTCTTTTACTCTCTTTTACCTCACCTTAACCTTAGCCCCATTACAACGAGAAAATAAGACCTTTTGATTCATGCATTGTTTGTAATATGTTAGTAATGGAGATGAGATTGAAGAGAAAGCTTATGGTAGAACATATTCATTGATTAAATTTAAGAGATTTAAACACATAAGCCCTAAACACGTGAATATTGGAGTGTATATCAATGAGAGGACCTATCACTTTGGCATGGCATAGATTTCATTTAAATCCCGACGATTAATTGAGTTTTGAAGTTTGCATGTAAATAAATTCATGAAAATTTATACTCTTTATCCTTCTTAATTGTGTTCTTGTTTATAATGCATATATTCTTGGATATTGATGGGAGATTAGAACATTAGTCATAGTGATTTAATTTAATTTAACTTCAATTTGATTTTACCTATCCTTTCTCGAGGACGAGCAAGAGCTAAGTGTGGGGGTATTTGATGTAACCATATTATTCGATAGTTTCACCCACATTTAACTAGTGTTTTGGCTATGTTTTATATATAAAATACCTTGATATTCTTTGTTTTATGTTTTGAAGGCACTTTTGGATGAAAGATGCAAAAAGGAGTAAATTGGAGATAATTGGCAGATTTGACCTTCAGTTGATGTTTTGTGCAGAACGTGAGATCTCGAGGTTGAAATGAAGTGATTCCAGTGGCATTAAAAAGCTAACATCCATACCTTTCTGGACATCTAAGGCAAGAAAATAAAATAAGGAAGGGCATGGAAATCGTAGCCTTCAAAGTCAAATCTCACAATCTGTCAATGTAGACCTTCGGCCATTCCGACTTGATTATCTGGAGCTAAAGAAGTCCAATTGATTCAAACTCAATTATTTTGGATTCCTTACTCAAAGGCCTATAGACGCTCCAACATTCAGCCAAAAAAGATGTCATATGAGGGAGATATGATTTTTCAAAGATGACAACTGAATTCCCGCACAAACAAGTTTTTATTTCAAGCAATTTAGCTCCTCTAAGTCAAAGCTTGAAGATTTCATGCAAGGCTATTTCTCTTTTTTAGGAAAAGAGTTATTGAAGTACTTAAATTTAAACAGTCTACTTAAGGGAGGACTATTTTGTAAAATAGAGACTAGGGTTTCCTAGGATATAAAAAGAATGAGAGAAGAGAAGGGGGGCACCCGACCAAGAGGAGAAAAACGCCCCCCTCCTCTAAGAAACTCGAAATTATACACTCTTCCTTCTTTTGATTAGTTGTTCAACAAACATGCAAGGCTAAACACTTTTTCTTGGTTGCAAGGACACGGAAACCTTCGGATTTCAAGAACTGTGAGATTTAGTTTACCTTTTCTTTTCAGTTTATATGATGAATATGTTTGTTCTTCTATGCTTATTTTTCCTATGATTGTTTATTTTAATTTCTAGAGCGGACTCTAAGTTATTATTGTAGACAATCTATTGCTAAGTTTGATATCAAAACCAGAGTTGTGGTATATATAAACTTGTGAAGCAACTAAGTTTAATAATTGTGGTGGATCTACATTATTAATCTTATGGAGAACATTCAATCAAATCAAACATAGACTACAGACAGTTATGTTTTCTTGATTAATCAACTTATCTAGTTCTTAAGGCTGCCATTGAATTAAATTACTAGTGCGGACAACGTGGTTGTTTGATGGTTAAGGTTAGTTATACGGTGGATGCGTTAACTAATCAATGTTAAGAAGAGATAAATATTCAGAATATAAATTGATGTTTCGTTTCCATGATCAGTTCTAATTTCTGTAGGTGGATGTTTACTTGCAACCAAGGTTTGTTCTCTTGATAATTTTCTGATTTTATTAAATTTTGTTTGACAGTTTTCTGTTTTCTTTTGCTTTAGCCTAGATAACGTCCAACCCCCCCCCCAAATTGCATATCATCTAGCATAAAAATCGACTTGAACCTTCATCGTGGAATCGACCCCTTGCTTGCTCTATACTATCTTGTGTGTTGTGTTTGAAGCTAGGGTAATTAATTTGTGCGACCGCGACATCGCAACAGTGGAACCCCCCGAGAAGGGTTAGAACGACAGTTTCTGCTCCTAGGAAGGCACCAAATAAATTACTACTTTAATCAAGGTTTTGAGCATAAAGATTTCACTGACCTGTAAAAAGCGGGCCTAACCCTTGGGGATGCGTAATACATATAAGAAATTATTCCATTGAACAAATTCCCCATGGAGCCAGGAATAACGACAAGGACTAAATGTCCTGTTCAAGCCGAGGAACTTACTCCAAATAGTCCTGAAAAATAGTGGTTGAGACGAGATTCAGCATTTTTGAACCATGAAACGCTAGGTTTCCATTTTGGTTGTAGGTGTTGCTATAACCCAATTTTGGCCTGTTGGCTTTTAATTTAATTTTATAGGGATTAAATTTTAAAATTAAAAGACCAAGGATTTATTTCAATGAAAAGTGTTATTTGTCAACTTATAAAAAAACTAGTCACTACAACGTGTTTTGTCATTTTCTCCTTGTCATTAAGATAGTTATCCTTTTTTTAATTTGATTCTTAATCAAATTCAAATTTCAAAGAAAATGAATTTGTTTGGGACTTTATTTCCCATACACAATGGGATTCTCGCACTATAAATACAAATCTCAGTGCATGTGCACAGGGGGAGGAGGCCATTGAAAGAACTAGGAAAAAAAAAGATTACAAACCGGGTGGAGACCATTACAATAAAACCAAAAAAGGCACAGAACAAAAAAAAGAGAAACCCTATTTTGGCAAAAGTGTCACCGGTTCCCCCTAACCATACACATTGCTTTTCCTCTCATTCACTCAGAAAGACCAACATAATCAGCACAGAGAGGGCATTGATCAATGTTGCGATGTCGCGGTCGCACAAATTAATTACCCTAGCTTCAAACACAACACACAAGATAGTATAGATCAAGCAAGGGGACGATCCCACGAGGAAGATTCAAGTCAGATTTTTATGCTAGATGATATGCAATTTGAGGGGGTTTGGACGTTATCTAGGCTAAAGCAAAAGAAAACAGAAAACTGTCAAACAAAATTTAATAAAATCAGAAAATTATCAAGAGAACAAACCTTGATTGCAAGTACACATCCACCTACAGAAATCAGAACTGATCATGGAAACGAAACATCAATTTATATTCTGAATATTTATCTCTTCTTAACATTGGTTAGTTAACGCATCCACCGTATAACTAACCCTAACCATCAAACAACCACAAAGACTAGTAATTTAATTCAATGGCGACCTTAAGAACTAGATAAGTTGATTAATCAAGAAAACATAATTGTCTCAGTCTATGTTTGATTTGATTGAATGTTCTCCCTAAGATTAATAACATAGATCCACCACAATTATTAAACTCAGTTGCTTCACAAGTTCATATACCACAACTCTGGTTTTGATATCAAACTTAGCAATAGATTATCTACAGTAATAACTTAGAGTCCACTCTAGCAATTAAAATAAACAATCATAGAAAAAATAAGCATAGGAGAACAAACATATTCATCATATAAACTGAAAAGAAAAGGTAAAATAAATCTCACAGTTCTTGAAATCCGAAGGTTTCCGTGTCCTTGCAACCAAGAAAACGAGTTTAGTCTTGCATGTTTGTTGAACAACTAATAAAAAAGAAGGAAGAATGCATAATTTAGGGTTTCTTAGAGGAGGGGGGCATTTTCCTCCTCTTTGCTGGCTGCCCCCCTTCTCTTCTCTCATTCTTTTTATATCCTAGGAAACCCTAGTCTCTATTTTACAAAATAGTCCTCCCTTAAGTAGATTGTTTATATTTAAGTATTTCAATAACTATTTTCCTAAAAAAGGAGAAATAGCCTTGCATGAAATCTTCAAGCTTTGACTTAGAGGAGCTAAATTGCTGAAATAAAAACTTGGATATCGATTTAGATGCTTCGGAACGTAATTTGGACTCGTTTCTTCACGAAACTTGTTTGCTGGCAGAATTCAGTTGTCATCTTTGAAAAATCATATCTCTCTCATATTACATTGTTTTTAGCTAAAATTTGGAGCGTTTATAGAACTTTGAGTTCGAAATCCAAAAAAATTGAGTTTGCATCAATTGGACTTCTGTAGCTCCAGATATTCAAGTCGGAATGGCTGAAGGTCTACATTGGCAGATTGCGAGATTTGGCTTTGAAAGCTGCGATTTCCATGATCTTCCTTATTTTATTTTCTTACCTTAGATTTCCAGAAAGGTATGGATGTTAGCTTTTTAGTGCCACTATAATCACTTTATTTTGACCTCTAGAACTCATGCTTTGCACAAAACATCGACTGAACATCAAATCTGCCAGTTACCTCCAATTTACTTCTTTTTGCATCTTTCATCCAAAATTACCTTCAAAACATAAAACAAAGAATTTTAAGGTATTTTATAAATATAACATAGGCAAAACATTAGTTAAATGTGGGTGAAACTATCGAATAATATGGTTGCATCAATCAATACACGGCCAAAAAAAAAATGGCCGCTTAAACCCTATCTTCAACCCCGCACCATTACAGTTCATGAGCCATCATCAAAAGTCGTAGCTTCCTCTCCCCCATGACCAGTTGCTCCACGTCTCAACCAGCGTTGATCCACCTCTCTTCTCTCCATAACAGCAGCTCTAACCAGCAACAACACCAGTCCATAAATCGTTGTCAAGGATGCCCAGTCACTCACCACGAGCACAACCATAACACCATTCCTCAACCATAGCAGAGTTTGTTTCTTCACCAGCAACGAGAGCTCTCCTCCTCAGCCAAACACTAGCCTCCAGACCGGCAGTAGCAATAACCCGACATTAAAAGTAACAGCACAACCACAGGATAGAAAACCAGAAGGCACACAGACGCAAACATGAGAGAGTGATAGGATGAACTAAATCAAAAGGATATAAAGAAAGACTAGGGAAGACGAAGAAAAACAAAAGGAGAAAGAGAAATAGCAACAATCAGCCAACCCTCCATCACCATCATCTTCATCTTCGTCTTCCAATAATAGCATAAGTAACATCACATCAAAGAAAGACTAAGGAAGACAAAGAACAACAGAAACAGAGGAGGAAACAGTAGCAGTCGGCCACCCTCCATCATCATCGTCTTCGTCTTCCAAAAAACATAAATAACAGCACAAGTAAGCTTTCCCTGTTTAATTCTTTGCTAAACATTGCATGACATAGTGCGAAGGTAATTATAATTATCTACGCACATTGCAGCATGTATACGTGAATTGTTCACGCATGCATGCTGCTTTGCCCAGCCGGGTCATTGGCTTGGGCCGATGACGAGGCTGGGCTGGTTAGACTAGACTTACCCCAACGTAAAAAAGAAAAAGAATGGGCCGGTATGTTTTATGCTCCTTCTATTTTGATATTTGACCATATGAGCTCTTTTTGATATTAGAAAATTCCAGAAAAATTTAAGGATCTTTGTTGATTTATTTGTAGGCCCTCTTGCACTTTGTTTTATTTTTTTCTTTGCGTATTGGTTTTTTCCCTGCTTTGTGCTCAATCTATGGACCTTTACCATTAAACGCAAATCTGTTGTGCAATGTTTTTTTTATTCCCGTCTAAAAAAGAGAAAATAATAAAAAAGGATAAACAAAAAGGAAATGGAATAGAAAAATTGTTTCTTCGTTAAAAATTCAAAATTTTATGAACTTATTCATTGGCGTCAAAATAAGGAATATCATAATTTTTTAGGTTTGTGCAATATTTACCAACGCTAGAGTTAAAAATATTCATAGGTACTATTCACTAATGTCAGAGTCAGGAACATGATAAGAAGAACAAAAAAAAAAGAAGAACAAACTCTTATCAATTTTAGACAAAACCAGCAATGCAGTCCGTCTCAGGTAGGACGCTTAAGGGGTGATAACATCTTTCCTTTCACGTAAATAATCATGTAGCATATAATCTTTGTTGACCAGTTAGGGTTCTTAGTGACCATAATAATAGGTGGTGACTTCTTGAACGAGACCGTTTCCCCAAAGAACAAGATGTTAGATATTTGTTCTTTTCCAATTGAATTTTTAATCGGTAGCCGCGATGTCCGGGTGTGACAGGTGTAACCAACCCCCTGGTAGGGATACAACAGAAATAAATAATAAAAAAGGAGCTCCAATATAAAGATCTTCATTAATACGTAAACCTATTGTATACCATCACTGATAAACACTAGAATAAGCGATATTCACTAGGCAAAGAGCACCCCCTCGAGTAAAAGCTTCCACAACTGGTTGACTAAAATGAGGATCCCACATTGCATGAGCAATAGGTCTTACATGCAAAAGGTCCGGTATGCATGTTTCAAAATTTCCTTGTCAAGCTACATGAAATAGATTTCTGGAAATCCACAGAAAAATTATTGCTAATTGCCCGAAGTGAGAAGCAAAAATATTCAGATAAAGATGTTCCTCTGTAATATCATCATGACTCTCAAAGTCATACGCGATAACAATACTAAACCAAATATGATGAGTAGTGGGGTCCTGAGCTAAGCCTTGGCTAAACCTTGGAAATCTTAATGTCATAATGCCTTTCAAATCCTCCTAGCCATTATCCTATTATAATAATTCTTGCTAAGAAGAACGCTTATATTGTGGCAATTCCATCTAGAAGGTAATGAGTTACTCCTACAACGTGTCTTTATATAATGCTTAAAGCTCTAGGCTGAGTAACAGGAGCAACTTTTTATTTATTATGAGCCCAAATGATTGATTCAATAAGTTCTTACCAATAACCATGACTGTTGAATAGAAACATTAAACTAAAAGCCCATACAAAGTGAGCGCTTAGGAAAAAAAGGCCATATGAGATAATGAAGAACTATAAGACTGAATTACCTGGGATGCCTGTGCCCATAAGAAATTGCGGAGCCATCCATTAATAGTAATAGAAATTTGCGCAAAATTTCCACTCGTGATATGAATTACCACCCCTTGATCACTTATACTACCCTAAACATCTGGTTGCATTTTCCAACTGAAATGAAATATTACTTCTGAAATTGCATTGTACATCCAAAAGAGTCCTAAGAAGACATGATCTCAAGCGAATACTTGACATGTCCCCCCTCTTTTAGGTCCATCACAAGGGAAACAAAAACCAAGATTTTCTTAATCTGGTATCAAATGAGAGCTACGAGCAAATAGAACTCATTTTAAAAGTATCAATATCGTCACATGAATCGTAAAATCATGAATGTAATAAACCAAAAAATCCACGGTTGCCAATGGAATAGGTAACAAAGCAACCTTGCCCCCCACTGCCACTAAGTCATCGCCCCCTAAGTCAAATTGGTGCTTGTTGTTGCACCAGGTGCTAAAGCATGCGTGTTTTGTATCCATTGAGCAAAGACGGGTTATAATTGTATAGTAGTATTTGAAAACATATCTTGAGGGCGCCCTAAAGCGCTCATGGTATCATTATGAATATAAAAACTAAAATTTTGAAAGCCTAAAAATATACATACCTAGTTAAGATGTGATATGATTGCATCGCGATGCCTAAGGACATGATCTAACAGATCGTTATATCGAGTAGTTGGATCGTAGTCTTTTACCATAAAAATTGTTGCATGCAAAGCAGCACCAACTATGAGAAATCCACCAATCCACATGTGATGTGTGAATAATGGCAGTTGTGTACAATGGTTTGTAGCTAGATATGGATAAGGGGGCATGAGATACATATGGTGAGCTATAACAATGGTTAAAGAGCTTAACATAGCTAGGTTAAGAGATAATTTAGCATGTTATGACGTTGTTAGGATCTCATATAGGCCCTTATGACCCTAACCTGTAAATGGACCTTTATGAGCCTCTAACATATCTTTTATACCATGACCAATGCCCTACTTAGTCCTATACATGTGACCCGCTTTCAGGAAAAGAATTACAATAGCTAAATGGTGGTGTGTAATATCGGTCAACTATAGACCCCTAGTTCTTGGGTCTAATCCTTCATGAAAAGTAAGAAATTCTTAATATTTTGACCAATTCAAAGTGAAAAATGGAAAACTGGGATAAAGTTAAGCCAAAAGATCCCAGTTCAAGATAAATTCATGAGGAAGTGAGATCTCTTTAGGATCTACTCCAGCGTTTAGAAATTGGTTAATTGGTAAAGATACATGGACTTGATGCCCCACCCAAGAAAGAGACCCAAGCCCTAGTAGCTCTGCTAAATGGTGATTCAACATATATTCTACATCTTGGAACCAAGCTAATTTTGGAGCAGCTTTGTGGTAATGGAACCATCCAGCAAAAAACATTAAGGTTGTAAAGACCAAATCAATTGTCATACAAATCTGGAAAAAAAACTAGAGGTTATTGTAATTCACTGGTTATTCCAGATGCTCTCCAAATCTATTGAAAAAACCCGTAGGTTATTTGTATTCCTCGGAAACCCCCACCTACATCACCATTCAATATTTCTTGGCCCACTATTGGCCAAACTACTTGTGCTCTAGGCCCAATATGAGTAGGATCGTTTATATATATAATCATAATTTCATTACTTCCCTTCATGTCTTCACTTGGTATTTTTTTAACTGCTATGTAATATTTTCTCCTAGTTCGAATGCTTTTTTAATATCAACTTTTAGCTGACCATATCAATTTCATCAAATTATATCTCAATACCTTACTTTCATCATCCCTTACTTTCATTTAAATTTTATTTACATTTCAAATTGTTTTTCAAATATTGATACACAGACAATTTATTTCTGATCCCAACTTTAAATATCATCCCTTTAATTTAAATGTTCAGTTTACTTAATTTGTACATTATTTTTTTTCAATTTACTTATTTATTTCATAAGGTTTCTAATTTAGACTGTGGTTTACATACAAGCAATTGATTAAAATCTAATAACCTAATTAATTCCAGAAATTACTTTGCTATTTAAATTAAAAATTTTAATTCCTAAAAGAATCATGAAAGTAATAATGTATATTCATCAATAGATAGGACAAGTATACATAACACATGTACACAAATTATTTTCATAAAAAAAAAGATAGTGCACATATATTACATTGAAGGTTTAATATGAAAAAAAGAATAATTTAGAATTATCTTAAATGATATATTGAAATAGAAATTAATTTTCATTTTTTTTCATAAATAGAACCTATGCCTCTTTGAAAAAAAAGATAGTATTTCACAATCAATTTTCATAAGAAAAAAAAATATTTTTCATACATATTCATATACAAACTTGTGAGATCTTGTCTAGTCTAAATTATTTTTTAAAAAGAGAAACAAAAAGTGTATATCTAAATTTTATAATTTTATATTGCAAACTTGGCAGTGTAGTGGTGAAGGCTTTAAGTTATTCCAACGAAGATCCTCCACAGGTTGTACACTAGTACTTGTAATGTTTGTAACCATTTCATGGCCTAAAGCTTTTGGATTCTTTATGTAGATTGGAAAGGAAAAATTACTTGTGAGAATTCACTTTCTTGTTCCTGGATCAATTACTTCAATGCCACTTCAATTACTAGAATCAAAGTGATATTCCACAGTATGAACATCTTTGTAAATCTTGTTAAGTTAATGTAGAGAGTCAAGATGGAAAAAGAAAAAGAGAGAATTATATTATTTCAATAATGAAAACTTACATCTTCATATGAGTAACTCCTCTAAATACTTAGACCAGACCCATCCCTCATGGACAGACCAGGCCTAACCCAATAACCAACATCTCTACTCGCCTATGAAAGACTAGATCTATCTAATACATTATATTTCAAACTTTCATAAAAATTTCATACTTGACGAACGGACCGTGCGACATGAAGCACACAGTGAAAGGAGCTCCAAAATATATAAACCTAATATAGGCCATATAGGAGACATCAACCTCATAATTAATTATTCCTTAAAGTGTACTAATATACCCCAAGTATTTTTAGTTACACATGATTGAATATAATTCAATCCCTCAAGAATTCCATACTCAATCCATCCTTACAATTACAAGTATTCTAAATCGTATCAAATCTATTCAAGTGATACAATCCCGGCTGGTGAATACAAGTAACAGGTGTAGAACTAAAATGACTTTTTTTTTCGCACTCATATCAATCAGATCTGAAGTAACTCGCTTTTCTAAGAGTATTCTTTTAAGTCAAATCATTCCATGACCATATGATATACTCCTAAAGTAGCGATCATTAATACATCACCTCATGATATAGTCAAAAGTCACAAAGGATAAGATTTTAAGATCTTAGATATGATCTTCAGGACTCACATAATAAAGAAGAAGGGATCCATTCTTTATTCCTGTAATGGTCATTAGCATATGTAGTATGAAATACATGCTATAGTGGAGCTTACTCTTTTCTTTTCTTAAGACAAAGAGTGCATGTCATTGCTCTCCTTGTTAGAGGAAATACATCATACGAGTCTTAGTCTTGTTGCTAAAAATATAGACTTCTAATCATAAATTCTCATTTGCTCATTTATCATTAGTGGTAGATGAATAATTTCATACTAGATTTCAATCATTATAGACACATGAATTGTGAGAATTCATTATGTCGATTCTTTTATTTAAGAACCTCATCTTGATCCTAACCAAGGTGACTTTTTAATAATTACTTTGAGTTAAAATTGCTCTCACTTCGCCCAAGTCGCTCATTAAGCATTAAAATTCAAATAGTCTCATCTCTACTCACCTTACAAGCACTAGAGGTGATTGATTATGTGAGTAAGTAAATTGTACTATATAATACTTACAATATATTTCATAAAACAAATAATGAATAACATGATATGCTAATGACATTTATTCATTATTCAATCATTGTAAGCCTTCGTATGATTCTTTTGACTGTCATTCAGTGTTTCTGACTAGGGTTTGATTGCTATCAACTACCCAATCAAACAACATAACATATATCGGGATGTGTGCACATCATTGCATATATCAAACTACCAATGACACTGGCACAAGGTACTCTGGATATTTTCTCCTTTTCTTCTAGAGTCTTGGGACATATATCACAGCACAGGCTCAAGCTTTTATCAACAGGGGTGTCCATTGGTTTGTTATCTTGCATGTGATAGCACTCTAACATCTTTTTTATGTAAGTCTCTTGAGTTAAACCCAAAAACTTTTTAGCGCGATCTCTTATGATTTCCACACCAAGAATATAGCTGGCTTCACCTATGTCTTTCATTTTAAAGATTGATGATAACTACCTTTTAGTAGTATCAACATCTTTTTTTTTATTTCCAGCTATTAAGATGTCATCAACATATAAGGATAATATTATAAAACTATTGTTAGAATATTTTAAATACTAAAAATTGTCTTCTTCTATCATTGTAAAACCATCCTTAAGGATAGTTTGATGAAACTTGATGTTTCATTGTCTAAAAGCTTGCTTAAGACCATATATGAATCTTTTAAGCTTGCAAACTTTGTGCTCTTGTCCTTTAGTCTTGAATCCTATAAGTTGATCCATATAGATCTCCTTATTTAATTCTCTATTGAGAAATGCAGTTCTAAGATCCATTTGGTATAACTCTAGGTCCATATATGTGATTATAGCTAAAATAAGACGAACTGAAGTAATCCTCATAACTGGTGAGAATGTATCTTCATAATTAATTCTCTTTTCTTAAGTGTAGCCTTTCACTACTAGTCGAGCCTTATAACGTTATATTGACTCATCTGTCATATGTTTAATTTTAATAACCCATTTATTTCCGATGGATCTTCGTCCTAAGAGTAAATCAACCAAGTCTCGGACTTGATTAGTTTTCATCGACTCCATTTCTTCTTCCATAGATTTGATCCATTCTCTTGTTTTAGGACCAGATAAAGCATGAATGAATGTTTTGGGCTCTTCATCATCTTATGAAGCAATCATGAATGTTTCCCCCTCAATCTCAAATTGACGACAAGGAATTGGTTCACGAATGTTTCTATGAGGTTGAGATTGCTCATGATCTTGCTCCATAAGAGTAGGAATAGATAAAATATCACTCCTACTGTTTCTAGAAGGATTAAAAGTTTCATCTAAGTCCTCTATTGAATGGCTTATTGTGCCATAATCTAGATTTTCCATTTCATATAATTGAAAATCTTTTTCAACCTCAAATGTCTTTGTAAAAACCTTTTCTAAGAATACAACATCATGCGATTCAATCTTCATCACTCTTTCATCAACTTTTTCACCAATAAATACAAATCCTTTGGAATGTTCAGAATATCATATAAAGATACACTTCTTTTTCCTAGGACCAAGTTTCCCATATTCATAAATATTATGAATATAAGCGCATACCCTTATGGATGTAAATAACCTAGATTAGGTTTGACGTCATTCCATAGTTCATACGGGGTGGATGAGACAGATTTAGAGGGCACATGATTAAGTATGTAAGCAGCAGTTAACAATGCATCTCCCCAAAAGGAAATTGGTAAATTAGTTTGTGTTGTCATTGACCTAACCATGTCAAATATGGTTTTATTCCTCCTTTCTACTACACCATTTTATTGTGAAGTATAAGGAATAGTTGGTTGTCTAGCTATACCCTTTTCATCACAAAAAAATTTAAATTGTTCAGATAGATATTCATGTCCTCGATCAGTTCTTAAAGCTTTGATCTTGGTACTTAGTTTATTCTCCACCAGATTTGTGTATCGAATGAAGCAATTCAATGCTTCAGACTTATCTGAGGTCAAATAAACATGACCAAACTGTGTAAAATCATCTATAAATGTGGTGAAATAATTTCCTCATTGTCTTTCCCTCATATTCATTGGGTCATAAATGTCTGAATGAATAAGCTATAATAAACTACTATTAACTTTGTCAAATGGTAATCTAGTTGCTTTTCCAGCAAGACAATGCTCACAAACGAGCAATTTCTCTTTGGTAAGTGATCCTAAAAGATCAGCTCTTGCTAATCTATGTAATCTAATCTAGGATGTCAAGTTATGATATTACTATCATTAATAGTGCTGGGATTTTGAACAACATAAATTGAAGTATCATAATTAATTGATATATTAACGGTGTCTAACACCATAAAATCATTTAATACAAAACCAAACCATAAAAAGTATTATACAAATATATTTTTACACAACAACCAACAAATGTAATATTAAATCCTAATTGGAGTAAAGCAAGAATAGACACAAGATTCCATTGAACTTTTAGAGCATAGAGTACAACATCATGAAGATAAAGTGTGCGACCGCCCGCAAATCCAATTTCCAGGTACAGATCCCAAGCACAGTAGTGGAAGCATTATTCCCCATGTATATGTATCAACTTTCCTTTGGAATTCGATAAAATTCCACAAAGGTTGTTCGATCCCTTACTATGTGGTCGGTTGCTCCTGAGTCTTTGGCTCAGTGCAATTATGAGTAAAGTGACCAGGTTTACCACAATTGAAACAATTCATATTCTTGTCTTTCTTACCGTAGCCTTTCTCATGCTTGCGTTTACTACTTGCTTCTATTCATCTCTTGGAATATTTGGGACCCTTAGCCTTACCCTTTTTATATTTAGAGCCACATGCTCCACGTATCTTAGTCTCAGATATAAAAGCCTCGTTTATAAATTTCCCAGCGTGAAGTCGATCTTCTTTAAACTCGACATGACGAGCAACATCATCAAATGTCTTGATGTTGTCATTGTGGGTAAGGTTAACACGCATGTGTTCCAATTCCTTGGAAAAGAACGGCTAACTGCTTGGACTTATTGTTCATCAGTCATCTCATGCTCAGTACCCTTTAATTCATTAATCATGTTAGACATGATTGTAAGATGCTGCCTCATCGTTTGATTTTGGCGCTTCTTATAACCATCGAATTTTAGGGTTAACTGATGAATTCTAGTAGTTGAGGTTCCTCCATACTGAATCTTTATTGCGTCCCAAACAGATTGGGCTGAACAATGCCATTCAAAATGCAACATTATATCATTTCTCATGATGCTCAACATCATAATGCGAGCTACACGATCCTTGCATTTATAGGCTTGATATGCTTCCATATCAAGCCCGTGTTTAGCAAAGTTTCCTTGCTCAGGTTCATCCATTGATTATGTGATTGTTTTCAACATTTATTGCTCTTCCAAGAAATACTCAATCTTACGATACCAAACATCGTAATTCTTTTCACTTAGTTTGTCTTAATGATTCAAATTAGCAATAATACTCTTAGATGCAGTCATATTAAGCGTTATTGACACCAATTATGTATCTAGTACAATTTAAATTACATTAATTGTCACTCCATTCTAAATTAAACAAATAATAATCTAACACATATAATAGAAATGAAAAGAATATTAAACACTTAATCAATTTCTATTTGTATGGTCTAATTATTATTGAAAATTTAAATGAGTGCATAATTATAGTTATTAATTTTAACTAACAACTCCCACTGATCAAATTGCATATATATTCATATAATGTAATTAAAACTTAAATTACATTAAATATG
The DNA here is from genome assembly GCA_019202695.1 of Populus x sibirica. NCBI lineage: Eukaryota > Viridiplantae > Streptophyta > Magnoliopsida > Malpighiales > Salicaceae > Populus > Populus x sibirica. The sequence continues at coordinate 906,401 of JAGMVL010000957.1, forward strand.
CAATTCAAAATAAACAAGCAATTATCTTAACAAATAACAATAATAATAATAATAAATTAAGAATAATAAATTTCAGAATTATTTTATATTGCAGATATATAATTAGGGTATCCAATTACGTCATCTACTTTATCAAAGTTATCTTCTCCAAATTCATTCTAGGCAAACCATGGAATGAATTTAGCAACAGTATCCAAACGACCTGCGCTTCTTCTAGTGCATCGTATACCGTTTTTGGTATACTAATGTCCCTCTCAAACAACATTTCATCAGTGAGATTGTTGAAATCTAAGAATTCTAGTCTGCATTCCAACAATAGTTGCACTAACATCCATTCTTCATGCAGAGAATTGAGAATGATTAACATTTGATGTTCCATATAGAACTCATAAACACTGCTTATAGCAGTCTACTCATCCAATGATACATATAATTAATGTGCTCTTGAGTTTTGTGAACAAGATTAATGGTTTAACTCAATTAATGATCAATTTGTTGTTGTCTATCCATTACAACAACAAAAAAATTCAAAAGCACATAAATAATCAAGGGCATAATAAATAGGCTTTGAGGCGTGAATATCAAAACCTTAAACTTATAAATAACAACTTCTATAAGTTTATTAAGAAGTTCTGTTTTATTTCTTATAAACATTAACAGAGAGTTTGTAGAGAAAAATTAGGGAGAGAAAAAGATTATTGCAAAGCTTTAAACACCTCTATTGTTTCTTATTTTTCTTTTATCAATATCAAACTAATATTTTTAAATAAAATCACCCCCTTTCAGACCAATGTGTAAGTAAAGTTTAGAGACACACCTCTTCAGATCAATGTGTTTGTAGATTTTAAAAGACACACCTCTTTAGACTAATGTGTTTGTGAGAATTTAAAAGACACATCTCTTCAGACCAATAAATATATAAAGTTTAAAAGGCACACCTCTTTAAACCAATATGTTTGTAGAGTTAAAAGGCACACCTCTCCAGACTAATGTGTCTATAGAGTTTAAAAGACAACTCTTCATTCAAATTATTTAAACAATTTGGCAAAAGGTGTCATGCATAATAATAATTATTATTAATTAATTACTTATCTCAAATTAATGAATTTCAAAATAATAATAAAAAGAATTTATGTTACATAATACCAAATGAAATCGTGGCCATTTAAAAAAAAAATTGGGAACAAAAAATTTATAATACAATCAATATAGTCAAAAGCCAATGTCTTTGTCTTCAGAAATGCAAATCTGGCAAATGTTTTTAAAATCTCTCTTTTAAATAATATATGGTGCAATCATCAATGCAAACAAAGAACTAGCATGTATTCATATGTATCAGAAAAGAAAACAAATATTTGTACAATAATTGATATATTGCATAAAACCTAATAGAAAACACATCTTAAAATCATGTTCTGATACCAATGTAGATTGGAAAGGAAAACTTACTTGTGAGAATTCATTTTCTTATTCATGAATCAATTACTTCAATGGTACTTCAATTACTAGAACCAAAGTGATATTCCACCGTATGGACATCTTTGTAAATCTTGTTAAATTAATGCAGAGAGTCAAGATGAGAGAAGAGAAATAAAGAACTATGTTCTTTCATTAATGAAAACTTACATCTTCGTATGAGTTATGTTCATATTTATATAAGTAGAGGAAGCAGTTACTTTTTTTAGTAACTCCTCTAAATACTTGGACCAGACTTATCCCTCATTGGCAAATCAGGCTTAACTCAATAACCAACACTTTCCAATGAAAAGTGTGTGGAAAAGAAATGGAGAATGAAAACTAGCTTTTGGCTTAGACCTCATAAATAGTGCAATTAATGAGGTTGGAAAATCTATTATAATGAGATGACTCTTCACAAGATAGAGATAAGGTGATTGACAATGGAGTATGATGGTCTAAAACAAGTCTCCTTGATAGAATGGAAGACCTTTTGATCACTACGTCATTAAATGAAGAAATATGAGATTGAGAAAGTGTTAGGTGTAAGCTTGAGAAGATCATGATGTAGGTAAAATAAAATTATATATATCTTTTCACCACTAACCTCTAAAATTGATTAGGGGATAAATGTTTTTAACATTGATGGGTCACTATTAGGTAGACATGATGACATTATGATCGTTACTAATTACTAATTGGGCAAAAGTAATCTTAGAGGCACACATATTTAATGAGTATACCATTTGTCCTTCTACTAAGTGAGGGGCTAGTTGAGCTCTCCGAATAAAGGCTAGGTGACTAGTCCCCCATATAAAAAGACATTCTCCTTTAATGATGTGGTTGTTTATTTGTCCAGATTTTGTTTATGTATAGTTTGTTTGCTGTGATTTTCTCATGTATATTAGAATGACTTATCATTTTACAAGTATTAGTTTGCGGTGGATAATAAGAACATATAGAATATATACTAGATAAATGACCCTACTTTGCTGCAGGCCATTTTGAACTTGTCAATGAAAGTAGATGCATATAAAAGCTAAACTTCAAACCAAGAAGAGTGAATCAAAAATAAAATATGACATGATATGTAATTTAGAGAAGCTAGGAAAATGCAATGTTAAGTAGCAACAATGGCAGTGAATCAATTGCAGTAGTAGGAGTGAATCAACATTAAAAATGCCAAGCCAATCCTAGGGAAAAAGTCTTGCCCAAACAAAAGAAGCAAATGTTAGGGGTGTTAAGGAAGCAAAAGAAGAAACATCGGCTATGATTTGCTCAATGATTTCTAGAAGTTGCTGAGGGAGAAGATAATGTCCGATTCACCTTCCTTTTCTTCTTCATCAACTGTCTGTTTTGTGGCGATCCTCTCTCCTCTTTCTGCAACTCTCTCTTCTCCTTTACGGGTCCTTTTTCTTCTGCCGTGCCCCTCCGTCACCCCACTTACATCCATTAGTTCGATTTTGAACATCCTCACCCTCTCCTCATAAGCTTTTCTCATCCAATTCACCCTCTCTTTTTTTTCATCTCCATGTACTGCTGTGCTGTTATCTCTCCTATGTAAAAGAATGAAATAAAGGGGATGATGAAAGGGTGGGAATCACGTTCTAAACCATTTAGACGTCCAACAAACAAAAATATAACTATACAATTAAAGTCCACGGTAAAAGACACCTCACAGTCCACAATAAATGAATGAGGGGACTTAGTTTTTTTTTTTTTTTAATGTTCCCTGAATATATCAAACAGCATTGAGTTTTTCGAAGAATCTTTGAATGATATAATAATATCTAGCATCATCAGTTTATTAAGGAAAAAGACAATCAAGGGAGTACACATATATAATAAAGATAGCTCTCGATCCATATCATGGACTATTGATTAATTACAAGGTAAAAATCTGAATCAGGGTCAGCAAAACCTGGACAAAAATCTAAGTTATAGGATAACTAGGCCATGTCAAAAAAATTATGAGAAACCCTTTCCGCAACTCTTATTCAATAATGGGTTTTTAATGATCTTGCCATGAAAAGTACGCGTAACGGTAATTAGTCAATCTAGGATTTTCTTAAACAAAAACTTCCAAAATTGACCAGATCCTTGGAATGTTACCTATCTAGTTAAAAAACAGGGAAAAGGAAAGATCGTACTGGAGGGATTCATTAAGAGTTAAGACACAACCCAAGAAATGCGTTGTAAGCCCCACGAGGCGCACATGAGAAGCTGTCGGCACCAGCCATGCAACATCCACCATCTAGCTAGCCAGACCACCAATCTGGACGCCTTGAGTTATTGAAAAAGATAAAGTCAAAAGCCCAAGTAGGATACACTTAGCACACATTGCAACGCTGACTCTTGTCCCAAGAGAAGAGATATATAGTCCCATCCATTCATTCATTTATTTCTCTGATAAAGCTAAAGTCTACTCTTATTTTTGAGCTTTTCTTCTTCCAAAACCTTGGAAAATGCCCTAAATTAATGCCTCCCCTCTAAATTTCCGTGTGTTGACTCTCATTGGCTTCAACTTACAACTTGCATATAGATATAAAACTAGAAAACTATCCCCCGTAACTTTCAACAATTAAAGCTATCTTTCATATCAAAAAATAAAATAAAATAGAACAAAGCTATCTTGCAACTTCTAGTTTCATTTTTCAGCTTTTTAATTCCTATACCTCTCTCTTCAATCTCCTTTTGGCCATTCAAGTACTCTAGTGCTTCTTCTGTTTTGGTATCTAAGTTAAGAGTCCTTTTGGTATATTTTTCTTGCAATATTTCTTCATCAAAAAGATTAGAGTTCTATTCTTGGTACCTTTGATAATATTCTTTATCTGTTTGTTCATTCAAAATGGATCAAATCGATGTTCCTTATCATTTTCTTTGCCCAATTTCGCTTCAACTCATGAGAGATCCAGTTACAATCTCTACTGGGATTACCTATGATAGAGAGAACATTGAGAGATGGTTATTTTCATGCAAGAACAACACTTGCCCTGTCACAAAGCAAGAGTTGTTTGGTAAAGATCTAACCCCAAACCACACTCTTCGACGATTGATCCAAGCATGGTGCACCCTCAATGCCTCTTTCGGAATCGAGCGAATCCCAACTCCAAAGCCACCCATTGAAAGAGCCCAGATCGCCAAACTTCTTAATGACGCTAAGAAATTTCCACACTTGCAGCTCAAGAGTCTACGAAGGCTTAGATCGATCACGCTTGAAAGTGAAAGGAATAGAATCTGTCTAGAGGAAGCTGGTGCAGTTGATTTCCTGGCTACAATCTTGAAAAATGGTGATTCTACTTCAGTTGACATAGCTAGCGATTATAATGAGTCTGAGTTCTCAAGAGCAAGTGATGAAGCATTGAACATTCTTTATCATCTCAAAATATCACAAAGGAAATTGAAGAATCTGATAACCAATGATGGCGATCAATTCTTGGAGTCATTACTTCAAATCTTGAAGCATAGTAGCTATCAATCTAGAGCTTATGCGACAATGTTATTGAAGTCCGTCTTTGAAGTGGCAGATCCAATGCATTTGATCAGTATCAGACCAGAAATGTTTGTAGAATTAGCACGTGTACTCAATGATCAGATCTCACAACAATCTTCAAAGGCGGCATTGAAGCTTCTTGTGGAGGTCTGTCCATGGGGAAGAAACCGAATCAAAGCTGTCGAAGGTAGCGCCGTTTCGGTCTTGATTGAGCTTCTTCTAGATAAATCAGACAAGAGAGCTTGTGAACTTGTTCTAGCTGTTTTGGATCTGCTTTGTGGTTGTGCTGAGGGACGAGCAGAGTTATTGAAGCACGGGGCAGGACTTGCCGTTGTTTCCAAGAAAATACTTAGGGTTTCTCATGTTGCAAGTGATAAGGCAGTGAGAATCCTGTACTCCATTTGTAGGTTTTCAGCAACGTCCAGGGTTCTTCAAGAAATGTTGCAGGTTGGTGTCGTGGCCAAGTTGTGTTTGGTTTTGCAGGTGGATAGTAGTTTCAAGAGCAAGGAGAGAGCTAGGGAGATCCTCAAGCTGCACTCCAGGGTTTGGAGGAATTCTGCTTGTGTTCCTGCTTATTTGATGTCTTCTTATCCATCTTCCTGATCGATTTGAGCCTTTTTTGTTTCGAGTATATAATGATTAACGGGGCTAAGTTTGCCTCATGCAATATAATTTGAAATATTACACATTTTGGGCACGAAGGATGTCCCAGGAACAGAAATCTCAAAGCAAATAAATTTGTTATTTTGTTTTTTTTGTTATTATTATTATTATTTTTTTAGCATGCATTTATGCTCTTATTTTGCTTGCTTGTTTAAAAAGACCTTTTTCTTACCTTACAAGTACAACCACTAAATCATTTTCTAGTTCGTCACTTCCTACGCTTTTTTTTTTTTTTTGCAATTCACAAGGATGGCAAGGTTCATTGGTGGAAAGGCATCTAAGAACATGGAAGACTACAGTTCGGATTCCTCCTTTCACGATATATAAAAAAGCCCTCTTCTTTTATCGTTGTGGAAAACTAGTGAGATCTACGAATCTACATTTCAATTGGCATTCATGTTGACCTAGTCATGTGTGTTTAAAGGATGCATTTAACCTGAATTCCTGGTTAAGAAAAAAAATATATTTTAATGTAATATTCACCAAACTGAAATGGAATTTTCCCAACTATAAGTCCAGAAAAGTCCCTATTTGCATTCAATTTAGTGAAGGCTTTCAGGGATTACACAGAGCAGGTTCAAGGAAATTTGGACTTGGTTAAGTTTGATGGATGCAGTTTGAAATCACATGAAATTTTGGATGCTTTCGGTGTTTCTCCGGAGCAAGTACAAGGTCATAGGTCTTACCGTGAAAAGGTAAGAAAATGCGGCTGCAGCTGCTTCCTCATTCGACGAAGTTAACCTGCAGCTCGTGTTTCATGCTCTGAGAAATTACTTGCAAGTAATTTAGAGTTTTACTAATTTGTATCTCCGTGTTAAGTCATGGGGTCTAAATTTTTTTAAATATAAAAAAGAAATTTATAGTTCTTTTTAAAATTCTTTAGAATTATTATTAAATACGTAAATACAATTGTTTTAATTTTTTTTATAAAATATTTTTTTCTATCAACATGTTTCTTTTTTTATCTTAGTAATGCCAATGTTTTTAACTGCAAAAACATTGTTTTTGTTTTTAAAAAAATCTCATTATTGTTGAAGCAAGTTAAGAAAATACATCAAGATAATATGTTTATATTTTGTGTGATTAAAATTTTAAAAAAATTATAAATATGATAAAATCATATGTTTCAAATCTCTTTAAATATATTTATTAATAAACATCTAAATTCAATCAAATTTTCATAAACAATTCATTATTAGTATTAATTGTTGTTTTCAAATCAATCCAGTAAAAAATTTATAAATTCTTAAAAATAAAAAAGCCAGCACATGCCACCACCTTGGTAGTGATAATCAACGTATTGTTTGTCATAATTTAGAAAAGAAAAGCTCTTCCAGTGTTAGAACCCTTTACCTGTTGCTCGAGACACGCACCAACCACATTAGTTGAGACTTGTATTTGTTATGAAACGATTAAACATATATATTGTCTTGTTTGATTTTAGGAATTCATTTTTCTGAAAATTATTTTCCTCACTTTTCTATATTTGATAAATATAATGAAAGTTGGTTAAGGAAACTGAATTCCAATCAAAGAAAAAAGTAATACTTTATGGCAGGAAAGTGTTTTCCTTTTCTTATTATTTGGACAGTACTCGTCATGTTTTTTTGTCAATAAAGGAAAGTGTTTTCCTTTTCTTATTCTAAGAAAAACACTTTCCTTTATTGATAAAAAAAACATGACGAGTACTGTCCAAATTACAAATCCCTAACTCTCTCTGTCTCTCTCTCTCAAATCTCTTATAAAACAATTGAAGCATCTCTCAACTCTTCTTTTAGGTAAATTTTTTTCCTCAAATGTCTTATTTATCTTATGTTTTCATCCTTTTTATTTTTAATCTGTAGTTATAATAATGACAAAAATCTTGTGATATAATTTGCTGTGTTTTTTTCATGGTTTATCTTGTTTAATTTGTTGCAACTCATGCTTTGTATTTTTCCCAGAAACAAAGCAAACCATTCAACCACAGCAAACCCAAACCCTTGTATTTTTCCCATAAACGAAGCACAACAAACCCATACACAAACACAGCAAACTCAGAGAATCACTTAAGCTGAAGGCGCCTTTCGTTTCACCAACAAATAAGTCATCCTTGACGAGATTTCCCATTCCTTCCCTGCCAAGCTACCTCTCTTCGCCATTCGATATACTACCTCTCCCTTCCTTTTCTATAACATACCCAGGCAACCCATACACAGCAAACCCAAACCCCTGGATTTTTCTCGGAAACCAAACACAGCAAACCCATACACAGCAATCCATACACAGCAAACCCAAACCCATTTTTTCCATGCTGTGTTTTTTTCACAAAAACTGGGTTTGCTATGTTTTTTTCACAGAAACCAAACAAAACATTTTGTTTGGTTTCTGTGAAAAAAACACAGCAAACCCATGCTCCGTTTCTCTTTTTGTTTAATCGGAAAGATATGCTTTCAATTCCACTCTATCTCTTCATCTTCCTCTCATTTTCTTCAATTGCTTCTCTTCCAATAGAACCCGACCCACCCGATGGAAAAGCACCCTTATTTCCAGAAGATAATCCCAAATCTGTCCCCTTCCCAAATCTGCTACCTTTGGCTCTCCTTATCCTTCTCTTATGTTTTCCTGTAAATGCTTTCCTTCTCTGTTGATGAGTTGATGATATGCGTTTCCTGTGCTTTCTATGTGTGATGTGCGTTGATGATGATGCACAGTGATGTTATGTGCATTGATGATGATGATGATACACAATAATGAAAAACTGAAATGGTTTGGGTAGAAAACTTAAGACCGTGAAATATTTATATACAGAATTCATTAATAAATTATTGTATTGTTTGTTTTATACAGAATTCATTATATAATTACATACTTTAAGGCATTGTTTGTTTTGGGAATCAGCTTCTTTGAGCATAATTTATTTTATTGATTATGTAAGTATTTTAAATGCTTTTTTAATATTTATTTCCCCAAATTTTTAGGTTTTGTTAGCAGAAAACTTCACTTTCTTGTTATGGATAATAAGATTATTCATGCAGCATATATGGGGAGCAATAGAATCGTGATAGCTACAGGGGTAGCTATTATTGAACAAGAAAGAAATAGAAATTATATACCAAGAGAACCACGTATAAATATAATTGCTCAACGAGAATTCTATATGGATAGCATTTTGAATCGAGGTGATAGACATTGCGTTGAACAAATTCATATGAAACCAATTATCTTATATAATTTGTGTGATGTTCTTACAAGTCATGACCTATTACGATCAACTCAAAATGTGTCTATTAGGGAGCAAGTAATTGTGTTCTTACAAATTGTAAGCCAAAACCAAAGATTTCGTTTTATTAGTGTTATATACTATAGGTCTATTGAAACTATCAATCGTTACTTTAGAATTGTTTCAAAAGCAGTTCTTAAGTTATACAAACACCTTATTAAAGACCCAGGGGATACAGTTCCAGCAGACATAATGAATAATCAAAGATTTTATCCTTATTTTAGGGTATGAGAACAATACCAATATTTTTATACATTAATTAATTATATCTAGAAGAAAACGTTATAAATTATTTTTTCATGTCTATATAGGATTGTATGGGAGCAATTGATGGTACCTATGTTCCTGCAAATGTTCTTGTTGAGATTCAAGAAAAGTTTCGAGGTCGAAAAGAAGGAACAACACAAAATGTTTTAGCAGCTATAACTTTTAATTTGAAGTTTATATATGTTGTAGCTGGCTAGGAAGGAAGTGCACATGATTTACGAGTTTTAGATGATGCATTATCAAGACCTAGTGGTCTAAAAATTCCAGAAGGTATATAATAAAGTATTTATTATATGCAATAAACATATAAAATGTTTAATTAGATAAAGATAGTAATAGGTTTTTTTTTTCTAATTTGTAGGGAAATATTATCTTGGTGATCTTTGGTTACAGTATTCGAAAGGAATCATTTTTCCTTTTCGTGGAGTTCGAGATCACTTGAATGAGTTTACAGAACATTCACCAGAAAATCAAAAAAGAGCTATTTAATCTTCGACACTCTTCGTTGAGAACTACTATTGAGTGAGGGTTTGGTATTTTAAAGAGTCGTTTTAGATCAATTGCTGGAAAATCTTTTTGGTTTTATGAAACATAAGTAGATGTTGTGCTTGCATGTTGTATTATTCATAATCACATTATGGGAGTTGATCTTTATGAATTTCTTATGGAAGAAATATATTCGGAAAGTGAACCAATTAGACGAACAATCAACTTAAGTCAATAGGAGGAAATGGAAGAGAATAGAGAGTGGATAACAAAAAGAAAAATGATTGCATCAACCATGTGGAATGATTATAACACTCAAAGAAACTAGTAATTGAGTGTTAATTATATGTGTTTGTTTTTCTTATGTCTTGGTTGAGTTTGTATTATCTTTGTTATATATTTGGATTGTTTGTTGACTTTATTATAATTTCTTATTTATTTTATGTGTTCTCTTTTAAATATTAATTGTAGTTTTTATATTAAATTTAATAAATCTAAATATTGTATGATTATATTTTGTATAAATTTGTAATTTTTTTTGTAGAAATGAGTACCATACATAATGAAAAATACAAGGGCAAGCACTTCACATGGTCTAAGCCTATGTCTCACATGCTACTTGAGATATTAGCTGAGGAGGCACTTAAAGGAAACAAACCTTCTTCCACCTTTAGAGCAGAATCTTTTGTTAAGGTGGCTACATAAATTAGTCAAAAGTTCAACGTGCAATGCGAGCCTAAGCATGTGGAACAATCATCTCAAAACTGTGAGAAAAGAATGGGGAATAATAACCAAACTTAAAAATAAAAGTGGCTTTGGTTGGGATGATTGTTTGAAGATAATTACAGTTTCGAAAGATGTATATGATGAAGAAGTGAAGGTATGATAAATATTATACTCTTTGTAATTTTTATATTTACTTTTGTTTCCAAAATGTTATACAAGGAACTAAAAAATTGCATATTCTAAACTTTATGAACAGGCACATCCCAATCATGACAAGTATCTCAACAAAAAACTTAAAATGTACGAGGCAATGACAATTGTTGTTGGAAAAGACATGGCAACCGGAAATTATGCCAAATCATATGTTGATGTCAACTTGGAAGAGAACACTAAAGAGCAATCAATTTCAATTGAAAATGAAGGGGAATATGAAGAAACTTCAAAAGAAAAAGAGATATCTTCCTCTAGTGCACAAAAGAGGCAACATAGGAAGAGAAATCGCATGTATGAAGATGATAATGTTGAAAAGTTGTCTAAAAAGATTGGAGATGTAGCATTTGCAATCCAAAGCCTCAGCAAAAATCAACTTGATGTTAATGAGCTATATACAGAAGTGATGAAAATTGAAGGCTTTGATGAGATCACTCTTAGGGATGCATTTGATCACTTGGTCCAACATGAAATGTTGGCAAAAGCATTAATGGCAAAAAATGCTAATTTGAGGAAAATTTGGGTCAGAATTTTGTGAACCAACACTGCTACAGGCCTGATTGCTAAGATGATTTCACCATGATAAGAAAGTTTATGTTTGTTATTTGACATGTATGTTTACTTGTTTAATTCGGTCTAGCATGTTTACATTTGTTAATTTGAACTAATATGTATGAGTATTAGATCAAAACTTAATATTTATGGATGATTATGTTTGATGTAAGATATTTATAGTTATTTCTTAATGCTTATTTGATATATATTAAAGGGATATTAATGGGATAATTGCCTATACCCGTAAAAAGAAAAACAATCTTTATCCAAAAAACCCATCAAAATATTTTTGTATTTATTTATCTTTTTAAAAAATCTTCATACCAAAAATACTCAGATATCTAACTCTTACTTAATACCATAAACTAATTTGGCTTTCTTCATATGAAAAAAAAACATATTTTAAGCTTTTAAAATTGAAAAAAAAATATTAATAGGTTTTATTTATGAAACATTTCACAAGGTTATATCTCTATAATATTGTATGACATATATAGTTATATTTTATAAAATAAGCTATATATGAATATAGGATATGATAAAAAAAAATTCATCATTACACTTTTTAGATTTTATTCTTTTATTGTAAGTGATTAAATATTTATATTTAATATTTTTCATATATTAGATAAATTTGAAAAAAAAATTAATTCATTAATAAATTATTTTCTATTTCATTTTCCATAACACTACCAAACATAAAAAAATAATTCACTTTCCAGGAATTCACTTTTCAAGGAAACCACTTTTCAAAAGGAAACTACTTTCCAGCAAACAAATAGGGCCTAAAGTACTTTAATTTTCATATGAACAGTAAAACATTATGAAAAAAATTAACTAACCCTCATTTATTTTAGTGTTTTAGGTAATCTATTTTTCTCCTTATTTATTTTTTACCTCATTTATTTTAAAACAAACAATAAAAAAATTAAAAGAGAAAGGGGTTTCAGGGTACCTCTCCTCATAAAGTATTATTTATGAGAGTAGTGTTTTTTCTTCTACTTTGATTTTTTTAATCAATGCTTTTTTAAAAAATTATTCTTTAATATTAATTTTTTTCATTAGGTTATCTCACTCTCATTACATGAATCGCATGTATGGCAAGTTAACCCAGTTGACTCGAATTTGTTTTCTTAATTAACTTTTTTTTCAATTTCATCCTTTAATATTGGGTTAATTGAGAATTAAGCTTCATAATTTATTTTGTTAGCTTTCTATCATGTTATTTCAACCTCATGACCCAAGAATAGTGCTTAACATGTTAACCCGAGTTGACTCGGGTTATTTTTTGTGTCTTTTTTTTAATTGAAATTTTTTCAATTTCATCATTCAATATTAAATCGATTGGGAATTGAGATTCACAATTTATTTTGATTTATTTTCTATATGAATATCTTAGTCTTATGATCAAGGTTGCAGATTTTTTTCATTTTTACTCAAGTTAAATCAGGTCATTTTTTTAAGAGGTTTTCTTGGTCTTATAACCCGGATCAAGGGTATTTGAACATTGAATTTGCTTTTTATTGGGTTGTCCTCGTCTCATGACCCGGGTCGCGGGCTTGGAGAGTTAACCTAGTTAACTAACACTATCGAAATTCACTTAATACCAACGACATTACCGACGGAATACTTATGTCGGTAATTTGAGGTCATAATTACCGACAGAAATTTTTCCGTCCATCATTCTGCCGGTATATACCGATGGACACATTCGGTCGGTATTTACCGACGTAATGACGGACAGAATATTCAGAATTAAAAAAAAGGTGGTTCGCTAACGTGGAGGTTTTTGCGAGTGATTTTACCGATGAAATCACCAAGGGATTCAAAACGGCAGCTCCGTACGGTGATGTGACCGATTCACCGTTTGAAATGCTGACGGAATCACTGAGGGATACAAACTGAAATCTTCGTACAGTGACGTGCCCTGTTTACCGTTAGAATAGCCGACAGACTCACAAATGGAATAATGTCGTCGGTGAAGCCGTTGGCAAAAGTTAATATATGCCCACTATACCGACCCTCTCCTCCCCAATTTCTCCTTCTTCTTCCCCATCCCAACTCTCCCCTACTGCAAACAACCAGCCCCAAAAAAAAAAATCTCCCTCTTCTCAAGACAACAAGTCATATTTCTTGAAGTTTTGTGGTCACAAGATCCGTGTTCTAATTTACCAATAGATTTTATCAATTTTTGTAAGTAATTCTATCTTTTTAAATTTTAACATTTGAATGCCAATTTTATTGTTTTTTTAGTATATGTATTTTGTTAGTATATGTACATGTTTTATTGTTATTTCTCAAACAAACTTGTAGTATATGAATGTATAATTTTATACTTGTTATGGTTTGTTTTAGATTTTGTAAAATTATATTTGTTTGTAAATTGTTGAAACTTTATTGAATTACCGAATTACATGTATTGTTTTGAAATAATTAATAGCTTGTTTAACGGGTCCGTTTTAATTTTTATCAATGGTATTGCAGAGTTGTAATTTTCATAAATTTATATGTATTAATTTGTATGGACATTGATAATTGATAATGAATATTTAATATTTATGAGAAGTTGTAATTGGTTTGTTGGATAATCTCGAGGTAAACCAATATTTTTGCAAATTTATTTACCTAACATAGTTAATTAATACATGTTGTCATCATAATTTTATAGAGGTTCGATAAAAGTCATGGATGATCGTTCATGGATGTATCGAGATTCACCCCAAGGATTGCGGAAGATGGATTATTGTAACGGGGTTCAGGGTTTTATTAATTTCGTAACATCTATTCCCAGAAATTTTACTGGAGGCGGTATTAGATGTCTATGCAAGAAGTGTCAAAATAAAAGGTATTTGCATCCAGATGTTGTAATTATGCATCTTTTACACAAAGGGTTTATGGAGAATTAGCAATGTTGGTATGCACACGGAGAAGTATTTATTAGTAAGAAGAGAATGGGAGAAATAGTGGATGGGTCAACTTCTAGTGCTAGCAACGTGCATGAAGCGGCAAATGACAACATTAATCCTTACAGGAATATGGTTATGGATGCAATGAGAATGAATCAAGGTAATGTCAGTCAATGTCCACTTATAGAAGAAGAACATATTGCAGATGCAGCTAGGTTTTTGATTTATTGAAAGATTCTGACGAACTATTATGGGATGGCTGCAAGAACCACAGTAAATTATCGGTCGTAGCACAAGTGTTCACTATCAAGTCAGATCACGGGTTGAGTGAGGCCGGGTATGACAAAATTATAGAATGGGCGTGAAGCATTTTACCTGAAGGGAACAGGCTGAAAGAGAATTTCTATGCTATGAAGTCCATGATGAAACCCCTCGGTTTAGGATACCGGAAAATTGACATGTGCCCTAACTTCGTATGTTATACTACTTTGAAAATGTTGAGTTGACCGAGTGCATGACATGCGGGCACTCCCGTTACAAACCCAGAACTGGTAGGGGAAAGAATCTAGTGGCATTTAAAAAACTTAAATACTTTCCAATCACACCTAGACTGTAGAGGTTATTTATGTCACCAAGGACTGCTGAGCACATGACACGACACCTATCACATGATGCAGTTAATGGAGTGATGGTGCATCCTTCTGACGGCGAAGCGTGGAAACACTTTAACAGTGTGCATCCTCACTTTTCAGCTGAATCAAAAAATATGCATCTTGGGTTGTGTACAGACAGGTTCAACCTATTCGGGTCATTTCTTTGCTCTTTATTCTTATTGGCCGGTCATACTCACGGTTTATAACTTACCACCGGGAATGTGTATGAGGCCGGAGTTCATGTTTTTATTCACTGTCATACCCGTTCCAGGCAGCCCGTGCCTGAATATAGATGTTTGTCTTCGACCGTATATTGATGAGTTGGCGCAGTTGTGGTCCTTTAGAGCTTTGACTTATGATATATCGAGGAAACAAAATTTCCTTATGAGGGCGGCTTTGATGTGGACTATCAATGATTTTCTAGCTTATGGAATGCTTTCTGGTTGGAGCACGTAGGGAAACTAGCATGTCCATACTGCATGGAAAACAACAAGGCATTCACGCTAACAAACGGAGGTAAAGCTTCTTTTTTTACTGTCACCGTCATTTCTTGTCATATAATCACAGGTACAGAAAGAACATAAAAGATTTCTTTATTGGTAGAGTTGAAAAGGATGTTGCATCCCCGCGTCTTTCTAATGAAGAATTGCATCATGTTGTATAAGAGTATGGTGACATTGTGTTTGGTCTTCAATCAGGTAAGCAAAAGTTTTCTGGTTTTGGTTTGACCCATAATTGGGTAAAGCGAAGTATCTTTTGAGAGCTTCCTTATTGGAAGACCAATATGCTCTGCCATAACCTTGACGTCATGCACATTGAAAAGAACGTTTTTTAGAACATTTTCAATACCATCATGGATGTGAAGGGAAAGACAAAGGACAACATCAAGGCTAGATTGGATATAGATTTCTTCTGAACCGTAAAAATATGGAGTTGGTTTGTGATGAGTCATGGTTCGCAAAACCAAGAGCAAATTTCATGTTAGAGAAAAATACACAACTACTAGTCTACAAATGACTTAAGAGTCTGCATTTTCTGGATGGACATGCCTCAAACATATCAAGGCTGGTTAATATGGAGGAATGTAGATTGTATGGAATGAAGAGTCATGACTGCCACGTGTTTATGCAAACACTCATCCAATTAGCTTTTCATGATTTGTTGCAAAAAGGGATATGAAATGCACTCACGAAGATCAGTCATTTCTTTAGAGATATATATTCCAGCAAGTTGAATGTTGATCATATTGAGAGGCTTGAAACGAATATTGTCGAGACACTATGCAAACTTGAGATGATATTCCCTCCATCATATTTTGACTCAATGGAGCATCTCCCCATACATCTACCGTTCGAGGTAAAAGTTGGAGGATCGGTTCAGTATAGATGGATGTATCCATTCGAACGGTTAGATATTAAAGTTGCAATGTAATTCATATAAAAAAGTTTTTTTTTTGTTTTTGTTAATTGAAAATATTTGATTAATTCAATGCAGGTACCTGTTCAATATCAAGAAAAAGGTTAAGAACAAGGTGCATGTTGAGGCTTCGATATGTGAGGCATATATTGTTGAGGATCTCAACATTTATCTCGTATTATTTTGAACCTCATCTGAGAACGAGAATCAATCGCGTTCCACGACATGATAATAGCGATGAAGTGCCTTCCAGTGGGAACTTGTCAATATTCTCCAATCCTGGATGACTCACACCTAAAAATGTTGTAAGAGGAAGATATTTGTCGAAAATAGAGTTCAAATAAGCACACAATTATGTTCTATTTAACTATGATGAGCTGAGACCTTTTATTCAGTAAGTATATATATGTGTAATACTAATTAAACTTTGTCAATAATATACTGTTAATTATATATTGTAATATCATACACTCATTATCACTTGCAGGCAACATCGACAATATTTGTTGTCCAATAACTCACAGCTAACCGAATCTAAAATCTTTCAATTACAAGATGAACAATTTGCCACGTGGTTCAGAACACATGTAAGTACTATCACAAACTCATTCTCACTTGCAAAATTACTGTATGCATGTCATTACGAGATTCTCATTTATTGTTCATTGATGTACATTATTACATACAAGGTTTATCAAATGGGAAGGAGTGCTGCTAAGTCATTGTCTTCACTAAGTCTGGGCCTTGAAAGAAAAGTTAAATGCTACAACGGGTATTTTATCAATGGATATATGTTACATACTGAAGAATACGGGCATGGAAGAAAGACATACAACAGCGGTGTTTGTGTTAAGGGATCGACTAGTAGTGAGTTAGAAGTTGACTACTATGGTAGATTAGAAGAGGTCGTCGAACTGCAATATCATAGTGAGCAGAATAGAATGTTTTTATTAAAATTCTATTGGTATGACATGACTGACAGAGGAATCAGAGTTGATCTGCACTATGGTCTGGTCGAAATCAACTCAAAAGCTAGACTCCGCAACGTAAACGATGTCTTTGTTTTTGCAAAGCAATATCAACAAGTTTATTACACATACACCCCTTCCTTTAGAAAGGATCGATCAAGAGTGGATTGGTTGTCCGTTTTAAAAACGAAACCCGTGGGTCGTGTCGAGCTTGTTCAGGATGAGAACGAAGACACAAGTGTGCGAGATGAAGTCTTTCAAGTTAGTGAGTTGGTTGAACCATATCAAGTTGCTCATTCGATTGACTTGGAAGAAAATTTAAATTTTCATGTTTTCGATGATAGTCTTGTTGATGTTGAAGCAAAGGAGTTGAATGTTGTTTTGAGCTCTAGCGGACAAGCAAATGTCGATGAAGATGGTGATATCCATATTGAAGATTGCGATGAAGGTGATGACTATTCAATTGATGACGAAGAAGAAGAAAATTCTAACTAACTATCAGAATGAAGCCCTGTGTAAAATATTTTTTTCATGTAATATATATTATGGATGATATATTTTGTAACATGAAATATTTATTTTATTGTTTAAGCACTGTTGTTATTGTTTTGTGTGATGGACAGTTTATCATTTAAGTGTTTGCAGGAAGGTAAATAGGCAATACAAATATAATCATTCTTGTACAATGCACTATCATTGACGTCCATACCGACGGACTAAGGTCCGTCGGCATTTCACGGAGAGTTGAAAAATAATTACTAGAAATGCCACAATCACCAACGAATGTGCAGACGGATTTCAGTCCATCAGTATGTTGTCGGCGGGTCAATATTACCGACAAAATCGGACTATGCAAATTTCAAAGGGCGGTGCATTAAATGCATCTCTGACCACGTGAGGTTGCCGACGGACCGCGAAAAATATGGAGGGTAATTAAAAACGATGGTGCGAAATTCAAAATTTACCAACGGATTTTCGAAGCTTCACCGACAGAATAATTTAAAATAATATTAATTTTATATGTCCGTCGGTGAAGCCATTGGTAAAATTGCTCTATAAATCCCAGCGATCGCCCTTTCAGTTTATTTTTTCATCTACTTCATTTCATAGTTTCGTTTTTTCCTTTCATTTCCTTCAAGATTTTTGTGTTTTTTGGCTTGTAATCTTTAGTTCAATCTTCAGCAAATTAAAATGTATGTACTTCCTCTTCTTCATTTCTTTAATATTTTATTTTTTTATTTGTTTTTTTGTTTTAACTATTGTTATTTTTGTTATGTTTTTTGTTTTGGTGTATTTTTATAATGTAGATAAATTCTTGAATAAACACATTATTAAGGTAAGCATATTTCATTTCTAAAGTCTCATATTTCATTTCTAAAGTCTATATTTTTTTTTGAATTTATTGAATATATTTTATTATTGTATTGCCATAATAATTGAATAATTTGTTAAATTGTAATTGTTAATGTTGAATTTACCTTAGAATTAGTAATTGAATATGTTGGAATAATTAGTAATTATACTCTATTATTGCATGATTTGTGTTTAATTATTTCCATTAATTTTAATTGTTAGTCTAAATTTTTTTTTGAATTTATTGAATATATTTTATTGTTGTATTGCCATAATAATTGAATAATTTGTTGAATTGTAATTGTTAATGTTGAATTTACCTTAGAATTAGTAATTGAATATGTTGAAATAATTAGTAGTTTTACTCTATTATTGCATGATTTGTGTTTAATTATTTTCATTAATTTTAATTGTTAGTCTAGAGGTTTTTTTTTTTGAATTTATTGAATATATTTTATTGTTTGTATTTCCATAACAATTGAATAATTTGTTGAATTGTAATTGTTAATGTTGAATTTACCTTGTAATTAGTGTGGATGTTATTTGTATAGATGTTATGTTATATACAATATTAGTATAAATGGTGTCAATTGGTTGTGGCTATTGTCAATATTTGCGAGGTTTGTGGATTTGGGTAGTCTCCAGTATAGGGAGTGTTACGTCGAATTTTTTTTAACATTCAAATTTAATTATATAATTATTCGTATAAAATTGTGTAGATGCGTAGAACGAAATCCACAACTCATCGCTCACGTATGGTCGCATGACTAGTTCTTCTAGCAAGAGGATGACATATCGTTAAGTGCCTCTCAAGAAGAGGCACTTGCGTCGTCAACCGATGCTACCTCTTCTAGCGCGGTTTCACAGCGTAGAGGCAGCGTGCCTTCGCAGCGGAATCGATTCACCCGCAAGTACGAGGCACAGTGGAAGGACAACCTTTCAATGTAAGTTTGTTAAGGTTTTAGTTTTAGTTTTTATTATAACATAATTTATGAACAACAAATCAATATTTCATTAATTTAATTTATTTTCAGGTTCACAAACAGTGAGACCGCCCGAGTAATATCATCGGCGTATAAATTGTCGATGGAGATTCCATTATTTCAATGGAGTCAGGTATCCAAACATCCTGAATGGATACCTCAAATCGATGCATGGTTTGATGATTTGAGGTTGATGTTAATTTCTAATTTCTAGCTTATTTCTAATAATTTATTAATATAATTATAAATAAATTTTTATTTTTATTTACCTAATTATTTATACACAAAACAAATTCACCTGGGATAAGGCGCATGACAAAGTTGTGAGGATGGTGTGAGAAAATCACGCGGCAACTAGGTAACATCGAAAACAATACAAGATTTTTTAGAAAAAAATTTATGTTTCAAAATCTAATTTCTGGCTATGAAAGTAAGTTGCGTGATTTTTGGTATGAAGCACAAAAAAAAGCAAAAAAAACCGCAAGAGATAAGGGTCTCCAAGGCTAGAACGACGTGGCGGTTTGGAGGGATTTCAAACCAATATACATCCCGGCAGATATATGGCCGCCCTATCTTAAGCACGTGATGTCTGAACGGTTCATGTGACTATCACAGTCTGGTGTTGGCAACCAGAATTGGCCAATTCATGGCTCGGTGACAACGCACACAGGCGGCTTCGTTTCATTTGCTGCACATGCGAAACGGGTGGTAAGATTAATTTAAATGAAATATATCGTTAAATTAATTTGTTGTTAATTAATTTTTTTCATTATAGGCTACGTCTCTTGGATGTGAGCCGAGCCCAATGGAGCTTTTTGTTGAGACGCATGTGCGGAGTTAAGACCGCCAAAAGGGGGCGCAACAGTTCGTTGACAACCGTGCTCAACACTTTGTGGTATGTTTGTTCAACCATTTTATTACGTAAGTTATTATTTTTATTGAATTGAATATGATGATTACTTTTTTTATTTTCAGGAGATCTATAATAGCCAGTTGAGGGAGAGATATGGGGACGATCCTCCGACCCATCCAGATTTCGATTCGGATTTGTGGATGGAGGTTGGATCATCCGGTGAACCCGATAAAAATCGGGTGTACGGGCTCTCCAACACCACGGCCAAGAATTTACGGGCGGCTCATAGTGTCTCAACCGTTGGAAGCTCCCAATCAGTATCGAGCATCCAATCTAAGGAGTTCGTGGCCTTGCAGCAACACGTGGCTCAGCTCACCGAAAAATACGACCCCCTATCGACGGAGTATACACAACTCAAAGCGAATCATGAACAGCTTCGCCAAATGGTCATAAACATGGCATCATAGAGTGGTGATGCATGTGCGCCTCCTCCTTTTTGGTTGTTTAACAACCAGCCTCCTCCTCCTTCAACTCCACCATTATGTTAATTTGTAATGAATATTATATAACTTTAATAGTTAATTTAATATTTTTTTTTGAAACACATTCAGTTTGTAATGAATATTATTTAACTTTATTTTTTTTTTGTTTTTGATGTTTAATAAAAAATTTATTTGCATAATTGTTTTTTTTACTATTAATTTATATAATTTTATATTATGTATTCTAAATCATTTTTAAAAAATATATTTAAAAATAATCATAGAGGGTTTCTTGACAGACTGTATCCATCAGCATTTGACATCTTAGCAATGAATTTATAGACGGAATTAATCTGTCAGCATTTCACAGTAGCTTGGTGCAAATTTCACAATCACCAACGACCTGACCGATGAAAATAGTCTGTCGGTATTTCACACGCTCACCGACGGAATACATCCGTCGGTATATCTCAAGCGGGAATTTTGTTTTTGGCGTGCAATTTCCGTTTGTAAAACCATCGGTAATTTTTTTTTACCGACTGATGTAGCGACAAAATGAGGTATTACCGATGAAAGGAAAGCCTACGGAATGTTTCCGTCGGGGATGTCATCGGTAAAAAAATTACCGACGAACTATGAATCACATACCGACGGAATAGTTTTATCGATAAAACTGTGAAATCTTGTAGTGTAAATTTTTTTTCTTTTTTTTAATTTATTCTTTCTCTAATTTAATCGTTTAATAAATATGTTTAATTAGGAATTAGGTTTCATTATTTATTTTAATTTTTTTTATATTAGATTGTCTTAGCCTCGTGTCCTTGCTTATTTTTTGATGAGTTAACATGGAAGACTACAGTTCGGATTCATCCTTTCACGATATATAAAAAAGCCCTCTTCTTTTATCGTTGTGGAAAACTAGTGAGATCTACGAATCTACATTTCAATCGGCATTCATGTTGACCTAGTCATGCGTGTTTAAAGGATGCATTTAACCTGAATTCCTGGTTAAGAAAAAATATATATTTTAATGTAATATTCACCAAACTGAAATGGAATTTTCCCAACTATAAGTCCAGAAAAGTCCCTATTTGCATTCAATTTAGTGAAGGCTTTCAGGGATTACACAGAGCAGGTTCAAGGAAATTTGGACTTGGTTAAGTTTGATGGATGCAGTTTGAAATCACATGAAATTTTGGATGCTTTCGGTGTTTCTCCGGAGCAAGTACAAGGTCATAGGTCTTACCGTGAAAAGGTAAGAAAATGCGGCTGCAGCTGCTTCCTCATTCGACGAAGTTAACCTGCAGCTCGTGTTTCATGATCTGAGAAATTACTTGCAAGTAATTTAGAGTTTTACTAATTTGTATCTCCGTGTTAAGTTATGGGGTCTAAATTTTTTTAAATATAAAAAAGAAATTTATAGTTCTTTTTAAAATTCTTTAGAATTATTATTAAATACGTAAATACAATTGTTTTAATTTTTTTTATAAAATATTTTTTTCTATCAACATGTTTCTTTTTTTATCTTAGTAATGCCAATGTTTTTAACTGCAAAAACATTGTTTTTGTTTTTAAAAAAATCTCATTATTGTTGAAGCAAGTTAAGAAAATACATCAAGATAATATGTTTATATTTTGTGTGATTAAAATTTTAAAAAAATTATAAATATGATAAAATCATATGTTTCAAATCTCTTTAAATATATTTATTAATAAACATCTAAATTCAAATTAGTATTAATTGTTATTTTCAAATCAAATACATAATAATTAAAAAAAAATATTCAGATTCAAATAAAAAACTATAATAGTATTTAAAACCATACTAAGACTAAAGATAAAATGAATCCGGTAAAACATTTCTAAATTCTTAAAAAAACAAAAAAGAAAAAAAAGAAAAGGCCAGCACCCTTGGTAATGATAATAAACGTGTAAGTTTGTCATAATTTAGAAAAAGAAAGTTTCTTAGGCATGGAAAGGGATGTCAAACCCAAGTTAATAATAATAATAATAATAATAATAATAATAATAATTGATTTTATCCTTCAAATCAAATTTATGTTTTTTTTAATGGTAATAAAATTTATTTCAAATTTAATAATATTAATGAAATTAATAATATCTATAATAATAATATTAAATTTATATAGCCCAAGTTTTTTATAGTTTTTGATCCCTTCAAATAAAATTTATTGTTTTTCCTTCATAGTAATAATTGTTTTTTCAAATTTATTGATGATGATGATAATATTTTCTCTTTACCTTGTGGAAAAAATAAATAAGAGAAAAGAAAGAAAAATTACAGTATCAGGTCCTGCTGACACAAGAACCTAACGCCATTGGTCCTGTGGCAGCACGACCCAATGACCTAGCTGCAATTTTTTACTTACAAACAGCAAAGACAATGCCCTCCGGGCACTACAATATTTATAATACAAATAATAATATTTTTAATATTAATAATAATATTAAACTTACCTATGTTTAAGTGGGCCTGGATGCAACACCTGGCCCAAGAGCTTTGGGCCTATCCTAAATGTCAGACCCAAGAACCCTAGGTCTGGCTGCAACACCAGATCCATTAGACTTGAGTCATGACGCTAGACCCATTTTCTTTGGGTCTAGACGCCTGACTCAAGTATCTTGGGCCAAGCGGTCTTTGCAAGACCCAAGGAACTTCGATCTATGGTCCTGCCACTCCCAAGCAACTTGGATTAGGTGCACCTTTCCAACCCCAAGTTTCTTGGGTCTGGAAGGGGATGTCAGACCCAAGTTAATAACAATAACAACAACAACAATAATTGATTTTACCCTTAAAATCAAATCTATGTTTTTTTCGATAGTAATAATATTTATTGTAAATTTAATAATATTAATGAATTTGATAATATTTATAACATTAATAATAATATTTAACTTGTTTGCCCAAGTTTTTATATTTTTTAATCTTAAAAAAAAATGTACGGTTTTTCTTCGATGGTAATAATAATATTTTTTTTCAATTTACTAATGGTAACAATAAATAATAATAATTCTTAATTTTACCCTTCAAATCAAATCTATTATTGTTTTTCAATATTAATAATATTTTTTTCAAATGTATTAATTATTATATTAGTAATATTAATTATAGTCAAAATAATAATATTTATAATACAAATAATGGTATTTTTAATATTAATAATATTAATTATAATAAAAATAATAATATTTATAAGATAAATAATAATATTAAACTTACACATGTTTAAGTGGGTCTGGCTACAACACCAAACCTAAAAGCTTTGGGCCCCTCGAGCCTTGGATGTGGCTATAACGCCGGACCCATTAGACTTAGGTTAGGACGTCGAACCTATTTGCCTTGGATCCGGACACCTGACCTAAGTTTCTTGTGTCAGATGGTGTTGCAAGACCCAAGGGACTTGGATCTGTGCTCATGCCACTCCCAAACAACTTAGGTCAGGTGCACCTTTCCAGCCCCAAGTTTCTTGGGTCTGGAAGGGAATGTCAGACCCAAGTTAATAATAATTGATATAATAATAATAATAATAATTTATTTTACCTTTAAAATCAAAATCTATGTTGTTTTCGATAGTAATAATATTTATTGTAAATTTAATAATATTAATAATAATATTTAACTTGTCTACACCCACCACCCGAGTATGAAGTCCTTGCACGCGGGTCAGGACCTTGGTGCTCGGGCTTGCAGACCCGCCCACCTATGTCTGCAGCCAGGTGCGCGGGCCTGCAGACCCACTCGCCTGGGTCGCGCGGCCGAGCACGCGAGCCAATCCCTATCGCCTAGTCTTTGGGCAGACCTAGCGCCAGGTGTTTGCAGTCGGGGGCCACGACCAAGTGCATAGGTCTGGCCTAAGGCCATGGCTTGGCAGCCCTAGCGCTTGGTGTTTGTATCCAAGTTTTTATATTTTTCAATCTTTTTAAAAAAATGGTTTTTCTTTGATGACAATAATAATTTTAAAATTTTGTTTTACTAATGATGATAACAATAATAGTAATATTAATATTAATTCTTAATTATACCCTACATATCAAATCTATTTTTGCTTTTCAATATTTATAATATTTTCTACAAATTTATTAATTATTATATGAATAATATTAATTATAATCAAAATTATAATATTTATATCACAATAATAATATTCTTAATATTAATACTTTTAATTATAATAAAGATAATAATATTTAGAATACAAATAATAATATTTATTATATTAATAATAATATTAAACTTGTATGACCAAAGTTTTTATAGTAATAATTTTTTAAAAAAACATTATTAACTATTAACGATAACGATAACGATAACAATAACAATAATAATAATAATTGTCATTATTTGTTTTTCATTTTTCTTTCTCGCAAGGTCCGAGACCCACCGCACGGTCTCCAACCCCTAGGCCGGTCTCGGGAACCCGAGGCTGGTCCGCACCCAGCGTGCAGGTCTGCAAACCTAAGGGAGTGGTTCTGCAGACCCCAAGTGCACAAGTCTGCAAACCCGCTCGCTTGGGTCTGCAGTCAACGCCTGAAGTCTGCAGCCATACCATGCCCCACCAAACAAATTTGTTATTTTTCATTGCGGGGTCTGTAGTCTGGCGTCTAGGATCCTTACCATGCCCTACCAAGTACTCACAGTCCACATAAACTCAGTCTATAGTCTATAGTAAAACACTCTGATCTCTTTAAGTTATAGGTAATATATACATGAAATTATGAAATATTTGAACAAATACCCATTCACCTCAACTCTACCGTTACAGTCATCAAATTACTCCAAAAAAAAAAACTATCAAAATAATCCTTAATTATTGTGACCTAGAAAAGCAAATAAATATTTTCAATATAATCATCTAAAAAGTGAGCAGTATATTATTATCGTTTCTAGGTTTTCGTCTGTGGAGGACTAAAGAAATGTGGAATAGGATTAAATCGAAAGTTTCTGTTTTTTTTACGAGGATAAGAAATATTTTTGAATTAACTTGCATATTAATCAAGAATAAATTTACTCCTCGACGATCTTAAGGACGTATCCCACATCGATCTTGTCTTTTAAAAAAAGTTAATAATTTCTTTTATTTATATTCAAAACTAAAAAATCATAAAACAAAACATACTATTCACGATTCCAGAACTCGTGTTAGTACAAAATTTGTTAATCAATTAGTGATGTGTATATTAAATGATGACATAGATATTAATACCTAAGATAAAGAAAAAATAAGAGATTATAAGCAAAAAAAAAAAAAAAAGTGAGTTATTTCCTTGTTTAATTTGATTTTGGGAAAAAATGTAAAGTTTGAAAAGTAAATCTTACGAAGCCTGCCTGATAGGTTTGAAGGCCAAGTCGAGATCTAGGATAAGATTGATGGATTATGTTTATTACTTGAAAAAGATTTTCTTTTTAGAATTCGAAAACTCTTTAATGATTAATTCAATATAACATGAAAGAAAAGGCAATCCTTTTTTAAAAGAAATATATATATATATATATATATATATCAATCGTAGTGGAGAAAAATTGAACATGTCTTGTGGAGGTTACCTTGACTCCTTTTATAGCTTTTAAGGCTCCTCTTTTCATGGAAAGGAAAAAAGTTCACATATCAATCAAATATCTTTATCTTGTCAGGATAAAATATCTTCAACTCATCAAAGTAAAATATCTTTGATCGTGGTTATGACAGTTCGCCACACCCACTCATGTTTAGACTCGACATTTGTATGAGCCAAGAGATAGTGGGTCTAGCGATTCACTAAACACACACACAAGTCGGGGCTTAGTGTATCAGACCCACACAAGTCCAAGCTCGGTGCTTGGTTGAGCTCGGAGACGGTGAGTTTAGCAATTTGTCAAACTCATACATATTTAGGCTCAACACTTTGTTAAGTCTAAAGATGATGGATTATAACTCTAAACTTTGTTCATTTATTCAAGAGAGGACTCAAGAAAAAAAAATGTTAATCCATCAAAACATAGATTTCTTTTATATCTAAGCTACAATGTTTATATATATATATATATATATATATATATATATATAAAAAAAACCTTATCAACTGCTCGGTTAATTATAGTAGGATTACCACTTCTCTTTCCCCTTCACCTACATTTTCCTCTTCCCGAGTATGGTTGGGCCGGGGCCTTGTGACCATACAGTCCATAGAAATAACACACAGAATGAATAACTTCATGCTCAAACCTCCAAATTCAATCTCTTTCTGAATTAAGAAAACAAGGACCATGTAATGTCAACTTCAATGCTTATATATAACACGAGCGAAGTTCGTTTCTAGTTAAAAGCTAGGCAAAATAAATGATATCTAAGATAATATTTTAGGGTTAACAAGATGTCATATCAATAAATAAAGAAATAATTTATCTCTCTCTCTCTCTCACTCTTCTCTCTCTCTCTCTCTAATTTAGAAAGAGATTGAATTTGGAGGTTTTAACATGAAGTTATTCATTC
Organism: Populus x sibirica; assembly: GCA_019202695.1. Classification (NCBI taxonomy): domain Eukaryota; kingdom Viridiplantae; phylum Streptophyta; class Magnoliopsida; order Malpighiales; family Salicaceae; genus Populus; species Populus x sibirica. The sequence goes on from JAGMVL010000957.1 coordinate 933,623, forward strand.
TGTGTGCTATTTCTGTTGACTCTATGGTCACAAGGCCCTGGCCCAACCATACTCGGGAAGAGGAAAATGGAGGTGAAGGAGAAAGAAAAGTGGTAATCCTATTATAATTAACCCAGCAATTTGATAAGGTTTATATATATAAATAAAAGGTTTGAACTAGAAGGAAAAACAATAATGACAAATTAATCCATAGTTTATTGGCGAGCAGTTGGGGAGTAAGATGTTGATGCAGAAGTCGCATTCATTGTAAGAATAAGAGAGTGTTTGTTTTTGTAGCTGCTTCTGCTTTTGGAGCATACCACAAAAATAAATCATTTGGTTATGTTATAAACACAAGTTACTGTTTATGGGACCCATTAACATTTGCGTTTAAACCACAGGATAACAAAAGGCAACTTCAAGCTGCTTTTTTAAGTTGCAAACACTATGTTTATTTTTGTAAACAGAGGCCACAAGAAAGAGAAAAGAAAGAAGAGCAGAAATAGAGGAAAAATAAGAAGGACCGCCGTCGATCGGCCAAGCAGCTCCCTCAGTTCACCATTGGCCTCCGTCGTTTCGACCGTCAGCCAGACATCGCAGCTGCGCAGGGTAGCCTGCTCTTCCCCTTCTCCTCCTCCTCCTCCTCCTCCTTTTTCTTCTTCTTCTTCTTCTTCTGCATTTCCCCGTCTCCACTGTTCTGCAAAGTGAACAGTGGAGACAAGCAGCTCCCCCAGTTCACCACCAACCTCCATCATTTCGATTGCTAGCCAGATATCGTCGTCGCGCAGGGTAGCTTGCTCTTCCTCTTCTTCTTCTTCTTCTTCTTCTTCTTCTTCTTCTTCTTCTGCTGTTGCTGCTACATTTTCCCGTCTCCACTATTCTGCAAAGTGAACAGTTGAGACAAGCAGCTCCCTCAATTCACCACCAGCCTTTGTCATTTCAAACATCAGCCAGACATCGCCGCCGGCAGGGTAACCTGCTCTTCCCCTTCTCCTTCTTCTTCTTCTGCTGCATTTCCCCATCTCCATTGTTCTGCAAAGTGAACAATGGAGAGCGTCTCTACTATTCATGGGTCGGACCGGGTCCGGCCCGAACCTAAATGCATTGGACCAGGTTCAACCCAGTAAAATAAAAAAAATTCAAAACAATTTCTTAAATATTGTGTTTTATTAGAAAAAACTAGTGTTTAACATTATTCAATGGCACTACATAATTATATTAGAACGAGATCGCATGATAACGTAGCATTTGCAGAATTTGATTGCAATCCCAATTTTGTTCCTGATGATATTTTACCTGATATTGTTGCACGCTCAGGAAGTCATGGAAATTGTAGTCCTTGTCGGATGGAGTTCGTACTTGATGGAATTGCAGATAGTTTAATGAAATAATAAAAATATACTTTATATAAAGTATTGTTTATAATTTCATGATATAATAGCAGTAGTTAAATCTACAATATTTCAATTAAAAACCATCAATATTAATATATGTCTTTTTTAGTTATTTTATAACCTAAATTTAAAAAGCATTCTTAACCAAACATATTAAACTATTTTTTATTCAACCTCAATTTCAACCACAATTTCGAATTAAGGTATGGCTTGGATGATAGGTTGAGGGTTGAGATAGTTAATTCATATTAAAAGAAATAAATTGAAAGAATATTATTTTAATTTATTTAAAAATACACATTAATAATATGATTTTAACTATATCAGGCTTAATCAACCAGGTCAACCAGTGTTTTGATCTAATCAATCAAGTTTTTTATATTTTTATTCAACTCAAATTGGTTCAGGTCATGAATTCACCCGTTGAGTCTGAGTGTTAAACAATAAGAACCAGCACGTTGGTCAGCATTAAAATTCTATTAATTTATTGGAAATATGAAATTTAATGGGGCGAATATGACGAATAACTATCATTGTTTAGAAAGAGTCAATATTCAACAGTACATGGAAGGACTTGAACTGAGGCCACAGAGAATGGAGTTTGATTTTTAATATTCAACGAAAGCTAGCTAGAAACGAATGGTAGTTGTTTGATCAAATATTGCAGTCATATGTATGTCTGTATCTTCATGACTCAGAGTGACCGATAGTACATTTGAATAAGACTGAAGAGATCAATATCATATGGTATTTATATTTTATTATATTTAATGCCTATATATTAGAGGGGATAAATTAATTAACCCGATGGTATATGAGATAAATGAAATAGGTGCCTATCTTTTGCAAACAACACATGCATGTAGAAACAAAATCTAAGAAGGTAAAAATAACAAGTTTTGAAATAGCCCATACTTAAAATATATATAAAAAAAAAATTCATCCAACTTACTGTTGATGCAATGGTGAATTTGTTCTATGCCGTCCAAAATGATGGATTAAGCTTTTCTAATAACTTAAAAAATCTAAATAATTTAAAAATAAAGATTCAGAATTCAAGTATGACAGGTCAAACCACCCATATACAAGTATTATATGTGGGCTTGAGCTACTTATTCGAGTCTATGTTTCTAGTGCATGGTCTTATATTTTTTGAAAGCTAGGTTCAGCTATCATGATCAAATCTATATTTTTAATTTTTTAAAAAAAGATTATTTTAGATTTATTTTATTTGGAAATACAGTACAAAACAAGATAATGAAATCTTTGTTCTCCCTACCGGCAACTCTAGTGATTAATATTCAGACGCAAGAAGCGTCGTCCATCGGGCACATCTTGAGATTCATATAATAATAATAATAATAATAATAATAATAATAATAAAAGGCTTTTCACCCCTCGATCCTAACCTCTCTCGGTGAATTGTTTGATGGTTTCAATTTGAAAATTTCAAGTTGCTTTAGTGAACACTATGATTCAAAAGAATTTGAAGACTTCAATTTAATTAGGAGACTTCAGCTTAAATTGTATTGCTAGTATAAAGACAAATTCTGCAAATGATCTAAGACGACATCCTTGAGACGTTGGCATAGATAGTAAGTAGATTTTATTTTATTTTTTATTATTATTTAGAGTTTTAATTTTTTTAGAAAAAAAAACTACAAAAAAGATATTTCATATATATGAATGCACTAGTTAAGGTGCGGATGATTTATGTAAATTTCTTACTAGATCGATAAGTTAGTCTTAGAATATGATGTCCGTTAAAAAAAAATAAAAATAAAAAACAATAATGCCTTCCATTTTTTATTTTTTATGAGGACGAGCAAATTAATATAAGACACAAGAGAAGGCATAAATAGGCAAAAATACAAACAAAGGCCAAAGGGCTAATTAAGAAAAGGTATAATCTATTATATATGGCCTTCCACTTAGAAAACATGTCATATATATGATGCTTAAGACTAAACCAATTCCATTTTGTGTTCGTGACATGTTCAACATGGGAGTTTGCTCTAAAATCCTACAGTACCATTGACTTGCTTGTATTACAAATAGCATGGATACAATAAGAAAATATAAAAAAAAAACATTAGAAAAATATAATTTAACTAGTCAAATTCTACATTTGTTTTCTAGAGGTTATCAATTCGAGTCTTACAAATTTAAGGATCATTAGAGATTTATATGTTCGTTAACTTCAGAGCTCATAAGATTAGTGAAGTACACACAAACTAATATGAATATCTATTTTATATATATATATATAAAAGAGAAAAAGAAAAGAAAAAGGCACTAAAGATGGAATCCGCCTCCGTTCTGGCTTTCAAACTCTCAAATATGAAACAAGGAATAAATATTTGCTATTCTTGTCAGTGTATGTGTAGTACGTGGAGTTCATTTCCCACATTTTCAATGACGGTAAACGTCCTAAATCGATGGCAATATAGATCAAGTCTACATAGAGAAGTCAAGCTTTGCTGCTCCTTCAACGTCAACCCTTACCCTACCGTAGAATCATTATTACTATTACTATTATTATTATTATTATAAATAAAACGAAACTTCTTTGGCTGCTTTAATGTGATGTTTTTGCTATTGGTAAACACTACTTTCGGATAATATTATAATAGGTTTAATTGGTATATTTAATGGGTTTTTTTTTTTTTAATCCTTGTTGATTAGTATCATATCTTATATTCTCAAAAGATAAAATTATGATAATGATAAAATAATATAAAAATTAAAAGATAAAAAGAATATAATATAATTTTAAAATTTTACTCTCGATATTAATTTATACGAAACTTATGGATATAAAGATTTAAAATTTTATAGTCAATTCTTTTAGTTTTAGATCTTATAATAAATTTAATTAGTATTTTTAATGAATTTTTTGGTGGTATTCATTGATTCCTGTCAATTTTATTAAAGGATAATATAAAATAATATCTAAACATGAACGTTTTATGATTTTATCTTGTGATTTGAATTAATATATTTTTTTAGTATAGAATTAGAACTTGATTTATTAATACGGGGATATTATTCTTATATGTGAACTATTCTTCAATTATGCATATTTACTTGCGGTTTTTTTTGGGATGGATGATATACATTTCTTTTTATTTTTTTAAAGTATTGGGCTTTCTTCAATTTACTAATAACATGATTTATCATGGCGATGAATCCAAATCATATCTTATTTCAATTTCAACTGCATGTTTGATGATTGAGTAGTATTTTTCAAAAATCAATAATTATTTTTCTCTACAAAGAAAATCCAACAAAAAAATAATAATGATTATAATTGTACAAACATCATACATCATAATGCCAGTAACTTGGAAGTAGCCAAATCCATATATATCTCTCTCTCTCTCTCTCTCTCTCTCTCTCTCTCTCTATATATATATATATATATATATATATATATATATATATATATATATATATATATATATATTCAATTGGACCGCCTGTAACGAACCAATCACCCCATGAAATGAATATTTGTTGACAAGTCGTCATTGAAGGCAGTAATTAACAAACTTTGTCTCCACATAACTCTAGCTAATATATATAAAGTCGTCTAGCGTCTCTCATATTGTGATATATAGTTTTTACTGTCACTACCAGAAAACCGGAGAAAAACAACGGAATTACTGACGGAATATTTCCGTCGGTAATTTATACCGACGGAAATAATTCCGTCGCCAAATCTGTCGGTATATACCGACGGAATATTTTTGTCGGTATATACCGACGGTTTCGCCGATGGGGTATACAGTTCGTCTGGAAATATGCAACAGCGTGGTGACGTCAGGCGATTTTACCGACGGAAATTACCGAGGGATTCAAACTTGAGATAGCCGTACAGTGACGTGGCGCTGTCACCGACGGATTACTTCCGTCGGTGATTCCGTCGGAAAAAACCATTATATGCACCCATCGCCGACACTCTCTTCCTCTCGTTTCTCCTTCTTCTTCTTTCCCATCCCACCTCTCCCCTCCCAAACCGCAGCCAAACACCCATCCCAAACTCTCCACTATTATCAACACGAGCACTCAAGTTTCTTATATCTTGTACGTGGTCACAATATCCGTTTCTTGTAGATTTTATCATTTTTTTGTAAGTAAATCTATCCTTTTTAGTTTTAATATTTAATTGTGAATTTTATTGTTTTAGTATATGTATTTTGTTAACGTTTGTACTTGTTTAATTGTTATTTGTCAAAGAAACTTGTAGTATGAATGTATAATTTTGTAGTTGTTATAGTTTGTTTTAGATTTTGTCAAATTATATTTGTTTGTAAATTGTTGAAATTTTGTTTGAATTACACCGAATTAAATGTGTCGTTGTGATGAAATAAATAATTAATAGCTTGTTTAAGTGTCTTGTTTAATTGTTATCAATTATATTTCGAAGTTGTGATTTACGTAAATTTATATATGTATAAATTTGTATGTATGAACGTTGATAGTTGATAATTGATAATGAATATTTAACATAAGTGTTGTTTTGGTTTGTTGGATAATGTCGGGGAAAACCAATATTTTTGTTATGTTTTATAGAGGTTCAATAGAAGTCATGGATGATCGTTCATGGATGTATCGGGACTCACCCCAAGGATTGCGGAGGATGGATTATTGTAACGGTGTCCAGGGTTTTATTAATTTCGCAACATCTATTCGAGAAATTTTGCGATGGCGGTATTAGGTGTCCATGCGGGAAGTATAAAAATTTAAAGTTTCGCATCAAGATGTTGTAACGATGCATCTTCTAACCAAAGGGTTCAAGGAAGATTACTGTGTTGGTATGCTCACGGAGAACTATTTGTTCCTGATGAGAGCATGGAAGAACAGGTGGTTGGGTCAACTTCTAGTGCTAGCAACATGCATGAAGTTGGAAATGAGAACAGTAATCCTTACAGGAATATGGTTATGGATGCAATGAGAATCAGTGAAGGTAATGTCAGGGAATGTCCATTCGTAGAAGAAGAACCTAATGCAGATGCAGCAAGGTTTTTTGATCTGTTGAGAGATTCTGATGAACCATTATGGGATGGCCGCACGAACCACGAGTAAATTATCGGTCGTAGCACGGTGTTCACCATCAAGTCGGATCACGGGTTGAGTGAGGTCGGTTATGACAAGATTATTGAATGGGCGAGAAGCATTTTACCGAAGGGAACAGTGAAAGAGAACTTCTATCTTGCCAAGTCCATGATGAAACCCCTCGGTTTAGGATACCGAGAAAATTGATATATGCCCTAACTTACGCATGTTATACTACCTTGAAAATTGCTGAGATGACCGAGTGCATGACATGCGGGCATTCCCATTACAAACCCGAGAACTAGTAGAGGGAAGACTCTCGTGGCATATAAAAAACTTAGATACTTCCCAATCACACCTAGACTGAGAGGTTATTCATGTCACCAAGGACTGCTGAGCACATGACATGGCACCAATCACACCATGCGGTTGATGGAGTGATGGTTCATCCTTCGACGGTGAAGCCTGGAAACACTTTAACAGTATGCATCCTCCCTTTTCATTTGAATCAAGGAACGTGCGTCTTGGGTTGTGTACAGACGGATTCAACCCATTCGGGTCATTTGCTGCTCCTTATTCTTGTTGGCCGGTTATTTCACCCGCAAGTACCCGGCACAATGGAAGGATGACCTCTCAATGTAAGTTTGTTTAGGTTTTAGTTTTTTTTTTATACACTTATAACATAATTTATGAACAACTAATTAATATTAATTACTACTTTTATTTAATTTCAGGTTCACAAACATTGAGGCTGCAAGGACTATAACATTGGCGTTTAAATCGTCGATGGAGATTCCAATGGAGCCAGGTTTCCAAACATCCTGAGTGGAAACCTAATATCGATGCATGGTTTAAGCGATTTCGAGTCGGTGTTAATTTTTAATTTCCAGCTTATTTTTAATAAATGATTTTTATAATTTTATATCTTGTACTATTTTTATTTTATATGAATTATTTATATACACAGAACAAATTTGAGTGGGATAGGGCGGACAACAATGTTGTGAGGAGGGTATGGGAGAATCACGCGGCAACTAGGTAACATCGAAAATAATATTTATTTTTGTTTTATAATTTTATGTTTTAAATTCTAATTTGTTACTATGGAAGTAGGTTGCGTGATTTTTGATATGACACCAAAAAAAAAATCAAAAAGACATGCGAGGGATAACGGTCTTGAAGGATGGAATGAGGTGGCGGTTTGGCGGGAATTCAAACCGCCATTCATCTCGGGGAAATATGGACGGCATATATTGAGCACGTGACCTCAGTGCGGTTCTCACAGCGCTCACAGTCTGGCGCCGACAACCGGAACCAGCAAATTTATGGTTCGGTGACCACGCACACCGGCGGATCCGTCCCATTCAGCCGCACATGCAAAGCGGATGGTAAGATTAATTTTAATGAAATATATCGTTAATTAATTTGTCGTTCCTTATAATATATTTAACTTTCAACCTATTTTTTCCTTACAGCCGCGTCTCTTGGACGTGAACCGAGTCCAATGGAGCTGTTTCTAGAGACGCATGTGCGGAGTCAAGACCGCCAAAAGGGGGTGCGGCGGTTCGTGGACAACCGTGCTCAAGCACTTCGTGGTATGTTCGTTCATTCATTTTATTTTGTAAGTTATTATTTTCTTGAATTGCATCTTGAATTGCATTTGATGATTTTTTTACCGATGGAATTTTCAGGAGACCTATAATAGCCGGTTGAGGGAGAGATATGGGGAAAATCCGTCGACCCATCCAGATTTCGATCCAGATTTGTGGATGGAGGCGGGATCGTCTGGTGGACCCGATAAAAATAGGGTCTACGGGCTCTCCAACACTACGGCTGAAAACTTGCGTTCGACTCGTAGTGTCTCAACCTGTTGGAAGCTCTCCATCGGTATCGAACACCCAGTCCGAGGAGTTCATTGCGTTGAAACAACAATATCAACAACTCTCGACGAATTATGATGAGCTCCGTCAAATAGTCATGGAGATGAGATCAAAGATGGGTGACGATACTTGTGCGGCTTCTTTTTGGCCGTATGGTCCGGGAACAACCAGCCTCCTCCTCCTCCGCCTCCTCCTCCAGCTCCGCCGCTATTCTAGTTTAATTTTGTTTTTTAAACACATTAAATTTGTAATGAATATTATTTAACATTACTTTTACATTTTTAATGTTTAATGCATTTTTATTTGTTTATTAAGGTTTTTTACAATTAATAAATTATTTTTTATATATATTTTAAATACCTACCGACGGATACTATCCGTCGGTATTTAACAGAGAGTTGCCGAAGAATTACCATCCATGCCATCTTTACCGACGGCATCACCGACGGTGATTAAATTCCGACGGCATTATCGACGGTTATTATCCGTCGGTATTACACAGAGAGTTGCAACAAAATTACCAGCCATGCCATAATTACCGACGGAAAAGCCATCGGTAATGACGTCGGTAATTACCCTTGAAATTACCGACGGATTTATTCCGTCGGTAATGTTCCCGCGGGAAACTTTTTTTTTGCGCGCGCGTATCCGTCGGTGGGTGGTTTTTTTTTTGCGACAGAATTAGCGACGGAAAAGGGATTTACCGACGACTGTTATACCGACGGACGTTCCGTCGGTGAGTCCGTCGGTATTATTTTCACCGACGGATTTCATTGCTGTTATCGACGGAATGAGTCCGTCGGTAAAACTGGATAATGTTGTAGTGTGTGATTTGAAAAAAAAAAAAAAGTAGAAGAAAAACTATAATTTTTATTTATTTTTTCATAACCAAAGTTTCAAAAAAGAAATTTTATTAATTAAAACTCATATAAAAATATAATATATATTAATTAACTAAATATTTTTTATATTATGTTAAGCAATGTGAACCACCTGGCTACCAACCGTGCAATTTTTTACCAATCATTCGTGGCAGATAAAGGTTATTGTCCCTGGAACCTTTCAAACACTGACTTGCACCGCTATCTCTTCGAGTATTCTTCAAAGTTCAAATCCTAATCATACCTGATCTCTTTCTTTGTTTTCCGCCGTGCAATCATGGCGGCAGGGTTCCATTTTCCCATGTTTGCAATAATAGTCGGTGTGCAGGTGAGAACATATATTCACTCTAATTACTTGCCCAAAAGAAGAAATTCCACAGTGTCTTAAAAGTCAAATTTTGCTAGTATTACTGGTCAACTTGTTTGAACAGAAAAGTACAAAATAAAAGCACAAACAAAGATTGGATTAGGATATAATCAAAAAGAAAAGAAAAGAAAATGTGATTCTCTTCTTTTCCATTTTTTTTTTTTTACAAGTAAACATGCTAGAATCCGAGAAATCTCAGTGATAGAACTGCATGTTAATTTGAACTATAAGCTCTCTTGCCTGTTTTTATACAAGATATGTGAAAAAAGGGGAAGAAACTAATGGATTAATTATCCAGGATACCTGGTTAACAAATATACAGCAATGCAAGGAGAATTGTTCCACATATGGGAGTGCAACCTAAGGATTCCTCTTGCTTTCTTTTTCAAGTAGGGAGCACAGTCTGCTTGAATAACCATGCAAAGTTTTGACACGGCACCAACTCTCAACATCTCTAGAGCAGCTTCATCACTAGCAGAAAATTTTGAGATTGAATCAAGTATGTGCAGTGCTCGATCATCAGTTGCTGGAGAAACCCTAAGGACCCTCTTTGAAATCATGGCAATGCTTCCTGCGTGCTTTAGAAACTGTTCTCTCCCATCTGCGCATGAACATAATTGAGCCAAGATATTAAAAATGAGCTCTGTGATGTTCTTCTCGGGTTTCTCTAGTTCTAGTTCAATGAGCTCGAAAACAGCATTAGCTTCAACAATTTTCATTCTGTTTCTGCCCCAATGACACACTTCTGTAAGAACAAGCAAGGATGACTTTACGGCTTGTTTAGAGATTCTCTTCCTAAGAACCCTTGTTATGATCTCTTTGAAGAAATCAACCTTTAAACTCTCCAGTAGCTTTTGACATACAATCTCCGTTGTTTTGTGCAATAATAGCACTGCATGGGTCTTGACATCAACGTGATTGTTTATCTGATCACAACGTAAAATCCATGTCAATGAATCGATGAAATCTTGGTTCTCCCTAACAAGAAGCTTGATTTCTTGAGATGGGTTCCAAATAAGATAAAGAATCCTCAAAACTTCTTCAAGACCAGCAGTCTTTCCTTCTTTGAAACATTTTATGATAAAAAGAACCGCAGCTTTTGTCACACCAGCTTCCACCATGCAAGTCCTGTTCCTTTCATTCTCTTTGGCAAGGGCTTCCATTCTCCTTAATGCCTTCGTACGCAAGTGATCATCAGGGGCATCAAGATCCTTGATGAGTCTAAATATTTGGCTCTTTTTGATAGGAGACTTTGGGGTGGGGATTCGATCAACCCCATATATAGCATTCACAGTGCACCATGATTGAATTAGCCTCCTCAATGTGTGATTTGGTGTCAGCTCAGAATCTCTTGGCAAAGACTGCTTTGTTACCGGGCAAGTAGGGTTGCTTTTTGCTGCCTTCAACCATTGCTCTATGCTTTCTCGCTCGTAAGTGATGCCTGTTATTGTTGTAACAGGGTCTTTCAAGATTTGTAGCGAAATGGGGCATAGAAAATATTCAGGAACTTCTATTTCATCCATGATCTATAACTATGAAACAAACAATGGGACTGCACAAGTTCTCGAAATTCTTGGGAGGATTTTGAAGAATGGAGAGGATGCTTTCTTCTTTTTTTTAGCTGCCGTAAGTGAATGGAGCCAGCATATTTAATAGCAAGGTTTGAAAGTAACAAAGCTTGACAATTCTAGAAAAAAAAAAACAATTAATGCTATTTACTTTGATTCTTCTTCTTTTTTTTAATATTTTTGTTCTTGTTTGACAGCCATACTTTTCCCATTAGGCATTTTCATGGTCAAACCAAACAAACATATAAAAACACGTTGGCCAGAAGTTTCTTCCAGGAGCCAACCAAAGCAGCTCACTTGGCACAAAATTAGTGGGCAAAATAATGATGGATCCACCATTGAAAGGGCCAAAAAAACAAAAGAGGCGAGGGTGCATGTTATAGAACTGTGCAAGTCAGCTTTTAACTGGCTGATATTAATCACGTGATAAACAATAAATTAGAGGGGAAAAATATTCATGGTTTAAATCTTATTACTTGTACTTTTCAATTAATCGACGAGTTGATAAACTAGCTTCTTGTAGCTCTTGGAAAAGGCCGTTCACTGTAATTCATATATCCATAATAATAATAATAATAATAATAATAATAATAATAAAAGTCCTAAAACTGTGGAATGTTTTTGAGTGTGCAAATTTTGAATCTGGGCAAAGTTAGCAGGCGGTATCAACTCATGAATTTTTCCTTGGCGTGATTCTGTGGGTTAAAAGAAGAAGAAAATACCACCCCATTTCGCAGTCGTTTGTTCTTGTTCAAGAATTCGACCCTTCGGTTTTTAGTTGACCGAACTATTTCTTGAACATAATTTGCCAATTAAGCTGAGTTAATCTGATCGGCTAATTAATATATTAAACCTGGAGACTCCGTTATTTTGAGACTTTTTATATACATATAATAATTATTAATTTATTTTAATTCCTACCCCACACTCAACTCTTAACATAAATAATTAGCATCCACTTCAAGGACGCATGCAGGGTACCGAATTATTTGAGTTTAATTAATCCCACAGGCTAGAGGGGAGAGATTTAATTATTAAGGAAAAAAAAAAAAAAAGGAGAACTGGGTCATGGTGAATCACCTGCCTAATAAATCAAGAAATGGATATTGATAGCTTAAGAATTACTGTTTTTCAATTTTGACTTCTTTATTTCAGATTAATAAATGGTGGCACTAAATTTTTAATAAATATAAATACATAGGAGAAAACACTTATTTTTATTTTTCTTTTATGAAAGACGATCAGATCAATATATTAGAAACAAAAAGAACAGCAAGGAAAATAATTATTTTTAACTAGAGGGACTAAATTATATTTACTCGCAAAACAGTATTTGGATAATTTCAATTCATGTTTTTTTTTTTTTAGATTAACGTGGGTGTTCGGCCAGCTTGCGTGCACCTTGACTAATCTCACGGGCACTAAAGTTAACAACCATGCAAGCCTCCAGTGGCCCCGAGATTTGTGGGACTCGAACTGGTGATCTCTAAAGAGTAAATCTAGAATTTAACTGGTTGAGTTATACCTCTCAGGGTTTAATTCATTCATGTCTTACTTGAATACCACGTAGCTGCTATAATATTTTACCAGTAACCACATTACGTAGAAGTTATCCAGAACATGGTAACGGTCCATAATTTCGTCTCTGAAATTCTCTCTTACATTTTGTTCTTTCGTGATATTGTAATATAAGCAACGAATTAATTAATTAATTAGCTGAGTTTTCTTCCAATTCTTAGCTTACAAATTTTGTATTCCTTAATCAATTATTTATTTCAATAAAATCAAATGTGTTTATTTAGTGCATGTTTAGTATTGAAGTATTGAAATAGTTTTTACAAATGCGTAAAATGAATAAATTGTAATTTTTTTTCTTAACCTTGTAATAGAGAATTTAAAGTAAAATTATATTATATATTAATTAATTAAACCATTTCAAATATATAATTGAGATAAAACTAGGGGTAATTATTTTCGATTCGGTTCGATTTTTATAAAAAAAAAATAACCAAACTGAAATTATTTAAAAAAAACTGAAATCGGTTCAAACCGACCGGTTTCGGTTCGGTTCGGTTTTTTTAGAACAAAAACCGGTTCAAACTGACTTGGCTTGGTTTTTCGATCTGGCTCGGTTTTTTTCAGGTTTGGGTTCGGTTCGAATCGGTTTTTTCGGTTTCAGGCTTATAAAATCGAAACTGAACCAGTCAGTTTTTTCAAAATTCTAATCGGTTTAAACAGTTTTTTTTCACGGTTCAGTTTTTTTAATTATTTATTTTTTACTTTTCTTGATTTAATTAATTTTTTAATTTTTTAATTTTTTTACTCACTTGTAGTTAAATCATATACTACACAACACCACACTACCGCACGCATAAACAAATAGCGCGGTAGTTACTTTTCTTTTTTTCTTCATTAACATACATGTGTGTATGTATAGAAACACACATTCTTCTTCATGTGCTTAGAATATTAATTATAATTAGAAAATTAAGAGATCAAGAAATAAAGAAAGCTACATTGGCCGGTTAAATCAACTCTGCAGCTGCTCTCTACATGATCTCATAGATAAAAGATACACGGCATCCAGAAATATAGTGCATGATCAAAGTCTACGATCAAATTAATATATATATATATATATATATATATATATATATATATATATATATGTCATATTTCAACACAGGAACATGATACGATTTGCCTTTTTATTTACCATGAACTTACACCTGAATTATTCAGTCTTTAGAATAATATAATTATTATATGATGGCAGATGGTAAATGTTAAATGCTATAGCCAGTCCTAAACGCTACCTGGGTTGGTTGATTATATCGATCCATCATTTTCTAGTTGGCTTCAATACCAAGGAAATATAATTTACGTTTCTTCCTCTTTTACTTTTTCTTAATTGTTGTTGACGCCCAGAATATTTATATTGGTAACAACTGCATTAGGGCATTGATATTAAACTAACTTTTGCATACTAGATTTAATTATTTTTCATTTTAATTCATATAGAGTTTCAGAATGTTGGAATTTTTTGTTTAAAAAAAATGGTTAATCAACACATTTGAGGCCAAATTAAAAATGAAATCCACTAACTTTCTAGTTTAAAACTTTATTAAAATTTAATCTTCAACATAAGCTCTTTAATATGAAACATTAATATGATTTAAATAAATTATGGGTGAATGAGAAATTGATCTCAAATAATCCTTGATAGGCATGTTTTGGTGAAACTCATAACCCTTTAAAAATATTCTATCCCGTATAGAAAAGAAATAAAAGTTTCTTGATGTTTATAAAATGAAAAGTTGAGAAGTTAAAATTGGCTCTAAAAAGCATATAAGCTTTTAGAAGGGAGAGGTCCTAAGTAAGGTAGGTTTTGGGCTTAAACCCCCTGCGCTTGCGCATCATCCCAGCCTGGGCCTTAGCCTTAGCTCCTGAGCAATTTCTTCCAGAAGCATTTTTGTAAACCTGAATAGTTTTTTCAGCTTAAAAATTCACATTTATAGCCATAACATTCACTACCAGGACATTCTTGTTTGTCAGAAAATGTATCGTCAGTGATTTTTAGTCTGTTGATGATTCTGTCAGTAACACAATCACCGTTGGATTTACAGATGGAAAAAATACGTAAAAAAATGTTAACAGCATCATTTCGTTGGGATTTCTATCGATGTGTATGGCATATTACCTATGAAATATTCACATCGGTGATTACAGATTCTCATAGGCATCTCCTGTAATTTTTATCCAACTCTCTAGAACTCTCTGAGGGATTTATTTCATCGGTGATTCCATCTGAAATAATAGGTCGCATTTCATATAACGTTTTATCAACTCTCTTGAACTTTTCAACGAAGGTAATTCATTTGTAATTTTGTTCATAAATTGTTTATTTAAAAAAATTTTATAAAAAATAGAGTATAAAAAAATTAAAAGAATCTAAATTAAAATAAAAATCCAAATTTTTATTACAAATTTTCAAATTAATCATTTTCAATACAATTCATTCAAAAGAGAGAGGTTGAAGAAGAAGGAGGAAGATGAGGCAGGTATTGGCTGGGACCGGGGGCCAATTAGGTAAACCACATATACCACCCATGTATGATTTTAGCTCTATGTGCAATAGCTAGAATTTGATCGTCTCAGCACTAAGTCATTATGTCTCAGTAGCAAGATGAGTCATTCAAGCTTCAATTTGTTTGTTTAAAATCACCTGGAACTTCAAATGTTGAGAGCTTAAAGTTGATTGCGAGGATCCAACGGTTGATACATTATGGTTGTCCGTAAATCCTCGATTGTAGTATTTGAGATATCGAAAAAATTTGGGGACACTTCTGAATTTATTTGTGGGTCTCTCGCATGTTTTTTTTATGACTTTACTTAGTATTGGGTTGTAGACTTATACTGTGAAATGTGAATCTAGTATGTAATACATATATATCTTTTCTTTCTCTTTG
Organism: Populus x sibirica; assembly: GCA_019202695.1. NCBI lineage: Eukaryota > Viridiplantae > Streptophyta > Magnoliopsida > Malpighiales > Salicaceae > Populus > Populus x sibirica. The sequence goes on from JAGMVL010000957.1 coordinate 949,219, forward strand.
AAAAAAAATTAAAAAAAAATTTGTGTTTTGCTTTCAATTCAATTTTTATTGGTTTATTCATTAGCACCACAATCAAGAATATTTGTATTCATTAATGTCAAAATTAGGAATACTCTTGAGATTTACTAACGTTGGAGTTAGGAATATTGACAATAGGATTAAGAATTATTTTGAATCCCTAATATTCATTAATGCCAAAGTCAACAATACCATACTCTTTTGTAATGTAATATTTATCAACGCCAGAGTTAAAAGTATTTGTAGTTGAATATTCATTAGCATCCGAGTTAGGAATATTATAAGCATACCATAAAAAAACAGAATAAAACAAACCCGTGATAATTCAAGACAAAACCAACAATGCAGCTTACCTCAGGTAAAACCCTTAAAAGATGATAGTATCTTCACTTTCTTGTAACCAGTTTCGTACCATAAAATCTATGTTGACCAGTTAGGGTTTCTAGTGACCATAATACTAGGTGGCGACTCCTTAAACTAGATTTTTTCCCCTCTAAGAATAAGATATCGGATATCTGTTATTTTTTCTACAATTATTAAAGGTCGTCGCGATATCGGGTGTGAAAAAATGGTGACTCCACTGGGGACCTTATTGGACTAAGCTTTGTCTTTTGTTTGTCAATTGATATCATGTTTGTTATGTTGTGTTTATTTGGTTATCACTTTTTACAGCTTTAACATACATCTCTATTATCATGCATCACTTTAAGAGCACACACCTTAAAATTTAAGATAGGTAGGGAAGTAATGGTACCTCTAATGGCATTAACCTAGGCAATACTTGTGAAATCATTCAAGTCTCGCTTGATTGCTTATTTGAAAGTAGTTGGTATGTCGATTTGATATTAAAGGCCTCTATTGTCACACTCCTTATAAGCCTTATATTGACCTTTCAAAGACGAACACTAAGCATGCGAGAGACTTTTTAAAACTAGATAATATCATACCTACTAGGTTATACCCTGTGTAATCTCATTATGGCAAGCCCAACATGTGGCATCTTGAATTTCAAAACCATTGGATGCCAGATGGTCGTCATATAAGATATAAGAGTCTGAGTTGTTACAGTTAACAAAAGAAAACTGACTTGAATTGAAAGTCAAAAGGCTTATCAAAAGCTCAAACTTAGCCAAGACTGGACAAGGATCCCCTCATTAGGATGATGATGACATCAGAATCCTAAAATTCATGAATAACAACTGTTGTCACCCCGTAAGGGCTAGTTTACATTGAATATGCATTTTTCTTGTTGATAACATCATCACTTTTGTATAATTGCATGATTTTCATTTAGCAAGTTGAAATATAGGTTCTTCATTAAAACGCACGTACAACACTCAATTGTGAAAAAGAAAAATGAAAAACGAAAAACGAAAAAAAAGCTCAGTTGAAAGCTCAACACCAAAAAAAAATTGAAAAATCTTAAAGAAAAAGTCGTAAGGCTTACTAGTCTTGTCGAACAGGCCTTGAAATCTAGATCTGGAGAAGCAACATCTACATAGCCAGCAATCACAACTCAGCTTATACCTATGCTCGCAACTCCCTTTAATCCACAAATTGTAGAGGCAAATGAAGTGCCACATGAATCTTAACAGGCTACGTATTTTCAATTTGCTTAACCAGCATATCCCATAAGAATATCGTCTATCATTGACTTTACAGTAAAGGAATCTCAAAAGGAAAAGATAGTAAAAAAAGATGACTTAGAAAAATTGGCTGCCCTAAAGGAAAGGATGATGACACGACCAAAAGATTGATGTCTTTTCCCAAGTGCAGGAGTGTCGAAGTAATAAATAACCCGGCAAGACCGGGGTCGAACCACGGGGAGGTTACTTGTATAAATTATAAGCAACAATAATACAACAACAATAGTAACAACAACAACAAGAATAATAATAATAATAATAATAATAATAATAATAATAATAAGGAAGAAGAAGTTGATGAGAACTTTGAGATGGAAGATTAATCTAAGGGTCAAACAATGATAACAACAAATGTCAAGGTTAGAGGATCCACTAATGGTATTTCAAACAAGTATAGTATAAACCCTTATTATTCAATTGGAAACCACACACAAGGAGGTTCCAATCAGATTATAAATTGTTAACATGATTACATTAGCTATCTTATTCGAATAATGCTAATACTTGTAAATGTTTTCGAGGCATTCATGATTATAACTTATGTTAATAACAAATCAAGTTCCTTTCATAGCTCAGGTGTCGGTTATACCATATAGTATGGGCTATGAAAGTGCCAAGTATTTGTTGTACCAAGTGTTATACAATATAAATCTAGATTAACCATTTAACAAGCAAAGTATTAAAAGTGAATAAGATAACAAATATAAAGCATGTTAATATCCAACATTAAAGTCCATGTTGAGTTTATATTATACTTATCCTTACACCATTAGTGTAACCTTTTCACCTTGACATAATTAACTTAGCTAGACATAATGAAAGAAAGAAACATAAATAAACAAGATAAGAACATAAGTAAGATAAAAGTTAACTAAGTAAAGGAAAGGAAGTGAAAGGCATAAACTTGATATTAATGAAAGCAAAGCATAAGCAATACAAAGAGAGAAAGCAAGAGCATGATCTTGATCTGAACACCAAGATGCCTAAATACATGGCAAATGCCTCCTTTTATAGGCCAAAATTCGGAACTATTGATTTGTTGACTAATTGATGAATGGGTGGCCACATCTTGACTTGATGACAATTCTTATCTTCTTGTCTGCCAAAAACGTCATTGATGACGTCATAATTTGAACAGACTTCAATCATGAAAGTTCTAGGAAATTGTCTCATCTTTCCAGGGTAAAAATTTGAGATCATTTGGACTTCTAGAACTTGAGATATGGGCTGAACACTAAACAATGTCTGGGCTGCAGGACAGATTCGGACTTCTTTGTTGTTGCTACAATTTGGACTTGAAAACGGCCTTCTTAAATCTTGGGCTCCACATAAAAGTTGTAGGTCTATGTCTTATCTTTCCATCCATATAAAATGAACCTAAATCCGAGATCTACAACTCCAGATATGACCTAATTACCAAACTGTGTTCCAGTTTGGACTGCACCAGCATCTCTTTGGCCATCTTTTTGTCCTTTCAATTTCAGTACTTCAACTCATCAATCAATTCTTTCATTTATGTGATAGGCCTGCATTTAAGATGAACATTTACCATAAATTAAAGGTATCTTATATTATTAGATATGTTATTATAAAACATGTTTTAGTTAAGGAGTTATTGATACTTTAAGTGCAAAATGACGATATAAAACCTTGATAAAAATGCACTTTTAAGTACTAATCACACCCCCCAACCAGCTTATTACTAGTCCCTAGTAATCAAAGCGTTAAAAGAGAAAAACAATTTGCAACTTTCACAAAGCAAGGCATTCATCATTCAACTTCCATTAATCTATCCAGATAAACAAACTCTCATTAAATTTTATATATCTGCTCAATATCTCTTAAACAAAATATTAATAAACCTTCCTTGTTATGTGCTCAATGTATGAAACATAGATGATGGGGCTTCTATTAGAAGAAAAACAATATTTTGTTCTAATGTTTAAGGTTAACTTCCTTGGGTTGGGATTATTTTATTTTATTTTATTTTCTTTCTTTTTATATATATATATATATATATATATATATATAACTTAAAACACAATGCATCTTTAACCCATGTAACGAGCTTTCGGCTAATGACTCCCAGACCAGTTGATCTTAGGGCATTAGGTGTTGAGACACCCCTACGAGCTTAGTAACTCGGGTTGTAGACGTAGATAGTGCAATGTTTGATTCCCTTAAGCTTTTCTCCTTAACCCATGTAACAAGCTTTGGGCCAATAGCTCCCAAGTCGGTTGACTTTAGGGTATTAGGTGTTAAAACACCCCTTCGGGCTTAATTGCTTAGGTTAGGGAGGCTACGAAATCAAACTTATCTACGTTTTTATTATCATCATTTTTGTTTTTGTTTTTTTTTTTAAAAAAGCATAGACTATCCCTATCCCTTAGTTGTTACCTTTAACAAAAGAACATAAATAATGTAATAATCTAATGTGCAACCCACAATCATATGTTACAGTGTGTGTGTGAAAATGAAGGTTTAAGAATACTTGTTAAATGAGTATATGAGCAGAATCAAGTGATAATAATGTGAGAGTTTGTATACCTGAATATTTCAAGAAGTATTCTAATAGGCCTTGTTATGAATATTGCAAATAACCATTGAAAAATGTTTACTAAGATGCGTCTCAAGAGTTACTAAAATTCCTCCTTTCTCGCCATCCTAGTAATAACGGTTTTGTCAAATGGCTTTAATAATAGCAAAAACAGTTAGTAAGTTAGTTTTTTTTTAAAAAAAAAAAATACTACTACCCTCTCCCCCCAACCAAAACGAGACATTGTCCTCAATGTCCTAAGGTAGAAAGATAGAGTATAGAAGACATCACCTGAAACAACGAACACTGACAAACCTGAAACACACTTGAACAAATATAAGAGATAACAAAACAGAAAAAATATTATGCTATTAATAAAACTGAAAGACATAAATTTTTACAGACTCAGACTCAAATCGTAGTTGTGATTGTGGCTCACATCTTCCCTTGGTTTTACGTTCAAGAACGGCTTAAACGCCCTCTATGGGTCGGGGATAGGCTTCCCATTCGGTTTTCTTAAAAGCGGCAAACAGGGTCTTTTACAGTCAGATTCCCAAGACTAAGTCGATCACGTTCTTTATGGAAATGGGGTCATAAGTCTTGAAATGCACAATGCACATCTCCACCAGGATATGTCTCCAAAGTCAATAGAAGATTATCTAAAGATTCCTTATGTTTTGAAATAAATCCGACTTTTGATAATTTTCACAAGCTTTGCGAGAATGCATGCGTGTCCTTGAACATGGTGGGCCAATAAAATCCATTTTGAAAGATTTTCGCAATGGTCTTTTTTGACGAGAAGTGACTCCCACATGCTTCAGAAAGACAAAATTTAATGACATTACTTACCTCATTGTCAGGAATGCATCTTCAAAATATTTGATCAGGACAATATTCGAATAAGTAAGGGTCATCCCAATAAAATTTCTTCACTTCGTTCAAAAACTTACCTTTGTCTTCGGTACTCCAATGAGTTGGCAAATGTCCTGTAGCAAGAAAATTGATATTTTTAGCAAACCAAGGCATTGAACTAAGAGAAAGTAAGGATTCATCAGGAAAGTAATCGTCGATTTGGTGTGATGTCGGATATCGAATCTGTTGTCACTCTTGACAAAAGATTCGCATCAACATTTTCAATGCCTTTTTCATCCGTGATTTCTTCACGAGAATAAGTCATTTGCAAATCTTCAGATTCATCCAACTCAATTTTACTCAAAGTAGATTCAAGTTGATCATAAACTAATTCTTCAATAGAATCTACTTCTTGTAAATCATTATCATCTCCAGGTTGCTTGCAAATGTTGAAAATATTCATCTCCAATGTCATGTTCCCAAATGATAGCTTCATCAGTCCATTCCTACAATTAATCAATGCATTAGAAGTTGCAAGAAATGGACGTCCTAAAATAACGGGAAATGAATTACATGCTTCAACGGGTTGTGTGTCCAAGACAATAAAATCCACAGGATAAATGAACTTATCGACTTGTACTAACACATCTTCAACTATTCCTCTAGGCACTTTTACGAGATCTATCGGCAAGTAAAAGAGTTACAGAAGTTGTTTTAACTCACCTAGATTGAGACTTTGAAAAAGCTGAATATGGAAGTAAATTCACACTAGCTCCAAGATCAAGTAAAGCTCTTTCAATTTTATGTTCTCCAATAAAGCATGAAATTGTAGGACAACCAGGGTCTTTATATTTCAATGCATTATTGTTCTGAAGAATGGCACTTACTTGTTCGGCTAAGAAGGCTTTCTTTTTTACATTCAGTTTTCTCTTTCTTTACGGCACAGATCTTTCAAAAATTTAGCATAAGAAGGAACCTGTTTAATAGCATCCAGCAAAGGTATATTGATCCTTACCTGTTTGAAGGTTTCAAAGATTTCAGAGTTATGATTGACTTTCCTTTGTTTCGTCATGGCATGAGGAAATGGAAGTCTGTGGCGGAGAATCGGTCTTTTCTTTGCAATGATCAGATTCAACCCCTTCCTTACCCTCAGAGATTCACTCATCATCATTCTCACAAGGTTCAAGAATGGGTTTTATAATAACCTTACCACTGCGAAGAGTGATGACTGATTTTACGTGATCCATGTGTTGGCTTCCGGAACTACTTGCATTCGCATTGTATTGCCCCTTTGGATTTTGTTGTGGTTGAGATGGAAACTTACCTTTCTCTTGGAACCGAGAGCAGATGTCAATTTTGCAAGAGTATCTTTAAAATCTGTCATGCTTTGAGCAAGTTGAGTGTTGATCATCTCTTGCTTTTCCATGAATGCATGCAATGTTTCCTCAAGATTTCTTCTAGGAGGTGGAGCATAAGGAGGTGCATATCCATGAGAATTTTGGAAAATATGGTGTGCTTGAAACGGTGGCTGTGAAATTTGTGCATTATTGTTCTCACTCTTCCAACTGAAATTTGGATGATTTCTCCAACCAGGGTTATATGTTTGCAAATATGGGTTATGGTTGGGCCTTTGAAAACTATTTAATGCATGGGCTTGTTCATGGAGACATTCTTTAAAAGAAGGCAAGGTTGGACAGTCATTGGTTGAATGTTCGTTGGTTTCCTGATTTGACATGCAATGTCTTGAACAGATTTTAATTGACCACTCTTTTTCAATTCTAGCGCTTCGACTTTTCTAGCTAAAGATGCAAACTTGGCTTGGAGGTCATGATCTTCCCTAAGGTTGTACATACCTCCACTAGATGTATGAGGTTGGGTTTTACTTGGTGCCTCATAAGTACTGTGGTGTCCCAATTTTGTGCATTTTCAGCTAGCAAGTCTAGGTATTCCATAGCTTCATTAGGGTCTTTATCCTCAAAAGTTCCATTGCACATCAATTCAATCATTTGCCTATCTCTAGGAGTTAACCCTTCATAAAAATGTGACACCAATCTCCATGTTTCAAAACCATGATGGGGGCAAGTATTAAGCAATTCTCGATACCTATCCCAACATTGATAAAATGTTTCTCCTGGTTTTTGAGAGAAAGTAATGATTTGTCTTTTGAAAGAGTTCGTTTTGTGAGATGGAAAAAACTTCTTTAAAAATTGTTGTTGCATATCATCCCAAGCACGAATGGATCCGGGTCTCAAATTTTATAGCCATGTTTTAGCTTTATCTTTTAATGAAAAAGGAAAAAGCTTTAACCTAATGGTGTTCATGCTACAATTTGAGTCATTATAGGTGTTGCAAACCTCCTCAAATTCCCTTAAATGCAAGTATGGATTTTCTAAATCTAAGCCATGAAACGAAGGTAAAAGTTGAATTATGCCTGTCTTAAAATTAAAATGAGATGCATCAGGTGGAAAAACTATGCATGAGGGTGCACTTGTTCTTGTGGAATTCATGTGGTCTCTAAGTGTTCTCACTCGGTTATTCTCATTATTCTCATTATGAAGCGATTGGCTATCTTCTTCGGCCATATTTTCTGAAAATGATGAGGATACCCTACAAAGTCTACCACTTAATGTACGTGACCACACTCTCATGCACGTGTAAGAAGAGAATAAAAGAAAGAAGAAAACAAAAGAAAGAGAAACAAAAGAAAAGAAACAAAGTTAGATACAAGAAAAGAGAAAAGAGAAAATAAAATAAATACTATAATTTGTACAAGAATTTACCTCCCCGGCAACGGCGCCAAAAACTTGACACGACCAAAAGATTGATGTCTTTTCCCAAGTGCAGGAGTGTCGAAGTAATAAATAACCCGGCAAGACCGGGGTCGAACCACAGGGAGGTTACTTGTATAAATTATAAGCAACAATAATACAACAACAATAGTAACAACAACAACAAGAATAATAATAATAATAATAATAATAATAATAATAATAAGGAAGAAGAAGTTGATGAGAACTTTGAGATGGAAGATTAATGTAAGGGTCAAACAATGATAACAACAAATGTCAAGGTTAGAGGATCCACTAATGGTATTTCAAACAAGTATAGTATAAACCCTTATTATTCAATTGGAAACCACACACAAGGAGGTTCCAATCAGATTATAAATTGTTAACATGATTACATTAGCTATCTTATTCGAATAATGCTAATACTTGTAAATGTTTTCGAGGCATTCATGATTATAACTTATGTTAACAACAAATCAAGTTCCTTTCATAGCTCAGGTGTCGGTTATACCATACAGTATGGGCTATGAAAGTGCCAAGTATTTGTTATACCAAGTGTTATACAACATAAATCTAGATTAACCATTTAACAAGCAAAGTATTAAAAGTGAATAAGATAACAAATATAAAGCATGTTAATATCCAACATTAAAGTCCATGTTGAGTTTATATTATACTTATCCTTACACCATTAGTGTAACCTTTTCACCTTGACATAATTAACTTAGCTAGACATAATGAAAGAAAGAAACATAAATAAACAAGATAAGAACATAAGTAAGATAAAAGTTAACTAAGTAAAGGAAAGGAAGTGAAAGGCATAAACTTGATATTAATGAAAGCAAAGCATAAGCAATACAAAGAGAGAAAGCAAGAGCATGATCTTGATCTGAACACCAAGATGCCTAAATACATGGCAAATGCCTCCTTTTATAGGCCAAAATTCGGAACTATTGATTTGTTGACTAATTGATGAATGGGTGGCCACATCTTGACTTGATGACAATTCTTATCTTCTTGTCTGCAAAAACGTCATTGATGACGTCATAATTTGAACATACTTCAATCATGAAAGTTCTAGGAAATTGTCTCATCTTTCCAGGGTAAACATTTGAGATCATTTGGACTTCTAGAACTTGAGATATGGGCTGAACACTGAACAATGTCTGGGCTGCAGGACAGATTCGGACTTCTTTGTTGTTGCTACAATTTGGACTTGAAAACGGCCTTCTTAAATCTTGGGCTCCACATAAAAGTTGTAGGTCTATGTCTTATCTTTCCATCCATATAAAATGGACCTAAATCCGAGATCTACAGCTCCAGATATGACCCAATTACCGAACTGTGTTCCAGTTTGGACTGCACCAAAGCATCTCTTTGGCCATCTTTTTATCCTTTCAATTTCGGTACTTCAACTCATCAATCAATTCTTTCATTTATGTGATAGGCCTGCATTTAAGATGAACATTTACCATAAATTAAAGGTATCTTATATTATTAGATATGTTATTATAAAACATGCTTTAGTTAAGGAGTTATTGATACTTTAAGTGCAAAATGACGATATAAAACCTTGATAAAAATGCACTTTTAAGTACTAATCAGGGCAATTGAGAGAACTATCCTATATGATCTTGTAAAGGTTGCTGAGATGTGTTTAGTGCCCGATGTTGTCATTCCAAAAAAATTTAGAGTGCTAGAATTTATCAAATATACAAGAACTCGATGCCCTATAACTCATCTCAAAGCATACTACAACAAAATGATCGAGGTGGTTTATGATGAAAAACTGCTAATTCATTTCTTTCAAGACAGCTTAAGTGATGTTGCCTTCGCTTAGTATATGTGGTTGGACAATACCAAGGTGAAAAGGTGGAAGGATTTAGTTGATGCATTCATTAGGCAATATAAGTTCAATATGAATGTGGCCTTTGATAGGTCAAGCTTGCAAGCTATGAAGAATGAGAACAAAGACTTAATAAGAGAATACGCCCAAATGTGACGTGAGGCAACTGCACAGGTTAATCCTCTTTTATTAGAAAAAAGAGATGATCAATTTATTTTTCAACACCTTTAAGGCCTCGTACTTTGAATATTTTGTTAGAAGCTCTGCACAACATTTTACTGACCTGGTTGTTATAGCTGAGAGGATTGAACAAGCCATCTAATTGGGTAAAATTGCTGACTCGACTAAAAAGAAAGGTTTCATTGGAAAAGGGGAAGGAAACTAAGGCTCACAATATCGAAAGTGGTTACAAAGGCAAGAGAAAGAACTACCAAAATAAAAACACCAACCCCTCATATAGCTAACTTCTCCACACCGATTCCCAAAAATCAATTGTCTTGAAGATAAAGCTATAGTGTCATTAAGCCAAGAATGGTCTACATATGACCCCAACTGACTATTGAAAAGAGGCCCTTTTTGATAAGTTCATAGGAAAGGAACGATTGGGAGATTCCAAGAAATTACAATCAATAGTAGCTAAGTGTTTGGCCTTTTATGTATTACTTTGCTAGTAATCATAGCTCAAGATGTTGACATAAGATCTTTATTGTTGAGCCTATTTTCTAAAGTTTCAATGAAATAATGAGTTCGTCCTTCAATTACATATCCTCCTTTAATTCAAACATTATTCATTTTCATAAATCTTGAAAGAGGTTCCCTATAAGAACTCACAAATACACCTTTGTAGCCTTGCATGATCTCATAAACTCGATTCATTTCTTTTACCAAAATATTTTCCCCTGGTAGAATTTTGAAAGATTAAACTTGCTTTTTCTATTTTAGAAATTATTCGATGTTTATTTAAAACAACATTTTGACATTATATTTGTAGAATAACAAATGAATCAAACAACACCTTCATCAAGGTGACCAAACTCTAAAACCAGAGAATATGAAAAGAAAAATGAATTGTCACCCTCGCACCATGACTCTTGAGCCATGTTTTTAGATTTATGCATAGTGGTATGTAATGAATTTGTTGTTCATGGATTCATGAAATGCATCTTTTTGCAAAGTCCAAGCCATCACACCAAACGATGTTAAAATTTGTTAATTTTAATTATTTGCGTTTGAAATGAGGAAATGTCATCTTTGTTATCCCTTTAACAATCTAAAATAAATACATCCCTTGTGCTCCCCTTTTGAACCTAAAGAAATTTTCTTTCTTGAAAAATATTGACTAAGATTATACCCCACACTAAGAGCAAGTGAAATTTCAATAATCAATAATGATGAAAAAGTCGAGAGAAAGCCAAAAGATAAAAGATCCTAAGAAACTCAAAAAGCTATAGGGCATGCCCAAATCAAAAGAGAAAATGATAGTCAAGATAAAATGAGGATGCCCGATCAAAACAATAAAAAGAATTGCAAATCAAATAAAAACAGTAAAAGAAAAAGATTTATAATCAAGCAAGTAAGCAATCTGGAACAATAAATGATGCTCTCGGAATATAAAAAAAAAATATTTTTTATAAGAATCAAGCTATTTATTATACAAATAGCGGAAAGGTTGATGCTCATAATCTTATGAATAGTGGTGTTGTAATAACGTTGAGATTGGAGTTGCAAATGTTTCATGATCAGCAAGGTCGCACTGCCTTACTTGTCATAATATTAATGGAAAAGTTGGTGATTAGCGGTTGATTGGTGGTTATTGAAAAAAAAACCGTCTAAAGAATTTGGTGTGCTCCTTAATGGTGCAACAGTGATGTCATGAGAATAAAAAAAAAAATTAAAGTGTGAGAATATATTGTGGTGTGCGCCAGGGATTTTGCAAGGTGAATGTCCAGATAATATCTCTGGGGGTGGAGAAAAAGAGGCGAGGTTGCTCGTCTCCTCAGAAGGAAGTTAGCATGCTATTCAGGCCAGGCCCGAACATCATGACGAGGATGACTCTTAACGGGCCTGGCTCGTATCTTCTTCTTCTTCTTCTTCTTCTTCTTCCTCCTGTACCGCCAGTTATCAATATTGTTCGAACTCCATATGTTTTGAAGAATAAAAGATACTGATGTTAAGCTTGTGTGAAGCTAATTAATATCTATAATAGAATTTAACTACGAAGAACAGACAAATATATATGTTTTGCTAGTGCTATTTAAGTCTCTTTAATTATTTTCTGTCATTGTTACAAATTAATTAAAGAAATGTAGACAAATTATATATATATATATATAGAATGGATTAGATATTAGAGAGAGAGAGAGAGAATGGGGTGTTATGCCATGCACGTGAAGGCATCAAGCCGAATCTAAATTGTAGTCCGCCTTCAAAAAGGTTATGTGGAATGAAATAAAAAAGATAAAAGAAAAAGGAACAAGCATAAGAATTTCTGTAATTGCTTTTGACTCAAGAAAACAAGTCTTTTATATAAAATAAATATAAGAAAAAGGTGTTTTAAAACCTGAATTTGCTTAACAGATTAGTTTGGGATTTAAAGTTTAAATTAACTCGGGTTGAAAAATAAAAAAAATAAAAAAATTTAACTAATATGTTAAAAACTCAGGTTCATCTAGATCAAAAACTATTTTTTTTATTTTTTATTTTCAAAACAATATTGCATTAATTTTTTAATGTATTTATTTTTTAAAAAATCAAATTTAAAAGATTAAATTTAAATTCATTACATCATAGCTTGTACTAAACAGTGTATCCTTGTATGCTGAAGCATACCTAATAGTTACGAAGATGTCATCCAATGTCAAAAGCATTTCAGAATTCAAATGAAGGATATTGCTCCAGCTGATGAAAAGCTAGAGAAGTTTATGAGCTTTGATATTGTGTGTTTTAGTTAATGTGTTATTGTTGTGTTTTGAGATAAAAATAATATTTGGTAATTTATTAGTGTGATGTATTTATTAACTATAATTAAAAGGACTTAGTGTTTTACTGTAGAGTGAATTATTGTGGACTATGAGCGCTTTCACTGTGAACTATACTATTTTGAATCACTGTAGGTTGTGAGTAGTTTCACTACGGATTGCATTGTTTGGGTTTATTCTTTGTTGGGCTCTTTCAAAACGTGTGGGAGTAGACACAGACACATTGCATTGTGGACGGCACTATAAGCATAGACCATGTTTTCACTGTGGACAATACTGTAGCGCCCTAGGAGGTGTTCCTCTACTGTGTTTTTAGTCGAGGATAGTGGCTGGGGGTGTTGCCTTCTCTGTCAAAAGCTGTTAAGTCTGGCTTAGCAGCTGAACCCAACTATGTGTAAAATATTATTACTATGAAAGAAAAACAATAAATTTTATTTGAAGGGATTAAAAACTATAAAAATTTGGGCCAAATAAATTTAATATTATTAGTAATATTCTTAATATTCTTAATTTCATTAATATTATTAAATTTGAAATAAATTTTATTACTATCAAAAAAATTATAAATTTGATTTGAAGGGTAAAATCAATTATTATTATTATTATTAATAATTTAGGTCTGACATCCCTTTCCAGACCTAAGAAACTTGGGTCAGGCATCAAGATCCATTTCTCTTGGGTCCCGCATCCGAACCCATTTCTCTTGGGTCCAGCGTCAGGACCCAAAGTTCTTAGGTCTTAGGATTTTTATGTTATAAATATTATTATTTTTATAATTAGTATTAATATAAAAAAAATATAATTATTTTATTATAAATATAATTATTTTTATTATAATTAAAACTATTAATATTAAAAATAGTATTATTTATGTTATAAATATTATTATTTTATAATAATGAAAAGTATTAATATCAAAAATATTATTATTTGTGTTATAAATAATATTATTTTTATTATAATTAATAGTAATAATATTAAAAATAGTATTATTTGTGTTATAAATATTATAAGAACTTGAGTCAGACGAGTTTAATATTATTATTAATATTATAAATATTATTATATTCATTAATATTATTAAATGTGTAAAAAATATTATTACTATAAAAAAAATATAGAATTGATTTAAAGGGTAAAATCAATTACTATTAACTTAGGTCAGGCATCTCCTTCCAGACCCAAGAAACTTGAGGCTGGAAAGGGACGCCTCATCTAAGGAGCTTGGGTATGACAAGAGCGCAAATTCAAATCCATTGGGTCTTGTAGCCCCGCCTAACCCAAGACTATTGGTCTTTCGTTAGGACCCAATCTCTTGAGTCCTGAGTCAAGACCCAATGCTAATGGTTCCTACGCAGGACCCAATTCTCTTGGCCTGTGTCAGGACTCAATGATCTTGGATCTGGCGTCAGGACCCAAGGTTCTTGGGTCTTATGTTTCTAAATATTATTATTTGTGTTATAAATATTATTATTAATAAAATAATTAATAAATTTGAAAAAAAAATTATTATCAATATTGAAAAACAACAATAGATTTGATTTGAAGTGTAAATTAAAAATTATTATTATTATTAAATTTTAAAAAACTATTATTACTATCGAAGAAAAACCATAATGTTTTTTGAAAGATTAAAAAAATAAAAATTTTGGCAGGCAAGTTAAATATTATTATTAATATTATAAATATTATTGTTGGATTTGGCTTTGCAGCCAGACTCAACACTTTTGAGTCCGATGTTGTAGTCAAACTCAATGCTCTTGAATCTTTGATTTTTATAATATTTTTTTAAGAAGATAGAAGGTGAGCTCGCGGCGTAACGCGAGCCACCTAACTAGTGAATACTAAAAATAGTTAAATAGTGTTTGATCAAATTCAATTGTAGTGTTTTTTATATATAAAATAATCATTAAAAACATTAAAAATATCTTAATTTGTATTTATATTAAATGATTTATAATCTCTTAAACTTATACGCATGTGTTGGAATTGGTTTATAAAATATGTAATTAGTTTTTTAAGGCTAAATTATATGTAAGGGTCCACTCACAATCGAGGTTAAAATCATGTTGAATTTTATGATCCAACATGGATACTTTAACGTGAAATATTAATATGTTTTAAAAAATTAATTAAAAGTGAATGCAAAATTGTTCTAAAAAACATTTGGATAACAAAAATTTCAAACCCAAAATAGCTTTGATAATTAGATAGGAGGCTTGTGAGCTCATGAGTTTGAACTTGAGTTTAGTTAATGAAAAATATTCATTATTAAGTTCTTGTTTAATTAGTAATTTTTTTAATCCCTAAAATATCTTAGTACATAAATTAATACATTGATTGTGTGATGGGAATGGATGTCATTATAAGTAATTCATTAACTATGAATATCTTGGATATTCATGAACTATAAACATTCATAAATTATGAACATTCATCATAATTAATAAAATATTCATGAATTATGAAAACTCATAAATTATGATTATTAATGTTTTAGTTTCTAAGTCCTATAAATAAGTGTCTTGAATTGGTGGAATAGGATAAAATAATTTTATTGAGTTATTTTTTCTCATTGTTATTGGTTTTTCTAAAAACTTGTTCTTTAATTCATTTTTTCTACTCTAGAGCTTAGGTTCGGTCTTTGTAGAGAGATATTAAATATTATTTATTTAATTTCTTTGGATCTTATTTAGAAATGTACCTAAACAAAAAGGAGTTGTTGAAATTTTGAAAGGCTTACTAAAGAAAATCATTTTGCACCAACCGATGAGTAATGAAGCTTCAAGGACAAATGACAATCTAGACAACAATAAAATTTAAGATTGGATATCTCCTAAGGACATCAACAAACATGTACTATGAAGTAGTTTTTTATTATAATTATAATATTTGTGTTGGTTCGCATGCTAGAATTGTTTTTCCTATATTTTTTGCAAATTTATATATTTGTTTAGTATTCATGCTATATTTTTGTAATGGTTACAATGTTTTTATATGTTTGCATGATTATAAACTAAACATATTTTTCTTATTTGTTTAATCTTTACTTGTGAATTTTGGACAACATGGATGCATGTATACTTGTTTTTTATTAGAGTTATTTTTATTTTTTAAAAACTAAAAAAGAAAAAGGTTAATAGTGTAATAATATATGTACACATCATATCAATTCAAAATAATTAATAATATAGAAAATGTTTTTTTTAATTTAAGTACTAGCACTAGCATCCTTAGTTGGTGTGTTTGTAATTCATTGAAATAATTAATGAAATGTTGTCATTTTTATTTAAAATAATGGATCTTACAATAAGTAACCTTGTTTCAATTAAAAGTAGAAGCATCTGATTTTTTTAAAAGTAAATCGTATTTAAAGTGACAATTATTTTTTGCTTTCAAAACGAAACAAGTGTTAATTAAACATTTCTTTTAGATCAAAAGTAGTTGTTTTTTAAAAACACAACAATACCAAACAGACACTATATCCAATGTAATAAAAAAGAATAAATAAAGACAATCTACCATGACTACACAAGCATACAAACAAATACATTAAGATTATTAATATGATTGCAAAAAATAGTCTATCGGCCTACATATGCATTATTGAGTTGGGTTTATTATCCTCACCATTTAAAAGAAATTTCTTGTCGCATATAAATGTATAAATTATTCCTCGTATCTTATTCAAATCTTCATAAATTATTTCAAAAAACAATATTAACAATATTTAGGGATGGCATTGCACAACACATAATCCATTTATATATTTATTCACGTAACATGAATAGAAATACTAAAAAACACTGGTCTTTTACTATTATTTTTTCTTCAACAACATTCAATGTAACATTATGAAGTGCTATAATGCAATTGAGTCGGTCCCTAATGGTCATTCAATATATATAATTATAAATTTTATAATATTTTTCCTTGAATAACCATGTACTAAAAATATGTCTTATTAAAACCTTGAAAAGAAAAACTCAATGGAAAAAAACCTAAGCGAAGAAAAAATAGTATAACATTTTTGTGTGATTTCTGAATACTTTAGAATTTAATAGAAGGTTTTATATAGATACTTCAAGATTCATATTTGAATACTTTAGGATTCAGAAAAATGTTAAATTGTCTCATTAAAACCTTGCAAAGTAAAACTCATTGGGAAGGAAAAAAAAGTATAATTTGCATTAACTTCACTCAAAATTACATATCTTTGGATGAATCTTTAAGATGTCCCATTTCAATATTATGGATCTTGAAAGTTGAGACTAGTAAAGACTTTATAAATAGGTTTGGTAAATTATCATTTGACTTGATTTGCTTGATATCAATTTTTCTCTTCTGTTGAAGCTTGTGAGTATAAAAGAACTTTATGAGATATGCTTTATTTTATCTCCTTTTAATGTAGTCTCTTATAGGTTGAGTGAAATGGACAACATTATCTTCAAATAATATTGTGGGACTATCTTCAATAGTTGACAATCCATATTTTTCTTTTATGTGTTGGATAATTTACATTAGACATATACATTCTCAACTTACTTCATGGATTGCAATAATTTCTGGATGATTTGATAAAGTAGCCACTAATATTTGTTTGACAGATCTCCAAAAAATTATAGTAGGTAAATAAATAGCATGTTTGTGATCTCCCTTAAAGGAAATCAGAGAGATAACCTGCATCTGCATATCCTATTAATTTTGAATTTTATCTAATATAAAATAACCTCATCTTAGTTGTTCCGCGGAGATAGCAAAGTATATGTTTGACCCCATTTCAATGTCCTTTTGTAGGAGTGGAACTGTATCTTGCTAATAAATTGACTGCAAAAACTATATATGGTCTTATACAATTTACAAGATACATAAGAGCTCCAATAACATTAAGATATGGTACTTTTGTACCAAGAATTTATTCATCCTCTTTTAGCGGTAAAAAATGGTCTTTCTTTACATTAAGTGATCGAACAACTGTAAGTTGTAGTTCCTATGAGCTTTTCAGGAGTACCAACAAGATTTAAATTATCAATATATATTGCAACAATAGCAAATCCGGATGTGTTTTTCTTAATAAAAATGCATGGAAAAATCTCATTATTCTCAAATCATTTTTCTAGGAGGTATTCATAAAGATAATTATACCACATTCGATGAGGTTGCTTCAACCTTATATAAAGATTTTTGTAGTTTAATATAATAAACACTTCTGGATTTATCATAAAAGGTTTCAGGCATTTTGAATCCTTCAGGGATTTTCATATGGATATCTTTATCTAATGATTCATATGGATATGTTATAACTACATTCATTAAACGTATATCTAGAGTTTCTGAGACTACTAAATCAATCAAAAATCTAAAAGTGATTGCATCCATAACTGGAGAGTAAATTTCCTTATAATCAATGCCAAGTCTTTGAACATGCTTAAGTTAGGGAATTTAATGATACTTTAAGAGTAATATGATGATATAAGTTACAAAACCAAATATATTCCATAAAAATATGAATAATAATGAAAAGAAAAAAATTATTGAAATTGATATAAGTCATGTAACACAGGAGTTCATGCATGCCAAGATTTCAATATAAATTAATTAGAATGATTATGCTGATAACATGTTAAAAGAAATAACGAACAAGTAAAAACATACATATTCATAATTAAATTTAAAGGAAAAATTCATATTTTTGTTATATATCTTTTTAATTCTTATAATACAAGATAAGTAGTTTATTTATAGAATAAGAGAATAAAAATATTAAAGGACACTAGAAAATTCAATTATCATAAAAAATCAAGATACTAAATTCAAGAGATTATGAAGTCTAAGAAATTTAAATAGATATTCAATATATATAATTAAATATTTTATAATAATTCTCAAGTTGTTATATTTTAACATTTTTTAATAACCCTAATTGTTAAACAATATTTCTTTATTGCTTTTTCTTTAGAATGGTTGGGTACTAAAAAAAAAATGGTAAGTGTCTATTGATCGAATATATTATTAACAATTTAACACACTTAAAAAAAAATATGAAGACAAAAACATCCAAATCCAGAAAATAAAATAAAAGGTAAAGACATATATTAGAGAGAGAGAGAGAGAGAGAGAGAGAGAGATGATAACAATAATTAAAACAAGACCTACCCAATTTTAAAAGGGTCAATAATATATAAACCCGACCCGTATCCAAAACAAGAACGATTCAACAACAAGAAGGGTTTTGGCTGAAGGCTAAACCCTAGTCCCAGAAATCTATATAATCCCAGTAAAGAAGAAGGCCTTCAATCCAGTCAAGCAAAAAGATGGGAAAGGTAAGCTACAAGAAGCTAAGAGGTAGCCAAAACCTCCGTCAAAGACTGCTATTATCGACGCTTTCCGCCACTCCTGTCCAAGTCGAGGACATTCGAGCCAATGACATGATGCCCGGCCTACGCCCCCATGAGGTCTCTCTCCTCCGCCTCCTCGAGAAGATTTCTGATGACTGTGTTGTCAAAATCAATGAAACCGGTAAAACGAACCACCCCATTTGTTTTTTTGTTGTTAGTTTGTCATGGGTTTTATTTTTGAGGGATTTATGTGACAGGAACAAAGTTTCAATACAAGCCTGGGATTGTGATGGGTGGGAGACACCTTGTGCACGATTGTGGTGTAAGTCGAGCAATTGGGTATTTCTTGGAGCCATTGGTTGTTCTTGGGTTGTTTTCGAAGAAGCCCCTTTCGATAAGGCTCAAAGGTACTGTTTTCCCCTAAAGTTTGGTCAGTCATCATGTGCTAAGTGTTCGTGCAGTTGTATGTTATTTTCTGTTTATGGGGTTCTTAGCTGCTTAGTTGAGTTGCTGTCTTTTTTTATCGATCAGCTCTGCCCTCTTCATTTTGCTCAAAACGATCTCCACTTTGAATGATTGTAATGTACTGTCATATACTCTGACCAAAAAAAAAATTGAAAGAGAAAAGGAGTTTAATGTTATTCATCATCGGTTCTATGTGGGACTTTGATTGTAAGTTCTCAATAATAGACTACGATTTGAAAGAGGGATATTACAGAAGCCAGAAGGTAATTTATTTCTTTGAACTGTGACCATTTCTACACATGTTGATTCCCTCTACTCCCCAAGGGAACTAGAATGGGAAATTGAATTTTATCAAATGCTGTCGTATATTTGCTGATCTCCTCATTCAGGGTTCCATAAACCTGCAAACCTTATTAGCTTGTAAGGTGTTCTTCCATATGAATTATCAAAGATATTACCAAAGACAGGTATAGATCAACCTTGTATCTTTGTGACCAAATCTAAAAAAGAGAGTCTTGCTACTGAGTTCTGAACTTCATGTGTGGTAATAAAGGAGTAATCGAGAATGTAAGATCTTTAAAAAATGCTTTGTGCCTTTTGGAGTTTAGAGAATGATTGATTGTAGAGGCTTTGTCAACTGTTGTTCTGTATATCACTGGAAAGGCTATCCATTTTCCCCTTTGTGCTTATATAGATCACACCTAGTCCACAGCCTAATGTTGAGAAAATACCTAGGGTCTCTGACACTGCTATGTTGTAAAAAAAGAAAGAAAGAAAGAAAGACTAGGATGCAAACGTTAACTTGACAATATCAGCTCTGACTTCCCTTAAAAGTATCCACCCATAAACTTTACATAGCAATTTTATAGGCAATGCCTTGGTTTATGATTTTTGCATAGTGAAACACAACTGTAAAGGATATGCTTTTCTTTTCTTAAGAAGATTTAATGGAATAACATGCTGTTTTCAGGAATTACAAATGATTCTAAGGACCCATGTGTTGACACTTTCCGTTCTGCTACCTTACCATTATTGAAGCAATTCGGAGTTCCTTCAGAAGGATTGGAACTGAAAATAGAAAGTCGTGGTGCTCCACCTCATGGTGGCGGAGAAGTTCTCTTATCAGTTCCCATTATTCAAAGTTTAACAGTGAGATTTTGAATCCTGTGGTAGTTCATTTGTATGTTTATTTTTTCCATGTTCTTATTTGTTACACTCTGCAGGCAGTCACTTGGATTGATGAGGGAATGGTTAAGAGGATTAGAGGGGTGACTTTCTCAACCAGAGTCTCTTCTCAGTTTGAGAATACCATGATACATGCTGCTCGAGGAATCTTTAATCATTTACTTCCTGATGTCCACATATTCACTGATCATAAAGCTGGTCAACAAGCTGGAAAGTATGTTATCTGTTAATAAAAAATTGTCATCTCATTGTTTGTTTGGAAATATTGTAGAGAGAAATGTGAATTGCTGCTTGAACTTTTTTGTTTTTATTTTTTTCTTCATGATGTTCGAATATTTATTTATAAAGCTGGTCTGCCAGTTGGAAAGTATTATACCTGTTAAGAGAAAATGTTACATGTTTGTTTGTCTGGATTTTTCAAGCACAGTAGAGAGAAATGTGAATTGCTGCTTGGAATTTTTTTATGTTTTATTTTTACTTTCAGCATGCTACAGAGAGTATAGCTCACACAGATATTGATTTAATGGGCAGTTCACCTGGTTATGGAATATCCTTGGTTGCGGAAACTACTTCTGGTTGTTTCATCACTGCTGATACTGCAGTTTCTTATGCACGAGCGGATGATGGTGGAATGGAAGGTGAGAAACAAGAGCTGGTGCCTGCAGAAGATGTTGGTGAGCAAATTGCTTCTGTTCTCCTTAATGAAATTGAGCAAGGTGGAGTTGTAGATACAACACACCAGGTTTGTGTTTTCTACTCTCTTTTTTTCTTGTGAGCTTGGTTAAATTCATTGATGTGGTTCTCTGTTTTTTTTTTTTTTTTCAATACCCCGTTACTGCATTAATAGTACTTTCCAAAAAGCATCACTAAATGAAGTTAAATGAAAGCTGTTAATGACTAATTATCTGCTTCTGATTGGGTGGCAGTAATGATATTGAATTATTGACGAGTCCTTAAAAGACACGTTAGTGATTTATTTTGAATCTTTACTTGGGAGAATAGTATGGCACCCTCGAGGAAAAGAAGAGTGAAATCTTTATGGGTCTTGCATTGTTATTTTATACCTCATATATGCCACCTGATTTTCATTGCTGTTGTCATTTGGTTGCAGGGTTTGTTGTTTCTTCTTTGTGCATTATGCCCCCAAGATGTTTCAAAGATTCGTGTAGGAAAGCTAGTAACCCATGGAATAGAAACACTAAGGCTCATCAGGGATTTTTTGGGTGTTAAATTCGTCATCAAGCCTGATCCATCAACAGGGACGGTTATACTCAAATGTGTGGGAAGTGGGCTTAAGAATCTTTCTAGAAAGAGTTCATGATTACAAAATGTTTCACATTTGATCTCTTTCGACGATGTGCTTTTTGTGGATCAAAGATTTTTGAGGAAGGTCCCAATGCGAAGGGGTTATGAATTATAATACTGCAAATTCATATGTTCTGCCAGCTTGATTTTATTTTTTTACTTTATATCGTATTATTGCCTGTAATCTACAAGTGAGAGAGGAGGGAATAAGTTTTGGTTCAGTTTTTATTGTATATCCGACTCCTTGCAGATCCGTGCTCAATGTGAAATGGATACTGTGGTAAGCAAATTTGAAACCCCAACCCCCCCCGAGTAGAGGTCATTTTCTCACTTTGAAGAGGTACTTTTTGGAAAGAAAAAATAATTAAATTGCAACAGAAATGATCAAAGGACGAAGCTATAAACAGATGCCAAAGTATTAGAATTCGATATGCTTGACTAAATAGTTCCCTTTTAGCATCATAGAAGCAAAATGCATAAATGTCCTGTCATTCAATGAGCAAATTACAGAAAATAAGGTAAAGACCAATCTGCCTAGAATAAAAACACGAGTGCGAGCAATCTATTAATACAAGATACGTCCATTTCTAAGGCTATGTTTCTTTTTGTAGTTGAACTGGTCTTTAATACTACAAAGCTATCCTTCTTGTTTGTTTTTCCATCAATCATTGCCCCAAGCATCATCTTTCATTCTTGCCTTGTAACTATCCGCTTCTTTCGGTTTCTTCCTGGCTCTTCAGTTCTCTTGAACCAAAGGTTGTCGGCAGTTTCAACCCCATTCCATAAGCGATCAGCCTTTGGGCAGTTCTTGCTGATGTCTTTGGCCCTTGACGAGGAGGTTCCAGATCTGACACAAGGAATAACGTAATTGTCGTTGAAAAGGAACAAAGACTGGAGGTTAGAAAACTGCTTTCACTCGTTTCCCAATAAAATTACAAGAACTGATCAACATTGCAAAACATCTTAATGTAGCTTCATACTACATAACATTTTTCCTGGAAAGATGCTCAAACTCCACACCCACTTCTTTGAACAATGTTAAAGCTCAAAGAAAGCACTGTAAAAGAAGGAAACCAACTGCAACTAGTGTTTGAAGTTCGAACAATCGATGATGAAAAAAAGTATCAGAAGATAAGTCAACTGCCAAGCCACCTTCACCACAAGAGAGAGAAGACAGAATTATCCCTCGATGTCCAGCATCAATCACTGATGGATCAGAAGAGCCAAAATCACACAATTACTGCTAGACATCAACGTTCTAATGGCTCCAAAAGGCACTGCTAAGTTGCAACCACATTGTCTAGAGCCGACAACACCTCCTCAAAGGCATAAAGGGTCTGCATGGCCAAGGCAGAAATTGAATATTGCCTTCATTCAATAAAGCTGCTACACATGGAATCTGTATACCCAACTGAGCAAATTTGGGGAGACTGTCAGACAGAACAGTGCTAATTAAAGAGAGGAACCAAGCCTCCCCACAAACGTCCAAACTTGCATTCTACATCACATTGCTTAGGGATCTTGATGGTTAAAGTAAGACTTTTGGTTGGAAGAACGACAGAGCTCTGGCCACCATCAAAGGACACTCTTTGCTGACAGCATGTCAGTTTAATGGCATTTGCTTCTTATTGCCCAAGTCATCATAAGGCTACCATGTAGTAAGGGCGTCTTTCAAGGTCATGTTTGACCTTCAACACTGTATAGCTTATGAACCATTCTAAACAGGTATTGTTCCTCTTGTTTCTTATACAACCAATTCCCAAGTATCACATCCTCCCACACTCCTATTAACATAACATCTCACAAGCTTCAGTCAGGAAAGTTGGCTGAAAGAGAACCAAGGGGCATTCAATTAATTTTAATAATTAAAGAAATAAAAACTTTACCAGTAATAATTTGAAGTTTTCCAATACATTTTAACTCACAACCTCAAATTTTGAAATCTCAAATCTTTTTGTTTACGTCCAAGTCCAAAGATAACTAACAGAAGTTTATGCTCTCTTTGTTTCTCTAAGATCTTAAATTCCAGCTTATTGGATCTTTCTTTCTATTCTAAGATACTATACCATTTAGAGTTTAGAAGATTAAAGGAGGAGGAGAAATGGATTAACAGTTTCTTCAAAACATGCTGTGGGTATGATGTGTCTGTGGTGATATAATGTCAGTGCAGCTAACTTCTTTCTCTTCCTTCCATGTCTCTTCTTAGCTATGTTTTTAAGAACCTAAATTTATGGGTGATTAGAGCATTGACTAAAGGTGAGGCGTAAACAGATGTTGCATGAATCGGCCAACTACTCCAACTATATATGCAATATTTGGTCGTGTTATGGTTAGATATACAAGACTACCTGCCAATTGTTGATAAATAATTGTATATTTCAAATATTTTTCCTTGTTTTATGTGAACTTCTGGAACGGTAGAAACAATAGTTTTTAAACCCGACCGGGTTTTAGATTTTGACCAAGTCATCGAGTCGGCCAGGTCAATTTTTATTTTTTAAAAAAATTCAAAACGGTGTTGTTTTAATAAAAAAAAAAAATCAACAGGTTGCAACCAGGTTTTTCCAAGTCAGCCGAGTCACTAAGTCAACCCGCCGGGTTAGCCGGGTCATGACTTTTTCTATTTTTTAATCAACCCAATTCAATTTCAGTTCCAAATCAACCCGCAGGCCGAGTCGAATTTCAAAACTATTGTGGAAACAGGCTTGCAGTTGAGCATTCCGATTTTTGTTCGTTTAACTTCAAGTCCAAGAAAATGCTCAAGCGCTCCAAGCTTTTTCGTTTCAAAACCATGTGCTTAACACTTCACATATATATAAAAGCACGCAAAACCAAAAGGAATCTCAAAACATAAAACCATGCTAATATAACTTGAAATAATGAATATTAAATATTCATTATTTGGATGACCAAATGGTTTTTTTATATAAAAAAAAAAAACAGTACAGTGAAATCCACAAAGTAGCTGAGTGGGGGTGTAAACAGTGAGCTGCACTGCTCATACTATTCAATTCTTTTAGTGGTTTGTATGCTAATAGTAATAATAATATAATACATATATGGAAAATACTTTGACAGGAAAACGGAAGGAAAATTTCATTAAGAGAAAGAATTCATAATAACTTGTGCTTTTGTCCAATCTATGGAACACTTTACACGATTCCTTTTTGGCTCTCTGCTTGCATAACTAAAGCGTTGCTCTTCAAACATTGGAGACCTGGGAAAGAATCCTACATCTACGACAAGGGGCAACTGCTCTGGAAATCATATATCTCAAGAATAAATACTGCACATTGACATAAATTAAAAACAACAAACAAACATGATTACAACAGTCATCAAACAAACCTGCTTATCTTATTACCCTGACAAGCCAAGCCAAGCCAAGCCAACCCAACCTCCTCGACTTTGCAATGTCAAAACCAACCCAGGATAATATGGCAGGCATGCAGGCAATTTGCTTGCATCTTCTGCAACGTGGACCTATACATACAAAGTGACACCGCAGCAGGAAAGGAGAATATCCTCAATGAGTCAAATCTTCCATGGTATCTCTACAGATCAAACAGCCTGTGCAACAGACTTTGTGGTGTTTGAATCTCCTTTCCCGTTTAACTTGGATCTATCTCTGATGGGCTTCTGAGAGCTAGGTGTCCCTCTAGCGGCATTTCTGCTATTCCTAGCTGCCTGAGTGCCCGCACCTCCCCCTGCTTCAACTAAATTAAGTCATAAATGATGAGAATAAAACTGATGGTGCTTATCATAAACACCCTATAAACCCTGCAGGACCGGACCAGTATCATAGTCATGCTCACACAGAGTAAGCATCCATCATTGAGTGTACCCTAAGTGATTTTGGCCATAACTCATAAGAAAGGAGAAGCTGAAGAAGATATGATTATCTACCTCAATACATGTGAGAACAGCCACCTATATTATGCATGTTTGGTCAAAAACATTGATTGATCTGAAAATGATGAGCTCCTACAGGTATCTATTGCCTGGTTTAATGTTTATTGACTATTGAGCGGGGAAAAAAGGTAATTTAATGGGCATGTCAAAAAGAAAGTGCACCATGGCCCTTTTAGATGTACAACAGCTGATTCAGAATTCATAGCGAAGTGATCATTTCTGTGACAAGCAGTGTGGCAATCCTTGCATACTTTTGAACCTACATGAGCTTTCGTGCATTTGTGTGGGGCATGAAGGAGAAAAATGAGAGAGAAAACTGACCACTGTTAGGCAGAGACAATCTCTTCTTTGTCTGTTTATCTAGTTGGGTGGTTCTCTCCTTTGGGTTGCTGTGAGATCTTGTAGCCATAGCAGGTTTTGAATTGGCTTCTTCAACCAGGTCTTCAAGAACTGGCTTTGGCTTTGGTTTAGAAAAAAGTGTGTTGGGTGCTTCTAACATGCCTGCTGACTTACTAGGTGAGGAACTGCCACCATCAGAATGAGATGGACCTTTTTTCTGACTTGAAATGGTTGACTGAAGATCTGAGGCAATAGCTTTCTTGGCAGTTGTTTTTAACTGTGATTTGCTGCCATTCTTGACCTCAGCAGCTGTTTCATCCTCACGAATCATCACTCCATCTCTAAGATTTATGTCAAGAAAGCGGTTCTCCCATGGGCGAACAGCCATCCATCTCTCCAACCAGTTCCAGCCCCAACTGCTTTTATCTGGTTCAAAACCAGAGGGAACAGCCTGGTGTCTTGACCCAGCCTGCCACTGTGCAAACAGAAGATCTTATGTATTAGTCAGCAGCAGTAAGAAATACGTTTTAAGGGTTTCTACGGAGACATATATCTTCACTGTTCAACTAAGAAACTACTTAGCAGCACAACTCTAGACAAAAGAAGTTTGAAAGTATCTGCCTCTTTTTTTCTCTTTTCTCTGGTAGAGAGAAGAAAATTTCTGGTTGCAACTAATTTTCCACAATGCCATGTGTTGGCTCAGAAGCCTCACATTCTACCTAGGTCATAGTAGAATTTTACCTCACAGCACTAATCACTGAAAGAAATTGGATATATGTAAACCATCAATCACACACACAGCAATAAGTGTACCAGTAATCAATGAAGAAATATTTGGAAGTGTAAAAGTTAAACTCAAAGCTTTTGCTGAAATGGAGGTTACAATATCCATACAGAGGGAAAAGGCAAAAACAAAATACCAGGTATTCACCTTTTCTGTTCTAGTAATGAATACAATGCCATTGAGCTAATACTATCCCATTGTCCTCAAAAACAGGTTTTAATGAGAGATTTTACATCATACTCTAGCTCAAAAACCCTAGCTGACATCAATGATCACTCAAAGGCACATTTTTTTCAATCTGCAATCCAATTTCCAGAACGTAGGAATGCAAATTACAATCAAATTCATAAAAAAGCAAAGAAGTAAAGCAATGGAGCTATCGCATTTTTACCTGATGAGCCAGAGCATATGCAATAGCTCTCTCACGCTTAGCTGCAGCCTCCTGCCGCTTCAGCAACTTGGCTTGAATTTGTTCAACAGATCCCACACTATCACACCATCCTTCCTGTGTAAAAGTGAAATTGATATAAGGCACTTGGCAAGCCTAACAAAAATTAAAGCTGCTAGAGAAAACAAACATGAGCAATTAATCAATGAGGTATCTTTTAAACACTGTCTTGTAATGGTAAAATAAAACATTTGTAGTTTATAACTTTTTTTTCCATATGACTTTATTATCCTGCACTTGTATATCTCACTTAACCCATTCTGTTACTACAGAAGAACAGACACCAATGAAATCCTATTTAACTTTTTTCAGAGGCAGAAAGTTAAGGTAGAAAAAACAATTATTAGGCAAACACAATTGGAAATTCTATCCATATATTGGATATTTGGCCACCACTGAAGACCATTTTGCATGTCCCATTTTTTGACGTATACAAATCAAATTTATATATTATTATAGTTAAAAATATTCAGTTCTGCATTTCAACCAATGCTAGTCATAGTTGTCTAACCGAGAAAACATCAACAGGACATTAAGAGTTGGGACAAGAAGATGCTTAATCCTTACAGAAGCTGACGGAAATAGAACAAGTTTAGAGGAAACAATGAACATTTATCATTAAAAATTAAAAATACTAAAACTCTCCAACTCATTATACCACATCTTTTTGTCTGCCATAGTGGATGACTAACATTTCACACAAAGACGTAATGTTGTAGCTGCACAGGGCAAGAAAAGCATCATAACCATTTTTCCCCATAGAACTACAGCATCAAACTCCAAAAACCAGAAAAATGACAAAACCTAAGCCAGGAGCAAATAAATAGTCATGATGCAGAAGCAAAGCAATCCTTTGATTCCCACAAATTACATACAATTTGGCAAAATCATAAAAGAGAAAAGAGAAGGAGAAAGGAAGTTGAGATATTTAAATTTATTAATAAGTTTCACCCTATTTGAGATGATTCATCTCATGATAAAATAATCACTCTTCAAAGGCTAAGGCCAAAGTGACAAAAACCATACTATTTCAGCTAGAGCTCCAATGCCATTTACCTAGCAAATCTTTATTGAAAAGACATTAGAACAAAATTCTGATAGGTTACAAAGGACTACATGTCATCATTCAAGTAAAACAAATTGCAAGGCTCAAAAGTCTGTGGTGAAAAAAAATAAACATTAGATCAGTCTGGTTGTCTAAATCTATCAAATGTGGCTGCATGTGCTACCATTCCAGTTTTTTGCCATTTATGTCATGAAAAACATTTCATATATAGACTAAGAAGCAAAATATATAATCTGATGCGTTAATAATAGAACAACTAATGTAAGAACATTGACATCAGGGGAAAAAAAGAGCAACAAAAGAAGAAACTTGCACAGTTAACACAAAGAACAACTAAGGTCAAGTTTTTCCATAAGAATAAGATTTACCAGGCATGCACATATATAGACTAAGTACATTGCACAATAGTGGAAACATATTTCTATATCTGATCAGAAAAACTCATTGTTTCTTACCTCTATTTCTCGAACCCGGGCCTCATTAGCTAGTTGTTGCTGAAGTTTCTGTTGAGCTGTTTGACTTTCCAATGCTAAGCGAACACGCCTTGCACGGACTCGAGCCTGAACTCTCACCAAAGCTTGCATGCAGCGAAGAGTTATTGCAGCTTGTTTCCTCACAGCATGGCCCCGAACAAGAGCTTGCAGTCTCACTAATCCTTTCAAAGCTCGCAGAGCTCTTCTTGCCTTGTGTGTTTCCAAAACCATTCAAATTGTTATCAGAATTATTAGTTGAAACTTGAATGCAGTTGAAATAATTTAGAAAATTAAAAAATAAAAGGTTGGTGAATCAGAATAAATGAAGGCACACAATATGCAGCAGCAACTTCATTTTCAAAAATACCTCCAAGAAGGTAAACTGGATTACTTTGGTCCTTAAAATAGCTCTCTAAGGGAAATTACCCTTCCCTTCATTATGGTGATCTTCCCACAGAGATCTATAGAAAGATTTTCAACCAAATTACCATCTTTGAACAAGTAGGAAGAAAATATGAAGAAAACACCCCACTCCCAACCCATTGGCTGAAATTGGAAACTCATCGTACCATCTTCACCCCTAGCCAACTAAAAATTTTCACTAAATTGGGTATTAAGAGATGAGTTTCCACATCAAGTCCCGTGCCAAAAAGAAAATGGAATCCTCTCTACCCACTTTAGAAACAACAACAGTACCATGCCAAACCAAACCCACCTGACAAATTTCTGAAGGTTTATTAAGCATCCCCTTTCTCACTTAGAAACCCACCCCATACTTGACCACTATTATCAATACCAAAACAAAGTTCTCCTGTATGATTCCCAGAGCTACTAACCTGAGAGAGCTTTATTGGAACATGTGAGAATTCCAAAGCCCCAACTCCCTAAATGTGGAGGATATTTCCCCGGATGATATTTAAAATTTTGTCTGTGTTTCCCATAAGCACCTCCTTTGAATCTTTTCAGGCCTAGTTGCAATTGAAGGGGGATGGAGGCTAAAGATATCAAAGAAAGAGGGAGACTGGAAAAGATAATCTAATAAAGTGGTCCTCTCATCCTTGGGATGGTCTCCAATAGGAGGTAAACTGTGAACCTCCTTTTAGTTTTCTCAACAATATTCCCACGCCCTTGTATCCTTAAAATTAGTACTCAAAGGGAGACCCAAGTTATGGACAGATTTCCTATCTCACATAACAAAATGATAGACAAGAAATTAAAATACGTCCCCTACCCAATATCCATGGCATAACCACACTCCTTATACTCAGTATGAATGCATTCTTGATTGAATCAGACAATACTGGTATAAAGCTTGCTTATACCACTATTTTCATTTTAAGCATGGAGGATTATCATGTGTTGGCTAAATAGAGTGCATCAATCACATAATAGAGATGTCAGGCTTCCTTCTTCACCATGCATGGTCAATTGAACTTGCATTCTTATTTTTTTTTCCCCCAACAATTTTAACAATAAGGAATTTAAAACAGCATTTCATAGTACAAAGATAAAACAGACGCAACCAAACTGCACAAACATTTAAAATCCTACTTCGTGTGATACTGAAATGACATAAACAAGTCATACCAGAAACCCGCGGAAAGCTGTTTGAATGCGAGTGGCAGCCAATTCTTCTCTCATAACTTGTTGATTATGAGCTAAATCCTGAACTTGAAGCGAATCAAAAGGAGATTCAGAAGTATCTGGGATGGAACGAATGTTGGCATCACCATCATTATGATTATGATTATGAAACTCCTCTTGAATTTTATCCGCATCAAACTCAACCGAATGCTTTCTCCTATGTCGAGACTTGCTAGCAGTCGCCCCCTGCTATGATCGAAGAACAACAGCATATAGAAGCCATCAAAATCAAAACTTGAGACAGAAAAACAGCATAATAATAAAAATAAATAAATAAATAAACTCACATTTTCCTCTTTGTCCAAAGACTGTGACTTTTCAGACTTCTTTAGACCAACCAAAGCTTTAAACCATTTCCCTGAGACACCCATATGGTGCCACTTCCTGTCACACGCACAAGATAAGTAAAAAAAATTAATAAATTTAAATTCTTCTTATTTACTATCAAAAAAATAAAAATAAATTGTCAAGACTGTGAATAAGAAAACAGGTAAAATCGCCACACAAAAAAGAAAAAGAAACCCTAGATAATTCCAGTTATGAAGAAACGAGCTTTCTTTGTGAATTTGAAACAAATCGACCCAATTCAAGCTCAAAAGCAGCTAAAATCCATGAGACAAATGCAGATCCCCCACAGATCACGAAGCAGCAAATGCAGAATTCACCATACGATCATAAGAAGATACCTTTTTGACCGTTCGATCTTATCAATCCCAGCCCGCAAGTCAAAACTCGCTCGCTCGCTGACTGAGAATTTGGATTCGCTAAGGAAAAATGAAATTCTCTCTAATAATTGTGATTCAAAAAGACTACAAAACAAAACAAAAATTCTCTCTCTCTAGATTTTGTTATTTTTAATTCAAATTTTCAATGGGTACAAAAAGAAGGCATGGAATGAGAAAGACAGTGAGGAGCGAGGACCACTGCAGGCTAAATTACGCCGGGGTGGATTATTATTGAATAAACTTCATTTTTACTGGGTAAATTTACTTTTACCCCTACAGATTCATTGATGTTTCACTTCAGGTCTTATATTTGGAACTTCCCAATATTGCTCTTGTGTTTTCCAGAAGAGTTCCCGTATTTTATTTTATTTTTTAATTTCTTAGTATTTCGGATTATCTTGTGCGTCCGAGTGATTTTAAAGGTATAATCTCTATACATCAACCTGATGTATTTTAATAAATTAAATAAATTTTTCAAAGTATTATTCTCAAAATTTAAACCTTGAAAATCAAACTTCACTTTAAAATAAGAAAATGATTTTACTATTTTTACTATAAATAAATAACTAAAAAATCACATTTTATTTTTTTCTCTCTCTTTTTCTTTCAAATCATTAATGTTATAGCACTAAAAAAAACTTAAAACCCTGGAAAATTAAAAAAAAATAACCAAGTATATAAAGTAAGATATTTAATAGTTAATCTGATTGGGAGTGTGGTTGTGGTTGCTTTTCAAAGTGTTTTTCGTGTTGAAATGTATTAAAATAATATTTTTTATTTTTAAAAAAATATTTTTGTGATCAACGCATCAAAACGATTCAAAACATATAAAAAAAATTAATAAAAAAAAATTAAATTTTTTAAAAACATGATTTGGAGTGCGTTTAGAGTTCCTAAACGGTCAAGAAACAAACTAGAAAGTTGATGTTTGAAAAGTTTAAACCATATAGATAGAATTAGAATGCGGATGAATTTATAGGGGGTAAGAATGATGTTGGAAAATTTTAAACCGTTGCTTTCATTTTTAAACAGTGAACGATGCCGTTTCTTAGTGGGTGGTGTCATTTTCAGGCTTGCGAGACAATCACGGGGATTCTGTCGTTTCAGACACTCACCGAATCAGGCACAGCCAGAGCCAGGCCAATTCGATATGGCCCCCAGTGGCGAAAGTTAGAAACAATCGGGTTTAATTGAGATTAAAATATATCTTGTAATGAATAAAATAAATAAAGTTAATTAATTGCCTTAGTTAAATATAGTAATGCGTAGGCAGCAAATGAATAAAAGTCTTATAGTAGGAAAACTATGTAATTGTTGGAGGTGGGCTTTATTAATCTTTCTCTAAATATTAAAAAATATTCAGGGGTTGCTAATATATTTTTTAATAAAAAAAATAAAATTATATAAAATTAACTTGATAGAACCTAGTCCACATGGTAGGTCCAAAAACACTCCAAATGATTGAGAAAAATATAGTTTAACTAAAAAAATCAAGACAACATCTTTTTTTAAGTATTTAAACGACAACATATTAGATTTACTAGAATCAACGCAGGTTAACCTGTCAAATCTGTTACCTAGGCCATGAGAACCTAATAACCTTATAGAAAGCAAATTAAAAAAAATACAAAACTAAATTCTCAATCAACCCAATGTTGAAGAATGAAATTGAAAATTAAATTCAACTAAAAAAATAAGTCAAGTCGACCCAGGTTATCCTTCCAAACTTGAGTTATGAGACTGGAATAACCCCATAAAAGCACATAGAAATAAATTATGAAGCTTAATTCACAATCAACTCAATTTTGAAAGATGATATTAAAAACAAATAAAAAAAAGAACACAAAAAAACCACTCAAGTCAACAAAACAAACTCGTGACTCAGGTCATGAGACCAGAAAAACCTTATAAAACGCATACTAAAATAAATTATGAACCCTAATTTTCAGTCAACATAATATTGAAGGATGAGATTAGAAAAAAAAAACAACTAAAAAAGGGAGAAAAAAAATCTCAAGTCAACCGGCTTAACCTGCGAGTGGTTATATGAGTCAATTCGGATTAACTTATCAAAAAGAAGATCAGGATAACTCCATATAAAGCAAATCAAAATAAATTATTAAGTTTAATACCTATAAACCTAATGTTGGAGAATGAAATTGAAAAAAAATAGTTGAAAACTAAAAAAAATTAGTTCTCACAATTTTTTTATTTTTGAAGATTATATGTACAATGCCTTGATATTTCACTGTTCACTGCTACAATAAAATACCAGAGGGTTTGGTATATTATAATAAATTAGTGAAGAAATGAATAATAATAATAATAATAATAATAAGATAAAAGGTATGATGGTTGAGCTATTTGTTGGACTATATTAATGTTCAATGGATGGAATAAACTTTCTTAAATTATATTAACAAAAAGGAAGAAAGGAAAAGGAAGGGTAAGCCTAATCGGGGCCATACTGGCCCAACAGAGCTTGAAAGGGGGGAAAAGGAGAGGAAGAGGAAGAGAAAGGAGGAAAATAAAGCTCTAACCCAACCGAGCTCGAAGAAATAAATAAAGGAGAAGGAGAAGAATAAATAAAGGAAGACAAGGGGAGAAGGAAAATAAAATTGGCCTAACCAAGCTCATAAAATAAAAACCAATCGAGCCCACTATCTTGGCCCAAATTAACCTATAAGGAAAGAGATAAGAGAAGAAAGAAGGTTGGTTGGCACACAGGGAAGGGAGAAGAAATAATGGTGTAAAAATTGATGTGAGAAGAGAGAAAAAAAAGATAACAAAATGGGTCGTTAAAGTATCATTGGAGCTCCAAATCGTACACGTGCCAGCTCTAAATAAATCTCTCATTGAGATGAATCTAAAGACACTAAAAAAGGTCATCATTGAAGCCTGAAAAACTTCACATGCGCCACCTCTATGTGGTGAATTAGTTCACTCGTGGCACGTGTAACACACATGCCAACTCTTTTTTTTTCGTTTTTTTTCCTTGATTCTTTAATTCATTCTTTATTCAAGCCCAACTAAGCCCAAAAAGATAGAGGAGAAAATAAAGAAAGGAAAAAAAGAGAAAAATGGCTCAATTAGGCCTATACAAGACCCAATTAAACTTGGCACGAATAAGAAGAA
Source organism: Populus x sibirica (assembly GCA_019202695.1). NCBI lineage: Eukaryota > Viridiplantae > Streptophyta > Magnoliopsida > Malpighiales > Salicaceae > Populus > Populus x sibirica. The sequence continues at coordinate 983,703 of JAGMVL010000957.1, forward strand.
GAAAAGGGAAAAGAAAGGAAAAATGTTATTGCGTACATGCTCGTACCATCATAATCACCTACCATTTTACGCAACACCCACCCAATTATTTATTTTACATGTTAGCTAAACGATAAAGATAATTATTCTCCATGATTACCTCGTATGATATGTCTACAGCTCTACTCTTTACCAAGCAATTCCATATGACCTAAGGTGTATATATACCTTAGGTTTTTAGGTAACAACACACATGGCTATGATACAATACCACACACCACAATTGCAATATACATATTGCTTTAACCCTGCAACAAACATAGTTGGGGCAATTAATACCTTAAAGATAGTGATTTTCACGCCTTAAAGCCTTCTTGCTACACCTACTACCCTAACAAATTTAAGGTATTAATTTGCAATGGAGTCTACAACTATGGTGAATCAAGAGTTTGTGAAGAAGGATTGTTTTGATGGAACAAATTTTATTCGTTAGAAAGATAAGATAATGTTCTTGTTGACTGTTTTAAAGATCTCATACATCCTTGATTCGAATCTACCTGAAATTCTTGCATCTACACCTGAAGATAATGATTGGTTGAAGGCAAAGCATAAGAAAACAAGATGAAGATGAATTGTTGTGTAGAGGCCACATCCTTAATAATATGTCAGATCGTCTGTATGATCTTTTTACATCCATAAAGTCTCCAAAAAATTTTTGAAAGTCACTAGAGTGCAAATACAACATGGAAAAACAAGGTGTGAACAAATTTCTTAATATGAGATATTTTGAATTTTCATTGATTGATAATGTTTCTATTACGAATCAAGTTCATAAGTTACAAGTTATGATTTCTAAACTTAAATACTTGAAAGTGGAAGTTCCTGAAGCATTACAAGTAGGAGGAATAATTGCAAAACTTCTTCATAGTCGGAATGATTACAAGAAAAAGCTATTGTATACTACAGAAGAATTTTCTCTTGAATAGATTTAAAAAAACTTACAGATTGAAGAGGAAACCATAATTCATGTAAAGAAATTCATCACTAAATCTGCAACAAAAGTGAATTATATTAAATGTTCAAAAAAAGAATGATGGAAAGAAGAATAAATTTTTTGTAGCAACAAAGAGCTTTAAAAATCTAGGAAACCAAAGCAATTCAAAGAAAGAAAAAAACCTGTTACAATTGTGGGGGAAAAAAAGCACTACGAGTAAATGTTTTGAAAGAAACAAAAGCAAGAAGATCCTAGTAATGTCTAGAATTCAAAAAATGGAAATATAGTTGAACATGAAACCAAGTTGGTTGCAATGGTTTCAAAGCTGCATATTGAAATGATTACTGAACTTTATATGACTATAAGTATCATGACTAATGACTGGTGGTATGATTTAGGTGCAGCCATCTATGTACGCAACTAGTGGCGAAGCCAGTGTTTTTTAGATAAGGGGACAAATTACTAACAAATATTATATAACTTTTTAATATGACTTTTCTTTGAACTTGATTGAGTTACATGACTTGAAGCTTTAAATGACTCTTCATTCTCAAGGGATTGATGCTTGAAATACTTGTCTAGTGACATATTAATTTAATTGATGAACCTGCTGATTTTTTTTATTATCATTAATGTCTACATAATAATTAACACAACTACACAATAATTTGCTGTTAAACAAAAGTTTGTTGAGTTATACAATAATTCTAAATCTTCCATATGAAATTCATAGCAAAATACACATCAATTCATCAAAACTCATTTCAATTCATATCTATATGCATATAATAAGTATGCTGATTAAATTATACTTAATCATTTCTAGACATTTAAATTATTTCTAAACACACACACAAAAATTATATGAACTCATTAAGTCAAATATGTGAAACAAGTTTTAATACTATACTCTAGTTTCAAATAAGAGAAAATACCGAGATAAAAAAAGTGTAGCTTATGGGATTTAAACTCATGCCCTCTCCTAACTCCAAGCATCTCATTAATAATTAATTACAAACAAATTTGTGATATAAAATGACAATCAATATATGTACATTGTAAATTAAGAGACCTCAATTAAATAATTAATCCATGATTATAGTGAATTAAGAGACCTCGGTTAAATAATTTCAATAATCTACTCTGTTAGTACAAAAGATGTCAAAAATAGTGGTTTTGCATAAACATTAATTTATTCATTTATAATAAGAAAAGAAACATTTAATAGATTAAATTAGTAAATTCAAACATTTATTTTGAACATATTTGAACACATTCATATCGAAACCCTAAATTATCATAAATCATAATAGTTTTAATAACTAATTATAAAAGAATAAAACTAAAATTAGATAATAAAATAAATAGAAAAGATGAAAGAAATTTACCTAAAACATAAAATAAAGCAAAAGAAATTACTTGCTTATCTGGATTTGAAGAGAAATTTATATAAGAGAAAGAGGCAGGCAACTGAGGCTCAAAAGAAAATGTGGCTCTCTATTTATAAGAAACAATTTGGGTAAATGAGCTGGATATATATATATATATAGCAAAAACTTTTCACTTTTCTTTCCATGTATTAAACCCTCACCAAAACTATTATATTAATATCCTATATAGATTTACACTCCTCTTGAATAGTAAGTGATTATAAAATCTATATCCCACCGAAGACGTTTTAATTTGTATCCAAAATATTTTTAATATCTTAAGATTTTCCTAGAAGTGGATATTTAAAAAAATAATATAAGTGTCAGATATCGTGTGATTGAAGTTTGCTTGGAATCTTCACAGAAACCTCTTTTTATTATTATAGTAAAATTCTCAATGTAAAATCAAATCAATTCTAAAATGACATAGTAAAATTCTAAAAAAAAATTAAGGGGGCATTTGCCTCCATTTTTCCTCACGTGGCTCCGTTACTGTATGCAACAATAAAAACCATTTTACAGATTATAATGTTGCAAAAGATGGACAAAAAATTCTAATAGGAAATTATAGGGCTATAAAGGTGATGGAAAAATAAAGTGTTGAACTAAATTTCACTTCTGAAAAGAAATTGTTGTTAGTCAATGACTTACATGCACCAAATATAAGAAAAAATCTTGTATATGTAAATTTGCTTTATAAAAAGGGTTTTAAGGTTGTTTTAGAGTATCATAAGATCATTCTGTCAAAAAATAGACTATTTGTGAGGAAGGGCTACTCATGTGATTGACTGTTCAAACTTAGTATTAATAATAAAGTTGATGTTTATGTTTATATGGTTAAGTTATATTTATCTTTATGTCATGATTGTTTGGCACATATTAGTTTTAGATCTTTAAAATATATGGCTAAATATAATTTAATTCCTTATAAAATTAAAGATAAATGAACATATGAAATCTGCATTCAAGAAAAGATGACTACAAAGGCTTTTCCTAAAGTTGAAAGAAATATAAATTTATTAAAACTTGTATATTCATATATGTGAATTGAATGACATCTTAATTAGGAAAGAAAATAAATATTTTATAACTTTTATTGATGGCTATTCAAAGTATACTTATATTTATTTAATGAAACATAAAGATCAAGCTTTTTAAATGTTCAAGAATTATAAATTAGAAGTTGAAAACTAAAATAGGAAGAAAATCAAATTTCTAAGGAGTAATAGAGGTGAAGAGTATTTTTCCATGGAGTTTTCTTCATTTTGTGAAGAAAATGGAATTATACATCAAACTAGTGCTCCATATACACACCCCAACAAAATGGTTTAACAAAAAAAAAAGAATAGAACACTTGTTGATACGCTTAACTGTATGTTAGTTAATTCCAAGTTGCCTACTAGTTTGTATGGGAAAGCTTTCTCAGTGCTTATCATATACATAATAGAATTCCTTTTAGAAAATTAAAAATTTCTCCATATAGATTATGGAAGAAAAGAAAACCAAGCTTAAATTATATTAGAGTTTGGGGTTGTCTTGTCTTTTATAGAGTTCTAGATCCTAAAATGATGAAATTGAGACTTAGAGCTTTAAAAGGCAATTTTGTTGGCTATGCTGAAAATTCAAAGGCATATAGAATATTGGATTTAAGTTCTAATGTGATTATGAAATCCATAGATGTTAAGTTTATTAAAAATAAATTTTAAAATGATTCCAATTCAATTAGTGAACTAATTAATAATTCTGAAATTAAAATAGAGTCAACAAAAAATACAGATTTTGATCCAAGTTCTAGAAATAAAAGAATTCAATTTGATCATCCCATTGAACTTAGGAGAAGCCAGAGCCAGTGTGCTAGAAAAGAAAAGAATTTACATTCGAATTATATATCTTCACAATCTATTGCTTTCTTAGTTGAAGGCAACAGAACTGATGTGCTTAATAAGATACCAATCTTATTAATAGTAGAAGATGGCCCTAAACATACAAAGAGACAAAGATGTCTTGAGATTGCCTTTTCGAAAGAGGTAGTTAATGATGAGATAGATTCATTATTATATAACAATATTTGGACTATTGTTGATTTCCCTCTATGTTCCAAGGCAATTGGTTTTTAAAAGAAAATATAATAGTGATGGATCAATTCAAACTTTTAAAGCAAGATTAATAGTCAAAAACTTTAGACAAAAAAAAGCAATAAACTATTTTGATACTTATGCTTCAATGGATCGTATAACATTTATAAGAGTTCTTTTGGCTTTGTCATCAATCTATAATTTGCATGGACATCAAATAAATGTTAAGACAACTTTCCTTAATGATTAATTAGATGATGAGGTCTATATGAAACAACAAAAGGGTTTTATTCTACCAGGAAATCAGCATAAAGCCTGCAAATTGATTAAATCTCCATATGGATTGAAACAAACACCTATATAATGACATGAGAAATTTAATTCTATAATTTTAGAATATGTTTTTAAACATAATATTGCTGATGAATGTATTTATTCTAAATTTACAAGTGATTTTGGTGTGATAATATGTCTTTATATGGATGACATGCTCATTATTAGTACTAACATGAATGATGTTAATGATACGAAGAAATATCTAACCTCAAATTTCAGAATGAAGGACTTAAATGAGGTAGATATAATTTTAGGTATTAAAGTAAAAAAAAAAACAAACATAGTGAGAGGTTTTGCTCTTTGTCAATCTCATTATATTGAGAAAATCTTAAATAAATTTAATCCTTTGAATATCAAATAAGCAAATACTTTGTTTGATATTTCCTTTAAGTTGACAAAAAATAAAGATAGATTGATTGCTCAAATTGAATGTGCTAGTGAAATTGGTAACTTAATGTATGTCATGCATTGTACTAGACTAAATATTGCTTTCACGGTATGCAAATTTTCCAAATACACAAGTAATCCTAGTATGGATCATTGGAAAACAATTATAAAAGTACTTGGTTACTTAAAAAGGACTACGCATTTTGAGTTATATTATAATAATTTTCCAATTGTACTTGAAGGTTATGCCGATGCTAGTCAGATAACTAGTGCAGGTGATAATAAGTCAACCTTTAGATGAGTATTTATTTTAGGAGGTGAAGTTGTTTCTTAGGCTTGAGAGAAACAAACATATATAACTCATTTTACAATAAAATCTGAGTTCATAGCTTTAATAGCCACATGATAAGATGCATAATAATTGAGATATATGTTATTGGATATTAAGTTATGGCCACAACCAATCTCATCTATCTTCTTACACTGTAATAGTCAAGTAACGATGTCTAAAGCATTTAGTAAAGTTTACGATGGAAAAACTAAACATATTAGCTTAAGACATGAATATATAAAGGAATTAATTTCTGATAGGATAATTATCATTGTGTATGTTAGATCTTGTAATAATCTAGCAAATCCTTTTACTAAATGTCTCTCAAAAGATTTGGTTAGAAGTATTATTGCTAGTATGAGCTTAAGACCATTAAATTAAACTTACTAATAACTGGAACCCAACTTTTACTAGTATTTTTACTAGTTAAGAGTTTTATGGGTAATAACAAATTATTAGTAAGAATGGTTACACTAATTTGTGTATAAAATTAAGATGTACAAAATTAGTATTCAAATAAAAAAAAGAATGAATGATTAACACTCTTAATGAAATCTTTATAAAAAAAGGAAATTTCACCTATATAAATATAGAAAATGGTGCCACTTTACCAAAAGTTTGGAAAACTTTATAAATATTCATGAATTTAGAAAGTAGCACAAGGTTATATTAATGTTAAAACAATAGTGAATTTCTGTTTTGGATTAATTGGATCATGTGTGCTAAAATCATGAAATCTTTATGCCTCAAAGCCTTCTTGTTATACCCACTACCCTAACAGTAACATGACGAGCTAGTCGCTGGATTGGTCCGAGTTTTAAAGCGAACTACATGTGAGTTAATCTAGTGTGGCATAGCCAGCATAGCTGGTGCACCTGTGAATCAGTCGCTCGACAAAAACCTGACTTGACTTTTATTAAACAATATTTTTAAAATGAAATTTTAGACTGAGCAAATTTTTTTCCTAGTAAAAATATGTTATTTATTAGAATAACGGGTTTTATAATAAAAAAAATCAGCATTATATGAAAAGTAAATCTCAATTGAAAAAAAAAATCATACCATAATAATTCGGAATCATTAATATAAAAAATAAGAAAAATCATTAATTTAAAAAACTATATTAAAACTTAACAAAAAAAATTATAAATGAATTGACAATATTACCCTAGAAATATCAAATCTTTTTTTAAAAGACATAATTGGTCAATTTATAAATTTGATTTCAATAATCTCTATTAAAAAGCATTTTATTATAGAATAAAATGAATAAACTAAAACTAAAGAATTAGAAAAAAAGTGATAGGCAAGATGGTTTGGGTCTTGGAAAGCCAGACCCTTGTGTCTAGCTTGCACAAGCAGAAACCCATGCATTTAGGCTTATAATCCAGGACCAGACGCTATTTTTCTTATAAATAGGTAGGTGACACGTTATCCACCTATTTTTTTAATAACAGGAGAAAACACTTTATTTTCTTTATATCATCGAGTGGTTTAGTTTTTCAAGCACCAAACTTGTCTACTGTAATCGAAAATCAAGGTTCAACATTTTGGCTTAAAAAAACAAATTTGAACCGTTTTTTTTTTAACTAAAGATATGAAAACAAATATCATGGGCCTCTAAAACCCCATTTCTGGCAACAAAAAAATAGTTTAATTAGTTTAAAAATACAAAAGTAAATAAAAACTTTTCTTGATGGTCAATCTACTTTTTTAACGTTATTGAAAGTGAAAACTACATTTCTTGAGTTTTTCTCTCAAATTTGAATCTATAGACATCAAAATCAAAGTTATTAATGATTAAAATCTAGTCATCTAAGAACTTTCTCTCTCATTAACATTTCTAGTGTCTCTCTCCTTTCTCTAAACTTTCAGCGACTAAAATGTTGGAACAATAAAGTCCAGGATTAAAATGTAATAACCTAAAATAACAAGAATAAAAAAGGAAGAATTTGAAATTCTAGGGTTTCAATGGAACTTTATCACATGAATTATGAAAAAGGATAATGTTTCTCCCTTCATATTAATATTGTTCCTCAATCTTTTAATTTATTTTTCAAGAGAAGATAAATTGGTATTTAATAAAATTGGTTATCAATTAAATGCTAAAATATTTAAATAAACACCAAGAAAGTGAGAGAATAAAGGGAAAGATATATTCAAGCACATAAAATGATATCTTTTAAATAAACACCAAGAAATAAGGGTTTTTAAATTGGTACTTGAACAAAATTTAATTTAGTCCCTAATCTTTTATTTCTTTTAATTACACTCATAATTGTCTTCTAACTTTTAATATCATGTAATTTTACCTCTGCTAAAATCAATTGTCATCCCCAAAGTTCAGTGTCTTTTCCAATTCAATTTTTAATTTTTAATTTATATAAATTAACCCCCAATTGACCATTTATTTTTCAATTTTCTTCAATTTGGCCCATGATTTTGGTGATTTCAGTCTCTGACGCTGCACGCCTTTTTCGGTTTAGTCTTTGATTTTGAATTTCTTCAATCAAGTCCCTAATTACTAATCAAACTATAATATTTATACCATTAAGCCCTTTATTTGAAAAAATTAGCTTTTCAAAATTGTAATGTAACCCTCAGACTTCAATTTCTTCTAATTAAAGCCTAAACTATATATATATATATTTTATTCTTTCTAATTTTTTGTATATTTATACGGGGCTCCAAAATGGGTAACAATAGATGCCCTCTCTTTTCAATACTTACAGAGCTAAGACTTGTCAAGTGTTTTGTGTAGTAAGTTCGTAAATACAAAGAAAAATGTTCTCCAAGGATGATCTTCTCAAAGCTTTAGTTCAGTTCACCTGAACTTTGTTTTCGCAGCGATCTCTTTCAACTGTAATTATGATTCAACTATTTTTGTCAGGAAATGAATTCTATCATTTTAGCAACTTTTATTTTCAACTCCGTTGACCTAAAACCTAAAGCTCATGAAATTCCCTTCAACTAGAACCCTGGTTTCAACTTTTCCTGTTTAGAAAAGAGTTTTGTTGTCTCAGAAACCCTTGTTTATAGCTCAGTCAACCTGAAATTCTAAATCTCAGTGATTCCTTTTGACTAGAACCTTGATTTTACAGCTATTAGGAGAATTGTATTCTTACACTTATTCTTCTATGCAACAATTTTATCATTTTTATTTTTTATTTTTATTTTCAAATTTTTATAATAGGACCTTAAAACCTGTTTATTCTTATTTTCTCTTTTTTAAAATGGGTTTTTACACTTTAATCTTATGATTTGGATATCAAGTTAAGTTTGAGATTCTAGGGATTGTGGTTGGATCATGTTTCACTGAGCTAAAATGCTTAAAGGTCTAGCCATCTTGGTGGTCAAGCTGAGAATGGATTTAGAAAGCTTGAGTATCAAGCTAAGTTTAATTTTAAGAGGCCTAAAGTTCATGCTTAAGGTTCAATTATTGATATCTATGATTAAGTTGAGATTAGTCCAAGCATTAGAAGGTGGTGTTGAGACCTAGTATAAGGTTTATTGGTTGGGTTAGGACTAGGTCTATAGTGTGTGGGGTTAAACCAAGAAAACAACCTAGGTGTATATAGGAGTTAGGTTGAGATTGAGTCCTAAATGTCAGCCTTATGGCTACGATAATGACTTAATTATATGTTTTGATGATAACATAAATATTGGATAATAAAACATTGATTTGATTGAGTTTTGATGTATGCATATCATACTGATTTCTCATGATGTATTCAATAAAGCTTGTAAATGCTATGTTATAATGCTTAAATGATTTAATTAAGAATATGTTAATATGCTACATTTAATATAATTGTGTGCCATATGCATTAATTTTATTTTAATTGTCTAAGTAAAACACAATGCATGATATATATATATATATATATATATATATATATATATATATATATATATATATATATATATGGTATTAGAGCCTATTGGGATCTGGGTAGGAATAGTAACATAAAAGCCAAGTATTCTTAGAAAGAACAAGAGACCATTAGACTATAGGTATGCAACTGAATGGTGTAAATCCTGTCTGAGTTTTAGGGCAATAAATCCATATAACCTGCAGCCTGTTTCCTAGTTTATCTTTCCTTTCTATGGATTCCGTCTTTCACAGGACTACTTCTATTTCAGCTTCCTCTACCTCTGAATCTTCTGAAAGCAGAAGGATAGTACAAAGTGAAGAAATAACTATTGAAGACTTTACAAAAAAACATTGATGACTGGAAAATTCTAAAAATTTCTCAAACTCGGATTTATAAAAAAATCTAAATATGATATTTTCAAAACAGATTTTACTATCAAAACTGAAGAACGAGATATTCAGCTTACCAAACCTTTTAAAACCATTCAACTCCTCTCTAAAAAATCCCTACAAAAACATCTAGCCCAAAACTATAAATATATTCATGTTGGCCTTGTCCAAGTTGGAATAAAACCCCTTACAAATGAATGCTTAAACACCTCCATTCTAGCTGTCCTCCGTGATGCTAGATTTCAAAACTTTCAAGACTCTCTCCTCAGTTCTATTGAGTCTAGCCTTTGCAGTGGTCCGGTATCATTTGACTGTTATCCAAACATAACCATATCCCTCAAAGACAAAAATATCTTGCAAAGTATGCTACTACAAATAAAGACCCACAATTATGACATGCTCGAAAGATCTATCCCTGTTGCTCTCATATTCAAAATCCATTACAAAGCCATGTTCTCAGCCTTTGCTAGCAAACACAAATTCCAATCTAAAAAAGGTGAAACACTCCTACTACAAACAGATTTATCCCGCTCAAACACTGTTGTCCCAAAAGCAATCCAATGGAAAGACATATCCCTACCAGAAGATTGGATCCTTGAAGGTGCAGCACCACCAGAAATACCACCACCACCTTAACCCAATGTCCAAATTAAAAATATTACCCAATACACAGATGAAAAAGTCAAATTGTCTTTCCACCGACACTTTACAAGTTCCAGATTCTCAGAAGCCTCTTCATCTTCCAGTATAATAGATCTGGGAAGAATTTTCAAAATCCCTTCTGTTATCAATATCCCTTATCACAAAAACCTTCCAAGAAAATCTACATCCGATATCCCTTCTCCTAGTTTCCAAAATGCAGACTATACTACAAATATACCAAAACCTGTCTATACAAACCTTGAGCAACCATCTCCTCCAACTTCACCAACCTTTTCAGCTATTACTGAAAATATCCAAAACGAGCTGAATGTTTTGACTTCAGAGAAGCATTTTGTTCTTGACAAAACTCTCTTCAAAAAGGGTTTTTATTCGACCTGTAACTCTACAAAACGAATTTGGTTTTTTCAAAACTTTCTCGAACACAGAAGTGAAATACAAAAACAATTTTATAATTTTATTGAGTTACACAAAATACAGATTCTATTTTTTGATTGGTTCGAATTATATTATGCATCTGAACATCACATTCCATATCCTTTTACATCCATTAAACATGCATGCCCGATCACATCAATGTCAAAAACCCCTGTATTGAACCTCACTAGTGGACCTACAGTTGAATCTGAACATCCACCTTTGAGAAATATCCAGATAACCCACAATAACCAGGCATGTCGAGGCGGCTCCTTATAAATTATCCACTGATGACACCCTTTCCAATACAAAACACATCATTAACCAAAACAACTTTACAAACACCAACCTTAATACCTTGGGAAAGCAACTTACACGACTAGAGAAACAAATACAAAGAACTACTACAAGTTCAGTTGGCATTAAAACCTCAACTAACTTAAAACTAAAAAACTCAGTCTTCAAACCTTACCAAATTACAAAAACCAGCCAAACACAAATCCAAGAAAACCAAACAGATTTTCTTAGAGCTATTAAAACACATCTACAACACCTTGACGAGATCGTCTTTAACTGTCCCGGGACACACCACAAATAACCAACCCTTCTACCTCCACAAATCAAGTCAACACTTTACAAAATAGCCCAGGGAATCTTCGATGAAGGTACTTCTCCAAACCAACCTCTTACCCTAAACAGACTTACCGGCAAACTCCCAAAACAACCATTGCCCCAGACATTTCCATAACTACTGAACCAATTATCCTTACTCAACACAAATATAATGCCTCTTCCCTCTATGAATGGAATATAGATGGAATGTCTGAATATAATATCCTCAACACCCTCCAATAAATGACTATGGCAGCCAATGCCTACAAAACCCAGACAGGAACCCCAGATAAAGCTATTGTTGAGCTCCTTATTCTGGTTTCTCCCGGCCGTTAAAAGGATGGTGGGATTACCATCTCACGGAAACCGATCACCTACATATCCTAAACTCCTTCCAAACATATGAGGACCAAACACCCATCCTTGACCCATCCGGAAACACTATCCAAGCTGTTGTGTCAACCCTTATTCTTATAATTTCCTTACATTTTGTTGGAGACCCTTCCCATTTGAAAGACAAAAATATTGAACTCCTTTCCAACCTTAGATGTAAGAAGCTAAGTGACTTTCAATGGTACAAAAACACCTTCCTTACCCGTGTCATGCTTAGGGAGGATTCAAACCAACCCTTTTGGAAAGAAAAATTCCTTGCAGGACTACTTATTCTCTTAAGAGAAAAGGTTAGAAACAAAATCAAAGATACCTTTACAACAAAAACCATACCATATGACCAGCTCACATATGGTGAACTTGTAAGCTTTACTCAAAAAGAAGGTCCGAAGATCCGTCGGGATCTCAAACTCCGGAAGCACCTAAAGTGGGAAATGAAACGTACCAGATAAGAACTTGGTAGTTTCGTCACCCGTTCGACCTTTTTACCAAAAAACCCTCCTGCAAAGTGGAAACTGTTCATAACCCAAAAAATATTCAAGCCAGAGACCTCCTTATAGACGATTAGTACATAAAAACCGACAACAGTTCTATTCTAAACCAGATCAACCTTACTACAAAAAGCCCTACAAATTTACCAAGCCCCACAAACCTTTCCAAATGAAACCCAAAACAAAATTTGACCCCAAAAACATTACCCGTTATAAATGTAACCGAAAAGGACATATATCCCGTTTCTGCAAGGTCAATACTAAACTTCATGAACTCCAAATAGATGAAGATACCATCAACCAAATATAAAATCTCTACATTTAGGCTACAGACACTGACCACTCTCCTTCAGATACTTCTAAAGAAGAATTTCAAATCGATGAAATAGCAACCACCAGTGCTACTTCAGATGCCTCTACAAATTCCAAACAAATCAACGTCTTGACCCAAGATCAGGAATTTATTCTTGAGGCTATCAAATGGCTTGATGATCCTCAACTCCAAAAAACCTATTTGGATAAATTATTGAAAGACTTTAGCCAACCGGAGCAACCCCCGTCTAACCGCTCTATATTACCTTCTACCAGCACCAATACCTATGATCTTACAAAGATTCTTGGCAAAAAAAAATCCAAAACCACAATCACCATTCCAACATTACATTCTGAAATAAAAACCCTCAAATCCGAATTACAAACCCTCAAACAGGCCCAACAAAAAGACTCTGCCATACTACAACACCTTCTGTCCAAAATTGAAATCCAGTCTGATACAGAAGATCAAACCATTGAATCTCATGCATTACCACATACACTTACAAATATTGAGCATATTCCAGATGATTTCTTAAACGTACTAACCCAAATATCTTCCAAGAAATATTTAATTAGAATTAATCTTGTTTTCTCAGAAGATTTCAAGCTTGACACTATTGCCTTATTTGACATAGGTGCAGATTTAAACTGCATCAAAGAAGGCGTGGTTCCAAAAAGATTTTTATAAAATACCTCTGAAAAACTCTCTGCTGCTAATAATTCCAAATTACATATTGCAGGAAAAACCCAAGCCTCCATCTTCAATAAAGGCATTTCTCTTAAAACATTTTTTGTTGTTACAAAAGACATCAATCATACCATCATTCTTGGCACTCCATTTATTGACATGATTACTTCATATTAAGCACATCATAATTGTATTACTTCCAAAATCAATAACACCAAACTTGTTTTTCCATTCTCGAGAGAAATCTAAGACTAGAAATTTAAATTTGATTAAAGCATGTTCCATACATACCTATCATATCAATGCACTGATTCATGGGAAACAATTCCATCTACATGATTTACAAAACCATGTTTCTTTTTGTCGTATCAAACAAACAATTACAAAGTTCTGATTTCCAAAAGAAAATCATTGATTTCCAAAATAAGATTGAACAACAGATATGTTCAGACTTACCTAATGCTTTCTGGAAGCGAAAACAACACATCGTTGATCTTCCTTATGAAGATACATTTTCAGAAAAACTCATACCTACAAAAGCAAGACCTATACAAATGAATGCTGATTAAGAACAGCATTGCAGACTTGAAATCCGCGATCTCGAGTCTAAAGGTCTTATCCAAAAGTCTCGATCACCCTTGTCGTGTGCGGCCTTTTATGTCAATAAAAATTCTGAAATTGAAAGGGGCATATCAAGACTTGTGATCAACTACAAACCTCTAAAATCTGCTTTAAAATGGATCAGGTATCCAATCCCCAACAAAAAAGATTTATTACAAAAATTGCACTCTGCATTCATATTTTCTAAGTTTGACATGAAATCTGGATTTTGGCAAATCCAAATTGATCCCAAAGATAATACAAAACTGCTTTTACAGTTCCTTTTGGCCAATACGAATGGAATGTAATGCCTTTTGGCTTAAAAAATGCACCCTCCGAATTTCAACGCATCATGAATGACATATTCAATGCACATTCAAAATTCTGCATTGTTTACATTGATGACGTGCTTATTTTTTCACATTTCATAGAACAACATTTCAAGCATCTACATACCTTCTTCCATACTGCTAAACAAAATGGTTTAGTTGTTTCTAAAACAAAAATTTCTCTTTTTCAAACTCGTGTCCGTTTCCTAGGTCATTACATCTGCCAAGGTACCGTAACACCAATAGAGAGATCTTTAAACTTTACAAAAAAGTTTCCTGACAAAATCACTGATAAAACCCAATTGCAAAGATTTTTAAGCAGTCTTAATTATGTTTTGGACTACTATCCCAATATTAGTCGTCTATCCAAACCCTTACATGACAGGTTAAAAACCAACCACATTTCTTGGTCTGACCTCCATACCAACCTGGTCAAACAGATTAAGAAACAGGTTCAAACTATTCCTCTCCTCCATTTAGCTAACCCTTTAGCTCCTAAGATTGTAGAGACTGGCGCCTCTTACCTAGGGTATGGTGGGATTCTTAAACAGCTATAGGATAACAAAGAACAAATACTCCAAGACACGCCCCGCCTTGGAATGACTGCCAGAAAAATTAATCTACTATAAAAAGGAGATCCTTTCAATTGTTCTTTGTATTACAAAATTTCAAAGTGATTTATTAAATCAAAAATTTCTCTTATGTGTGGACTGCAAATCTGCAAAAGAAGTTCTCCAAAAAGATGTCCAAAATCTTGCTTCCAAATGATTTTTGCCCGATGGCAAGCCATTTAAAGTATTTTTGATTTCGATATTGTTTACATTAAAGAAGAATCAAATTCCATCCCTGATTTCCTAACCCGAGAATTCCTTCAAAACAAGTCCTAATGCCTCCTAAAGCAAAAGCCAAAGACAAGAGAAAAGCCCCTCAAACACAGCCTACAAAACCAGAAAGCCCCAAGCCTTCTACAAAACTCATGTCTTCAGCCATCCTAGCTGTTAAGCCTATCAAATCTTGGTACGAGGCAGTTATTGAAGACGAAGAAACTACAAAACCACCACAGGTACAAACGGACGCAGTTCAACATTGGGTTGACACTATATCCAAATCGTCATAATTACTCCTGGCATTGCAAAAAGTGTCCCAACAAGCCTCCAGTGATTTAATATCTCAAACAGGTAGTATTTCCAAATCACTTTCAAAACCCCAAGGAGGCATTTCATCTTCAAAACCCCTCATTTCCTTACAACAAACCAGTTTTTTAAAAATCAAATCCAAATATATTTTCAAAACTGCTTTCCAAAATATTTTAACTATGGAAGAAGGATTTTACCATGAAAACCCTTTCATTCGTTGCTTCAAAAATTTTCCCTCCAAAATGGTACTACAAACCTTGGAATCTAGCTCAACCACAATCCTATTATGCAACCATCCTTGAAATCACCGATTCTGTCAAATTCAAACACTTTAAACTACATTCTGATCACACTGAATTAGCATACTCTACATGCATTATTCACAAAGTCATCCACCCTAAAGATTAGGGGCAACCCTTGTATCAACCTCTCTCATTCCCTATGCACTACCGAACAAGCTCCCAAGACTTCAATACTACCTACACATATTGGGATTACCAACAGGCATGGTTTAATGCCTTCCTCATACAAAATCAAAATCATAGCCATTCTTGGCTTTTCTACTTCCACGGTACCATGAATACTACAAATCTCCCCCTCTGGTTCCTTCAATAGTGGGACTTTTATGGTTGTCATGTTGACTACCTTAAAGAACATCCTTTAGTTGAAAATGGTTATCTACATTTCAAAAATAATTTCCAACCAGCTCCTTCTGAAAGAAAGTTTTCTTCCCTCCTTATCTTTTGTACAAAATTTTTTGTTCCGTGGGTATGTTCATGGTTCTATGATTATAATCTACAAAACGGACATCCAGTACTTGTTCGCAAATTCAAAATCAAGTGGTGGGATTCCTTTGCAGCTGAGTCCAAAAGTTCAAAATTAGCTGTTACGGAATGATTACAAAAACATCAAACAGCTCCCATTATTGATCATCATCCTCAATCAAAGTTTTTAGCCCGAAAGGCTCAAACGGCGGCTCTCCTTGCCTCTCGCTAGAACCGAGGAAGAATACCTACAAATAGTACAAGGAATTATACAAAGCCAAGACCTGGAAACAGTCTTGTCCCAATCCAGCTCATATGGCTCGACATCTCCGCCATTTCTCTTGGCAATGATAATGAAGATGATTGTTTTGGTATCCTGCCATTTATCACGCGATATTAAAAAAAAAAAGAGTATTTCAGGCTTTTATTAGGCTCATCTGTTTAGAGCCCATTTCTTTTTTAGACTCATATGTTTTAAGTCCTTTTGTCTTTAGGCCCATCTGTTTTAGGCCTTTTTCTACAAATGTTACCTGCTATTACAAACCAACAAATCAAGTGTCGGTGGCAAGACGACAATAAAGGAAGCTTCACCAAAAACATGGACAATTTCTATTTTGTTGTCATCCAATCAAGACAGACAATACCACATGGGTTCACATGGGTGTTGAAGAGCTTTTTCATCAGGACAGTTTGGCCCCTTCCATGCCAATTCGTCTATAAAAGGCCACTTCAAAATCCTCAAGAGATAGACTAATTTCTTCCCAGAAAATTTTACTCTCCCCTGTAACTTATATCTGTAACCCATCTTCATTCTCCTCTGTAACCAATATCTCCTGTATTAATTTTCGTTACAAATTTAAGTAAGCTAATCTTATTTTTATCTACATTCTTATTATATCTGTTCTTATTCTTTTTATTCTTGTTATATTTAAGTATGCTCTGTGTTTGATCAAGGATCCTGACATTGTTGGTCTTGCCTTGTTCATTCGCATCAGAAATCTATTTATATTCCTCTTTTCTTTGTTCTTGTTCTTTTATAAAATCAGTATATAAGCTGGAAACCTGTAACCCGATCTTTTAGATCATTCTCAGGTATAACAACGCCACGTACTGAATACTCTGCTTATATCTGCTTTTATCTGGTATCATATATATATATATATATTCAATAAATCATTAAACAAACAAGGAAAGGATTTATGAAGGTTAAGAATAAAGAACTTGTAAATATAACGGTTATCGACTTTGCTTATCAAGACTTTGTAATAGGGTTTTACCAAATAACACTAGACTTGTTTAGAGCATCTTATAATACCTACACAACCTAAACAAACTCAAAAGAACCAAAGAAAACCAAGAAAAGACCAAAACAAAAAAATAGCTCAAAATTTGGACAATAGCCAAAACGATCTCACAGTTCTGGAAACGGCAAGGCAGTAGCCAAAACAATCCAACCGTTTTAAGAAATGTTTTGACCATTTCTCAAACTGATCTAACTGTTTCTCATAATGGTCTAATTGATTCTGCCAATAGGTAGAAAACTATGTCTAACGGAAATGACGATAATGGTGGTGACGATTGATCTCTTCTCTCGTATTGCTCATGACTTTTGTATTTTAGTTTTTCTTTTATGAACATCTTTTGGATTTTACTCTTATAGTTGTATTAAGGATGGATTTAATCTTTAAAAAATGTTTGTAATATAAGTTGAATTTAATGTTTTGAATGATTTATCATCTTTGTTATGTTATGTGATTATTTGAATCGTTCTTTTCAAATAAGAGCATAATATTTCTAAAATCCAATATGCATAAATTGCTTTATTTAGGGGGATATTTTAATATATATTTTTTTAAAAGGGAGAATCTTTCAAACAAAAATGGATATGATTTTCAAATAAAAAAAAGGGGGAAGTTTTATAGAAAGGGAGAGAAATTTATTATTTTGTTTTGTTTTCACATATGGAGAGAAGTTTTTCTAACAGTTTGATCCTAAACCCACAAAAGCATAGGGTTTGATTTTGCACCAGCAAAACAATTGTGCGACGGTTTGGTCTTGCACCCTAAGAAGACAGGTGTGTGATAGTGAAACTCTTGAATGAAAGTTGAAGGAGAGGAGTAGACGGTTTGTTGAATCTCTATAAATCTTAGTGCAATCTCTCTAAACTCTCGCTTTTTAATTTTCATATTTATATTATTTATTACTTTCACATTTGGTTGAGTGTTTAGAATTGCATGTTATTAGGTAAAAAAATTTAATTTATAGTTTTACCTTGCAGACCTAATCCACCCCCCTTTTAGGTGTTTATGTTGCCTTAATCCTAAAACAACACAAAACACCTGGGGGTTGAGCTAGGATTATAACTAGGCATATGAGGGTCGGATCTGGGGTGATTGTAGTTGATCGGGACCAGGTCTAAGACACATGTAAGACAAGTTGAGGTGCTTATGTGTCGGGCTAAAATAATGTTTATGGAGTCAAAATATCGGATTGGGATCAAGAATAGGATGTAGGTGTCATGTTTGGGTGCCCATTAATAGGTTATGCTTAGGTCTTAGGCATAATTAGGTCGAGAAAAGATCAAGTCCAAAGTGTGCTATTTTTGCTTATTAGCTTGGTTTTTTTATTGGAAAAATAACACAATTTGAAAAGAAAAATAGCAAAATAGCATAATTTATACATGTCATAATTGAAAAACATGACATTTAAGCCTGTCGCTTTTTAGAAACATGATATTTCAAAAAACAAAACTATGAAAAAGATTGCACATTAAGAGAGATGAGAGAGAGAAAAGAAATAAACAAAGAGATCTCAGAGGCTCCGACACCATAGGTATCATAAGAAAGATCTCGATGAGATGCACACCGAAGCTCCGACACCATAGGTATCATAAGAAAGATCTTGATGAGATGAATCCAACAACACTAAAAATATATGACCAATGGTGACTTGAGTGTGCCACACTTGCTGTTTAGAGGTAGTAGGTGGCTTACTGGTGGATTCATCTAGTCGAGATATTTTTTATGGTATTGGTGGCGTCATAATTAAAGATTCGGTATGTCTTTGATGACTATTTCTTTACTTTTTTTTTTTATCTCTTCACTCTCCTCATGCACAATCCATTTCATATTAATTTTTTAAATGTCATGTTTCTAAATAGAAAAATACTTGAATGTTGTGTTTTCTAATTATGTTATTTTGCCAATTCTTTTTCATACTGTGTTATTTTACCAATATTTTTTATTAAAAAAAGCATGTTAATTTTCAAAAAATCTTTAAAGTGCTTGGGGTTTGAATCAAGATGCCTTGGGGTCAAGCAATATCAAGTTGGGGAATTTGAGCATCAATCCCGATAACTCAAATATAAATTTCAAAATAAACTATATAGGTGGTTCGCGCCACGCCACAGACTGAGTCAAGTTTTTTCTAAAATAAAAAAATATTTAGGTGATGCTAGTATTTTTAAAGAAGTAAGAAAATTTTGAGACCAAACAAACTCGGGTAATGCAATAAAAATCATAAAGTAAGCATATCGTGCTTATATTTAATCAAATAATTTATTTTAAGTAAAAACATTATATAAATTTATCAATAAAAAAGCTAAATTTAACAAAGAACAAAAAAAAAGAAATGAGATAACCCAACTGATTTTCAGAATTACTAAAAAGTCGTATATAAAGAAAATAAAAAAATAATTAACGTAGCTCAATCATTAATTGAATAAATGCTAAATGATGAAACTAAAAAATTCACGAGCGTAAAAAAAGATAAGAAAAACTAAGAAAAAATTAGGCGAATCTCCTAAACGTAGCAGGTTGATTTCCCAAACTCGCAACCCATAAAATTGTAGATCCGAGCTCAATTAATAAACTCAATTCACAGCCAATTTAATATTAAAAGATGAAATCATAAAAAAAAAATCAATTTAAAATTTTTTTCAAAGTAAAAAAACATAGCAATCAAATGATTAAGAATAAAATCTTATATGAGAAAAAAATTGAAAAATGATAAATTGTAAAAAGAAATTAATTTTTAAAATTATCTCAAATAAAACAAATAGAAATCAAAAGAATCGAGATCAAATCTAAAAGATGACAAAAATTTTAAGGGGATGAAATTGAAAAAAATTATAATTTTATAAAGTATTCCAAATAAAACAAATAGTAACCAAAAGAAAAGGGATCGAATCTGAAGAAAAAATAAATTGAAGGCTACCTTAAAATTTTATAGGGTTAGACGTGAATATCGAGTAGAGAGAAAAAAAAGAAAAAAAAAGACATTGACACCAAATTAGAGGCTTATTGGCCGCATGCAGTGCCTAATGATGAAAGAGTCATCATGATAATTCAAACACCGCTATGAAAGGTTGCGTTTAAATTCTAGGCAACGCTTCACACATTTGAATTCAAACACCACCGATGATGGAGGAGTCTAATATTGTTTTAAAGAAAATAAGTCATTTTATTGTGCTTAGAAAATGTGGAAAGACCATTTTAATCCCGATCAATTTCATAATGACAAGTGGACCTCATGAAAATATCATTTTGCCCTCATTAGCTAGTTCATTGGTTTTTATTATAGAGAGTAAAATAGTTATTGCACTTTTCTAATCCATAATACAATGAGTCTATCTCTAAAGTGAATCATTAATCTCCTTTAATTTTTTTAATGTATTATTTAAAAATAAAAGTAAAAACAACACACAACCGAACAAGTTTTTTCATCTCTTAAAAACAATAAGAAATAACAATGATACCTACCAAATAAAAAAAAATTCCTAAGAAACGTTTCTTAATTAAAACCCACTTTTCTTGTTTTCTTTTACTTTCCTTTTCATTTTCTTTATTTTTTTTAAGAATTAATACATTGAAGGTAAGGATGACGGTATCCATAGATAAGATTTTTCTATATTCATACCCTACCCATTACTCATTAGGTAAGTAATTTATATATTCATACTTTATCTATTGAGTTTAGGGTATCCATATAGATATCTATTATTTAACTATTATTCATTATTCAACAAAAAATAAAATCGTACTATATATAAAGCGAACCTCGTGATTATGTGGTCACGTAACCAATAATCAAGATTGAGATTTGATCTTGGAAAGCCAAAAGAGGTCTAATAGGAGCGTGATAAAATGGAAACTTATCTCAAAGCACCAACATTATTGGAATGAAGTCAAATGATGCCACAAAGCCAATTAATCTTTGATAAGTCAGATTCAGTTCATTCATAAATCAAATAATACAAGAATCTCTTTTAGACGTTAAATTGAAAAGTTCAGAAGTACTATTGATCAAAAAGTTTATGAAACTTAGGCTTACAAGAGTTTAAGTTCTTCTGAAAAATAACTTTAATGGATCTATCATTATGGGCTAAATTGATTCACTTATAAAACTGACTCAAAACCTATACTACTAAGCCTAAACCCTGATCCAAACAAGCCTTGGATCCTAGTTGAAAACAAAATACTAATTAAGCTCAAACAAGCCTTGGGTTGTAACTAATGTAAAAGAAATAAAGTCCATAAGTCTAATTCAAGAGAAGAAGAAAAGAAAGCAATAAAAGTGTGATATAAGGCTTATTTATAGCCTATGATGCTACCCATTGATCCTAGAAACCAATCTATCATTAAATACCATCAACCCTTATTTCATTGTGTAGTTAGGATGAATAAGGAATCCTTATAAAAAAAAATAATTTTAGAACATTAATGAATCTTCATCATACGTGGAAATTATATTATAGCCCATTAAAAATTATTGTAGAACTAGGAAATCCCCAAAATAAATTGTCACATCCTTATGTAAAAAGGATCCTTGCCAAGTAGAAAGTTTGACCTATATCCTAAGGCCTTCCCAAACTCTGATTCACCTGAAAGTTTACCCAATATAGAAAAATACCTCTTGAATCTTCTGGTAAAATCTAAGCTCAATCCAATGGTTTGATTTAGAGTAATGCTTAATAGCATAAAACTAGATTGTAGAAAATTTTACGCCAAAATTTAAATCTGACCTTGCTTGGATCATATCATTCCCTCTCTCTTCAAGATGATTCATCATTAAATCACTAATAGGTTTAATGGACAATTACTTAGCCTTTTGTTAAAGCCTTTAGAGTTCTTTCTTGCACGCACTTGCCTCCAGTAACATTGTATGAAAATAGTAGCTGATAATAATTTCAAATAAGCACGTCTAGTCATTCACTTACGTTTATATTTTTGAATGGTAACCATTACTACCTTTTTTCCATCATTTTAGCGTTGAATTGAAGCTCTCCATTCTTTATGTTCTTTATTTGTTTCTTTATAAATCTTTGCAATTCGTTCAACTTCGCGCTCTTTATCTAACTTCATAGAAGCAGTATGATCATAAATATTTGAAACATGTAACCTTTGTTTCTCTTCCTTACTCATATTGAATCTCCTCGATCATCCCCACTAATTTGTTACTTCATCGAATCCATATCATCTTTCAGCTCCTTCATCACCCTAGTTAGAAACTCAAGTTGTTTGGTGAAAGCTTGCATCTGAAAGGTATTATCACTTTCAATGTCGCCATGTCATTATTTTCAGACATCTTTGAATCTGCAAAAAATAATTAGTAGCAATAAAAATATATCCTCACCACTCTCATGTTTCACATAATTTAAGGTTTTTCACTCAATTGTTCTCACTACGCCTTTTACCTCTCAACTCACCTTCTTGTGGTTCTTTCGGAACTAAAAATCAATGAATAGAACTTAATGGCTTTCGCAATGCAATCCAATTATAAATATAGACTTACGAATCAATAAATATACTGAAAACAAACAAAACAAAATTATGATTATAATTTAACGAGTAGCAATGCAAATTCATACAAATTGTGGACGAAACAAAGATGCGAAATAAAACAGAAGTGAAAATTAATAAAGACACTTATTTGACTCATAAATAACCCAAAAATAACACAAACAAACTGATTTTGGTCTAAACAAATAGTAAACAAACATGTTTTTGAACTTGATGCAAATCTGACCTATTACACAATTTTAAAGCATCAAAATTGAAACTCAAACCAAACGATATCGAAATGACCTAGAATTCAATGTGCAGTATCTTGATACCCAAAAACACTACAGACCTTAGTTTATAGGTTCTTCTCTTATTCCTAGGTATCGAAACTCGTGCATGATTAGTTTGTGGTAAAATTAAACATCGAATTAAAACCTCAAGTAAAGATATCGAAATAAGCCCAAAATTAATATTTAATGCGATTTCACCCCCGGTAAAATTAAATGAAATTTTAATTAATTTTGAGGTGGTTTGCTTAGGGTTCTTTATGAGTTGTATTTCTACGGCAGAATTGCAACAAGCTTTGAATAACATCTTTTCTTCTCTCTTGTTTTTTATCTTTTATATTACTGATATGTTTAGAGACAGTAACAAAAAATAAGTTTTTTATGAGTTAGGATGTCGTAGACATAAAAAAGAAGAAGATTGATGAATGCAACCATATTATTTAATAGTTTTACCCATATTTACATAGTATTTTGTTCATGTTTTATATATAAAATGCCTTGATAATCTTTGTTTTATGTTTTGAAGGTACTTTGGATGTGAGATTCGAAAAGAGTAAATTGGAGATAAAATCCACACCATGTTCCAACTCGTATCAAATATTGGCAGATTTGACCTCTGATTAATGTCTTATGCAGAACTTGAGTTGTAAGGTCGAAATGAAGTGATTCTAATGGTATTAGAAAGCTAACATCCATATCTTTCTATATAAATATGGCATGAAAAAAAAGGGATGGAAATCGCAGCCTTCAAAGACATGTCTTGCATTCTGCCAGTTTTGACCTTCGGCCATTCCGACTTGAATATATTGAGTTGGAGAAGTCCATTTAATGCAAACTCAATTTTTTTTATTTTGAACTCAAATACCTATCAACCTACCAAATTTCAGCTGAAAAGGAGCTCATATAAGATAGATATGATTTTTCTAAGACAACTTATAATTCTACCAGCAGACAAGTTTTGTGAAGAAACAAGTCCAACTTACTTAAATGCAGATTGTTTACTTTAGAAATGATTGTTTTTATATTTTTAGAGAATACAAATGGATTGGAGGGAAGTGGGGATTAGGGCTTCCTATCAAATAAAAAGAAAGAGAGAAAGAAAGGTGGAGGTGGCCAGAAAGAAAAAAAAAACTCTACCATTTTCTCCTATACCCAAAAGTATGTTCTTATTTGTTCTATTCATTAGTTTTTCAATAGACATATAAGGCTAAGTTATTTTTCTTGGTTGAAAAGATACAGAAACCTTTGGATTTTAAAAGCTATAAGATCCATTTTATTTTTTCTTTTCAATTTATATGATGAATATGAATGTTTTTCTATGTTTATTTCCTATGATTGTTTAGTTTGATTGTTAGAGCGAACTTTAAATTATTATTCTAAACCAATCAACTGCTAAGTTTGCTATCAAAATCAGAGTTGTGATAATTAAACTTGTGAAGCAAATAGGTTTAATAATTATGGCAGATCTATGTTGTTAATCTTAGGAAAAACATTTAATTAAATCGAATATAGACTGCAAATAGTTATGTTGTCTAGATTTATCAACCTATCTAGTTCTTAAGGCTGCCATTGAATTAAATTACTAGTGCGAACACTATGGTTGTTTAATAGTTAGAGTTAGTTACATTACGGGTCGGTTAACTGACTAATGTTAAGGAAAGATAGATATACAAAATATAATTGACATATCATTTCAGTAATCAATTTTAATTTTTGTAGGTAGATGTTTACTTGAAACCAAGGTTTTTCTCTTGATAAGTTTCGGATTTATTTAATTTAGTTTGATTGTTTTATTCTGTTTACTATAGCATAGCTTAGATAACCTCAAAACCCCTAACTTTAAATCATCTAGCATAAAGACCTAAACTAGATCTTCTTCGTGTGATCGACATCTTACTTGCTCTATACTATCTTATTTGTTTAAGCTAGAGTAATTAATTTATGTGACTGCGACATCACAACACCTGGCTCTGATACTAATTAACGTGAACCTTATGATCACGTAACCCATAATTAAGATTAAGATTTGATTTTAGAAAGCCGAAAGAGATTTGATAAGAGTGTGACACAATGAAAACTTGTCCAAGACACCAACACTATTGGAATGAAGTTGGATGATGCCACAAAACCAATTAATCTTTGATAAGTCAGATTCAGTTCATTCAAAAACCAAAATATATAAGAATCTCTCTCACACGTTAAACTGAAAAGTTTTGAAGTATTATTGATTAAAAAAAATTATTGAAACTTAGGCTTACAAGAGTTAAAGTACTTTTGAAAAATTAACCCTAATGGATCTATCCTTGTGGGCTGAATTGATCCACTTGCAAAACTGATCCAAAACCTATATTAGGAAGCCCTAACTCTGATCCAAACAAGCCTTGAATCCTAACGGAAAACAAAGTATTAATTAAGCTCAAAGAAGTCTTATGTAAAAGAAATAAAGTCCAGGAGTTTAATTCATATGTTGTCATGAGAAGAGAAGAAGAAAAAAACAATATAAGTCTGATATAAGGCTTATTTATAGCCTACAATGTTGCCCAATGATCTTAGAAACCAATTTGTCATTAAATACCACAATAGCCTAGATAACCTGTAAGAAAAGGAATCCTTGTAAAAAAAGGATTTTGGAACATTAATTAATCCTTGGTATATTTGGAAATTATGTTGCAGTTCATTAAAGATTGTAGAACAAAGAAATTCCTAAAACAAGCTATCACATTCTTATTGGAAAATGATCATTGTCAAATAGAAAGTACACAAGTCAAAAGTAAGTAAATAACAAAATATGTACAACCTGTTTTGACCTATATCGCAAGGCCTTCTCGAACTCCAATTCACCTAAAATTTTATCCTAACATAGAAAAATACATTTGAAATCTTCTAGTAAAGTTTCAACTCGATCTAATAGTTTGATTTGGGGTCATGTTCAATAGAGTAAAACTGGATGGTATAAAAGTTTACGTCAAAATCCGAATCCGACCTTATTTTGGTCGTGTGTGTGTATAAAAATTATATATATGTGTATTAAATAATAAATTGATAAATATTATATGTATGCATATATATTTATATCAATGTTGAGATATTTATATATTATATTAAATTCAAAATATATAAATATTTTACATATATATTTATATAATATAAATATATATCTTAGGATAGGTTTTAATATATTTTGATAATATTCATATCGTATTTATTTTCTATTAAGTAAAGTAATTATCCAAAAAAATAACTCATGTGGATCAGCTCAGGTTGATATCCATCGGGTTTGGAATTGAAATAGGGTTTGAAAATGTCATTTTTAAAGGTCTATTTAAAAGTATGGTAAGGATTGTTTTTTAAAATATTTTTTACTTGGAAATGCATCAAAATAATATCTTTTTATTTTTTTAAAAAAATTATTTATAAAATCAATACATTAAAATGATCTAAAAAAATAATTTAAAATTAAAAAATTTTAAAATCTTTTAAAAATATAGTTTGATGAAATGACAAAAAAAAAATCTAAATTAGAAGAAATAATCTTGAAAAGGAAAAGAGAGCGAAAAAACTCTTAAAATTCTAGACCCTTCCTCTTCCAAAAACTAGAAACCAAATCACAACCGTCCATCAATGGAACACGCACAAGCTTCTCTCCTATAAATACCCAAACCCGTTTTAACGAATCAGCATCTTCTTTGCGTGTCCAGAGCCTTCTACACACAGAGATACAGGCAGCTCTGTAAAAGTAAACGCCAAGAGCTCTTGATCGTTCGTGGGTTTTCGTTATTTGGGTGTTTGATTGTTTGATTTGGAGAGAGAAGAGAGAAGATGTTTGGGAGAGCACCAAAGAAGAGTGATAACACAAGGTACTATGAGATACTAGGGGTGTCAAAGAATGCTAGTCAAGATGATTTGAAGAAGGCTTATAGGAAAGCTGCCATCAAGAATCACCCTGATAAAGGTGGTGATCCTGAGAAGGTATCATAATCTTTTCTCTTCCTGTTATTTTCAACAACCCATGTGGTTTTTTTTTCTCATCATTTTTTCTTGCATTTTTAGTCTCGATGGATGAATTGTTGAGAATAAATAAAATTAATCTTTATTGAGTGAAATATTTGTTGGTTTAGAGGGTTTTTTTTTTATCAAAATGATTTGGGATTATTAGGAATTTGCTCGCCTTTTTTAGATGAATTAGGAGTGATGATGGAGTGTACTGAAAATTATTGCAGTTTAAAGAGCTGGCTCAGGCGTATGAGGTTCTGAGTGATCCTGAAAAGCGCGAAATTTATGATCAGTATGGGGAAGAGGCACTAAAGGAAGGGATGGGCGGTGGCGGTGCTGGCCATAACCCTTTCGATATTTTTGAGTCTTTCTTCGGTGGGAATCCTTTCGGTGGTAAGATTAGTCTAATCTCCGTTCATATCTGTCTGTTATGGTGTTGTTTATAGTCATCATGTTTGAACTTAGTGTTTGTTGATTGAGGTTTGATCATGTCTGTCTGGTGATTAGGTGGTGGTAGCCGAGGAAGGAGGCAGAGACGGGGAGAGGATGTGGTTCATCCATTGAAGGTGTCATTGGAGGATTTGTACCTTGGCACGTCAAAGAAGCTTTCCTTAACCCGGAATGTGATTTGTTCTAAGTGCAATGGGTGAGTATTTCACTGTTGTGTGTGTCTATGCATTATATTTGGAATGTTGTTGACATGGGATAGAAAAATGTCAAAATCGCATAATTTTGGGCTTCTCTAATAAATGTTTTCAAGACACATTTTAATTGATTTATAATGCATGATGATCATGGAATTTATATAATGCATGGTGATTAACAGAAAAGGATCGAAATCTGGAGAGTCGATGAAGTGTACTGGCTGCCAGGGAAGTGGCATGAAAGTCTCAATAAGGCAACTTGGCCCTTCAATGATTCAACAGATGCAGCATCCTTGCAATGAATGCAAGGGAACGGGTGAGACCATTAGTGATAAGGATCGTTGCCCACAGTGCAAGGGGGAGAAGATTGTGCCGGAGAAGAAGGTTTTGGAAGTTATAGTGGAGAAGGGCATGCAGAATGGACAGAAAATTACCTTCCCTGGTGAAGCTGATGAAGCGGTGTGTGTATATCCTTGTTAATTTTGATTGTGCTGCTGTTTTGAGCATCACTGACTGGACTTTTGATGTTTTGCAGCCGGATACAGTCACTGGTGATATTGTCTTCGTCCTTCAGCAGAAGGAACATCCAAAATTCAAGAGAAAGGGGGATGATCTTTTTGTGGAACACACTCTGCCTCTCACTGAGGCTCTCTGTGGCTTCCAATTTGTATTGACACACCTTGATGGCAGGCAGCTTCTTATCAAATCTAACCCTGGTGAAGCTGTCAAACCTGGTAAATGACGTGGATGTATAAACTATAATTCAAGTCAATTTTCTGCTTGATGTCATTGTGTAACTGATATTCGCTCATGCAACATGCAGATTCATTCAAGGCAATCAACGATGAGGGTATGCCGATGTACCAAAGGCCATTCATGAAAGGGAAGTTGTATATCCACTTCACTGTGGATTTCCCTGATTCTCTGACTCCTGATCAGGTCAAAGCAATAGAGACTATTCTACCGAGGCCATCAAGCCAGTTGACAGATATGGAGCTGGACGAGTGTGAGGAGACTACACTGCACGATGTTAACATTGAAGAGGAAATGAGGAGGAAGCAGCAGGCTCGTGAGGAAGCTTATGATGAGGATGAGGAAATGCCTCATGGCGGTCAGAGAGTCCAATGCGCCCAGCAGTGAGGGAACTGAACTGAATAGTGTAGGAATGGAAACCAAAGGGCTTGCAGTAACTTTCTTTTGGAATAGGCACGGAGGACATTATCTATCCTTTTGAACTGGTGAAACATCTGATGATTTCGAAAAATGTTTCAGGATAGGCCTTCCTTTTGGCACTATATGTTACTCGTGACAGTGAAATATAAATGTCAAGTGTTTTGTCGTCTCGTATTGGCAAAATTGCATTTGCTTTCAATATATTCATTTCCTGCAAGTTCTTACCGCATCCACAATGCATTTAGGGCACCAAAAATTGGAGTGCTGTTTCAGAACTTGCTATCTTGAATCTGAATCGGCTTCTGGTAAGTTGAATTTGAATTTGAGGTCAGGACACTTTGCTGCGTATGAAACAGCAATTGCCAAGACAGAATATCACTAAAGAAAGCAATATATAAAGTTCCTGAGGAATCTAATAGCGTTAAGGAGAGTTGTTTGATGTCCATCCTATAGAATCTAACTCGTACACACAGGTTGTGTAAATTTAAATAGAGAAATTATAAATATTTTTTATTTCTATAAAATATATAAAAAAAATTATAGATGAAATAGAATAATATTTTTAAAATTAAATATATATAAAATAACTAAAAAATAAAACTGATATCAATTATTATTATTATTATTATATCAATCAAGATACCAATTTAACCCGAACACTACATGAAAATGAAAATTATGAAAAAATCAAAATAAAAGTACAATAAGCCTCTAAAGAGAAGGATATAAATTGGAAAAAAAAATGTGGTTAAAAGGAACAAACAGTGTACAGGAAGACAATGGGTTTGGATTTCAACAAATGAAAGAATTTCATTCAAGAGAAGTGTGGGAGTGCAGACACTAATTACATGTGTTTTCTGCTTTCTTCTGGAGATACCTAAATATCTGGGGAATAGAAAATTTTGGCTTATCCCCAGATTTTATACACAATCTTGCTACAGCTAGAAGATTTTTAAGCTCTCTAGAGTCATAATTGTTTCCTAGATCCGGGTCAATCATCTTCTGAATCGAACTGCGATAACGGGACTCTTGGATCCACTGGATTAAATCCGTGATTCCGTTCTCTGATGATTGACCAGTTATCAGCTCCAGGATTAGCACACCAAGCTGAAAAGTTAAGTTTCCAAATGTGTGATCCATGCAATCTGCGGTTTGAGACAAGAATAAGTCACAAGCAATTCTAAGAAAGCATCGAATTCCTTGCAGGGATGATGACTGAAAACAACCTTCTGAATTCGAGGAATGAGGCACTGTCACATTAGCTCCAACGGAATTAATAAGGCCGACATCGGAGATCTGTCAAGGATGTCAAGAGAAACGGGATGATCCTTTACTGCATAATGTCCCTCTCAAGTTTGACACAACAAACACTACTTGAACATAAGAAAATTGAACTATTTGTGACCATATACTAGCAATGTAAAGGAAGGAAAGATAAACATACCTTTGCGATGTAGTTTTCATCTAGCATTATGTTACTTGCGCTGATGGAAACATGATATACTGGTGGGTTACTGAAGAGAAGCAAGTATTCCTGCAGAATCAAATATCCATGAGTATGATGCTATCAACTGGGGCGAGCCTGCGGGCACACGCTACGCTAAAAGCTAAGAACATTTCAATATCATGATTCATGACTTACCAAGGCAGCTGCTACACCAACGGCTATTTGTAACCTTGTTTTCCAATTCAAGGGAGTTTTAAGAGGATCTGCCACGAGCCAATCACTTGTTAAGAATTGAAGTTTGGAACCATGCATCAGATAGAAATTCTTCCCTGAGGATTACCATTGAGATGTTCCTTCAAGCTTCCCATTTCTATGTTGTCATACACTAGCAACCTGCAAAATGTGATAAAACATAAGTGAAAAATCAGAGCAGTCTTTGCTCCATTGCGGAGTTATCCATGAAAACAGATATGCTTTGGAAGGAACATAAATGAATCAATTTGAGCTGGCAATCTCACAACATTTTGGGGAAAACGTCATTTTGTTAAATTAACAGACCATGTCAGTTCTTTTTGTAGCTTTAGATTCACATTTGAGCATGATAACAAGGTACATTGTCCCAAAATTACAAATTGAAGTTTAGATTCAATCTTCAATTTAATTCAAACAACTCTGGAACACAAGTAGCCAATATGAAGTATGAACTCAAGGTTACATCGTTACGTGAAGCACCAGTGAGATGCTCTTCAAACTTATGTTAGGTAAGATTAAAACCTATGACTGCCCATCTCTTAACCCCCCGAACCAGGAAATAGTTTGCTACTGAGTATACGTCCCCCCAGAATCGTTCACACATGCACTGATGCACAGACACGTACTCAAACTCACCATATGCACTTTTCTGCAAATCCTCACAATAAGCTTAGACTCTAAATCTTTGTGCTTTACAGAAAGTAGAAGCAGTATCCAATATAAAACAATTCAAAAGGCAGCCATCAAACCTCTTATGTCCTGTGGAAAAGCCTTTAAGTGCAAGAAGGTGGCGATGATGCAACTGCCCCAAAAGTTGAACTTCTTTTAAAAAATTGTCCTTTCCTTGATTCAAGTCTTTTACTTCCTTTACCAACGCAACCTCACCATCATGAAATCTAGCCCTGTAGGCAGCCCCATGAGAATTGCTATATATTATACGATGAAAACCATCTGTCGCCCTCTTTATATCTTTGTATGAGAAGCGCCTCACTGACGATTCTGGACCTGAAACAGAAACACATCGAAGAGACACAGAAAACCTTAATCAAACCAATACAAGATTTCGTGCACAATCAATTTTAATGCCATTCAATCTACTGTTACTAAACCATTCAGCAGAATCGATAGTACTAGAGAGAAACTTGACTGTCTCATTGAGAAAGTTTCTTAAATTTCCATTTTTCTTTCATTCTAAGCTTAATTCCTACCACTAAAACTCCAATGCAAGGAGTATAGAAAAGTTGAGCACTGCCCCATTAAAGATTCTGCATAATTGAGTCGAGGGTTTCAACAGATTATCATTTCCAAGCATAAAATTCATCAAAATCCAGGAACTAATCGAATCACAAGAAAGTTTTGGTCAAACCATAATCACATGATCACAGTCATTGAGAAAGAACTCAAAAGACATGAGAATTGTTTTCCACATACAAAGATTGTTACAAGAAAAGAAGAGGGAAGAAATCAAGAAGTCAAAGAAAGGAAAGTAGTAGTACTAGAACGAGATCGGTGATGCCAAGCCAGAAGGTAAGGCCTCATCTTGCGGATTAAGCGATCCATAATATCTTATCTTGTCACCCCTGATATCTCTACAATTATTGTACTGCTCAGTTTTATTAATTTTCCATTTCTTGTTCTTGAAAAGTAATAATACAAGGATTAATAACGGTTAAGATTCTTTGCTTTTCTTTATGATCACTACAACCTGGTTCTCTAGCCGACCAGCCTGCCTGTTAAGTCGGTTTTCCGACAAGTGTAATATATTATATATGGATAATTTAATTTGAAGATATTTATTTATTATTTAACCTTGCAATTGATTTTTCCTATGTGAATTGCGATATTCACTACATAATAATTATATGTGGATCCCATGCGTAAGAGGAAGATGCCAATCACAAAGAATGATTTTTTCCCTTACAATTAAAAAAAAAAGAAAAAACCACCGGTGAAATACTGTGGCTTATGAGGTAAAGAGCTGTAAATTCGTACAATGTTTTTTTTTGGGTTTTTTTCATTCAATCATTGGATTTTTAAAAAAAACTTATTTTGTGTTTATAGAATTTGAGGTTAATGATTTGTTTTTTAATTAAGATGAGGGGACCATAAATTAAAAAAAAAAAAGCAATGGCAGGCCTTTAGTTTTTTAAAAAAAAAAATAGTGTCAACTATAGTTCTTTTATTGTTTTTTTTTTGTCTTCAATAATCAATTTTTTTCAATTTTAATTGGATTTTTTAATATTGTGTTAATTAAAATTTGAGGTTGATTTATTTTGATATACTTTTTAAATAGTTATCTCAATCTCAAAAAATTATCCCACAATTGTCTTAGTGATCAATTTTATAAAAAGTAATTTGATTTTATTGTCTGAGAAAAATTAAAAGAAAAAAGATCAAAATTGTATAAAAAAAAATAAAGTTCTTTTAAAAAAAAATGTGTTAGTGCCCTTTTCACACTTTTTTCCTTAGGTTTTTGTCAAAATCATTTTGGGTTCTTTAGCTTGAAAAATAAATGAATTGATCCAAAACTTTATTTTTCCTACATTCTCTAAGTTTGAAAGAGAAAGAGAGAAATTCATTGAAAAACAACAAAGAAAAAAGAAAATTGATGAATAGCCAATTTTCAACAACAAAACTTGTTGTTATTGATATCAACGAGTTCCATTTAAGCTTTTCTTTCTCTTTATCTTACTAAAAAAAATAGATTAGCACTCATGAGGTTTTTTTTATTTAGGTTGCTTTTTTCATTTTTAAACCAATTAAATGCTAATTTAAGACCATAAACAAGTTTATTGAGATCTCTAAAGTGTTTCTTGGATGTTTTCAACTTGAAAATGGGTTTACCCCTTGAAGTTGATTGCCATACTTTCGAGCCACCATTTTGTTTTAAAGGAATAGACATGTTGTCGTCCGCCCTCGTAAAAGGAAAAAAAATATAAACAAGCAACCCAGGTGTATGGGTCTACTCCAAGCCCGCATGCCTAGTTTTTTTTTTCCTTTGATTTTTTAAATTTTTTTTAATTTTATTTTTTAAAATTGGATAATTATTGATTTTTCTTACTGATTTTTTTTTTAATTTCATCCTTCAAGATTTTTGTTGATTTTGAATTGGGCTATGTAATTTGTTTTGATTTTTTTTCTGTAAGTTTATCACGATCTAAATAAATGCATCAACATTTAGTTGGTGTTTAATTCTACGAGCATATATTTTTTAATCATATATTTAAACAAAAATAGCTTTAGAAAGAACAAAGTTACTAAACTTAATGGTGTCTATGACCCAAATCACATAATTTGGTTAACTTGGCTTGATTGGAAACCAGGTTTCATAATTTGTTTTGGTTCATTTTCTATTGAGTTATTATATTCTCAAACAAATGACTTGATATTGGGTTGATAATTGATTTTGTGAGCATTTATTTTTGTTATCATAGAATTAAATAAAAAAAGTATAAAAAAAATTGTTGAACTCAATGGATTCTATGATCTGGGTCGCGAGTTTGACAAGTTAACTTGAATTGATAAAGAATCAAGCTTTATATTTTGATTTGATTTGCTTTCTATGGGGTTATTGCAATCTCAAACAAATATCTTAGCATTGAGTTGGTGTTTGATTTTATGAGCTACTATTTTTTTATTATATAATTAAATAAAAAATAATTTTTTAAAATGTTAAACCCGGTAGAGTCCATAGCCTAGGTCATGAGTTAGCAGGTTAGGCCACTAAACCCGAATCGATTCAAAATGTCATCATTTAATATCTTAGAAAAAATGGTGTGACTTTTAGATTTTTATTTAAAGCCATAACATGTTTTTGTTGATTGTCCGAGTTATCATTAAACCCGTCAAAGTAATTGTGTCAAATCGGGGTAATTTTCAAACTATTTAATTTGAAATTTAAGTTGGGTAAAGAGTTAGATTAAAAAGTTTCAAAATCAACTCACTAATTATTAAAAAGTTTTTCACAAAGTATTTTTTTTATGATGAAAAATATTCTAGTAGTAATGTGAACTACTTATCTTATAAAGACTTCAAAGATATAAATGATTTAACAAGGTAAGAAGTAAAATAATTTTAAGATTACGAGGTAAGAATGAAAATAATTTTAAGATTATAA
The DNA here is from genome assembly GCA_019202695.1 of Populus x sibirica. Lineage (NCBI taxonomy): Eukaryota > Viridiplantae > Streptophyta > Magnoliopsida > Malpighiales > Salicaceae > Populus > Populus x sibirica. Next base: position 1,018,596 of record JAGMVL010000957.1, read on the forward strand.
GGATTAATTAATTAATTTTGTTAAAGTATAGGGACTAAGCTATTATTAACTCTTTAAGAAAATAAAAGGGTGATAAAAAGACTGCGGTTGGTATCCTAGCTACGCAATCTATTACAGAGCAAAGACTCATGAGAGGGTGAAGATAGTATTTGTTTTTGTTGGTGTCATTTTTTTTTTAATTAATTTTTTTATGTTTTTTTATTTGTTTTGATGTATAAAAAATAATTTTTTTTAAAAAAAAAAATAATTTATATATATATATATATATATATTATTTTAAAGTATTTAAAAAGGAACATTTTAAAAAGTAATGAGTTTGTTGGGTTTCTCTGCAAAAATGTTAGGGTTGTTGGAAAAAATTCATCAATCTCAGTATCGTCTTCGTCCAGATGCATCTTAAGCATTACAAGTGCAACAAATCAACCCTCGTTAACTGTTTCTTACCTCATAAATTCATGTGGGTTCACTCCTAAATCTGCTCTTATTGTTTCCAAGAATTTCTGTTTTGAAACCCTGACTCGGTTCTTTCCTTGCTCAAAAATCATGGTTTCTCACAAACCCAAATCTTAAATATTGTCAAATCACATGCTAAACTCCTTATCTGCAATCCTGAGGATGCCCTTTTTCCCAAATTGGATTTCTTCAACTCCATAGGACTTTCTTGCTCTGATATTGCAAAACACCCTTTGCTTTTGGTCAGAGGCTTAAAAAACCACATTATCCCAACTTTGAGTTTCTTGAAAGGTTTAGTTAAATCTGATGAGAAGACTGTTGTAGCTATCAATCGCTACCCTTTTGTTCGTACTCTCTATTGCGAAAGGGATATGGCAAGTAGGGCCAACCTTTGGCGTGAGAATGGAGTGTTAGAATCGAATATCGTTAAATTGGTTTATTACTGTCCTAGGGTGTTCTCAATGAATTTTGATAAAGTCAAAAACCTTGTAGAGGAAGCGAGGGATATGGGGTTTGATCCTTCTAAGCGTATATTTGTTGCTGGAATGAGTTCACTCATGTCAATGAGCAAATCGACATGGGAAAAAAAGGTTGATGTTTATAAAAGTTGGGACTTGTCTGAGGCAGATATTCTTACTGCATCAGAAAAGATTCATGGAAACTTCTAAGGATAAAATTATGGCTGTAATGGATCTTTCTGTTCACAAGTTGGACTGGGAGTCTTCAGTGCTTATGACATTTAGCTTGGAGAAGAGACTCGTTTCCAGGGCTACGGTTTTGGAATTTCTAGTATTGAAATGTTTGGTTAAGAAAAACTGCAGAAGCGCTACATCTTTTGTATGTCCTGAAACAACATTCTTGAGGAGGTTTGTGCATCATTTCGATGAAGCTTCTGAACTATCGAAGCTGTATCCCATTTTGAATCGTTTTTGCCTTGCACATTGTATTGGTTGATTTTATTGCGTACTTTTTCAGGAAGTCACTCTGTTTTTCTGCTTAACTGTGTTTGAGTACTGTGTATAACCTTGGGGTTATAAGCATCTGTAGCCTATCTTTCTTCATCGCATCTTGAACCTTGGAATTAGATAATGTTTATGTTTGACCATCTGCCAAAGCTTAATACACTTGCTTTGCTTTGTATGTAAATTATGCATCTTTTAGTCTTCGGATACAAAAGAATGTTCGACAGATCTGTAGTTGAGATTGTGTCTGTCATCACGAATTCTAATATATTTTCCGTCCTACATCCTTGGTTTCATTAGTAGCCTCTCTCTGTTTCTGTTTCATAATTTCATTGGTTATCTATAACACTGGTATTCTAACTGACCAGCAAAGAGCAGAACCTTAGCCTCACAAGCTACTTCAGAGATTTAATGCCAAAGTTGAGCATCTGGTGCAGTGGAGCAATTTAAATTAGCTTGTGAAATTTGTAGGAACACCTTAAATAGTTACTAAGATTGATGTTCCTCTTTACTTAATGATTTGTTTTCTGATGATAAAACATGCATATAAATTAACAACAGATAGAAAAATCAACTTATAGTGATTTTTGACAACAAAAAAAAAAGGCAAAAAAAACACAATATAAGTCTACCTGAATTATAAAACAACTCAATGTTAAATGGAGAAATTAAAAAAAAAAAAACCCAGTTGAACTGGGTTATTTTCCCACCACTAACGCATGCATTGTCCCAACAAGAAGAAGACATCGTGAGGATTCCAACAACACTTTTTAAATAAATTTTTGGTCATTAGGAGATACCACACACCTTTGCTAAAAGATCTTGGGTGCTTCCCACACGTTAATGTGTGTGTTGCACATGTCAACCATTTTTTATTTTTTAATTATATTTTATATTCATTAAAATACCATATTTCTCCTAGTCAACTTGATTATAACTAAAAACCAAGTTGAAAATACAAAAAGTCACTCGGATGCCACTTTTAAAAAATTTTCTTTTAAAGATAATTGAGTCGTTTTACTATACTTCAGAAATGAGAAAATTCCAATGTTTCCTCAATCAATCTGATAATGATCAATAGACCTTGTGAAAAGATCGCATTACCCCCAATATTTAGTTCAATAATTTGTTTTGGGAAGGGAAAATCATCTTTACATTGTTCAAGTTAACCGTGATCCCTTTCATAATGAACAATGTTTTTCTAAGGTGAATTAGCCTTTGTTAATAGTGTATAACTAGATAGGTGGTATGCATTATGTCGCTGATCAACCTAATTTTTTTTTTTCAGTATTGAAAAAAATGTCAAGGCAATGTAAACGTTCTTAAAAAAGCAAAAAAAAAAAGAACTTGAGACTCTAGTTATTGACTTGATTGGGTTTAATAACCTTGGATAATTCAATAACACGAATAAAAAAAATGCAACGATGGTAAATAAAGTGAAACAAACTATTTAAAAATGGTAAAAAAATTAGACCCAAGCCTATCTAAGTTAACATGTCAGATATACGACTTGGTCATAATACCAAGGTTACTCTACTGAAAGTAAATTGAATAAAATCATTAAGTTCAATTATCAAACTATCAAATGCTAAAGGGTGAATCTGGAAAAAATATATTAAAAGCACACATAAAAAAAAATACTTGAATCAAACTAGGTTAAGCCGCTAGCCCTTAATCAAGGGTATAAAATTAGGAAAACCTCTTAGAAAGGAAATCAAGAAATAAAAGCATAAGATCATTTCTCAATCAATCAAATATTAAAAGAATAAATTGAAATAACAAGTAAATTTTTTTAAAACCAAATGTTTAAGGATCTTATCTAATAATGAATAAAGAATTAAATGAGAACACGATAACCTCATAGAAAATAAAATAAAAATAATTTGAAGCTCTTTTTTAGTAAATAAAATATTAAAAGACAAAATTAAAGAAAAAATATAATATAAAAAAGGCTGAAAAAACTCGAACCAAATCCACCCGACTAACATTCAAAACCTTTAACCTAGTTGTCATACCTTAGCAATCCCTTCAAAAATAAATTGAATAAACCCATGAAACTTAATCTAACAACCTAATATTGAAGGGCAAAATAACCCGAGTCATTTTCAAAATCAGTGAAAAATCCAATAGAAATCAAATTAAAAAAATAATGGAACCCAATCTCTAATTAAATAAATCTTAAATAATAAAACTGAAAAAACATAAGTTTAAAAAAAAGAAGCAAACTCAGGCGAATCTCTAAAAACTAGTTTAATTTTTCAAATCTGTTACCTGTGAAATCTTAGACCTAATCTTAATTAAGAAGCTCAATTCCTAAAAATTTAATGTTGAAAGATGAATCATAACAGAAATATCAATTTAAAAAACTTGTTAAAAAACACAAATAGCAATCAAACAATGAAGATCAATCCTGATAGGAAAAAATATAGAGGATAAAATCATAAAAACAACTTAATTTTAAAAATTAAATATAATAAATAGTAATCAAAAGAATAAGAACTAAATTTGACATAGAAAAAAAATTAAATATGAAAAAAAAACCAAATTGATAAACTACTTCACATAAATAAAAATAACATACACCAAATATGAAGGAGAAAACAATCGAAGGGCCCGCCTTTAAATATTGAGGTGTCATACATGAAAATTAAGGAAGGAAAAAAAAGAGGGGGAAATTCCATTGACGTCAAATTGGAGGCTCATTAGCCATACGCACCACCTGATTGTAGAGGGGTTATCATGACGATTCTAATGTCGCCATAAAAGAAGGTGTTTAGTGATCAAACGGTCTTGAACATGCCACTTGAATGGCATGCAAGGCTGCCCACACGTACAAATCAATTTGTCCCCAATCATTTTGGTAATTTCTAATGGATCATTTGAAAAATATAATTTTACCCCCAACAACAAGCTTTATTAGTTTATTTAGAAGGACAAAAATTTTATTTCACTGTTCTAATTTATAGTGTTTTATGTCCTGGGTCACAATGGTTTACAATGGCTTGTTTTTTTTATGTTTTTTTTAATATGTAGTAGTTAATTTGAACTTTCCCTTTCTTTTTTCTAGTTGGGTGTCAACGTTTTATGAATCACATCCCAAACAAATAAAATATTGTTTTGATTTTTTCTAGGTGCTAATAAAATCCCTTAGATTTTATAAATTATAAAGTTATGAGACCGAGTTACTTACGTATAAAATAAATGATAATAAATTATAAAGTTTAATATCCAATAAACTAAATATTAAAATATAAAATTAAAAAACAGTTTTTTTAAAAGAAAAAAATGATATTTGAAATGAATAGTTTATTGTTAATTTTACTCGCTCCTTTCCATGTCGGTTTCCACTAGATATGTTGCCGTAAGTTATTTCTGGAAACATGCGCTTTTAATTGTGAGACAATTGAAAGAAAAAAAAAAGTGTTTTCTAAGCATGCAATCAAAAGCTAGTGGCATTAAAAGGTTTGACTTTCAAGCAACATATAAGTAACATGCAAAAAACTTATTTAAAATGTCTCGAATTTCATATAAGAATCAAATTGTAAAATGTAAAGGGACATCAATTTAACACAGGCATTGTTTGAGCAACTCAAAACAAAAAATGATATGATGAACAAAAAGAGTATGGAAGCCTAACTTTTAGGTGAGAAGTGAAGTCTCAACAACTGTTAGCAAGTAAAGAGTAACAAATGTTTATCAACTCTTTGTTACTGCAAGGACCTGAATAACTTAGTTAAGTGTCTGCACAAACATTCTATGCATTCATTTATATGTCTGGACTCAATTTATAAAATGAATATGGTATATACATCAAACACTCGTCTTAAAAGGTAAATTTTTTCCTGAGAGAAAGCAACCTATGAGCACCAAAAGCCTTAAAACTTTCTTGGGCAAACATTGACCTAGTAGTTTTCTCCACTAGATTTTGCACACATATATATAGGAAAAAAACTCCTAGATGTAAATCGAAAAACTTACGACGCATGTAATTAAATAACCCAATAACTATTGTGTAAAGTAATGGAAAAAAAATTCATCAATAATAAACAAAAATAAAATTGAGAAAATCAAGCGAAAAATGAAGATCAAGATATCTAACATCGCAACACGAGTAATTTACCTAGTTATGTTTAAAGAATTCCTCTATCAAAACAAATTTTTAATAGAAAAACACATAAAATTTATAATAAAAACCGACACACATAAAATTTATTGAACAATAATTATATAAAAAAAATAGTGTAAGGTTGCGCATATGAAAAATCTTATAAAAAAATCAATATTAAAAATAAATAAATTTAATCTATATAAAATTAAGAAAAAACCACAGATGAATCATACTTACCTCTCTAAAAATTAAACACACCTAGTATCATTTAAAAATAATCACAATTTAATTAAAACATAAACAAAAAATTTATTTGAAAAAATATACACAAATAATGCATTATTTTTTAAAAAACTAAAAATTAAAATAATAATAATAATAAAAAGAACCAGGTCAGGCATTGCTAACCCTAGTAAGCTAGACCCACCGTCTGACCTTAATTTTTTAAAAATTTTAATGGGGCGAATAACGCATCGTCCACCCCAAATAATTTTTTAAAAATGACGTGTCGCCTGTGTCAGCAGACGATGCGTTGCTTGGAAAACCTAAAATCCGGCCATTGTGGCGGCTGAAAAAACAAGGTCTTTTGTTTTTTCACCCAAAATCTCATTTTTAACTTACTTTTTACCCAAAACACCTATAAAAACACTTTAGAGACATTGTTAAACCAATCTATGGCCACCAAAAAGCCAACAAACTGCCCTAAAACCCGAAATCCACTTGAAACAAAAATTCTTTCCGAGCTCAGATATGTTGTTTTATGTGTTTTCAAGGTAAAAAAAAAAAACATAAACGCACCCCCCCTTATTAAATAGAACCTTTTGACACCAAAATTAACTATTTTGGTGATCTGACTCTTCCCCACCAACCATTTTCTCTTTCTATGTCAGAATTCGATGACTCTCTCCCTTTCCTTCCAATAAAAAAGGATTAAAAAAAGAGAAAAATAAAGTTAGATACCTAAACGTGTTGTCTTAAAATTCAAGAGACTAATAACCTAATATCTAAAAAATATGGAAGAATTAAAATAAATGTTTCAACTAAACTTTCAACCTGCTTTCCATGTTACTCAAGAGTTTTACTTCAATACTGTTTTAAAATTCAAGAGACTAAAAAATATGGAGAGATTAAAATAAATGTTTCAATAAAATTTACAACTCGTTTTCTATGTTACCTGAGAGTTTTACTTTAATCTCTTAACTTTTAATTCAATTCTTCATAAAAAAAAAAATGCAATTGAAAAATAATTTGGGTTTAAAAAAGTTAAATGATGCAAAATAAAATTTCAAGAATTAAATGGAAAATAAAAAATTATATATATTACTTTAATCCATGGTAAAGTATGAGAAAGCATACAGTTTTTTTTTCTTGGTACTGATACTTTCAGTTTTTATTGTAATTTTACTCGCTCCTTTCCATTTTCCAACCCCTCCTCCGCCTCACCTACCCCAGTGGGGAAACCGTACATGTATTAGTCAACAACCAACCAAGAATCCAATCCCATCCGTCCGTTTTCAAAATCAATAACGGCCCCAAGATGAACTAAATCCAACGGCTGGAGTTACGCTACTAGAACATTCTCATCTCTCTTATATCAGGTCCACCCATTTTCATCCGTCTGTATAAAAAGTTATCATTATCATTTAGGAAGAGCCTGTGCTTGACTTGTGCCTGCCTCGCGCTAGGGTTTCCATCTGCATCCTGTACTTTCATCGGTCTGTTTCGGGTTCTATCTTCTTCTTCTTTTCCCGTGTTTATCTTACTGTGTTCGATCTAAAATATAGTTAGTTTTTTCGCTGTAGAATTACAAGTGAACAAAAATGACGAAGAACTATCCAACTGTAAGCGAAGAGTACAGCAAAGCCGTTGAAAAGGCCAAGAAGAAGCTGAGAAGCTTGATTGCTGAGAAGAGCTGCGCTCCTCTCATGCTTCGTCTAGCGTATATTCCCTTCCCCTTCCTCTTTTTATTTTTTTCCCTCTTTCCATGTAAATGTTTGATTGGATCCGAACCGATCCGATCGGATTGGTTGTTGTGGTCATGATTCAGATGGCACTCAGCTGGAACTTTCGATGTTAAGACAAAAACCGGTGGGCCCTTTGGTACCATGAGGTACTCGGCAGAGCTGGCACACGGCGCTAACAATGGTCTCGACATTGCTGTTAGACTCCTTGAGCCCATCAAGGAGCAGTTTCCCATCCTCTCCTATGCCGATTTCTACCAAGTACTGTCCATTTTATTATCTTTTTTTTAAAGAAAAAATCAATTACTGTGTTTTGATTGGTTTCTCTTCGGTGTAGCTTGCTGGTGTTGTTGGTGTTGAAATCACTGGTGGTCCTGAGGTTCCTTTCCACCCTGGGAGAGAGGTCAGTAATTTTCTTTTTCTCTTCCTCTGTGTTTGTTTTGTTTGTTTATTGTTTGATCCCCTGCTTTGCTTTTGTATCGCCATTGATTTCTTAGGCAGCCATTGCCACGTTAGGTCTAACCTCAGGCTTTTCTGTTTGCTTTTGAAATTTGCATGGTCATTTTTCAACCTAATAATTAAAATGGTGGGGAGGGGGAGCAAGGAGGTGGATTAGTATTTTGGCCTGATGTGGAACAGCAGTGTTTTAACTATTTCATAGCGTTGAACTTTGGATTCATCCATTTTTTATTGATTCTTGTTCATTAAGCTTGACCTAGAATCTCTATTGAATAAATCTCAAACCTTACCGTTTGGTGATAAAAGTTTGCTGCAAAATTTTTCATATTTTCACCTGCTGTACTGTCATGTCTTGTGTAAGTTATGTTTTATGAAGAGCGAACAAGCATTGTTCCCCTTGTCTGTGCTAAGAAGATATATTGTTCTCTGATTATACAGCGTTATGTTTTGTGAAGAATGAACAAGCATTGTTCCCCTTGTCTATGCTTAGAAGATCTATGTTCTCTGATAATACAGCATCTTCCTATCTGATGTGATGATTATCAAACGGTGTTGTAGTCCCTCACATTGTAGAGTTTTTGGTGCAAGCAATTTGTTCTATCAATTAATTTTCTGCTGCCCTGTTTGATTTCAGGACAAGCCTGAGCCACCTCCAGAAGGTCGTCTGCCTGATGCTACTAAGGGTTCGTTTGCTCGTTGTCAACTTGTCTGCAATTGAAAATTTGAAACTGATTTAGCTCCAAGTCATGAACTCGTTGTATAATGCCTTTTCAGGTTCTGATCACTTGAGGGATGTCTTCGGCCACATGGGCCTCAGTGATAAGGATATTGTTGCTCTCTCTGGGGCCCACACCCTGGTCCGTTTCAAGTTTCAAATTGTTTCCTGAAATAATACCTGAGTGCTTGTTTTTTTTTTGTTTTTTTTTTTCTACTTATTGGCGCTTGCCATGTTAATAATGACGAGTATTGCAGGGAAGGTGCCACAAGGAGCGCTCCGGTTTTGAGGGGCCCTGGACTGCTAACCCTCTCATCTTTGATAACTCTTACTTCAAGTGAGTTCCGTTGGTTGGTTTCCTTCGGAGCCTTCACTTGTTTTCTGTCATATTTCAGTGCCCAGACATTGAATTTATGCTTGCACTGTTTTATGTTTCATTTTTCTCACATTGTATGTTTCTAAACTTCGTTAGGGAGCTCTTGAGTGGGGAGAAGGAAGGGCTTCTTCAACTGATATCTGACAAGGCTCTTCTATCAGACCCTATCTTCCGCCCATATGTTGACAAATATGCTGCTGTATGTACCAAAAATATCATCTGTTGTTGTGCTTCAGGCGCTTGCCAGATGCATGAAAAATTGCTGGTTTCCTGCTGCTGCTAATGCTGTGTCCTTCCTCTTTACTTTTTTAGGATGAAGATGCTTTCTTTGCCGATTATTCTGAAGCTCATCTGAAGCTCTCCGAACTGGGGTAACTACAATTTTCAATCTACCTTTTCAATGGTCACGTTACCTGAATTTTTGGACTGCTGCTCATTCGGTAATCTTTGGTATTTTTTGACAGATTTGCTGATGCCTAGGATTCAGATGAATCCACAAGGTGCTTGGCTTCGGCCATGATGTATTCGGATCTTGTAGGATTTAGTTCCAGCAGTTGTATTGGTTTTTAATGAAACTTGGGTTTTGTCTGTGTTGGTTGCTCATGATGGGTGGAAGAGATGTCTCGGTTCTGTCGATTTGAACTCATCCTCTCGGAAAATAATATGAAGTTGTGGACTCCCCCCAATTTACTTTCTTATAAAAAAAGTAATAAATTGATATTTCTCAGGTGTATTATAGTTTTGATTTGTTTATGTATAAAAATCATGAAAAAACAGACTTCTATATTTTTAATTGAAAAATATTTAAAAACTAGAAGTATCACAGCGCCAAATACTGTTTATTTATTTGGTGATGTGGTAGTTTTTGTATTTATTGTTTAAAAAGTATTTATATTTTTCGAAAATATTCTAAAGGTTTGAAATGTATTTGTGTTGAACTAAATGATATTGTCGTCAGCAGGTGGAAATTGTGTTTCTAATTTTTTTTTTAAATAAAAAAATATTATTTTAATATTTTTTAAAATATAAAAAATATTTAAAAAAATTACCATACCTGTTCCATCTAACAATTACTTCAAAGCTCTTAATCTGTCAATGGCTTGGTTAATTATATTATATAGAAATCAAAATCTCTTATTTAATTATATGAACATTAAAATGGATATTTTTACAAATATAATAATTTAAGTTTTGTATAAAAAACGTAGTTGGCCTTATAAATTCTCCTCTTTAATTAATGTTTTTTTAATTAAAAATACCATAGCTAGCTTAATTTTTTACCCTGTTTTTATTTTCTTGAAAATTACAGTTTATATATTTGATCAAAGTTTTTTAAGGAGAACAAAATGACTAAACAACCATAAATATATCAAAAATACCTCACGGATCAATTAATAAAATTTCACTCTTTAGACATGGTTTCTCTCTTCAAGTCCTAATTTTTGAACTCATTCAAACATGCAAGTCCTGAGTCTTGTATAATTGATTAACTTAGATTATTATTATTTTTTTTAATTTTATAAAACATGCAAAATCATCTTGGGTTTGTTTCTAGGCTGATTGAGTCGCGAATCATTTTATGTTTTTTTTCGTATTATATCGAATTAATTCTTTTTCTATTTTTGTTGAAACTCAACTTGGTCTTAACCGATCAGATTATAGATTGATCATCAGATTATAGATTAATCCATCGGGTTAATTTTTAAAATAGTAAATTAAATATAATTTTTTTTTTTATTAATGATCGAATTCAAATCAAAATTGTGTTTTTAATGGATTTTTCTCTTCTTGCGGATATTACAGTTTTTTTAGACATGATTTTTCTTTTTTCATACCACTAAAATCTCTTTTTTTTAAAAAAAAACAAATGAGTTCTCCTCTCTTCTTGTTCATTTCATGTTTTCAATGCCAATTAATGATTATGCAAGTTTGCAGGGAGCCAAGCTCGAGTTTTGCGAAAAAAAAATAAAACAGATAGAATCAAAGACAAATGAATTCAAGGCATCATACTTTTTTGTCAAAAGAATAAATCGTGAGTAAGATCAATTACAAAATTCAAGATATTGTAAAATAAGAATATAAAATGTTATGAATTTATAAACTTTTTAATATATAATTATAAAAAAATAGAGATAAAGTAAAAAATAATTGAACTATATTATGTTTTATTGTATTATCTTAAATTTTAAAAATAGATATTTCAACATCAGGTTTATATATGATTATTTCAAAAGCAATATACATATCTCATTTACCTCAATAATTTTATTTTTAATAATAAAATATATTTTAATAGCCTAAAAACCAAAATTTAAATTAAATAAAAAAAACTTTTCAAGTTTTGATTTTTTTTTTTCATTATTGAAGTTGCAAACCACATCCATTAAGCTCCAATCTTCAAGATGAAATCTATAAACATAAAAATCAAAGTTATAGATGATCAAGATTCAGCCACCCGAGAGCTTTTTCAAGTTTTTCAACAACTATCTCTCTCCCTCATTCAAGAGTTGTGCATTGAAATATAAAATAAATAAATTTTGATATTTATAAAAAAAATTCAAAAACATGAGGGATCAAATGTAAAAAAAATTAAAATCAAGAGACAAAAGTACAAATTTACACGCCTATGGAATAATAAACATGGGGAAGAGGTTGTTATTTTGTCGATGTAAATTTTGCTTTTAATTCCCATATAAAATTAACACGCAACGCTGAAAAAATCCTTGACATCTTGGGCACGTGCTAACATGGGATACAAGGAGAATGAAAAAAAATCAAAGGTGACATAAAACACTTTCAAGGACCAAGTTGAAAGAATCTAAAGGTGGATGACCAACTAAACAAAATCAAAATTTGATGAACTAGGAACGATTTTTTTTTTCTAATTAAAATTTAATTGTAATTCTAAGACAATAACACTAATGGTGTTCTTCCAATAAATAGTATGTGCTTTAGAATATGATTTTAGTCAACTAGTAATTTCAAAAGATGCACACACAGCCATCTTACAAATGATGATGAGCAAAAGAGAAAGAAACACCGCTCTTCCCCTGGCTAGAAGAAACAAGTTTTTATTTAATAATATAGCAGAACCATAATTTTACATCCCTGATATGATGACAGAAAGGAAATCCAACGAAGCTTCGAGTTTTACATGATAACACCAAAACCATAATTTTTACATAGAAAGGAAATCTAACCAATCAAGCTTCACATGATTAAAGATGGATTCTGCTAGGCTGAGACTTGGTCATCCTTGCTTCCCCGTAGGGTTCATCGTTATCGATCCGGCGATTATTCCTGAAGGCTGCACAGCCAACCACATAGGCAATCACTAGAATGATTAATATGACGATGTTAATGACCGAGACCTTCCTCCAACTCTTCCTCAGGTTGGCTAGCAAACCAGCTTTGCAAGAATTGCAGGAATAGCACAGTTGCTGTTGATCGTTGTTCCAGGTGTTACAGTCAGTGCTGTAAACAACCCCTCCAGATGATGACCAGAAAGTCTCGTTCATATAAGTGAAGCCGCATTCTGTAGGGGGCTTGCAACAACCAGACTACAGCACAAACCAAAAGCAAATCTGTTATGAATTTATACAATAAATACAAGAGAGAGGAGAATATACTATACACAGTGGGTTGTTTACTATATTTTGAAGATTGTTGATTTTTTTTTTTTCATGTCGGCAGCGATGGAAAATTGGATGACAGTTCTACAACTTTGCGTCATGCTAAAACCTGACATTGTTGACAATGGAGTTCAAATAATATTCGATTAGCTCATTAATTTGAAGCAAAGTTGAAAAATGCGTGTGGGAGGTCCCTCAACGTCACCAAAGGCAACCAAAAACTGACCTAACTTCTTGTTTAACTCAAATTTAAAATTAAACAATGTATAAGTTGTTATAATGTGACCTCATCAAATTACCAGTTTAAAAACAACCTAGTCAACTAGTAAAAAAAGTCTAAAAAAATAATGAAATTGACAAGAAAAAACCCCTCAATGTGATCCATTGCCTAGCCTGGGTCTGAAATTAAACAGCGTGGGAATTGCCAAACATGATTGAAAAATAATAGATGAAATTGAAAGAAAAAAAAAACTAATTTTCTATATATAAAAAAATCACTGTTAATGTGAACCAAGTATTTTAGTATATAGTATATAAACAATGAAGCTGTATTAAGTTTCTCAAATCTTTAACATAAGATAGTAGGGTAATCAGATAAGATTCCAGCTTTCTGCATCCCCTTTTTATCTCTTTCATCTTTTTATTCTCTAGCCGTAACTTTTCATATTGAAAAGAGCTGCAACTTGAAGTATGCAAAGAGAAGAGAAGAATATTCATCTAAACAAATTCATAAATAAATACACAAAGATTCTACTCTTGATACCGTACTCAGACTGACAAAAGGCACTATTCTTCCAACAGTGTTTTTTTTCTTTTATCAGGCTAATATCTTTGGTTCTTCTTGTAAAATATGCAAGATATATAGATTGTGAGTATAAAGGATGAATCTTTTTAGGTTTAATGGGATGTGTTGACGATGACTGTTCAGGAGGAGGGGAGGGACGACAAAGGTGAACATGAGATAGTTGGGTAGAGCTGCGATTTCTGTACAATATTTTCAAGTTTATGGTTTCAATTTCTTGAATTAGAATGCTTTCCAAACAAGAGTTCTCAAAATTTTAAAAATTGAGCTTATCCATAATCAAATCCTAGTGCTCCAAACAGGCTTTTATACATGCCTGTTTTAAGTATCAAAGCTAAATGGATTATATATATATATATATATATATATATATATATATATATATATATATTAAGATAAAAGTTAATTTGAGTAAAATTATATTAATTTATATTCATGCCACATATAATTGAAAACAAAACTGTTTAAATAATTTTTTTACAATAATATAATGCTAAGTGAAAACGTTTTTAGTAATTATTATTTTTAAGAGTTATATATCTAACTATCTTAGCTATTAATTATTAAATTATGAAAGATAATTCAATATATATCCCTAACTTTTATTCAAGATGAGTTAAAAATCATTTACACGGTTACTCTTTAATTTATGTCCCTAATTTATTTAATTATAATTGTCAAAATTTATACAAAATTATTTGAAAATCAAACACTTTTATGTTTAATAAACATCCATATTTATTCATTTATAAATATTCTAAACAATCTATTAAAAATAATATAAATTAGCTAAACAATACATGAGCAAAACAAGTGCCCAAAAAACTAGTAAATATATATATATATATAAAAAAAACATATATAATATAATTAATTTAATTATAATTGTTAAAGTACAGCATGCAGATGGGGATGCGAGAGGGAGAGGAGACGGCAGGCCGGCAGGGATGAGAGACGAATCTTGTAATGATGGTTTTTCTTACTAAAAATGAAAAGGTCCCATCGCTTCTTTTTTATGTCAATGTATGAATAAAGCTAAGCTACTAAACTTTCTTTCTTTGGACGGTAGAAGGATAAAGCTAACCTCCTTTCTAAGAAAGAAAGGTGGGGCTGTGAACGGCCGACAAACAATTACGTGGCAAATAAGAAACAGCAATAACCGGTGGCTCTCACATGCCCTCAAGTCGATGTCCCTACTCACTACCAATAATTTGGGGGATTTTTTTTTTTTAAAAATTAGGCAATTAGTTGAAGATTCCAGCACAATACAATTTAAAATTATTTTGACCAAATATTATATTTTTATCTTGTCCATTTTGTTTTCTGCTTAGAATTGTGTTGGAATGAAATTTAAAAATATATTTTTGTTTAAAAAATATTAAATTTAGATATTTTTAATGTTTTTTTTATGATTTTAATAAAATATTATTAAAACGTAAGATTAAAATTAAAAAATATTATTTTAATAAATTTTCAAATAAAAAAATATTCATAAAAACAACTGTAAACCACAATAAAATACTACTCATGTCTCGATCAAGAAGTCTTTAAATTATCGGGGAGGGAGCGGGAATGGTGGGGGAAGAAAACTATTATTGTTTATTTATGCGGAATTCAAATCTAGGATCTGAACTCCTTCTTTATCCCGTACGATAGGCTTCCTTAATGCTGCATCCAAATTTTAAATTAATCATTTTTTTTTGGAAAACGAGTTAAATAATCCTTCGAATTTCTAAAATTAATTCCTTGATATTAATCAAATTTAATTTACTATTAAAAAAAATCTTCTATCAATTAACCAGAGAAACTACTTTAATTTGTTTTATAATTTATTATTATTGTTGTATTTGAGATTTTCAAGTTTCAACCATTAATTGATTGGTAGTTGAGGCCACTGAGTCTAAGATCTTGAGTCGTTCTACTCCGACCCATCTCTAATCGCAAAACAAGTTCAGTATTCTGCTCAAATCGTTAGCTAAAACCCAAAACTTTTCAAGACTTGGAACACGATAAGAAATTATAGATTTGATATTTCTTGAACTCAAGATATTATGGAAAACAAAAAAGGCACATACCTCAATAGAGCTGAGCTTCCTGCTATAGAACGTATCTGCAGTCTCAGGGACGCCATTAGTAGTTCTCCCCATCTTACCACAAACCTTAGAATCCCGTATACAAGAGCCAATCTTGTGCCAGTAGCTATCACTAGCTACTCGATCCTTCAACCACCCTGAATAGTCCTGCAGATAATAGTCAGAATACGCGCGATTCAAGACTGGGCGGCCCGACCCTTTATCAGTGACAACATAGGCAAAGATGATGAACCCTAAAAGCGCGGCGATTATGAAGAACATAACAAATAGGTAAGCCCACATCAAGAAAGTGTTCCGATAACACGCGCCAGCGAAACCGGCTAAAGAAACGACCATGATTGAGATCCCAATTATTATCAATGGCCACTGTAAGAATTTCAGACAATCTGTGTTGTTGGCTCTGCTGCTTAGCCATATACCACCTCCTAGGATGGGTATTGATAGCAAAAACGTCAGGAAGTTGAGTACCCCTATCAAGTGATTGCTAGATCTCATGGTTGATCTTTCTCTGTTTCTCTCTCCCTTTCTGCAACAAGCGCGTCGGATCTCTTTCTCTGCTCCGTCTCTCTCTCTCTCTCTTTCTTTTTTACTGTTAATTTTTGGGATGGCCAGTTACAAGTGAAGAAGAGAAATGATAGCAACAAAGGCAAAGCTATAACGTCTATCTGTAGGTGTGTGGTGTGATATTTTACGCTCATAAATATCCTCGCGGCCGTACTGGGCTTATGTCAAGTTGGATTCTATTTTTCAAGGTACGGGCCCGAGTTTCTAAGCTCCAACCCGGCCTGTGACGGGTTATGGAGATTTGCTGTGTTGACCAATATGTCGTTTTGCTCCGCGCCTTGGAGTTCTTAAGCATGGCTGTAAAATTCAGTTTTACCTTGCACACGCCCTGGACTGAATTTCAAAAACAAAAAAAAATCAACTTGATGGGTACTCATGATCATATCGTAGTTATATATTTTTAAAATATAAAATAATATTATTTTATTTAAAAAAAACAAAAATAATGTTATTTTAATTAAAGATCAATCAATGTCTAAATTGCAATGGATTAAGATCTTAATGCCTAATATTAAGAGTTAATCCAAGTTAACTCATCCAACACGTGACTCGAGCTTTGGAGTGGGTCATAGGTTAGATCAAGTCTAATAATTTTTCTTAGAAAAAAAGTTAAAGAAAGGCTAGGAAATCGATTAAAGCAGTAAAAGCTAGTGTTGTAATCGATGAAAATAGTAACACATCATTCAAATAGAATGAGTGCATGTAGTGAGAGGAAGAGCAAACAATACTGGTGAAGTGAAAATCAAATGACACGTTGATGCGAACATCTTGATCATAGGAAATCGATTAAAGCAGTAAAAGCTAGTGTTGTGATCGATGAAAATAGTAACACATCATTCAAATAGAATGAGTGCATGTAGTGAGAGGAAGAGCAAACAATACTGGTGAAGTGCAAATCAAATGACACGTTGATGCGAACATCTTGATCATAGGAAATCGATTAAAGCAGTAAAAGCTAGTGTTGTGATCGATGAAAATAGTAACACATCATTCAAATAGAATGAGTGCATGTAGTGAGAGGAAGAGCAAACAATACTGGTGAAGTGCAAATCAAATGACACATTGATGCGAACATCTTGATCGTATGGTCAAGCAATCCCCAATAAAGAAGATTACAATTTTGAAAGCTAAAAATCAAGTTTGATAGAACTCGAACCTAAAGGTAACCCTATACCTAATAACCAAAGGTATAGGAAAAAGACTTAAACCCATAGATAATCTTAAGTATGCGAATGACGTCACGAAGCCAATTAATCTTCAATAAGTTAGTGTACGATCTTTCTTCCTGCAAAAAAAGGTTGTTTTGCCACAAATAAACAAAAATAAACTCATGTTTATTCTTCAACTAGCTACTTAAATTTGAAGCTCAAAAAAACATAATATAGTCTCCTCTAACTAACTCTAATTGAACCTTTTTGATTTGCAAGCTAATAGACCTAAACTAGTAATTAACTAACATAAGTCTAATAATAAAATAAACTCCTAAACAATGTTTAATGTTGTTTTTTTGTTCTTTTTTCCTTCCTTCCTTTTCTTTTACTCTCTTTCTTTTCAAAGCTTATTAGACCTTTTATGTTATGCTCTTGGGCCTTTCAATAGGGTCTATTAACAAAGTATTTTCTTAAGTTTTTCCTTTCTACTCTTTTTCAGCTCTGATTTCAAAGGGTATTTATAGGGACTTTTTAGGTTTATTTGGTGGATTCTCTCAAAGATTAATCAAAACTTAACCCTTTGATTAAAGTGAGAGGGTTATGGACAAAAGCTAACAGCTATAAGCTCTTCTACTAAGCTGATTTTGCAATGGTGATTTTGGTTTTAGGGGTACCTGGTGATTCTGCTAGACTTGGAGGAAAAGGAATTATTTCTAGTCTTTAGATCTTGAGAAAGAGGTTTTAAAGTCATTGATAAGAACCATTTGAGAAGCTTTAAGTATGAACACATAAAACAAATAAGTGTCACAGTGAAGGCTAACTAAGTTGACCACTTTTAAAGCTTCGTCGGAGAAACTCCAATGTAAACATCATCAGAAACCACTTGAAGTTGGCAAAGGAGGTGCATGCCTTCTGTTTGGATCCAACCTTGCTCAATTCAGAGGTTTGCAGCCTCATCTCATTCATCCAAATATATCAACTTGATTAGCTCGGAATTTGAAAATGCAAGGAAATTTGATCGAGGACAAGATGTTGGAGACTTTTGTGGAAAAATTAGAGTGTAAACGTCCAATTTCATGGCATAGAGTTATAGAGGGGATGCTCTTCTTCCATATGCAAAAAACCCTTGTGTCATTTGGAGGTTTAAAACTCGACATCATGTTCTTAGAAAATATCAACCTGATCATCGTTTTCTGCTAGAAAAAGAAGAAAACCAGTGAATGACGTGTCATTCATGTCCTTTCATTAAAACCAAACAGCACATCATCTACTAAAAACCCTAAAAATTAGGGCTTTTAATTGCTTTTTGCTAAAAATCAATTCAGTCCTTTTTTTTTCTAATCATGACACATGCACCCTTAATTGATTTAAAATTCTTTTAATCCTTACAATTGCACCCCTAGAAATTCTGATTTAAATCATTTTATTTGAATGCCTTTTATAAACGAGTCCTTAATTTTCAATTTGTTCAATTTTAGCTTTAATTGACTACCAAAATTTCAATTCCTTTCAATTTGGCATCTGATTTCGTCAATTTCAGCTTCTATAATCACATGCCTATTTTAGTTTGGTCCTTAGTTTTGAATTTCTTCAATCAAGTTTCTAATTTCCCATCAAAATTCAATATTCTTACAATTTATCCCCTGATTTGTCCAACGTAAACCTCCCAAAAGTCAATTAAGTCCCCAAACTTTTATTTCTTCCAATTAACACCCAAATTGACTCCAAAAACTGATTTTCCCTGCAATTAAGTCCTTGATAAAATTAATTAAGTCTTTTAAAATTATCATTGAGTCCTTATATGACCAAATTTGTATTTCTTTACCCCAAATATAAATATTTTCACCAATGAGGCCCTTTGTCAATCAGAATTGAGTTGTCAATTTTGTCAATCTTATACATTTTGGTCCTCTAAATTTTCTACTTGTCATTTTGGTCCTCTACCATCAACTTAGGCAATCTTCTAGGCTTTATTCTTTTTTTTTCTTGTATATTTGAATTCTATTTTTTTTTAATTTTTTTGGGATAAAAAACGGGTAATCACTGATGATTTTCTTTGTTGGGTCAAAAGTGGATAACAAAAAATGCCTCCTCTTTACAATGTTTACGAAGCAAAATCTCATTAAAGTTTTTTTATAATGAGCTTTTAAAGAAAAAGTCTATATCTGACTTGTTGGGTGATCCATCCTTCCAAAGACTTTGCTTTTATATAGAAAATAGTTTATTTTCACGAATAACCTGCTCATTTTGAAACCCAAAACTTTTGGTCTATTTTCACGTGTAACTTAACCTTTTTAAATTCCAAAAAGAATTTCAGCAAATATCCTGCTTTCCTGAAATTGGTCTATTTTTACGGGTAACCCGCTTATTTTGAAATTCAAAAGATTTGGTATAGTTTCTAAGGCAACTTACCTTTTTAAATTCCAAAGAGAATTTCAGTAAGTGTTCATACTTCCCTGAAATTAGTATATTTTTCATGAGCGACCTGCTCATTTTGAAATTCAAAAGTTCTGGTCTATTTTCACGGGCGACTTACCATTTTTAAATTCCAAAAATAATTTCAGCAAGCATTCATGCTTCTCTAAAATTGATCTATTTTCACGAGCGACCTGTCTATTTTGAAATTTAAAAGTTTTGGTCTATTTTCATGGGCGATGTATTCTTTTTAAATTCTAAAAAGAATTTCAGCAAGCGTTCATGCTTCCCTAAAATTGGTTTATTTTCATAGGCAACCTACTCCCAAAACAAAGTGATGAATAACAAAATTTCATAACAAAATAGTTGATAATACAACACCCTAATTAGGTCAGCTTCTCCAGCAATCACCTATGTCTTGCCATTGTTTATCAATCTTTATCATGCTCATGATATGATCCAGTGACAATATGATAGATGACATCATCCTTCGCATCCTCAACTTGCTTCTTGCTCACTGACTTCTGGACTTAATAATTGAAATTATTGCAACTACTCATATCTCTTATCTAGATTATACCACCATGACAATTTCAATGCTGCATCCAACTATGCTCATTTCCCGACAATAAAAGTGGATCGAAATGGGAAGCATTCATGAAGTAAACCCTTCCTTAATTGCAACATATCAATGCTTCCTGTCTTGAAATTGAAAAATATCATGTTAAGAAAATATTTTTCTATCAGCACAATGTTAGCATTGCAAAAGGCCAAAGGCCTTACATGAGGTTCTTTTCTCATTAAAACCCCTATGTTTATTGAATGCCTTTTATCCTATTATCTTATGTTGTAACTTTCCATGATCCATACTTCCATGAAATCACTTTCCCTATCAATACAGGTTATGTTCCTATCAATACAGGTTATGTTAAGTTTTTCTTCGTATTCGACAAGCCTAATATCATTGATATCATTACTCTTAGAGGTTGTGGAGAAAGTGGAAACAAGCAATAACTCCCCTTTTCACATCACATGTAAATATGTTTCTCTTCCAAGTAAGCCAATGAAGTGAACTATTAATGGATACTTCTATCATACGATAAAGGGACTCATCTTGTGGCAATTTTATCCCATCCAATAGCTTCCACATCCAAATCTTTGAGTCAAACAACTTCAATCTATTGTAGTGGTACATATAGAATTTTTTATCATGCAGACGGAACTTGGGCTTTAAGAATCTCATGATCTTGTAGTGTAACCATCATGCCAAATTCTATAGTATAATATCATGTCTTTAGATGCAGGATCTTCTGTCATTGTTTGGTAGTAGGGTTGCCTACATAATAGCATGGTCCATTGTATGCGTGACAGAGTAACACTCATTGATTTATTAATGCCACAATCTCCACATGGTTAAGAAAGAAATCAAATGACATTTTAGGATAAGGCTTCGAAATGTCAATTAAAATAAAGGAAACTTGATATTAATTCCTGATCATGCTTTGTATAAAGAACCCAGAGACATTGTTGGTTTTTTGGTTGTGTAGCTTCGTGAAAATTGATTCATAAGTGAGCTTGTTGCATTCATTGGAAAGAAGCCTACATTTCCACACAATCTTCATTGATGAATGTGTTAAAACTTTATAGATGACATTCAGACATAGGTCATAAGCTGAGTTTATGGTAAAACGGATGTTCTTGTTACAGACTTAAAGAAAACCACAACGATGCTTCTGGATTGGAAAACGAGCAAATCTTTCTTAATATCATCAGACGTTGACAACTCTTGACTCTTTAGGAGAACACCAGATTTGAGGAACCTATATTTCAACATATGAACATGTACGTTAAATGTACGAGCATGTTTTTATATGATGAACTCACCCTTTAAATGGTGACACATGGTGGTTACTCTTGTATTATGAACAAGAATTTTGATTCTTACCCAAACTCTACAACAAAAATTTCTTAAGTGATGGCCATTGTGTCACTCATAAGTTCTGAACTCAAGATGCTACATAAAAGGCTTACCTTGATGCAAAACATATATAGGCGGCATACACTCTGAAGGTAGGTTCTAATCCTTTTACATGAGTCAGAGGTAGATTTACTACTTGTTCTCTAAAAAGGGTTTCTTATTGTCCCAGTGATCATCCTCGTGGAAGCAATATGGAGGCCCAATAGGTAATGTGATGGCACATATATCAATCATTACTAATCCAAGCACTCATCAAAGAGTCGGATGGTTTCAAGAACTTCAACCTTAACTGAAAGTCATAAGATAAGCCACTACTCCTCCACCCAACCTAAAGTTTTCATGTGTGTGCATTCCAAAACGATATATCACAAATAAACTAGTGATGCATAAAGACATTCATCCATATCCAACGTACATGCATGAATAAGATAAAACATACTAAACCGTAAATAAGTAAAAAAGTAAGCCAAATGTGAAAACATAAATGCATCAAATCGCATAAAACACACAAAGCATATTCCAATACTGTCAAAACAAAAGGTCCCTAGTAGAGTTGTCAATTTAACGCACCTTACCTGGGGTAAGCTGTATTTTATGGTTTAGATGTGATTTAAAGGTATTGATGGGTTCCTAACCGATGTTTCGTCTATGGCTTAGAATAAAGATTTATTTTCATGAATAAATCTGGTGTTTTGAATTCATTATAGGCTCATATGCCCAAATAAATTATTGTGAAAAGAGTATATGTAGATGCCCTAACAGGGTTCACCTATCTTGAAATGCAAAAGTGTTTTTCACAACTCGTATATTGTTGTGAAAAATAAGCCTAATTAAAATTGTTGAATACCCAAAATAATTTTAGAAATTTTCTAGTCAACTTCTAGTATTTAAATATCAGCCTACTTGTAGATCCAACATTTATACTAGAATGTTAGCCATTAATTCTCATTAATTAAAATATTTAGGGGTTATTGAAATATTGGTCAGGTTCTAATTGATTTAATAAACTGATTATTAAATCCAAAAATACAGGTAAAGATATATTTTTTAATTTTTATGTATATACAAAAAATGCTAAATCATACCATATGTTTATATATTTTCTTAAGCAAAATATGATTTTTATCTTTTGAGAGACTTGGCTAAATACACACCAAATAAAATACATTTTTGTATTTTTTGAAAATGAAAAATAATTTTTACAAATTTTTGAGATTTTGATGAAAAACGAGTATTTTAATACCAGGTCAGCATATTATAATGTAAGTATACAGCCTCGGTATTAAATAAAATGGTTGGAAAAATGTGCGAGAGACCCACAGATAATTTTAAATTGGTCCTTAAAAGTTTTTAAAAATCTTAGGAATTTATTTGGGGCTTGTTTGACCAAAAATGATTTTTATTCAAAAAAATCAAAATAGGTCTAAGAGTGTATTTGCCAAACAACCCCTTAAGCCAAAAATTCCTCAATAAAAAAGTAACCGACCAAACAAAGTCTTAATATTTGACCTAAAACAAAAACAATCAGATTGACTCGAAAACATCGATTCAACCTTAAACCGAACTAAAAACCAAGGTTTGACCGAAACTAAAGAAAAACAAGCAATGAAACCAAAAATAGATCAAAACTATAAAAAAAACACAAAATCATAAAAAAAAAATTATAAAAACAAATCAAACACCAAGAACATGAAGAACACAATGAACATTCAAATTGAAACTCAACAAACACAAATCACAAACCAGACAAGTTTTCATGCAATCAAGGGCAAGGTTTTGTTCGTAATCATATGTTGATCAAGAATCAAGCATCCATTTTCTTCGATTAACACTTAAAAGCCACGATTTAATCAAAATATGTTTGGACAGTCAAAAGAACCCTAGAATCTAAATGCATGAATATTTGTTCTAAATGCATGAATATTTGTTCTTATTATTTGTTAAAGATGACAAGCTAATATGTTTGTGTCAATAATTAACCCAAAACACTAAAAAAAAAGGGTTAAAGCAAAGTTAATGCGAAGAACATAAACTTAAAATCTAGAAAATTTCTAGAAATTGAAGAACTAATGCCAAAACTTAGATTTGACCTTCTAGATCTCTAAACACACTATTTTTTGTCTTCACAAACCACATTATCAATACCAAGTATAGTTGAATCTAAAGAACAACAAAATAACATCAAATCATCAATAACATGCATGAAGTGTCAACTTCATAACTGCAACACCAATAACAACCAATAAAAACATAAATTTTGATTCTCAACTGACTTTTCGAACACTTAAAACCCAAACCATGCTCAGGAACTAGGAATATATACTAACAAAATAGGAAAGACATTAAACACCCACTGACACTTTTTGGCAGAATCCAAAACTACCATATTTTATCAAAATCAGTCACAAACATATTGTCTTGACACTCAGTAACATCAATAATAACTTTAAAAAAGATTTAAACAATAAAAATGATATTTTTATTTATTAATCAAAACCAAATTAGAAAATATTATAACACTAAAATAAGTTCAAAAAACATAAAAAGAGGTTTAAACATTAAGAAAGCATGAATGAACAAATTATATGAACTCTACACTTAAGTTGTTATATGGTTATACCTTCTCTAAGCTTGTTAACCATATGTTGTTGTTTTTTCTTCTCTTTTCCTTTTTTCCCTTCACTCTCTTTCTTTTCAAAGCTTGTTAGACCTTTTATGTTAAGATTCTGAACCTTCACAATAAGGTCTATTAACAGAGTATTTCCCTATAGTTTTCCTCTCTTTTTTGGCTCTGATTTTCAGGGGTAATTATAGGGTTTTTTCTAACGTTTTTTTGGTGAGTTCCCTAAAAAATTGATCAAAACATAACTCTTTGATCAAAGTGAGAGGGTTTTGGACAAAAGCTAACATTTGGAAACTCTTGTACTAGGCTTGTTTTACAATGGTGGTTTTGGTTTTAAGGGTACTTGGTGGTTTTTGCTAGACTTGAAGGGTCATTAGCTATTTCTGAAAATGCAAGAAAAGTTGATCGAAGACAAAGTGTTGGAGACTTTATGGAAGAATAGTGGTGTAAACGTCCAATTTTATAGGCACAAGGTTGTAGAGGGAATGCTCTTTTTTTATTTGTAAAAATCCTCAAGCCATTTAGAGGTCTAGAACTCCACAACAAGCTATTGAAAAGTGTCAACTAGATCATTATTTTCTCTTTGAAAGAAGAAAACCAATGGATGACGTGTCATTCATATCCTTTCATTAAAACCAAACAACATGTCTACTAAAAACTATGGCTCTTAATAGATTTTTTCTTAAAATCAATTCAGTCCTTTTTTTCTAATCATGGCACATGCACCCTTAATTGACTCAAAATCCTTTTAATCTGTGTAATTACACCTCTAGAAATTTTGACTTGAATCCATTTATTTGAACGCCTTTTACAAATGAGTCCTTAGTTTTTAATTTATTCAATTTCAACTCTTTTTAATTTGGCCCCTGATTTGGTCAATTTAAACCCTTACAATCAAACACAGTTTTTAGTTTAGTCCTTACTTTTGGATTTCTTCAATAAAATCCTTAAATTCTCATCAAACTTAAATATTCTTACAATTAGGTCCCTGATTCATCCAATTTAAACCTCTATAAATCAATTAAGTTCATAGACTTTAATTTCTTTCAATTAACACTCAAATTGACTTTAAAAACTTATTTTCCCTACAATTAAATCTTCAATAAAATTAATTAAGTTCATATAATTAAGTCCTTATATGACCAAATTTGTAATTGTTTACCCCAAATATAAAGATTTTCACCAATAAAGCCCTTTGTCAATCAGAATTAAGTTGTTAATTCTGCCAATCTTATAGATTTTAATCCTCCAACTTTTCACTTGTCATCTTGATCCTCTACCACCAATTTGGCATCTTTTAGGCTTTCTTCTTATATTTTTTAATTTTCTTTTTTCTATTTTTTTAGATAAAAAATAGGTAACTATTGATGATTTTTTTATGGGGTAAAAAATAGGTAACAACACTATTGATATATTTTGAGACACAATAAACTAAAATAACACCTTTTAGATGCTAACTACTAAGCTCTAAACGTGAAATAACTAAAAACCAAATTAAACACAACTAAAGTTAAGGAATTAGAAACTAACAAGAAGAAAATAAAGGATATAACCTTATTTTGGAGCCTATCTCTGATACCAAATGATGCGGACCTCTTGATCACATGGTCAAACAACCTTTGACGAAGTAGATAACAACCTGAAAAGCTAAAAACCATATTTGATATAACCCTGACCTAGAGGTAACCCTGTACCTAAGAATTAAATATATTGAAAAAAGACTTGGACGCAAAGATAATCTTGTATCTAAGAAACTTAAGAATACGAATAATGTCATGAAGCCTGATAATTTTATACAAGTCAATATACAATATTTTTCCCTGCAAATAAATGTTGGTTTACCACAAACAAATAAAAAAAAAAACTTATGTTTATACTTCAACTAGTTGCTTTAGTTGCAGTTAAAAAAAACATACTATATTCTCCTCTAATGGACACTTTTTAGGGTGCAAGCTAATAGGTCTAACTAATATAAGTCCAATAACGAAATAAATCTTTAAACAATGTCTAATGGGCCAAAACAAACTCAAATTAAAAATAATTATCCAAAAATAAATAAATAAAATAGGATAATAAAAACAAAGTCTTCATGCTAAAATTTCTCTATATTGCTCGAATCTCCAATTTTCACACATTTTTGGTAGATTTTAGTTTTGACTTCAAACATGCCATTCTCTCTTGTCTGGATGGATACTAGACCTAACATATATGGTTGAAAATCTTGAGATTTCTAGTTTCCATCCCAAGTTAAATGGTAATAAAATTCCACCTATAGCTTTAGATAGGTCCTAAACTATACACGGATGTCTGGTTTGGTATATTTGACAAGATTCATCTAGTAACTTTGACCCTTTAAAATAATATGTTCTTGAACTCTATGTGAACTAGAAATTTACAAAAATATATTTTTGTGTCTAATATATCCCTATAAAATCTAAAATTCGATGTATTGTTTGAGAGATATGCTTGATCTTACAGAACTGGTCAGCAAACATTTTAAGACCAAGTTTGTACCCGACTTGGTTGATATCACATGTGATTGTAGGAAAGTGGGTGGTCAAAGTCCAAGCAAGTGAAACTTTAGTAGTTGTCTAACATGACTTGGTTCACTGAAAAAGCTAAGGAATGATTAAAATCCCTTCACATGATATAAGATTAGTACTTGATGTGATCCAATTAATGCCAAGAGATCCGTTAGAGCTTTTAATTGGTCAGTGACAAGACTTATGGCTAAAATATTAAAAAAGGGCTTTCAATAGACTTTTTCAAGACACATGGGTTTCGCTACTTTTTTTTGTCATAATTGGAGCTATAAAAGAAATTTTAATGTGATTTTAGTTGCATTGGAAAGTATACATCCATAGTTTTCCATTAATATATGGAACACCTTTTAATTCATTAAGATGAGAGAGAATCATACGTTTGAAACTAGGCTTTGATTTTGCCAACATATTACAAAAACAACTTAATCTTATTTAAATTAATTAAATTATTGTTTTCTTTATCTTTTAGTTATTATTAGGCCTTTTAGAGATATTAGGACATTTATTTAAATTTAGGTTCATTAGATTATTATTATTATTAAACCCATGGGTAAATATATAAGGATTGGAA
This sequence comes from Populus x sibirica, assembly GCA_019202695.1. Classification (NCBI taxonomy): domain Eukaryota; kingdom Viridiplantae; phylum Streptophyta; class Magnoliopsida; order Malpighiales; family Salicaceae; genus Populus; species Populus x sibirica. The sequence continues at coordinate 1,046,002 of JAGMVL010000957.1, forward strand.
AATAAATATTATGTTAAATAAGAAAATTGAATATTTACACTAAGGGGATGATAATAGATTTTGGAAATTTGAAATAAAATGTTTATGTGTTAATTTTAAAATAAAACTATGAAAAATGGCTGAAAAATAAAAAATATATAGAAACACGAATAAAAACTAAATTAAAATAATATATCAAGAAAGAAATGTTGTGGAATAAAGTTTAGTGAATATCGATATCACCCAGTTTAAATTAGGTATAAACAGGGGTTGTGATCTAAAAAATATTATCCGGAAAATATAAAAGGTATAAAAAAAAGCACATGGTAGGAATTAATAAATATCCTCCTTTATATATTTGTGTGGCTGACGACTTGTAAAGGAGAAAGAGAGAGTGAAAATTCTTCATTTCTTTTAGCTTGACTTTATCAAAACATAAGGAAACTAAGGATTTAAAAGGAATTAGATCATGTTATCAAATTTGGTTAGCATATTAGAATTTTATGAGTTATATTTTTTGGAATGAATTGTTAGTAAGAATGTGTTATGTGTAGTGATGATTGTCAAAGATCTAATCAATCTTCTTTTTTCGAGCTTTAGATGTGCTTTCGGGTCATTTTTTCATTGGAAAACATGTATTTTCAACTTAATGATACCTAACTCTCCACCTGAATTGTCACGATGCCTATAATCTCAAGAATTCTCTCTCTAATCGAAAACTCTACCATGTCTGAAGCTTACATTCCTTCTTGCTTTTTTCAACCCAAACCTGTTTCCTTGGCTCAAACTCATAGTCAACATCACCTACATTTGCGTTATTATTAATAAACTCATCAAAATCAGTTCTATCATTTTGTATACCTCTTCGAACATTACTTTTTTAGTGATCAACCCCATTATTCTATGGTTCATTGAGTCCATTTTATCTTTCAGCTCCTTGGTCACCTTAGTCAAGAGTTCAATTTGCTGGCCTATAGCTCGTATTTGGAAAGAGAATTCGGCGTTTGGTGTCACTAATTTGTTGTTTTCAAACATCCTTTGAAATCTATAGAAATTTGGTGACTAGCATAAAATATATCCCAACACTTCTTGTGTTTCACATAAAATTAAGGTTTTTCACTTTAATAAACTCACTACGTCTTTTACCTCACAACGTGCTTTCTTTTGGTTCTTTCAAAACTAAAAATCGAACCAATCAAAGTCAAAGGCTTTCACAACACAATCCAATTATGAATATAGACTAAATAATCAATAAATATACTAAAAACAAGAAAAATCAAACTACGATTATGATTTCACAAGTAACAATGCAAATTTGTACGAATTATGAACGAAACGAAGACGCAAAATAAAATAGAAGCAAAAATTAATGAAGAAACTTATTTGACTCCTAAATAACCTAAATATAATAGAAACAAGCTAAATTGGTTGAAACAAACAATCGACAAGCACATTTTGGATCTTGATGCAAATCTGATTGTTACCCAATTTTAAAGCACCAAAATTGAAACCCAGATCTAATGATATCAGAATGACCTATAATTCAATATGCAGTATCTTGATATCCAAAAAAACTACATATATCAGTTTATAGGTTGTTCTTTTATGCTTAGGTATCAAAACCAGTGTATGATTAGTTAGCGGTATAATTCAAGAAGTATACAAAATTTCAATTAATTTTAAGGTATTTTGCTTAGGGTTTTCTATGAGATGTGTTTCTACGGTAGAATTGCAACAAATTTTGAATAACATCATTTTTTTTTACTTTTATACTACTAATATGTTTAGAGATAGTAAGAAAACAAAATATTAATTTTTTACTAGTATTCTGCTAACACAAAGAAAAAGAAGCCTTGTTTTAATACCAACTGATGTAAACCTCATGATCACGTAGTTACAACCTACAATCAAGATTGAGATCTGATCACAGAAAACTGAAAGAGATATGATAAGAGTGTGACATAATAGAAACATGTCCTAAGACACCAACACTATTAGAATGAAGTCGAATGACATTACTGAGCCAGTCAATCTTCGATAAGTTAGATTTAGTTTGTTCAAGAACCAAAGAATACAAGAATCTCTCTCACACGTTAAACTAAAAAGTTCTGAAGTTTTATTCATCAAAGGTGTTGAAATTTAGGCTTCGCATGTGTTTAAATAGTTCTAAGAAATTAACCATAATGGATCTAACTTAGTGGGCTAAATTAACTCATTTACAAAAAAATGATCAAAAACTTTACTAGTAAGCCCAAACCCTAATTCAATCAAGACTTAGATCCTAACTGAAAACAAAGTATTAATTAAGCTCAAACAAGCTTTAGGTTGTAGCTAACAAAATAAAAATAAAGACCATGAATCTAAGTCTTATTCTGCTGTGAGAAGAGAAGAAGAAAAGAAAACATTGTAGGTGTGGTACACAACTTATTCATAGCTTATAATGATGTCCAATAATCCTAGGAACTAAAAGAGAAGTTGTCATCCCTTTGGTTTCCAAGTTATAATAGGATTCTAATCTCAACCTTGTATTTATCCTTTTTTTGGAAGGAAAAAGATGCTGCCTTTAATACTTCTCTTTGCCAACTATTAGTATCCTTCCAATACTAGGAAACACAATTAAGTTTCTGAATTATTCTTCTTGCACAACAAGAAAACTTTGTTACCACATGTGTCTCCTAAGTCAACTTGGATTCCTTTATTTCCTTTACTATATTTTCTCCTCGCCTGACAAGGAAATAAAATAAAATAAATAAATCATAGTATTTAAAGGAAATAATTAATGTTTCCATTCATAATAGGAAATTCAAAACTAGTTAAGAATCCACAAAACTCATGGAAACATCATTGAACAAAGTTTGGTCGAAAGCGATACAAAATTGACAACCTTGTTGTCAAAAACTTTATGGCCTAAATAAGGGCGAATGAGGTCCTTTTTGCACATAGATTAATTATACTAAGGCCTCCTCTTGATGCTCCAAAAGATCCCTAAGTTTAGTTTTGGCTGAAACTTGCATAACCAATCCATTCAATGCTTCTTTCAATGCCTTCACTTTAGACCTTGTGATTGGCCAATTTGAAACGTGTAATAAGTCCTTGGTGTTCGTGGGCTAATCCACATTATCTTCTCTCCTTTTCTTTTAGCCACCACTGTCGTGGGGGGCGTGACATCGTCTGTCGACGGTGGAGGCTCTCTGTTGTGCCTCTTGTGTGAGGTGTGTTGTGTGTTGGGAAGGTTTTCGGATTTAATCATAAAACTATGATTAATGTTTAGGAGTCGCCACCTAGTATTATGGTCACTAGGAACTTATGGTCTGCGAGAGTCTGAGTAAGGGACTGGTTGTGCAAGGGAAAGACGCATCACCCCCAGTGCACCATACCTAAGGTAAGCTGCATTGTTGTTTGATTGTTTTTTTTTTCTAAGTCGGGTTTCTATTCGTTGGTCTTTTCTAAGGCTCAAGGCAGATCTTTCTTTATGAGAGAGTCTCTACCTTATCGGGTTAAATCCTAACCATTCTAAAGTCTGAATTTTAGCATCGTATTTTTACACTTTGTATCTTTAATACTTGATGGTGTACTTTATCTTGTAATTTTACACCCCACAAATATTAAAGTCTACATCTAAATCCTAAAAAAAAAGAATGGAAAAATATTTTTGACATGTTGGCCAAATCCTAATGGATAATCATAAACTGGTTATGATATCCATTTTTAGTTTTTTTTAAACATGAAAAAGATGCAATTTTTGTTTTTTTTTATGAAAAATATGCTTGAAATTTTTTTAAAATTTGGCCGTATGCAATAAAATATTTTTTTCTTTTTGAAAATGTTTTGAATTTTTTTTTTGAAATATTTTGAAGAAAACCGGGTATTTTAATACCAAATTTGTATTTTACAGTGTAAATATACAACCTAATATTATGAAAAATTAGTAGAACAATATTTGAGAAAATCACAATTTTTTTTGAAAGTTTTTGGATTTAAAAAAAAATAATAAAAAAATAGGTAGAGTCCACTGCATGAACAGTGGATGTGAATTATAATTCACGCACTTTGTTCAGCGTGAACGAGTAGGACGTGAATTATAATTCACGTCCTCCGTTCATGCAACAGGACGACGAAGAAGAAGAAAAAGGGGAAGGGGAGAGAAGGCGGACAACCTGGCGTGGTGGTGGTCCGGCCGAGGATGACGGTGTGCTGCCGGTGGAGGCCGACGTCGGCTACGGGAGGAAGAAGAAAAAGTTGCAGAGGAGAGAGAAATACTGGAAGGAGAAGAGGGAGAGAGTCGCGGTGGCTGCTTGGTGGTCGGTTGGTGGTAGAAGCGGTGAGGGGCTGACGTGAGGACGGTGGCTGAGGTTGTGACATAGATGGTGGCCGGCGGCAGAGGAAGCAAATTAAAGAAGAAAAAACGCGTGGAAAGGGCTGCAGAGGGGAGAGAGAGACCGATGGTGGCTCTTGGTGGTGGGGTGGTGGTTGTGTTAGCTTCCTGTGGTGAAGGTGATGGTGGGAAGACCGGTGATGAGGGTGGTGGTGGCTGAAGACCACGGTGGAGAGAGAAAGAAAGAAATGTGCAGAAACCAGAAGAAAAACTAGTTTTTTGGCTGACTTTGGACCTGATTTTCTCCTCCCTCAGGCCATAACATCAGCCTCTATTTATAGACGGTGGAAGAGGGTAATTTCGTCTGCACTGGGGTAAAATTTCAGCCCTTGATTCTGTTGGGAAAGATCCCAACCGTTGGCTCAAAGTAGGCATGATGCCTTGTCAAATGCAAAAAAAAAGCCGCTTGAGTTTAGGCCGGATTCTGCGCCGATGGGTTGTCATTCCGACTGAAATATTCACACCATGATGTAGAGGAACTGTAGAGGATCATTTTCGTGCAAGTTTGGTTAAATTTGGTGGACGTTAGGGGCATTAAATGCACCTGCAAAGTAGGTAACCGGACCAAATTGTTTCAGAGATTTAAAGAAGAAGATGAACAGTACCAAAGTTCTGATTTTGGCCAAAGTTCATTTCAGTCCTCCCTTTTTAAATTGCTTTCAATTGAACCTCTAATTGACCCTAAACTTTTTCAATTAAGCCCCTGATGAACTTTAATTGGAGCCCCGAAGTTACGCGCCTATTGCGATATGGTCCCTGGTCTCGGATTTCTTCAATTTAGCCCCTAATTGATCCTAAAACTTCAATTTTCTTGCAATTTGGCCCCTAATTTCAATCAATTAACTTGGTAAAAATTAAATTTGGTCTCTTAAAATTTCAATCTTCTCAATTAAGCCTAAATTAGGCTCCCAAACTTAATTTTTCACCAATTGAGTCCCAAATAAAATTAATTTGACCCATTTAAAGTATAATTAAGTCCTTGCACTTAATTAAATCCTTCAATTGGACCCAAATTAATTCTTAAACATAATTAAAATTTAATTTGGCCCATGATTAAATCAAATTGGCCTATTAAAAATTTAATTATGTCATTGGACTTAATTTTTATGCAAATCATCCAATAATCATTTAATTTGACCTTGAATTTGCATTTTTTTTCTCCATTTTTGGGCATAATGGGGTACAATTAGGCCTTGAATTTCCTCTAAAAATTGCAGCTTGATTTCCCGGCCTACTTTTTCCACGTTGCCAGTCTTTATTTTATTTTATTATTTTTATTTTGAAAAATAATAAATTTTTGGGGAATAACCCAGAATTGGGTTATGACAACCACAACCACCTTGTATCCATCATCTCCTCTATCCCCAGTAAACTCATCTCTCTCTACCATGACAACCACCTCACATTTTTTTGCCATAACATGTATAATTGCACCAACAACCTCACATCTTTTTACCTTACATCACTCTTATTAGCCATAAACAAGTGTGCACACTACACCTTTATTTTTCCATAGAAACAATAATCTTGATATAATTAGTGAATAGTAGGTACACATTTGATTCTCTCACTTAGCTAGTGTATAATGAAATATTAATTGACAACAAGTGAACATAACTTTCTAAGTCCATGTTATGAAAAAAAAGATTTATTTATTCACTTATCTTGACCTCCATTATCATAGTCAAAGGTCAGTTTTTTCATTATTATTGGTGAAACTTACCATACTATAACTTTAACTCCTAAAAACCAGTTTATTTATTAGATTCTAAACCCAAATGTAATCAAAATAAATCACTTAAAAACAACTTGCAATTTCTAAAACACAACAAACAAAATGTGCTCACTATCATCAAATGTGGATATCATAAGCATAATATTAACGCGTAACTATTCAAATCCTAAATCTTACCTAACCCTAAATTCCCAAAATTTTAAACCACTACTATTACCTCTAATTTCTAAATCTTAGCCTTAACCCTAAATTCCCAAATAATTGTTTACAACCTACATTTTGCCACAACAATAACCTCTTAAATCATGCCCTACCTTCAAAACTTTGAACACAAAAATCTTTATCAAAGAACCTAGCCATCCCAATGTAAAAGAAACTGCAAAATCTAACAGAATTAAACAAGCCTTGAACTTGAAGAGAGAAAAAGAGAGATGATCGACATGATTAATTTTTTGGGACAAGGCTTGGCCATGAGAGGAAGTTCTTGTTTCAGGCATTTTGGTTTTGCTTGTAAGTATGTGCATGTGGAAGTGGATCTTCAAAATCAGTGATGTTTGCAAACCTACAATAAAAGAGAGATTATGTTTGAAAATAGAGAGATCATGTTGAGGGAGAATTTATGATATGTTATGTATATGAGATTAGTTTGATCTTTTTATTTAATTTAAATTTTTTTTTTTACCTAGAATGTAAATTGTAATTTTTTAAAGAATGAAAGCAAAGTAAAAAAAAATACCTAAACTAGAGGATGATCATGATACTTTTCCTCATATAATATTGATGCTTTTTTTTCCAATAACCTTTAAAATTAAAATCTTGCTTGCCTTGCTAGGGAGTATTTAAAATTATAGTACAATTTAAAATATTTTTCAATTGAAAATATATTAAAATAAATTTTTTAAAGATATTTTTAAACTTTTTGATATCATCACATTACAATCATAAAAATAACTAAAAAAAACTAATTTAATATTTTTTTTAAAAAATACTTTAAAAAAATATTTAAAAACACAAGTAAAAACTGTGTCAAAATACTAGTTTTTCTGCTGTATAATAGAAACGCGTGTGCACGAGGCCACATTTGATTCTCCTTTAGGAAAATCGCACGTGAAAAAAACGAGAGAAAAAACGTAAGGGCGTGCATCATCGCTATACACGCTAGAAGTAGAGATATGAAACCCGGACGTGTTCTCGTAAAAAAAACCGGATTTGATAATCGCCGATAGGTCCGGGACTTTTTGTAATTAGAAGATAGCTCTTCCTTGGTGTTTTTTCTTTTTCTCTTTTCGGTCGTAATTGATAATACCATAAAGAAGAAAAAAACGCGGAAACAAGAAAAACAAAAAAGGCGTTTGAAACCCTAATTCACCTCCGATTTCCTTCTCTTCTCAATTCTATCATTAAAAAAAATACGTAAGTGATTTTACTCTGTTTATTTTTGTTATTTAATTATTGTTATTATGCAGATTGATTTACAATTCCGATTTTTTCTGGTAGGTTAATTTTTGAATCGATCGATCGCTGTTTAGCGACTCTGCAGGGTGGTGGGTTTGTTTATCTACTAATCCATGACTTAACTAACAATCGATTTCGGTTTTTCTTTGAGGTTGAAAGATGGATTTAGTAGCTAGTTGCAAGGTAATTTAGTAGAGGCTCTACCAATTTTTTTTTTATTGAATTCAAAATTTACTGCGCTGCTGTAGTAGTAGAAGAAAAAAGATCTGTCATGTTAGCTGTGGTTTAACTCGCTTATTTATTAATTTATTTCCATGTGCCTCCTGCTAAACATACCCCCACGGTGGTGCAACTCATAGTTTTATTGTTATATGTTGATAAGGGAAATAACTGTTGAATTTATCAAGTGGGCTCTTTATTTTTAAAGATGACCTTGTTCTGTACTTGATGTGGTTGTTACGAAAGCTAGTCATCTTACCGAATGAACTTACTGAATGTTATTGATTGATTGAGCGTCTCTCTTCTATTGCCGCTCCTCTGCCTGCACCTTCTCATTTCAAATTAAGAGTCTTGGTATGTACTTTATTGGCAGTTACATGCACCACTTGTTTTCATACTGGTTTTCTTGATTATGGAGCCAGGAACACCATTGCTCCATTCACTGGATGAAATTTTTGAGATAAGTATGGTTGCAACTCCCATAACTCGATTTTTTGTTTTTGTGGTTGCAAGTCCAAGATTTTTTTTTTGCCTTTTGGGTTGTTAAAAATGCATAAATCCCACAAAGATAAGCTCTATTTATGGGCACAAAAGGAATTACTAGCCATTGGTCATTCATTGGACATTTTATGGCCGATATGTGAAATAAATAACCTGTAGAATTTAAGCTAACCTCTTTATTTGCAAAAGGTTTTCTCTATGCTTGAAGTCTGTAACATTAAGATCAAAGTCCTTCAATGAGTTAAGATCTGACTCTTCCCCCTTAAACACACTTCAATTTTGTTCTCTCTTTCACAATATCTCTATTTTTTTAAGGAACACGTAATTCCATATAATATGTTCTTTGCCTACAAAAAAAAAAAAAAATCTGCTCCATAATTGCACCATGTAATGGCTCCTTCCTCATCTCGGAGTCATTGAGCAACTTAATAAGAGTTTGCTATACTAACTCGAAGGTTGATTGAACTCAGAATTGGTTATTCCCTATGGCTGTGATCTCTTCTCATGTTGTTTAAGCTCAGAATCTCCTGTAATCAATTAGCTTGTATCTTTTGCTGTGTTGTTTAGCAAAGAGATTATGAAACGTCCTTTCTTCTTTATAGGACAAATTGGTGTATTTTCGAATAAAAGAGCTGAAGGATGTCCTGACTCAGTTAGGTCTTTCAAAGCAGGGGAAGAAGCAGGTTAGATTCTGTATCTTGCTTTTGGCTAAATTTTCTTGTATATGATGTTTGAAATCATCATTGCATAATGGTACTGTCTAAACATAAAGCTTTGGTTGTATTTGACAACTGGTTTGCCAAATTGGACCTTGAAAAAACAGAATAATCATGCCTATGTGCTGTCTCATGGTTCACGAGACCATCCCTCGTCTTTTTGTCACTTGTGATGGTTTTATGCTCCCTTTTCCTGTGAAAAAAATGACTTCATAAACGGTATCTGCCTATGACTGTGTGGCTTGTTATTGCTTATAATTCTTGTATTTGATTATACTGTAATTTAAAATTTGCAGGACCTTGTTGACCGGATATTAGCTATTCTGTCTGATGAACAAGGTAAAATGCTCCCTCCTCACGACATTGTTGTTTGTAATAGGGAAGTTTTAATAAATATTGATCATTTAGACTCTCTTTGATTACTATGAAACCTTGAAACCCTTTATTGGAGGTGTTTTGAGAAATATTTTTCAGTTTTATTTTATTTCATATCATCACTCGTTCCCTCCAACCGAGTCAATGCTTTTAATTCTAATGTTTAATACTCTTCTTTTTTTCAAGGTTTATTATCTGTGTGTGATACTTGTATGGTTATCTTCTACATATGCTTGCATAATTAATAGCGGTTACCAACTATGAAACTTGTAATTCCACCAAACGTTGCACCATGGGGATTTTTGTATTCAATCACTTCCTATTGAATAAAGTGGAATGCTCATGATTCCAGTGTCACATAATCTTAATAGAGTAAGCTTTGATTATTCAAATGGATGCTTTTGCAGGCTCAAGAAATTTATTGATATATGCTCAGTGAAAATAATATGCAGTCAACTCCAAGTTTAGGTTTTTGGGATTGAGAAATGAGATTTTCTCTGATTATTATTTCCCCTAGTTTAGGTATAGGTTTTTATTGATGGCATGGATCTGATATTCCTGGCTATGAATTTCGTTTATTTTTATTGACATTTTAGGGAAGTTTGCAATCCCAAATCCCCATCAATGGTTTGTCTCAGTTTTCAATTTTGTGGCATCATCTTCCCATCTCTCCTTTCTTGTTCTTGATGGTCAGATGTGAATATGGGTGTCTATGTTGATGTTTCTCATGGGCTGTTGAGCATCCAGTTTATAATCAACTTGTTCAAACACCTTCTAGCAGGATATGACTTTGTTATAGTTTTTGAAGAATAAATTTAAGTCATTTTTTATCTGTAGTTTCCAAGATATGGGCAAAGAAGAGTGCCATTGGAAAGGAAGAGGCGGCAAAACTAGTGGATGACACTTACAGGTTCATCATTGCTTGCTACTCCACAATTAGAGGATGTAGTTCGATTTTTTCCCTCTTTTCTTTTTAACATATCAAAATATTCACTGTGGTTGCATGCTTCATGTGGCCCTATAGCGACCTTTTAACTTTCTGGGCAAACATTTATTCTCTTCAAAGTCTTGCTTTATTCCCTCCATTGACATGCACCCTCTGTCCTCATATCCAGGAAAATGCAAGTGTCCGGGGCCACTGATTTAGCATCAAAGGGACAGGGCACGTCTAATTGCAGTAATTCCAAATTTAGTGGAGAAATGGATGAACCATTTCACTCTGATACAAAAGTTCGCTGTCCATGTGGAACCTCATTGGAGACAGAGTCGATGATTAAGGTTAAAAGATCCTTCTCTAGTGAATTTTCATCCATTATAAGCTTTAGATGTGCATACTCGATGGACGGCTTGTACGGAATTTTTTTTTTCTTCTAATTTATTTGAGGCCTGGTCTTAAGTTTCATGAAAATTAATCCTCAGCATTTTTAAGCATATGGAATGCCTGGTCATGTTATGTATCACTTTCTTGCTTAAATGGTGTAGTTGTACTACAATGGGATCTAAATTGGTGTCCTACTTTATGCACCCTAATCTCTGTACCTCATTCTTATACCTATACCATCTCCACGGATTTTCATGTTTGCGTTTCTAGTTGTTGGAAATTAACAATCAAATTGTAGCAAGCTCCTTTGACTTTGTTGGTCACCAAAATTCTAAGTTAATTGATTGCCTCTCAAGAATGTTTTATGCTTTGCATGTGATTTTTATATTGAGTTATTACATGATGTAGCCATCACAATCAGTGTTGAGGCACAATGTTGGACTTGTTTATGTTTACAGCACATCACGTTAATTATTGACAAATACATTGTTTAGACGAAATGCTGAGGGATTATATGCTGAAATCCTTATAGTGCCCGTCTATGTATGTATGGACAATAGCAGGATTTGTTACTATCTTGTTTTCTACCCATTCATGTTGAAGAAGCAGCTTGCATTTAGAATAGAGACATAAGCTACTTTTCTTTTCCCCTTTTCCTTCTTCGCTACTCTTGCACTTAACTCTATCCTAAATGCTTTGCTAATCTGCCGAGCTCCTATTTATTTTTATTTTCTTGCAATGACAGTGTGAGGATTTTAAATGTCATGTGTGGCAACACATTGGTTGCGTTATAATTCCAGAAAAAGCCATGGAGGGCACTCCACAATTTCCGGATGTGTTCTATTGTGAGACTTGTCGACTAAGCAAGGCTGACCCGTACGCATCATATTTTTTTTTCTCTCTCGTGTTTACTGTTTTATGTATGGAATGAAATGTTTCCCCTCCCTGCTCCAGGATACTTTTTATTTATTTATTTTGACAATATGCTTCTTTCTTGCTGGTAGTGTGACATCACATCTCAGCTACAATTTGACCTTTGGGATTGACTTATTAAACCATTAAATGCTTTTATGATTTCTTCTGAACTTGTTTTGCCATTATCATACTGCTTGTTGGTATGGTAATTCTTTACTTTGGTGTAAAACAAATTGTGTTCTCCTTTGCCACTGGTCTGTAAAATGTTAATCAAGTGCTAGTAGGGAGATGAATCTTTTGAGATAGATGAGTGGCCAGGTCTCTTAAGGTAAGAAAGAATTACAGTGATATTCTAACCAAGTTGGAGACGCCATCAACCCGGGCTAAGAGAACAAGCAACTCTTGTATATGATTTGGACTTATGAGCTAGTAGAGAGGATAAGTTGATCATAATTAAGGGGTGGTGAGGGCAAGATTGGTGTGGGAAAAGTAGGGAAATAACATGTAACTGGAAAAGAGAGGTCAGACTTAAGAAAGATAGAGGTTGGAAGAATTGTGTTTGACCTTCAATTTAGATTTTTGACTAAGAACAAGGCATCAGTAAAACATAAAATAAGTTTTTCTTTCATTATCATGAAAAGTATAATAGTTCTATGCAGAACAGAAAAATCATGTGTAATACGAATGGGAAACCTAAATTATTAAGTATCCTAATCAGAATGCTATTTGTCTAGCATATAACCAGGAAAGAGAGGCCAGAATTAAGAAAGATGGTTGGGAGAAATAAGTGTGTATGTGGAGGAGAACCTTCAATGTAGTTTTTTGACAAAGAACAAGGCATCAATAAAACATAGAATAAGTTTTCCTTTCATTATCATGAAACGTATAATAGTTCTATGCAGAACAAAAATATCATGTGAAATAGGAATAGGAAACCTTAATTAATAAGTATCCTAATCAGCATGCGATTTGTCTAGAATAATCTGGAAAGTTGTGTGGGTGGCCTGTACATTTTTTTTGAAGAATGACATGGTTTAATGGTGCGCAGGTGCACCTTGTGCGCGCACCTGTATCCCCATCCAGTATGTGGGGTAACCTGCAAGAACTAGAGTTCTACAAGGTTTCATGCTGTCATGTATCTTAGTATTGTGTGATTTGTTTTTAATCTTTGATCTTTTTGGTTTGTTTACCTGACTAATCCTTTTCAATTCTGCTATTTGCACTTTCATAAAATGTTTTTTTTTTTTTTTAATTTCCTTCATATACAGCTTTTGGGTTACAGTTGCACAACCTCTATATCCTGTGAAGCTGGTTGCTACAAATGTTCCAACTGATGGGTAAGTTAACTGTACAAGTTGTCATGTATCTTACCAATGGCTTGATGTGCTAGCACTTGTGTTTGGGGTGGAGTTAGTTGCTAGCCAATGTTTGCTTGATTTGATGAAGAAAAATATACAACAAAGTGATTTGAACTGCAATTACTGTTTGTCTTGGTAGATTCAACTTGTGGATATCAGGTTCAAATGCTTTTCTTTTGTGTGAGCCAGATATCATTGTTAAACTGTTAGGCTGCTGAATTTGTAGCCATGAATATTATAGAAACACTAGTTATGCTCTGTATTATGGTGCCATTTTCAATTCAGTTGTCTGTAAATTGCAAGAAAGCCGGGTCTTCCTTGTTATGGCACCTGCTTGTTAGACAAACAGATATCAATTGGTTCTTTCAATGACTCAGGATGTAGTCAAAGACTGGGTTCATGTCCTTCTAACTTCTAGGATCTTGAGCACCTAATCGCATGTTAATGCGACTTAACAGGAACTTGGTGTGGTCAAATTACATTGGAAAAAGATAGACAACTATAAGTGGTCTTTACAGGAGGTATTTGGGGGTTGGGAATGATATAAATATCTGCAGGATATAGGAGATATTTGGCATATTATGCTGGTAATTATAAGTGGATAGTTGATGAAGTTGGTATCTATGGAAGATCAGTTGATGTAGCAAGTTCTGTGCTTATGGTTGTTACTCAACTAACTTTTTAATTATGAGCAAGATGAGTGATCCTTCTCTGATGTGCCACTGTTCAGCCTTTTATTTTGTAATGATACACTATGCACACATGCTACATACACCATAATAATAGTAGCGCACTTGTTTGAGTTAGCATTACAGTCAGTCGTCCTTTGGTCACCCAATGCCAACTTTCATGAATTAAGGAGGCTGACCTCCTGTTATGAAGACTTAATAATTGTATACTTTTGTTTTATTTAATATTTTAATATCCAACATTTTCCAGTTCAAGCCCAGTGCAGGGTGTGGAGAAAACATTTCATCTCACTAGAGCAGACAAGGATCTACTGGCAAAACAAGAATATGATGTTCAGGTTGGTGAGTGCATAAATTTTTCATATTTTAGTAAGTTATTGATGTGCTAATGGTCTGTTGATAATGTTAGGCCTGGTGCATGCTTTTGAATGACAAAGTTCCATTTAGGATGCAATGGCCGCAGTATGCAGATCTCCAGGTTAATGGTATGCAGTTGAATTTTTAGTTCCACTAATCTGTTGATGTCTCCTCCTCCCCCCACCCCCCCCCCCCCACTAAAAGAACCCATCGTTTCTTTCTTCCCACTAATATTGTCAGAAAAGCCATTTTTACATTTTTCTCTTGAAGCTGCATCTTTTATGCAGTTGTGAAATATGTATTATGGTGTCTCTTTTGGTCCAGAGTTTCTGACAATGCTGCTTGCATGTTGTATTCTTAAAATAACATATGATGTACAGGTATTGCTGTTCGTGCTATTAATAGACCTGGCTCGCAATTGCTTGGCGCTAATGGTCGTGATGATGGTCCAATTGTGAGTTTCTGACTTTACTAGGGCAAATTTTCTATTAAGTTATCAATACCTCTTATCACATACATTTTATCTGCTAGATATTGTTGTTTGTGATGGTGCACCCTCTTGTTTCAACCATTCTATTGCTCATCCGCAGACTCATAGCTGGACTTGTCATTTTTCAAATTTGAGACTATTTTCTGTATTTCAATTATTTTTTTTCTTTTCCTTTTCTTAGATCACGTCATTTGCAAAAGATGGAATCAATAAGATATCATTAACCGGATGTGATGCTCGAATCTTCTGCTTAGGAGTTAGAATTGTAAAGCGGCGAACAGTTCAACAGGTGATTTTAATGATTTTTAATAAGATAATTTTGAATCAATTGAGTTTGAATTTGATGTCATTAGTTTTTATTTTTTTTATGTTGATTGGGAAAATAAGGTGGTGGCTTGAACCATTTGAAATGTCTTTGCAGTTCTTAGAGATTTTATAAGATAGATGGACTTTTGTAATTTTATGTTCTAATAGAAATTTTTTCTGAAATGAAACAACTAAAGACAGCTGACAGTTTTTTCTCTTAAAAAAATTATCTTATTTGAGACTTGGGAAATTGCCTTGCACTTGAGCACCTTCAACATCATTTGCATTTAATCTCTGATATTTGTTGTTGTATCAGAAAGCTTGATCACAAATACTCATATTTGATCTTGTTGGCAATGTGTCACAGAGATCACTACAGGTAGTTGGTGTACTGATTAGACATCCTATGTGTATATGTTATTTTTGCTGCCATTCCGTATACTGCATGTTTATACATATATATATGCAGAGATAAATGCACCCCATACATGTGTAAACATGCGCATGTGTCTATTCATGTGCATGCATATTTCAATTTTGGTACCTTACTACTGAATTTTTATTTGCTGTGGTTCACATATTTTTCCTGCTGCCTATAATGAGCTACAATTAAAGCACGCATCACCTCTTACACTACCTGGGGATTCATCTCACACTGCTTCATTTTCTGTTTATTGTTTAGATACTCAACTTGATTCCCAAGGAGTCTGAAGGTGAGCATTTTGAAGATGCACTTGCTCGTGTTTGTCGCTGCGTTGGTGGTGGAACTGCAACAGATAATGCCTATAGTGACAGTGACAGTGACCTGGAAGTTGTTGCAGATTCTTTTGGTGTCAATCTTCGTTGTCCTGTATGTTACATGAACATGATTTGAGAGTTCAAGTCCATAATTCCATGCATGTGTGTTGCACTGAGCGCTTTGTTCTATGCAGAGTTAATATCTGATAGTCACTGTCTTGAATATTGGTCCCTTCTCCTATGTCTATTAATTTGATAGTAGGGAAACAGCCACCTTTTGTTGCAACACGTGGCGGGTTTGGGTGTGTGGAATAGGTCCTTTTTTTCATTCAGAGTCTTTTGGTTTCTCTATGCAGGCACTGTAAATGCAGTTAGTGGGTTTTGGGAGGGCTGAACAGGAGTGGCAAAAACCATTCTGGAAAAGATCGTGCAGTTCTTTTCCTTAAGCATGCTGTTTATGATCATTGCTACTGGATCACAAAGGAAAATAATGCTGCTAGATTTTGGTTTTGACCAGTCTAGGATCTTTCTTGTATGCTTAACAATATGTTTCATGAAAGTATAACACCTACAGGAGTGGAGTCTTTCTGTTACACTTGTGACATCCATTCCAGAATTTCTCTTTTTATATGGGTTATATTCGACCAATTATGTAATGCAATATGCTTTCTCTAGTGATATTATGTTCTTAGGGATCTACCACTTTTGTGAACGTGCATGATGTCAATGTTGCAATATCTAATGTTTTCACACTAAACAATGTTTTATTTTTCCAGCATATTGTTACCTCATTCTTCAAATTGCTTTATTAAATTGTAGCATTCTTCATTGGTAGCAAGCTTCAAGAAATTAGGATTAGGTACATAGTGCAGTCATAAATTCGGTGGCTTAGTTGCTGAAATTGTTTCATGAAATTGATTTCCATGCATAGATGAGCGGTTCAAGAATGAAGATTGCAGGAAGATTCAAATCTTGTGCGCACATGGGCTGTTTTGACCTGGAAGTTTTTGTGGAGCTGAACCAGCGTTCTAGGAAGGCAAGCACTAATCATTTTTTAATATATATATATATATATATAGGAATATGAATAGTTTCCTGTTATATCTGTTTTATGTATCTGAGCTACCATTGCACTCTACACAGTGGCAGTGCCCCATCTGTCTCAAGAACTACTCCTTGGAAAATATAATCATTGACCCATATTTCAATCGCATCACATCTAAGGTATTGCTTCCTTGTCCTTCTCCGTTCATCCCAACCCTTAGTTTATGGTACTTGTGTATTTTATATTTGTTCACTTGTGTTATATAGATGAGGCATTGCGTGGAAGATATTTATGGTACTTGTGTATTTTATACTCGTTCGCTTGTGTTATATAGATGAGGCATTGCGTGGAAGATATAACAGAGATTGAGGTGAAGCCTGATGGTTCCTGGCGAGTGAAAACAAAAACTGAATCTGACCATAGGGATGCTGGAGAACTTGCTCAATGGCATAATCCTGATAGCACTCTCTGTGTCCCTTACACTGGAGAACTCAAATCAAAAGTGGAAATGAAGCAGATCAAGCAGGAAGGTGGTTCAGAAGGTAATGCTGGTGCTAGTTTGAAACTTGGAATCAGAAAGAATCGTAATGGGTTTTGGGAAGTCAGTAAACCTGATGATATGAACACCTCCTCTTCAGGTAGATTGCAAGAAAACTTTGAACTCTATGAACAGAAAGTTATTCCTATGAGCAGCAGTGCTACTGGTAGTGGTCGTGATGGGGAAGATCCAAGTGTAAATCAAGATACTGGTGAAAATTTTGAATTCACAAACAATGGAATGGAGCTCGATTCTTTATCGTTGAATGTATATTCAACGTATGGATTCACTGACCAAAATTTATCTGCACCAGTAGGGAATGCAGAAGTCATTGTTCTTAGTGATTCAGATGACGAAAATGATATATTAATTTCCTCTGGATCTGTCTACAAGAGTAATCAAAATGGTGGTGCTACTATTTCTGTGCCCTCTCCTGAAATTGCAGATCATTTTCTGGAAGATCCTACACTTGGGACTGGTGGAAATTCTTGCTTGGGTCTTTTCAATGCTGATGAATATGGGATGCCCCTCTGGCCACTACCTCCCCGGAAACCAAGCTGGTCCAGGATTCCAATTATTTAATTCAGATGTCTCAGATGCCTTGGTTGATTTACCGCATGATCCCGTTAACTGTCCCTCTTCAATGAATGGCTACACATTAGCTCCAGAAACTGTCATGAGATCTACTTGTTTAATTCCAGATTCTTCTATTGGTCGATCAGACACGGATGTAAATGATGGTTTGGTTGATAATCCCTTGGCTTTTGGCGGAGAAGATCCCAGTCTTCAAATCTTTCTTCCAACTGGGCCTTCAGATGCATCAATGCAGTCTGATATGAGGGATCAAGCTGATGTGTCAAATGGTGTCCGTACTGACGATTGGATCTCTCTTAGGCTTGGTGGTGGTGGTGCTACTGGCAATCACGGCGAGGCAGTTCCTTCAACAAATAGACTGAATTCAAGGCAGCAGATGCCATCTAGAGAAGATGGCATGGATTTGGCTGGCACTGGTTTGTTTCGTTTTTCTTAAGGCTTTATAATTGTTGGTTAATGCTTCTGGAGGAAAGAGTGCAAGTTTTAGACCCGTGTTATGCTACTTTCGTATCCACTTTCTATGTTTTGATGTTCATCTTTTAATTTTTTCAACACTGATTATACGCACTTCCGCAGATTCTTTGCATCTTGGTATCAATGATGGCAGATCTGAAAAGGCAAGTCGACAAAGATCAGGCAGTCCTTTCTCATTTCCGCGCCAAAAACGTTCTGTAAGACCACGGTTGTATCTTTCTATTGACTCGGACTCTGAGTGAAGGGAAGTGAATCTTTTTTGCTGAGATAATTGCTGCTTTTGTTTGAGATTTTTGCGGACAGAAGACATTTGCTGGGGTGATAAGGTGATTTTCAAGTTAAAGACCTCTACGTAGAATGTGGAAAGAATTGTAGTCCATACGATGTTGGAGTCCCGCACATGGCAATCGATGAGCTGTGAGCGCCTTCTTCAATTTTGTGAAAGCATACAATGGTTTCTGATATTGTCAAGAAGCTCCTAGCCAATTTTCAACAGATTTATTTAAGTTGCTGGTAAATTGTACAGCCTACGGAGAATTCAATTAAATCCATTGGTTCCCTTGGATTTTCAGGATTGCCCCATTTAGTAAAATCTTCGTGGTCATATGCTTAATGATGAGAGCCAAGTAGCCTGTAAATATCGCTCAGATTCAGAGCCAATACACTCTTCACCCTTTGTTCACTCTTCACCCTTTGTTCACTCTTCACCCTTCACCCTTTGTTCTATTTTGTTGCCTACCATCATCCTTTTCTTGAATCAATTCTCCCAAAATCAATAAACTGACATCACCACATTTCGCTTTATTGTTATATTGTCGCCATAAAAAAAAAGATGGCATCTTCTGAGTGGATAATGTTCTTGTGGAACTTGGTTTGTGCTGGTTTGATCTTTAGTATTTAGCTTCAAAAACTTTGATTTGAAAAAACTCAGCAAAATTATAAGATGATGTAAAGAAGTCTACAGCTTGCTATATTGTTTTATCCATGATATTGTTGTGTACTGCTATCAATCAATCTTCATCCTCTTTCTGTATTGTATTTGTTCTTCTAGTTTTGAAATAAAATAATGTTGAATTAAAAAGTTAGATACTAATTTATAATTTACTATATTTCATCTCATAACTTCAGTCACGAGACAAGATTCAAGCGCTAGAAAAGATGACCTGATTATGTGAATTGATCGAACGTGTATTTATCAGCTTGGTAATGCACAAAAAGGCTATCTAATCCTGGATTTTTCTTTTATTTTCTTGGTTCGACAGTAAAGAAATCAGCTTGCATGTAAATCAAAACAATCCCTTTCTAAAGGATCTTGAAAGGCGAACCCCTCCTATATCAGTATGATACATTCAAAGAAATTTTAATAAATCCTCCCAAATACTAGCCCTAGGTTTGAACCTGAAAAGTTAATGAAAAAAAAGAAAAAAAAAAACCCCTCTTAATTAACATGCCAACTCCTTGGAAATCATCCTATCTTTTCTTCGGACAGGAAAATAAGACAAGAAATGGACTTGTATATAAAAGGACTCGAAATGAAATTAGAACTCTGACAAAAATTCCCGCGAGATCTCTAGCTAATACCATGCAATCTCTCAACTTTCAAACAACCATCATCAGTCCTCTAAGTTGATCGTCAGTGGGGTGTAAGAAAGTGCACCTCCAAGTTCCAAAAATAAGGGCACAGATGACACATGAAACAACTTTAGACAGCCCTTTTAAATTAAATGATTTCAAGAAGTCCAGTAAGGTCTGCATCTCTACGGTAAGCAGGCTGTTATATCAAGCAGCATTAAGGCATGCCTGACAATAGTCCGTCTTCGATTTCTGACTCGAGAACTGGGCAGAGTCTCAGGGCTGAAGAACCAAGATGCATGCCCCGAACTACAGCGCCATATCCAACCTTGATCCTGTGGCACAGGAGCGAGATGGAATCCCACAAAGCTGTTCTTCCCTGAAAACAAAGAACAAAAGAACAATTCTTTCAAGCAAAACACATTATTGCTGTAGCACACACGTATCCCTGTTGCATCCAAGAATTACCATTATTTCTTACAGATAAATCGAGGATGAATTTTTTGGAAGTAGAGGGACTGGCGTGGGGAAATTTCTTCCATGTTCTTAGCATAATGATGTTTATTGTATTATTTCATTAATGGCTAAGATTTTTAGGTTTTGCAGAGTTTAAAAAGAATATGCAATTTGGTAAATCAACCATAACTTTTAATCTGATTATTTGATCGAGTTGAAATTTTGACAGAAAATTTTGAAGGCCTTGTTTCTCATTGAGTTAAAATTTCATGATGATTGGAGATCGACAAGGCTTTCAAACAAGGCTCGAGATTTACTGTGAAAAATTATCTTTATTTATCTTATTGTATTTGGATTCTTTTTCTTATTTAGATTAGAACTTTTAATTTAATTAAAATTTTACTATTTAGAAATCCTAATGCTAGATAAGTTTTAATTATGAATTTTTTCTATAAAAGATTTTAGTTTTAATCATAAGTCCTTTTCTATAAGAGATTTTAGGACTAATATAAATAGGGATGCCTAGTTTATTTTAAGATGAATGTTATTATTCAGACTTTTAATAAAACATTAGAGAGTTTTTTCTAAATTTCTCTACAACTTAGGTATGTAACCTTAAAGCTTGAGAACCCTAGCTTCTATCCATGCTATACACCGTGGCACTAGTCCTTATACTAGGAATGCTAACATTTCCTTTTAATTCTATTATTTTGTCTTTCCATCTATTACTCAGAAATAAAATACCCCATTAGCTACCTACCTGGAGAGAGAACTGCAGCTTCTGATCCCAGTATAAAGCAAATACTGTAGGGCTTTGCTTTCCAACAGCTAGTACTAAAGCTCCTGGGTGAAGCATGGAAGGAGCACTGGATATGACAGATATGTACTTCTCAGGGAACCTTTCTCTAGGAGGCAGAACCCCCAGGAATAATGGATTCTTGCTAGACTGAGCTCCAGCATTAGATGCGGGATCTACATGCAACATCCACTTTGGATGTTCAAGGAAAGCACAAAAAAGATATAGAAGCAAATGAGAATCATCCGGAAGCCCAAGAGTACGCTTTTTATTCTTTTTGTCATAAACTTCCCCGCTTCCTGGATACTCATAATTCTTCAAGCAGGTTCCTTCAGCAAGCTCTGTTACAGTTGCACAAGCAGGGAGCCGAAATATAACTTGTAGAATTGATGGAGGCAAATTGAAGAAAATATATAGAGATTCATTATAGGCTATAGGCATAAAGTGTAAGGTATAAGACTCTGCATACCTCGGATCCTCTGAACCATATAATCTTCCCGAACATTGCTATGTGGCAGCAAACCTCTGGCCCACTCTCCTCTCATTAACGCAAGAAGCCTCTGGTGTTTAGTGATGGCATCCACACACTCCTGCATAATTGATATCATAGGATTTTGCTGCAGAGATTGCTGGAGACTGGATAGAGGTAATTTCACTGCATCCAATAAGATGAGCCAAGTGAAATTCCTACCATTGATCCACATAATGATGAGGAATGAACAAAGACAACAATGAGAATTAATATTTGACTATTTAGGAAATTTTATTTTGTATAATTATTCTAGATTTTTAGTATATTATCTAGGAAAATTTGTATTTACTAGTTATTAGGTAAAGCATGAATCTAATTCATTTAATATTTAGTATGTTTTTCTATTCCTATTAGGACATTTAGTTTTCCTACTAGGATGAAGGAGCTTTTTTCCAAGACACGGAAAAAATGACGTAGGAACTTTTAATTGTCTTTTCGATACTGCTTTATTCATTAGTTAAGATAGAGTCATGGGACTAAAATGTAACATTTTAAAATATTTGGATGGCTAGGATTGGAAGATTCGTTTGGGACCTTTAATCTAGAGCTGGTTGATTTTATTGTAACCACAGTATAAGTCGGATGTAAAATAGAATTATAGCCGTTGTCTACTCCTATTCAACATTATATCTCAGAAACTTGAGGTTTTCTTTAAAGCTTAAGTTACAATGTCTATTTGGTTTGGCACTTATAAATATGCACCCTGATTAGTTATTGAAATAATGCTATGAATAGTGATTGATTAAATACATTGAGTTGCTTTCCAAGCACTGGTTTTCTTGAGTGTTTGTTCTTGTGTTAATCAATTGATTGTACTTCACATAATAACCCCAATCCAAAAATTTCTTTTTTAAAAACAAAATTTTTATGATGAAGCAACTTACAGGTGGAAGCATCAAGAGCCTGCAAAAGAGTAGCCCGTAACTGACTGAGAAGTCCATCTTCATCAAGAGAGAATGTCGGTTGCCATTCCTTCCTATCAGTTGAAGACACAGTAGCAGTATTTTCACTAGGTGTATCACTTCCTACTTGACTAATTGTTATTGAAATACCAAGTTTAGCAGCTGCTTGCATTACCTAGAAACATGATGAGTATAAAAAAGGGCATCAAACATTTTATTTAAGAAAAAAAAATGATTATGGACATTGAACAGAAATAGAAACTGACCATATATTATGTTCAGCTTCTGCAAAATTAGGGACACAAATTGACAAAGCAAAATTTAAGCTTTTGCAAATGATGCAAAATTAATGGCCATGCACCATGAAATTTCTCAAATGAGTAAAAATAACTCAGCGATAAAATATACTTCTGTCTCAAATAGAGACTAGACAGACTGCACAAGTGTATTTTTGTGCTCCCAACATGCAATTGGCACATGTATTGGATATGCCAAATTATTGGACACTGTCAACTCTCAAGTTTCCATTATAATATAGCCTGATAGATGATAAACAATGGTATGATGACAAATAACTTGCTGAGTTAGAGTAGTCACAATACTGAAAAGATAGAAGTAACAATTAGACCTGAATATGACTGCTTTCAATCTTGTCAAGTAGAGGATTAAGTAAAACTGATGAAAACCATTGCCTGAGGCGATCATGCCAGCGCTCAATTTGAGGATAAATGCCCAAATTTTTGAAAGCTTCAATGGACTTTTCCATGGACATTGGTGGAGGAAGGTCACCCTCACCTATCTTAGGGGGAGTGGTAAATTTCTGGGAACCAGGAGACATCCTCACAGGCCTTAAGGGTGTGCTCCTTGTAACTCCAGAGGTATTAGCTGGACTTGCTACAGTATTAGGACTAGCCATGCCAAAGCCCCCTATGGTGGGAGGTGGAGTGGCATATTTACCAGCTGATTCACTGATTTTCTCATCTACTTCTGCCAAGAATTGTTCAAGTTGTTCTTCTGTTCTTATCTCTTTAGTATAAGAGGCTCGCTTATCTGACCAAGGGGTTGAGACTGCTGAATCGATCGCTGGAGAACTCTGAACAGAAGGCAGAGGTGAATTGGCCCCAGGGACAAGATAAAAAGATGGAGAATTCCGTGATTTGGATGGGGTGCTAAAAGAGGCCATCTTATTTCCACTTCCAGCATTTGATTTATCAGAGCCAACTCGAGACTTCTGATGCGAACAGGTAATTAGCTGATGAATTGGAACAAGGACATTAGAAGCAGATGATGTGGGGTTTGACTTGGGAGGTTTCTTTGAAGATTCAGATACAACAGGCTCAACTTTTGGCTTTACTCCTATAAGCCCCAATTGACGGTTTGTTAGCTGTGGTTGATCTCTAGCATCTTTAGAGGGAGAGGTTATACGCACACCAGCAATTTTTACTCTGTACAAAGAGATGGCCTTGAAGATGGAGAATACAGATCCAATAAATAATAAACCCACCACTGCCTGTGCTGCCTTTGCAAACAAATCTGACACAATTATAATGAAAGTTAACTTCCGAACATTGTAAAAGTAATGGATGTAGTTAATTTAAGATAATAATTGAGGAGATTCTGCTTAAACTCAGCAACTTACAAGCCACTTCCTGCGAAAATATTCTGAAGCTCATCTTTTCGATCAACCCATTTTCCCTTCATCATTTAGAAGCCAATATAGTGTTACTCAAATGGGATATAACTAGAACAGATTGTCTTTAGGAATAAATTTAAAATTTTGAAAAGTGATTAAACCAAAAAGAACATATTATCGCCGAGAAACACAAGGGGTAAAACTTGACTGACAACTGAAAGCACAATGCCAGAGTTGTTTTATTTACCAGATGATAAAATCAATTACCCGTTTCCAAGTATCAACTTGTGTGGCATCTTCTTAATGGCAAACGTTTTTCAGAAAATAAGAAAGAAAGCACATCCACTATATATGGCAATCAAAAACTATTCCATCAATATTGATTTGTGCAGGAAAAAAAACCTAGCTAACATAACATTAGGAAAAGAAGACAAAAGTTGAATCTTCATCCTCCGAGATATGGGGTTAGATACCTGGAGATTGTTGAGAGTAGAGAAAAGGCGGAAGCGGAGGATAGAGAAACGATGAAGAGGAGAGCGGATTTAGAGGGCCGTAGGCTTTTGGCGGTCAGGGCAGCAGAGAATGTTGGGTTTTGGTACGCTGCAAACTTGGAAGATGGAGTTGGAGGACCTCGTGTTTCCATTGCAACAAAACACTGCTACTTGTTTCGTCTCTTTTGTGCTTGCTTGCTTGCTTTATATCATGTCAAAAAAACTCTTTGGCAGAGCAGCAAAGCGTTTTTCGCCGCAGGCAGGCAGGCTTGGGTTTATTAGTTTTTGGTGCTCAAACGGGAAGTACCCTCGTCCTTCACCTCACCAATAGATTGTTCAAACTTCAAATATTTAATTTACCGTGTTGCCCTTAGGCCTTACCTGGTTTCGTGTTGGGTTGTTTCGAGTCCGAATCCGTCACTCTAATTCAAACCCATTGGGTTTCGGGTTCTGTTTTCAGTTTTTTTACGAGTTGAGTCCCTTTTTGCGTTTGTTTTTTTAAAAAAAATTATTTATTTATTTATTTTTACTTCAAATTTTTTTTTATGTTTTAATTATTTTAATATGTTAATGTCAAACATTATTTTTAAAAAGTAAAAAATTATTTTGATGTATTTATAAAAAAAAAAATTAAAAATAAATGTTGTTATACTTTCAAACACCCAGATGTGATAAAGATTTCGATCTACAGTAACTCTGTTACTATAAAAATAAGTGGGTATTTTTTAAAAAAAATTATGATACTTAAGAAAAGAAAAGAAAGAATAAGTAATGATATTTTATTAATAACTTTCTAGGACCTGCTTTTAAAAAATTAAAAACGATGGACATAAGGAGAGAAAAAATAAAATTATACTTGTAATTTCTTTCTCATGCTTGTATTTTTTTTTAAAAAAATAGATAACAATGAATAACTAATATGACGCTACTAATTATTTTATAGTCGTTATAGAATTATTTTTTTAACCTTTTCATTCCATAATTTTATTTCCTATGTTACTATTAATTGACTCAAATAAAATGTCTAGATTGTAGACACAAAAACATTAAATTATTAAAGTTTATCAAAACTAAAAAAAATAATAAAAATATTAAATTGAAAAAAAATGGAAAACAAATTGAAGAATATGAGATTCTAATATATTTTTGTTAAAATTTTAATAGTCTTTAATATTTAAAAAAATGTTAAAAATTTGTATTTTATTTTTATTATTAAAAACATAAAGTATTATTAAATATCTAAACATCGTGAAGAATTGTATTATTTTAGGATAAGTATACGAGATTCTAATCTTCCTTTTTTATAAGTTAGAAAAGTAAGTATTTTATTTCATTTTTATTACTAAATAAATTATTTTTATTTAAATACATTAAATTTAGTATGTTTTTATTGTTTAGAAAAATAATTTTTTAAAAATAAAGAATTATATTTTTCTATGAGATTCTAATCTTCAATTTCTTTTCTTTTTTAAAAATTTAATATAACTTTTATTATTTAAAAAATATATTTAGTTTTTATTATTAACCAAGTTATTTTTTCCTAGGTTGGTATTAATTTTAAAAACTCAAATGTATTATTTATTTTTATATATTATAGATAGTACACGTGGCATGATTTAGATCCTTTATTTGGATGAACTAACAACGGTAAGTTTAGGCTAACAAAGTTGCACAACGAGGTTGTACAAAGGATTCAATAAATACAGAGTTGTATAGTAAAAGAAATTGTTATAAACTAAATTCACTTGAAGGGTCAATATGAGAAATTTTTGAATGCAAAAGATGATACGGGTGATTTTCCTCGTGCTTTAGTATGTCCAGTCATTTTTGCGGAGATTTGAAGATGTAATAACGATTGGTTTTTAAAATTTATTTTTTAAAATATATTTTATTTTTTAAAAATTATTTTTTATATTAATACATGAAACGATCTGAAAATATCTAAAAAAATTAATTTGAAGTAAATAAAAAAATTTCAATTTTTTTCAAAAACACTTTTAAAACGCAAAAACAAATAAACTTACATGTGTTTTTATTTAACGATATAATTTATTTATTTTTATTAGAGAAAATATAAGGATATATTAATCAGTTTTCCTTTTTTCCTCATATTCTTCTTGGAAAAAAAAACTTTAATATGACAATTTTTATGGTCATTTGAAGGCATTATAATGATAATAACTTCAAGTTATAAACTATTAAATATTTGTATTTAATACATCATAATTATTCAGCAACTTAACTAAGTACCATGTAATTTATATTAGTGTTTATACTGAAAATAAACAATCAAGTTTCAATTGATCAAGAACAATTTACTCCATGTTATTAGCAAACTAGTGGAGATAGTAGATTGACCATCATTCAAAGAAGATAGCTAAAATTAATCATCCATAAAGGATATATAATAATTAAAGTTATTGATTAATAATCAAGTTTCATTCAGAATATCACAGGAGACTAATAGTAAAAATAGATAAGGAGTCATCACCTTTAATGCAACATAAAATTCATTAATATTACACCCAGTTCATGTTATTTTAACGCTCGTATGCTTGAAATGATACATAATTACATTAATTCATAGTTAATTACAACCAATCCATAGAAAAGCCTCAAATTTGATAACTTATCCAAACATTCAACGTAACACAAAATTCATCAAAATTAAACACAATTCATGTTATTTTCATGCTCAATTGCTTGAAATGGTATTTAATTACATGAATTTATAGCTAATTTCAACAAATCCATACAAAATCTTCAAATTCAACAACTTATCCGCACATTCAATGAAACGCTAAATTGATCCAATTTCAACCTAGTTGATGTTACTTTCAAGCTTAATTGAATGAAATTGTACCTATGAATTGCATGTTATTTTCAATTATCCACGCACAACCATAATTGCATGAATTCATAGTTAATTCCAACAACTCCTAAATTCATACAAAACCCCCAAATTTGACAACTCATCCAAACATTCAATGCCATGTAAAACTCTTTAAAAACAACCTATTTCATGTTATTTTTACTCTTAATTGCATGCATTCATAGCTAATTCTAACCAATCCATATAGAATCTCTAAAATCGACAACTTATCCAAACATTCAATGCAATGTAAAATTCGTCGACATTCAACCTAATTCATGGTATTTTTATGCTGAATTGCATGAAATAATATATAATTGTTGAATTCTTAGCCAATTATAACAAGTCCATACAAAACCTCATGATACAAACCAAGTCAGGTCCTGATTTTGCCTTAAAATACCTACTGTCCAATTTTTCCAGTTCAGGAATATCTCTCAAACCATATATCTGATTAAGCTAAAATTTTATTGGGAGATACTAGATACATGAAAAATATTGTGGTAAAACTTCAGGTAAATTATAGTTCAAAAATATATTATTTAAATCGGTTGAGGTTGTTGTTACTATTTTGGCAAATTCATTGAAAAAGTGTTCTTTCTTGGTTATTTTTAATCTAATTAGTCCAAACCTATAATTGGTTAATTTTGGATAGCAGAGGGAGACTAAATTAGGCTTATTTAGGCCATGAACTTGTGCATGAGCTTGGTGATGAGAACCTCGTGATCACGCAGACACGCAACCCATAACAAGATTGACAACGAATCCTGAAAAGCCAAAACAGGTCTGATATGAGTGTGGTACGATTAAAGCAAGGTCAAATTCAGATTTTGGCATAAGATTTCCTACTATTCAGTTTTATGTTATTGAGTATACCTTTAAATCAAACCGTTGGATCGAGCTGAAATTTTACCAGAAGATTTCAGGGGTATTTTTTTATATTTAGGTAAACTTTTAGATCAATCGAAGTTCATGAAGGCCTTGCGATATAGGTCATAATAGGCTATATGAATTTTGTTATTTACTTCCTTTTGACTTATGGACTTTCTATTTAGCAATGATCATTTTCCTACAAGGATATGGTAGCTTGTTTTGAGAATTTCCTAGTTCTACAAGGATCTTTAATGGGTTGTAACATAGTTTTAAAGTGTGACAAGGATTCATTAATGTTCTAAAATCCTTTTCTTACAAGGATTTTTAATTCATCATAGCTACATAAGGAAATAAGAATGAGTAATATTTAATGACAAATTGGTTAGCTTATTTTAGGGAGTTTTCTAATCATACAATGAAGGTTAAAGGAAGACAACAAGGGTTTCCATGTTTTGAAAGGATTCTTTAAAGCTAAAATTCATTATTATTCTAAACAAACAAGGAAACTAAAGGTGAGACAATTTCAGCAATCAATTTCCTAGCTTATTTTGGATATCTAAAGATGGTAACAAAGACCTTAGTGTTTATAAGATGAAAATTTTGTTCATGACATTATTTAAACTAGAAAATTTATCTGTCTTAGGTTATTTTGTTTAATTAGGTGCAACAACTTTAGTTTGTGTCAGATTTGTTGTTTTTATTATTTTCTTCATGTTTGTACTTCATTAACACTTGGTTTTCAACTAAGATCCAAGACTTGTTTGAATTAGTGTTTTGGGCTTATCAATATAGATTTTAGATTAGTTTTGCAAGTGGGCCAATTTAGTCCACAAGGGTAAATCCATTAGGGTTATTTTCTAAGAGTATTTAAACTCTTTGCAAGCCTAAAATTTGGCAATCATGGAATAATATCATTCTAATTTTTCAGCTTGTGTGTGAGAGTGATTCTTTCATTCTTTGATTCTTGAAAGAACTAAATTGACTTATCAAAGATTAACTACTTTTGTGGCATCATTCGATTTAATTCCAATAGTGTTAGTACCTTAGAACATGTTTTCATTGTATCACACTCCTATCAGACCTCTTTTGACTTTCCAGGATCAGATTTTAATCTTGATTATGAATTGCGTGATCACATGATCACAAGGTTCGCATCAGTTGGTATCATAGCTAGGCTCTAAAATCAGGTCATATCTTTCTGAAACTCTTGTTTTCTTAGTGTCTTTAAGGTGTATTATCAATTATGTTATTCTCTTTATGTTCTTAGCAACTTAATACAAAAAGAAAAAAGAAAAAAAAATTTATTTCATTTTGATACTATCTCTAAACATATTAGTAGCATAAACAAAAGTTTTTTTTAAAGAATAAACGTTATTTAAAGCCTGTTTCAGATCTGCCGTGAAAACACAAATCATAAAGAACCCTAAGGAAACCTCGTTATAATTAATTGAAATTGTATATACTGTTTATTGGGAGTAAAATTGCCTAACATATCAAATTTGGGCTTATTTTGACATCGTGTGCTTTCAATCATGGGTTCAATCTTGTTGTAAACTGATCATACACGAGTTTTTGATACCTAGGCATAAGAGATTGATCTATAAAATAAGATATATTGTTGTTGGGTATGAAGGGTATCGCATATTAAATTTAAGTCCGGGTTTCAATTTTGGAGTTTAAAATTGTGTAACATGTCGGATTTGTGTCATTTTCAAAACATATTATCTATTGTTTGTTTCAACCAAATCAATCTATTTATGTTTTATTTGGGTTAATTAGGAGTCATATAAGCATTTTCATTAATTTTTTGCTTCTATTTTATTTCGAGTCTTCGGTTCATCCATAATTCATATGAATTCGTTTTGCTAATCGTGAAATCATAATTGTAATTTTGTTTTGCTTATTTTCAGTATATTTATTGATTCTTGAGTCTAAATTTATAATTGGATTACGTTTTGAAAGCCTCTAACTTTGATTTGTTGATTTTCAGTTTTGAAAGAACCGAAAGAAAACGAGTTAAGAGGTAAAAGGCGTAGTTGGAAAATTAGAGTGAAAAGCCTAGGTTTATGTGAGACACGAGAGTTGTGAGTGATTAGTACTTAAAAGTGCATTTTTATCAAGGTTTTATATCATCATTTTGCACTTGAAGTATCAATAACTCCTTAACTAGAGCATGTTTTATAATAACATGTCTAATAATATAAGATACCTTTAATTTATGGTAAATGTTCATCTTAAATGCAAGTTTCACATAAATCAAAGGATTGATTGATGAGTTCAACTACTGAAATTGAGAAGAAAAAGAGAGGGTTAAGCTTAGAAAAGAGATGATGGTTCAGTCAAACTGGAACACTATTCGATCATTGGGTCATATCCGGAGTTTGTAGATCTTGGATTTCAATTTGGTTTATATGGCTAGAAAGCTAAGATATAGGCCTAAAACATTCATAGGAGTCCAAAACTTAATTCTGCTATCTGGAAGTCCAAATCTTAGCAACAACGAAGAAGTCGGAATCTGTCCTGCAGCCCAAACACTGTTCAGTGTTCAGCCCATATCTCGAGTTCTAGAAGTCCAAATGCACCAATTCTTTTTTTGTTGGATAATTTGTTCAAATTCTGACGTTAGCAATGATGTTTTGTTCAAACAAGAAGATAAGAATTGTCATCAAGTCAAGGTGTGGCCACCCACTCAACAATTAATCATCAAATCAATAGTTCCAAATTTTGGCCTATAAAAGGAGGCATTTGCCATGCATTTAGGCATCTTGGTTTTCATATCAAGATCATGTTCTTGCTCTCTCTTTTTATATTTTTGTAATGTTTAAGTTTTGTTTATAGTAATCTCTTGTTTATGCTTTTCATTTCCTTTCCTTTACTTAGTTAACTTATATCTTATTTATGTTCTTATATTGTTTATTTATATTTCTCTCTTTCATTATGTTTAGCTAAGTTTATTATGTCAAGGTGAAAAGGTTACACTAATGGTGTAAGAATAAGTATAGTGTAAACTCAACATGGATTTTAATGTTTGATACTAACATGTTTTGTATTTGTTATCTTGTTCACTTTTATTACTTTGCTTGTTAAATGGTTAATCTAGATTTATGTTGTATAACTCTTGGTACAACAAATACTTGGCACTTTCATAGCCCAACCGTATGGTATAACCGACACCTGTGCTATAAAAGGAACTTGATTTGTTGTTAACATAAGTTATAATCATGAATACCTGACAACATTTACAAGTATTAATATTATTCGAATAAGATAACTAATGTAATCATGTTAACAATTTATAATCCGATTGGAACCTCCTTTGTGTGTGGTTTCCAGTTGAGTAATTAAAAGAGTTTATACTATACTTGTTTGAAATACCATTAGTGGATCCTTTAACCTTGACAATTATTTTATCCTTGTTTAATCCTTATATCAATATCACATCTCAAAGCTCTCTTCAACTCCTTTTCTATTATTATCTATTTTTTTATTTGTAGTTTATACAGTTAACCTCCCTGTGGTTCGATCCCGATCTTGCCGGGTTATTTATTACTTCGACACTCCTACACTTGGAAGAAGACATCAACTCTTTGGTCGTGTCAGTAAGGATATATTTAATGCTACTAATTAATTTTTATAGATTGACATATGTTTGAAAATAACAAGTCCGCAACACCAAAGGCTAAAGACACTTTTCAAATTGAACTTTTGGCCAATAACTTAAACATTTGGCTAGGTTGACTAAGGAGCTAAAATATGATATGGATTTGATGAAGCAATAGATTAGTGGGGCTAATATTTGAGGAAATACTGTCTAAAAGGCTATGCAGAATGTTAACATTGATGTTAATGAATTTGTTGATGATAATGCAAATATAGGTGATGATGAATATGACTTTGCATCCGTTGGCCAATGAAACAAATTTAGGTCAAACAGAGCAAGAAGGAATGTGAGTTTATGCCAGGGTAGAGTTTTTTGCTAGAGAGATAATTGGAGAGTTGGGCACTATTAAGTTGAAAATACTTGCTTTC
Organism: Populus x sibirica; assembly: GCA_019202695.1. Lineage (NCBI taxonomy): Eukaryota > Viridiplantae > Streptophyta > Magnoliopsida > Malpighiales > Salicaceae > Populus > Populus x sibirica. The sequence goes on from JAGMVL010000957.1 coordinate 1,078,338, forward strand.
TAAGGAAAAAATGATCTGGAGGTATATATAGAATGGGAAAAGAAGGTTGATTGGATCTTTGACTGTCATTACTATACAAAACATAAAAAAGTAAAACTCTTTATTGTTAAGTTTATAGATTATGCACTAATATAGTGGGATCAACTTGTTTTGAGTAGGAGGAGGGGTGAAAGGTTTATTGAGTCATGAGATGACATGAAAGCCATAATAAAAAAATAATTTGTTCCTAACTTTAATTACAGAGAGCTCCTTCAGAAATTGCATAGTTTATATCAGGGTGCGAAAAAATAATTTGTTCCTAACCATGACAGTTTGATAGAAAGGTAACACATGATGATGTTAGACATATGCATACTATTATAAGAGATGATAGAACCATAATTCTTGTACCTCTTACAACCAAATAAGTGTAAGATGATTAGTTAAAGTTAAAAGGAGAGCATAAGGGTATGGGTAGAGAAAACCAAAGTGATGAACAAGGGGAGAAAAAACCATCAGATTCGGCCACCACATAAAATTCCACTACAACCCATTCAACCACTCTTCTAAATAAACACAAACATTTGGCCATCTTTCAAAACCAATCAAACCATTCAGCCACTTCACAAAGTAACTCAAATATGGTCGAGAATAGAGGTAAGACATAAGGAGTGAAGAAAGTAAGAGTGCTTGATGATAATTGTGTGGAAAAACTAAAGAAACAAACTAATTTTTATGCAAGAAAGGGTAGGATCAAATATGTGTTTTATACTAACAAGCCAATCACTACCAGAAAATTGATAAATACAAACAGAAATACCGAGGGAATATTTCTGTCGGTAAATTTCTGAGGGATTTTACCGACGGAAATATTCCCTCGGTATATACCGACGGAATTACCGTGGGAAAAAAATTTAAAACAAAGCAAAAAAAAAAGATGACGTGTCATTTTTACCAACGGAATTACCGATGGAAATACCGATGGAAAATTCCGTCGGTAATTCCATTGGTAAACTATGAACATTGTTCATCATGTCAATTACAAAGGGAATCACCGACGGAATTTTCCGTCGGTATTTTCCAGAGAGTGTTATTTGACGGTTTTCTGAAAAAATTCAATTAATTTAAAATTTTCATTTAAATATTACAGACGGAATCACCGACGGATTGAAAAACCGTCGGTAATTGTTTGGCGGTTTTCGAAAAAATTTATGAAATTGAAAATTTAAATTAAATATTACCAATGGAATTACCGACGGAATAATTAAAAAATATTAATATTCAATTATCCGTCGGTAACGCGCCCCAATAAAAAGCCTGAATCCCCTTATTTCACAAGAGACAGACTCATTTCTTCTCCTTATTATTCTTCTTCTTCTTGTTCTTCTTCTTCACTACTATATGTAAAAAACATCAATATATATTTCTTTCTCTTCTTTTCTCTCCTCATCTCCTTCTCTTTTCCTCCATACTTGAGTATGTCTTCTTCTTCTTTCTTCTTTTATCCTCTTAGTTTTTTTTTTAATTAATATGCTTAACGAAATTTTTTTTTTCTCTCCTTAGCTTCACTTGCAACTACATTAAGGTAAGATTTTTCTTTTTTCTTCTTTTTTCATGATTTTTTTCACTATATTTGTTTTTTATTTTATTTTTAATTGTTTTTGTTCTTAATAATTGTATAAATGTTGTTGTGAGATTTTTTTTTCATATGAGATCAATTTTTAGTTGATTTATTTATAGGATTTTTAAATTTTTAGCAATTGCAACTTTATTTTTTTCATATGAATTTTTTTAGTTGAATTTATTTTTTTGTTTTATTTATTTGTTGCAAATTTGTTTGAGTTGATTTTCTTATTCTTTTTTCCAAGCATTTTGAGTATATATTATACGGTGTTAATTTATGCTAATTTAATTATTTTATAATTTTATAAAATGAATTTTTTTTAAATGTTTTTAAATAATTACCGACGGAATTGCCGACGGAAATTCCATCGGTAATTCCAATTTCCGTCGGTAAATCCGTTGGTAATAAAAAAATATTATTACCGAGGGATATACCGACGAAATGAAGCGGATAAATTTATTTTTTTTATTACCAACGGAAAAACAATTACCGATGAAAGATTCACCGACGGAGCATTTCTGTCGGTGATTCCGTCGGTAAATTAATTACCGACGGAATATGTGTCTTACGCCAACGAAAAAATTCCGTCGGTAAAACTATTAAATCTTGTAGTGAATAATTTTGCTTGTGCATAAGGAGGTTTACTTTAACTTTAACAAACTTGATCATGTTGTTCCTAGAATGACTGTTTTTTTATTATAAGAATTTGATGATATACTCTTTAATGACATTCTTATCGAGTTACCGCCTTTAAAGGAAATAAAACATCAGATAGACCTTTACCAGGAGTTGTGATTCCTAATTGACCAGCCTACGGAAGCAATCCTAATGTGGCAAAGGAGCTTCAAAGCCAAGTTGATAAGCTGATGTCGAAGGGGTATATTTATGAAAGTATGAGCCCATGTACTGTGCTAGTGTTACTTGTGCCAAAAAAAGATGGAACTTGGAGAATGTATGGTGACCGTTGCGCCATCAACAACATAACGGTAAAGTATAGACATCTTATAGGCTTGATTACATGTTAGATGAGTTGCATAGGTCGTGTATTTTCTTTAAAATTGATTTAAAATGTGGGTGCCACTAGATTAGGATGAAAGAAGGGGATGAATGAAAAACTGCATTTAAGACTAAGCATGATTTGTATAAATGGTTAGTCATGCCTTTTGGACTTACAAATACACCTAGTACGTTTATGCAATTATTGAATCATGTATTGTGTGCATTCATAGGTAAATTTGTGGTTGTGTATTTTGATGACATCCTAATTTATAGCAAGAACTTGAATGAACATCTTGATTATAAGTAAATTTATGGTTGGACTCACTTAAAGTATTGTGTGATGAGAAATTATATGTTAATCTTAAGAAGTATGCCTTTTACATAGACAAAATTATGTTTTTTTGGCTATGTTGTAACTGTACAGAGTATCGAGATGGATGATATGAAGGTTAAGGCCATCCAAGATTGGCCTACTTCTAAATCGATAAGCGAGGTAAGGAGTTTTTATGGTTTGCTAGCTTTTATAGACATTTTATGAATGATTTCAGTACATTAGCTGCGCTATTGAATGAAATTGTTAAAAAGCCAGTTGGTTTTAACTGGGGTCATAAACAAGAATCAACATTTAATCTATTGAAAGATAAATTATTTTGTGCACCTGTTTTATCTCTACTTTTATAAAAGCTTATTTTAGTGAAAAGTTAAGTAGAGCTACCTTGAACTATCTCATTTATGACAAAGAATAGTATGCTTTGGTAAAAACACTTGAAACATGACATCGTTATTTGTGGCCAAAAGAGTTCGTAATCCATTCAAATCATGAGTCCTTGAAACATCTGAAATGATAAGGTAAGTTTAATAGGAGGCATGCTAAATGAGTTGAATTCATAGAGACTTTTCCTTAAATAATCAAGTATAAGCAAGGTAAAGAAAACATGGTGGTTAATGCATTTTCATACACGTATGTTTTTTTAAACACTATGAATACTAGATTCCTAGGTTTTGAGTATGTAAAGGAGTTGTATACTAATGATTCTGATTTTTTTGAGACTTACAAAGCATGTAGACATTCAGTTTTTGATAATTTGTATGTGATGGACGGTTACTTGTTTTAAGAAAATAGATTGTGTGTTTTTGCTAGTTCTTTTGGTGAATTACTTGTTCATGAAGCATATAAGGGTGGTTTAATTGGTCACTTTGGGGTTGCTAAAACTTTGGATGTATTGTATGAATATTTTTATTAGCCAGAGATGAAAAGAGATGTGCAAAAAATATATGAACAATGCGTTGCATGTAGAAAGACAAAATCTAGAGTACAACCACATGGGCTGTATAGACCATTACCTATACGTTATACCTGTTGAACCTTGGATAGATATTTCAATAGACTTTGTTTTAGGCTTATATAGGTTAAAGAAAGGTAGAGACTCTATTTTTGTTGTGATTGATAGGTTTTCTAAGATGACATATTTCATTGCAAGCCATGATGTGGATCAGCCTACAAACACCAATGACCCATTACTTGTTTTAAATGAGCCAATCACAAGGTCAAAAGTGAAGGCATTGAAAGAAGCTTTGAATAGGCTAGTTGATGCGAACCTCGTGATCACACAACCGACAATCAAAATTAAGATCTGATCTGGAAAAGCCGAAAGAGGTCTGATAGGAATGTGATACATTGAAAATCTGTCTCAATGCACTAACATTATTGGAATGAAGTCGAATGATGCCACAAAACGAGTTAATCTTTGATATGTCAGATTTAGTTCGTTCAAGAACCAAAGAATGCAAGAATCTCTCTCATATCTTAAACTGAAAAGTTCAAAACTATTATTGATAAAAAAAAGTATTGAAATTTATGCTTACATGTGTTTAAATAGTTCTGAGAAATTAACCCTAGTGGATCTACCATTGTGGGTTAAATTGACCCACTTACCAAAATTAACTCAAAACCTTTACTAGTAAGTCCAAACCTTGATACAAACAAGCCTTGAATCCTAACTGAAAACAAAGTATTAACTAAGCCAAAATAAGCCTTGGGTTGTAACTAACAAAATAAAAATAAAAGCTCATAAGTCTAATTCTTGTTCTGCCGTGAGAAGAGAAGAACAAAAGAAAACTTTGCAAATCTGATACAAGACTTATTTATAGTCTATAATGTTGCCCAATAAGTCTAAGAACTAAAAAAGAAGTTGTCGCCCCTTTGGTTTCCAAGTTAAAATATAATTATGATCGCAACCTTGTATTTATCATTCTTTTGGAAGGAAAAAGATATTGCTTTTAATGCTTCTTTTTGCTGCCTTTTAGTATCTTTTCAATACTAGAAAACACAATTAAGTTGCCGAATTATTCTACTTTAATAACAAGGAACTTTGCCGCCGCATGTGTTTTCCCAAATCAGCTTGGATTCTTTTGTTTTCTTTGTTGTATTTTCTCCTCACCTGACAAGGAAATAAAATAAAAATAATAAATTCTAATATTTTAAAGAAATAATTAATGTTCCCACACAATAGAAAATCCAAAACTAGTTAGAAATCTACAAAATACATGAAAATATCACAAAACAAGGTTGGTCGAAACTGACACAAAATTGACAATCTTATTGTCGAAACTTCATGGCCCAAATAAAAATGAATTGAGTCCCTCTTACACATGGATTACATGTACTAAGATTTCCTCTATAATGCTCGAAAGCATCTCCAAGTTCAGCTATGGCAGAAAGTGTGGTTGCTATCTAATGCCAGAGATGAAGAAGAATTCTCTCCAGCAGCCAGACGCAACCCGGAATGCATTAGTTGTAAAGCAACAAAGACGCCTGTATGGAGGAAAGGATCAAAGGGACCTGAGATTCTTTGTAATGCTTTATTACTTCCCCTATTATTTCAAAATTTATAAGTTACTGGATAATGTTTTTAAAAAATCACTGACGGATGAACTGAATTCAGTCCTAGTCAAAAATCCCACAGCAGTACTGTATCTATCGGAGGACAAAACGGCAGAGATTCCTTGATTGTATAAGCAGGAGGGCCCACAATGTACTGTTCAGATCAATAATAAAAAGCCCACCATGATTCTGACACGTGGGCATCATTACCCCTTCCCTAGCTGCTGGTGCTGGCTGGGTTGTCAGGTCAATAATTCAACCTCTACCCCATATTTTAAAATGTTTCAATGTTTTCATCTTGTTTCTAAAAGGTTACTTTGTTATAAAGAAAAAACCAATACGGTAGGGGTTTTAACACTGTTAAATACAGTAGTTTTACTGAAAAATTATTTTTTATGATATTTAATAGTGATATGAAAAATAAATTAGAAAATATTTTTAAATGTTTAACTATGCTATAAAAAAATAAGTTAGAAAATAACTTATTAATATTTTAATTTATTTTTCAAGTTTATTAAAAGAACAATGATCAAATCTGATAGATGAAAAGTTGAAGATGGATGTAATAAAAAAAGACTTCGATTTTATATATTACTTCAAATAAAATAGATAACAATAAAAAGATTTTGGATCAAATTTGATAGATAAAAAAATTAAAATAGGATGAAATTGAGAAAAAAAATGTAATTTCATAAATTATTTCAAATAAAATAAATAAAAATGAAAAAAATGAGAACCAAATATAGATAAAAAAAAATTCAAATAAAAAAAGGATAAGAAAACAAATAAACAACAATAAAAAAATAAAAATCAAAGTTGATACAAAAATCAAATTAAATCAAATTCTAAGAGATGAAATTAAAAAAATAATAATAAAAAATAATTCAAAATAAAATATATAGTAATAAAAAAATCACTAAATTTGATATAATTAGTAAATAATATAACTTCTTAGAATACTTTACATCTTCTAAAAAGTGTATTCCGCCTAAAATAAAAGAAAAATACATTTTTGAAAATCATGTCAAATTTATTTTTTTTACTGGAAAGAGTTTTCAATTTATTAAATTTTTTAATAGTAAACAAACATGAAATATTTTAGAAATTAATTTTGCAAAAAATTACTTTCCCATAAAACAAACGGTGCCTTGAATTATATACACAGTGGATTAGAACAATAAAATGATGATTTTGCTCGTCTCACCGAAAACATTTGGTCTGACTATCGGGAATAATATGATCTTTTTTATATATATATTTTTTGTATAATAAAATTATTAACTTACCCTTATAAACAAAAAATAACACTGTCGTTCCACCAGGTATCTGTTGTTGGGCTGTCGTTTTACAGGGATCATTATTGATAGCAGAGTGCGTGGACTGGGGTCCAAGAACAAAGTAGGCTGAGAGGCCGATTTATTGTTTTTGAGAGCAGAGAAGGATCGGGAATTAAAAAGGGGCTTGACCGTAGATATGTTTGGAAGTTTTTTTAAAATATATTTTATTTGAAAATATATTAAAATAATATTTTTTTATTTTTAAATTATTTTTAATATCAGTATAAAAAAAACTCAACCGTGATATGGCAGCAGAAAGACAGGGTTTCATGTTTCTCAAACTTGTCGATCTCTGGCTTTGCCCCTCCCTATCTCCAACTTGGCGTGGCACTTTTTAGTTGTAGGTTGTGAAAGGGTTTGCTATGGAAATTACAGCAAACCAACTTGCCTACCCAAAATAACACTGTGAGTGTGAGAAACACAATATTTATTTACACTTAACCATCCTACATCTACACCGGTTTTTTAAACAATAAAATTAATAGCAGTTTGATTATCTTTCATTATTATTATTATTATTATTATGAACATGCATAGGTAATTACGATCAAATAAAAAAGGGTCATGCTTACTATAATTGGGGTTCACTAGGGCGGCCCATCTGGCTACCATTGTAGCATTTACCATGCTTGTTGAGGGCTCAATTCATGTAGTACAAATTTATTTTATTAGACCCAAGTCTGTAATTACTCATAAAATAAACATAATTTAAAAATATTATGTTGGTAAATTTGCCAGTAAAATAACACATCATCATTTGTCAATGGACTTATCGACAATAATGTTCCTTAGTCATATTCTGTTGAAAGTTTTGTTAGAAAATTTAAAAGTATTATAACAGAAAGCAGCACAATCCTCATCTTCTTCTTTCTATTTCTCTTCAACTATAAATCAAAATAGCAACCCCTCCCCTCTTACTTTCCCACAAATCTAAGCTCTATCATTATAAATTCAGTCATTCAACACTTCGTGGTGTCAACATTATTGTATTGGTTTAACTTTTTTTAAATATTCCATACACTACGTAAGCAAACCTACCCATTCATGTTTTAAGTAAATTTATTGATTTTTTGTAGTATTTGTAGTTTGTTTGTATATTTAAGTATTTTACAACTTTTCATAGAGAAATTAAAGTCTGATTTGTATATTAGATGATAGATAATTAGTTAGGTACTGATTTCTTATTTTTAATTGGATTTATTTAGTTAATATTTTGACGTATCATTAAATTTTTGTACAAAAATTATAATTAGTTATTGGATTGTGAATTCTTTTTAAAATACCAAAGTTGAATTTTAAATTGATTGTTAAATTATTAATAAATATTGTTATCAATATTCTATATAGGTTTTCTAAGTAATGAATGATTGTTCTTGGATGTATCAAGATTCGCCCAAAGGGTTGTATAAGAAAGATTATTGTAAAGGGGTTAAGGTTTTTATTAATCAAATCCAGAGAATATTAGTGGAGATAAAATTAGATGTCTAATATTGTGAATTGTAAAAATAAAAAGCTCTACCAATAAGATGTTATGATGATGCATCTTTTTAAAAAATGATTTATTGAGAAATACTTGTGTTGATTTATACACGGACAACCCTATGTTTCTTATAAGACCATGTAAGAAAGGATTGTTGGCTTAACATGTAATTCTAGCAACATACATGAAGTTATATATGGTAATAATAGTCATTATAGGAGTATAATGATGGATGCAATAAGAATGAATCATAATTATTTAAGTGAAGGTTCACATGTTGATAAAGAACTAAATATAGATGCATCTGTGTTTTTAAACTTTTGAAAGGTTTCGATAAATCATTATAGGATGGGTGCACAAATCATAGTAAATTATCGAACATTTCATGATTCTTTACCATCAAGTTAGATTATGGTATGAATAAGGCCAGTTATAATAGCATTATTGAATATGCAAAAAGTATTTTACCAAAAGGAAATAGGCTGAAAGAGAACTTTTATGCTGCAAAATCCATGATGAAACCCCTTAGCTTATGATACCAAAAAATTGATATGTGCCTAAATTTTTGCATGTTGTACTATAGTGAAGATGTAAATTTAACTAAATGCAAAACATGTAGGCATGCTTGATATAAACCCAGTACTGGTAGGGAAAGGACACTTGTTGCATATAAAACTAAGATACTTCCCAATCACTCCTAAGTTGCAAATATTATTTGTCTCCAAAAATAGTCGAGCACATGACATCATTCATACGATACGGAGTATAGAGTCATAGTGCACCCTTTCAATGGTGAAGCTTGGAGGCAATTTTATAGGTGCATCCTCAATTTTCAATGGAACCATAAAATATGCATCTTGGTTTGTGTGCATATAAGTTCAATCCACTTGGGTCCTTTATTTCACCCCATTCTTGTTGATTGGTCATACTAATATTTTACAACTTGCCTTTAAGATGTCTATGAGACTAGAATTCATGTTCTTATCTACAATCATACCTGATATTTAAAATTAAGGTAGGAACATAAATGTTTGTCTTTAACAATTGATTAACGAGTTAAAATAGTTATGGTCATTCGGTCATAATAAAGGAAACAAAATTTTCTAATGAAGATAGTTTTGATGTGGACTATAAATGATTTTCCTACATATTGGATGGTTTTGGGATTAAGCACATATGTAAAATTAGCCTATCCATATTACATTAAAAATAATAAGGCCTTTACCTTAATGAATGGGGGCAAAGCTTCTTTTTCTTATTGCCACCGGAGATTCTAGTCAAGTCATCATCGATATATATAAAAAATGACTTCTTGAAATGGATGTTGCAACACCGGTATTGTCGAGTAAAGAATTATATGATGTAGTCTTGCAGTATGAGGATATTATATTTGATTTTAAATTCGGTAAGAATAAGTTTCCTAATTTGTGTGACCTATAATTAGGAAAAACAAAGTATTTTTTGGGAGCTTCTTTATTGAAAGAATAATATCATTCGTCATAATTTGGATGTCAAGCATATCGAGAATAATATGTTTGAAAACATTTTTAACATGATCATGAGCTTCAAAAAGAAAACAAAAGACAACATGAAAACTATAATGAATTTTTTTTTTATGACTGTTAGAATATGAAGTTGCTTAATGATAGGTTACATGTTGTAAAGCCCAAAACCAACTTTGCCTTAGATAAAAAAAACATAATTTCTTGTCTATTAATAACTTAAAATCTATGATTTCCTGATGATTATGCTTCAAACATAGCTAGATTGGTGTGCTTGAAGAAATGCATATTGTATGTAATAAAAAATTATGAATAACCATGTGTTTATGCAAACATTCATTCTAATTGTTTATAGAGATTTATTGCCAAAAAGAATATGAGATGCACTCACGAAGATTAGTTACTTTTTTAGAGATGTTTGCTCGATCAAGTTGCGTTCTCAACATATTGAGCAGCTTGAAATGAACATCATCAAGACAATATGCAAACTTGAAATGATCTTCCCTCCATCATTCTTTGACTTAATAAAGCATCTACTTATACATTTAGCATATCAAGCAAAAGTTGTAAGGCCTGTGCAATACAAATGGATATATCCTTTAGAGAGGTTAGGAATTACATGCATTCTAAGTGTGTAATGTATTTTTTAAACTTTTAGTCATTCAATTTATATTTACCTTCATGCAAGTACTTGTTCAACCTCAAGAAAAATATTAAAAACAAGATGCATGTTAAGGTTTTGATATGTGAAGCTTATATTGTTGAAGAGATTTCAATATTTATCTTATATTATTTTAAGCCTCATATAAGGAAAAGAATCAACCACATTCCAGGACATAATGATGATAATGAAATGAGTGAGAATTTGTTAATATTTTCCCATCCTGGTTGACCATTGTCTAAGAATGTAGTTTTGAGAAGATATTTGACAAACATCGAAAATAGACAAGCACATAATTATGTGTTATATAATTGCAATGAATTGAGACCTTTTTTTTTCTTTTTAGTAAGTCAATTTTACATTCTTAAATTATTTTCTCATGTATTCTCATTTAAGTAAATTCTCAGTAACTTTCTTATAGGCAATATAGTCAATTTTTGTTATTTTAATTTTTTTTTATCTTACTGGAGCTCAAAATTTTCAAATATAAGATGAACAACTCGCCATATGATTTAAAACATAAGTATGTAATAATTTGTAGCTACAATGGTCCATGGGCAATCCCCTTCAATTAATTACATCATTTTGGATTTTTACTTTTACTTGGAAAAAGTCATTGAAGTCATGGTCTTAGCTTAAAAAATCCTATAAAGTTTAGGATTTTGGTTAGGTTTGCCTTGATGCAAAATGAATTATTAGGGAGTTCATATTTTAAGGGCAGGTTTTAATCCATTACATGAGGGGTAGACTTTTACTTAGTCTCAAAAGGGTCTATGATCTGCTCAGTGACCACCTTTCATAAAGGCATTATAAGGGTTTACAAGGAATGATTAGGGCACAGTGTGACTACCATTACCAAGTATATGTTCAGCTCATAATTGGATATTTCATGAATCTGAACCTTGAATGAAAGTTGTGAGGTAGATTAATACTCCTCACCTAACCTAGAATTGAGTTTATAGAAAATTAAAATGCATGAAGGTATTAATCTATACCCAATGTATGTATAAGCAGTATGTAAAAAGATGCATGAGCAATACATAAAAATACATGCTAAAATTAAATTACATAGACCAAAAAAATCAAACAAGCAAACAAACAAGGTTCACTTTGGCCAGACAAGTCCCCAGTGGAGTCACTATCTTGTCGTGGCATGCACGACCTCGAATAACGGAGCTACCTTCTGGAATCAAATGATGTTTTGGGTTTAATCATAAAGTTATGATTTAAGAGAGTTGGCATCTTGTCGCACCCTTTGATTCCAAGAGGCAGCTTTGCCATTCAACATCGTGCACATCACACGACAAAGTGTATTACAAAAATCTAGAAAGAGTCATGTTAAAGTTGTTAAAGAGGGTAACAATGAAGTAACTTAGGGAGATATGTATTTCAATTAAATGAGTTAGTTGAGCTGTATCAATTTACTCTATTTACTGAGTTAGAAGAAATTTCAAGTTTTCATGTCACTGAGAATACTTATGTTCATATTGATATTGAAGAGTAAAATGATATATTAAGTATTAATGGACATACAAAAGTTAATAAAGATGAAAATAAAAGGATCGAACAACTTCAGTTCAAAGAAGAAGATGGACATGAAGATGATGAAAATAAAAATGATAAAAAATCAGATTAAGCATGGGATTTGAACTAATTTTAGATGTAAAACATCGTTGTGAAATTAAGACATTTCTTGTCATTGTATAATGCATTGTATTTTGTATATTGATTAAGTGTTCATTGTTGTGGTTTTAATGAGTTGCTATTGAATAAGTTATGAATGTTGTTGTTGTTGCTGGTGATGCTATTTAATTAGGCTGGATTGGGATTATAACCAATATATATATACTAATGGAATCACTAATGAAAATTAAAAAAAAAATATTAAATAATTGTCGATGAATCTGTCGGTGCGTACAAGATAACCAATAACTCACCAATGGATGCTAAAATAGTTAGAGAATTACAAAGAGTTTGGGGAAGAATTTATGGAATTAGAACCAATCGATGAGTTCATTGATGGAACTACATTCGTTGGTGATCTTGTATTGATCGATGGACTCACTGATGGATGCTAAAATAGTCAAACAATTACAAAGAGTTTGGGAAAAAAATTCATAAAATTAGGCATGCTGATGAAAATACTAACAGATTAAAATTCATCAGTGAATTTGAGGGTTTCAAGAGATTTCAGAAATTTTTGAAATGATCGATGGATTCACCAATAGTTTTAAATTTTTTTATCGGTGAGTTCGTTAGTGATGTGGTTAATGATTATTGAACCACCAACATAAAATTGTATCGTTGAATTTAAACTCAGATATGTCAAGACAATCCTTAGCTTTTTCCCATTTCCTCTAAAATTAACTTTTCCTCCCTCTCTATCCTCTCTCTTTTCTACTAGATGGTTGATGTTCTCTCTCTCTCTCTCTCCAAAATCGATGATGATGAAGCTCTCTCTTTTTTAGACAGCGACACAACTCTCTCTCTCTCTCTCTCTCTTTCTCTCTCTCTCTCTCTCTCTATATATATATATATATATATATCCACTAGTTATGATTTGATGTTTATCTTTTTTTTCCTTAGATACAAATTTACATTTTTACATGTTTGTTCGAGTTAGAATGCATGTTTTTGTTTGTTTTGAGTTAGAATAAATGTTATTAACACTTTATTTTGTGTAATATGGATTGTTAATTGAATTCTCTTTCTAGGGTCTAGAGTAATATTTAGGAAAAACGAGCAATTAGTTGCAAATGGTTTAATGGGCATGCAATAATTGTTAATTAGAGTGCAAACATGGAAGAATTGGAATTTAAGCAAAATAAAAAGCTTAATTAATTTAAAAGCTATATTGAGGATTTTGGGGAAATAACTTAATTGATTTAAAAGCTATGAGATTTCATGTCTATTTAATATGTTGGTATGAATAATCATGTTTTGTAAAAGAGTTGCATTTAGATGTGTGAATTTTTATGGTATGCGTGTTAAAGGAAAAAAAAGTTGTAGACTTTAAGTTGTGGGAAATTTTGAATTACTAAATGTGTTAAATTTGACTAAGTACGGATTTTTTTATATAATTGTTGGATTTACGTGGAAATATATTTAAATATTTAATTGATTAAGATAAATGTTGATACTTATGCTTGTTAGTGATGCTTGTGGAAAATGATTTAGTTTATAGTATTTAGTTGTCTATATATTTTTTTTAAAAAACTTTGATAGGTCCTATATAAAGGAGGTGTTACTAAAATCTTGTTATAAATGGATATATGCACTAAAATAAAAAACTATAAATGTAACAGCCCGACCCAACTTGCCATATATTATCCGCTTTGAGCCTTACCACTCTCATGGTTTTGTTCATGGTGACGCAAGCCCACATCTGAGCCTGACGCCCCAAAACGCGTATGACAAGTTGGCAACCAGCACTCATAATAAGGCCAGCTACCACTCCCTCACCTACCGATATGGGATATTACAATCCACCCCTCTTAAGGAGCCCGACGACTCCGTCGACACAACCGGACAACTAGTGAGGTCGGCTCTGATATCAAATGTAACAGCCCGACCCAACTTGCCATATATTGTCCGCTTTGGGCCTTACCGCCCTCACGGTTTTGTTCATGGTGACGCGAGCCCACATCTGAGCCTGATGCCCCAAAACGCGTATGACAAGTTGACAACCAGCACTCTTAATAAGGCCAGCTATCACTCCCTCACCGCCGATGTGGGATATTACAATAAACCATATATTTAGAATTTAATTGAATATGCTTAATTTTTTTAGTTATATTATTTAGATGTCGAGAAAAATATTTAGGGTCAAAACAAAGTGGTTGCACCTCTTAAAGTAGTAGTGTTTTTAAGCATGCAGTGTATTTAGGTGCCTAATCATGAAGAGGAACCTGATGCATATGTTAATGACATAGTGCAGATCTGGCGTCTCATCTGCTAGAGATCCTTATTCTAACAAGTTAATTGTGGAATGGAAGCCAAATTTAAGCACGTAAGAAAAATTATTTTCTCCAAACATAAAATTAAATTAATGATTACGCATTCATATAGTTTGGAGTTAATTAATTCATTTTTAGGTTCACAAATATAAAAGTCACGCGAACAATAACATCAACAACAAAAACATCTATGAAAATGCCTTTGTTTCAATAGAGCCACCTTAGAGATCATCCAAAATGGATGCCTATGGTTGAGACTTGGTGGAGAAAGTTTAAGGTTAATACATATATAATCAATACTTTTAGTTATTAAATATTTTTTTTAATTTAGAAATTAATTATTTTATTCAAATGATTACAAGGAAAATTTTTGGTGGGATGTTGCAAAAACTCGAGGATTTCCAGACGAGTCTTGGGAAATCATAGCGCAACTTGGTGAGTTTTAACATGTTATGTTTATAATTTTTAATAAAATTGTAATATTTTTTATCGTTATATTTGTTTTAGTTTAACTAACTTCTAAACTAGGTTGTGCGATTTCTAGTACAACTCGTACATTTATGCTAATAAAAGAGTTGAGTTAGATGACTTTAAGTGTTGAAGAATTTTAGACCTCTTCACATCACTAAGAGTAATTGAGAGAGATATCTAGAGTTCTTGATATCAGAGGATTTTAGGAGGCGGTCACAAAGGGGGTCTTTAAATAGAAACAATCCATTAGCAAGCATAATAGTAGGTTGCTTCCTTTTATTAACCATGCAAAACACATGGTATGAGCCTATTTTATTTTGCAGGTTACTCAGTTTGGACACGAGCCAACTCTAATGGAATATATATGGAAACAAATATAGAGGGAGGATATACAGAAAGGGGTAGAGGTTTATGGACAGTCAAGCCAAAGAGTTCATTGTATGTAAAATTTGAAACCTTTTGTATATTTTGTTGACAATTTTTTTGGTGATATCTTTAACCTTTTTTTTAATGTGTGTAAGAGCAATATATCATCGACATGCGTGCCTAACATGGGGAGGGAATTTGAACACATCTAGAACACAATCTAGAGTTGTTGTTGGAGGCTAAAGCAATTGATAGACTCAACAAGAATCGAGTTTATGGTATCTCTATGACTACAGTCCGAGATATGAGGTTGGGTTGTAGTGTCTCAACCATATACACCTTACAATCCAGCTAGAGACAACCATCACCAACGGTTAAGGAGTTGCTTGAAAAAAAATTGATGCTTTGAGGGTTGGAATGAAGGCAAAGTAGGAAGAACAAAGTAGGAAGTAATGAGAGGAGATGATGACATACTTGTCCATTCATTATCCTCCTCTTTTTGGACCTCCATGAGATTTTTCTCCCTCTCTACTTGCATCTTCAGCTCATTTTACACACACACACACACACACACACACACATTTACAATTAGTTTTTTTTATATAGTTAAATCAATAATATAAAATGTCACCATTCAATTCAATTTAGTTGTTTAATGTTGTTTAATGTGAAATTATTTGATAGTATTTTTAAAAAACTACTAAAACACCAAAAGACATAACAATTATGTTGGTGATTTTGTTAGCAATATTGATGTATTTTCCTAGAAAAATTATAGAGAGTTGTGAGCCATTTTGATATTCACCAATAGAACATAATGGTCGGTGTGTCTATCGGTTAATCTGTCTGTGACACACGATATCCAAATGGATTTGTTTGTCGACATATCCATTAGTAAATATTATTGATGGATATGCCGACAAACAATGGTTGATGCCTATTTTGCATCACCGATGATAATAGGTTGTTAATCTATCTATCGGTATATAAACGACTGATTGAATTACTGACAGATATGACATCAACGACAAGACACTTGCTAATGACACATTTTCATCGGTAAGTCCATCAATGATTTTGATACCGAAAAAAATAAAGCATTTATATTTTGGGTGATAAGCATGATTTTTTTATTGTTTTTTTTTAGCTCATATTTATTAGTTTAGTTTACTGTGTTGGAATCAAAATCAATGTTTTGTTTTAGATTGTGGTTTTAGGTGATAAACATGATTTTTTAATGTTTTTATTTTTTTTATATTGTTTCTCTTTTGTTTAGACTGTTTTTGTTTGTTTGGGCAATTGTAGAGTTGTTGCAGATAACTTTTTTTAGTTTCCATTTTGTTTTCAAGTTGTTGTCATTTATTTTTGCGAGCTTTCTTTGAACATGATTTGCTCTCTGAAAATGCTTCATCAATCAGGTTTGTCTTCAGGGTTTTTTTTGTTCAGTTTCCTATTTTGGATGATCTTTTGTTTCCACATGATTTGCCCCCCTTCTTTTGTCGGTTGCATTTTTTGTTTGTCGTTGCGTTTTCATTTCCAAGACTTGAGCCATATTTCACCGGCGTTTGATTAATCTTTGTGTTTTTTTATTTTATTCAAATATTTTGCTCTTGCTTTGTCCTTTTTTTCTTTGCCTTCTTTCTACATTTATTATAGAAGGGGAGCTTGCATGGGTTGTTGTGACCATTGGATGATTGATTCCTGCTTTCTATGCTTTGAGCAAGTTTTTGTATTTTAAACCAAACCTCATGCAAAAAAATCCGTACTCTCCCACAAGTTTGATGCGAGATATGGTTAAAAATTGTTAAAAATCCATATCTTAATTGTTAAAAATTGGAGCTAAGATATGGTTCATAGCAATGATAAGTTGTAAACTAGATTTATCAATGCAATGGAGATAAAGAATCCTGGATGGAAAGGTAAATATCTTTTAAATTTCTTTATGATCGCATTACAAGTTAAAAATAATAATTTTGTAAATTAATTATTTACAAGGATTGGTTTTTTCTATTTGATTTAATTATGTCAAAAAATCATCTCAACCTAATAGCTTAAACTTTTAGGTGATGTCCTAATATATGATTTATATTATCTTCTAACACAACTCCCTCAAGTAAAAACCATTTGGGCTTGAAACTTGCACATGCCCACATTACCTTGTGCTTAATTTTTATCAAATAAATAGGGATGGTGAGATTCGAACTCATGACCGCTTGGTCATCAAGGCTCTGATATCATGTTAAATAATCATCTCAACCTAATAGCTTAAGCTTTTAGGTGAGGTCTCAAGATATAATTTTTATTCTCTAATAGATTAGAACATGTTTGATGTTCCGGTCTTGATAAATATATATAAATATTGGTGGTTTCCAACAAAAAAAATCAATGCTATGCTTTTTTAAAAAACACTTAAAATTTAAACCGCGTTTCCAAATATATCTCAAGCATTAAGCTTATTAGATTATATAGCTAATTAATTTTTTGGATCAAACTTTGATACACCTTTCGTGTTGGTGCTAACATCTTTTACGTACAGTAAAAAAAAAATGATTGGACTTCAGACAACCTATTTAACTATTACTCAATTATGTATAATCACCATCTCATGCACAAATCTATCTTTAATATACAGAGCCAAGGCATGGTTTCTTGAACCAATATGCTATCTCTAAATTTTTAATTATTAATTAATGATAGATACATGTAGATAAGATTAAAATGAGCAGTTTTCTTGGAGCCTTTTCGTATTCAACTTTCTTGGTAACATTAATGAGATTCTCTAAACTGTCTAGAATCATGCATGGACGATGTTGACAAACAAATTGTTGATTTACTTGTCGGTGTTTACTCTCTCTAATCTTCCATGTTTGTCGTGGGACCTAATCATAGTTAAATTTAGCTTTAAAGCCAACCCTTGTGAGTTTGACAGAGAAGTAGTTGTGTCTTGAAGCCAAGACAAAAAAAAATTGGAAAAACAACTCAAGAAAGAAATTATATACTTCATCAAGCTTACAGTTTCAAGGGTAATTTCTTATAATAGCTCTAAATAACGGAAAAACTTGAGATACTCTTTATTGCATCCTTAAGTGCCATGCTTCTTGAGGGAAAAGGAAGGAAAACAATCTCCGAAATAATTCACTCGCAAGATGTTGGTCTAGCTGCGTTCTAAGTAAAGCCAAGCGATCGTCGTCGCAACCAGCAAGTTACGACCCTAATAAAGGCAAATTCTTCAAAATCTAGAGGTCACCATGAAGCTTGTTATGTGGTTTGTTGATCTCAAATAGTTTGAAAAGGTTTTAAAATAAAATAAAAATTAATATTTTAATTAGATACAACATTAAGATTATTCACATTCGTTTGATTTTGTTGTTTATAAACATATCTAGTTGGATTTGCAAATTATCAATTTGAGGGTATATGTTAAACTTTGTTTGAGTTCAACTTCACCTTGATTTTATTTAGACAAACAAATCATTGTGACCACCATGATATTCAGCTTTGCTTATATAGCCCCTAAATGAAGAATTAATCATATCTTTGTGTAGAAACATAAATTTCTATCAATTAAAATTTGTCATGTGTCATTTTTATTTTATTTTTACATGAAATGATAAAATAAAATTGAAATAAATGACATGGAAAATAAATGGGCTTCCATATATTTCTTAGTCAATGAAAAGTTGACACATGAGATGAAATATTTAAGATATCTTATCATAAATATAAGATCCTATAAATAAAAATCAACCAATAAAATAATATCATATGGTATTGGAAAAAGGACTTGAAAGCCCTTACAAACTCTATAAATAAACGGTCTTTCCCTAGACAAAAGGATGAGAAAATGATTCTCAGGGAAACAAAATTTTCATCAAGACAAGCACTTCAAGCAAGAAAGCTCTCTCAAAAACTCTCAAGCCTCCTTCATCCACGCTTGAAGTCTACAAAGAACAAAACTCTATTGGATCAAACCTAAACGCCCCATATGAGTTCTTTAACAACACTTTGAAGAAAAAACAAAAGTATTATTCAAAACATTAAATTACCAAATCTTGCTTCGCAATACATGCCCAAATTTGTGTTTTTACAAAGCACAAATCTTGACTTGATTTCACAAATAAATCAAGTCACCACATATCAAATTTAAGGGAAGAATTAGAGAATTATTTATTCTTTTGTAAGAATATTTTAAATAGAGTTGTACCAAGTCATATATTTTAATAAAATCAAATATTTGTACACATGTGCTTATCAAATTTCAGGTGCTCAAAATTATGTCTACAAATTTCTGGTGATTTTACTGAGGACATCTCTACCTCTCATCTCTTCCCATTAAAAAAGAATTTTCAACAACCTCTCAATGGCAACTAGGAAGAACATGGTCACCATTATCGCTTCTAAAAGCAACAAGGCTCTTTGATTCAAGTCGCAGACATGCCGTTGAAGATTCTTTAACCCTATCATTGAAACAAAATTCATCATCGAGTTATATGCATAAACTAAGTCGATTCTTAAGCTGGTGTCAACATCGAATGCAAAGGAGGCACGGGAGCTCGCTCCAAAGTTAAAGCTACAAGTCACTCCACCATAAAAATCAAGCGGGGGTGCGTCGACTTTTCTTCGACACTCAAGGTGACTACTTCAGCAATCCACCCATGAAGACTCCTTCATGTCAATCACCAAATAAGGCTTCGAGTTTTGGAACTATGTTAGTGATGACGATCAGGACTACACATTTGAAGGATCAAATGGCTAACTTAACAAAACTCGTCGAGGGTAAAGAAGACCATTGATGAGCCAATGCCCTAAAAGATGCGTCAAAAGTCCATACCAGTTAAAGAGGAGGTTTTCTCAGCTCAAAGCTTAAGAAAACTCGTTACACTAAATGAGTACATGCCAAGGGAGTTGAGAAGTATGGATAATGTATTCACTACTTCCTATCAAGTTGATAAAGAGAAAACTTATACTGAAGAAACCATGGAAGAAAGAAATAATAACTCTTTAAACTTGCCTCATGATGTATACATCATGAGGATATCCTTTAACGATGAACACATGTTGTTTGGATCCAAACTCCATAATCACCATCTTTTTTATCAAATGATATGTCATTTAAAAGATGGTGAATCATATTTTGGTGTATGATACGACTGTCAATATATTACCTCTTAAAATCATAAAAGAGCTTGGAATTTTTATGGATGAACTCTTTCCAAGTCATCTAATGATTAAAGGCTTTAATTATTAAGGGCAGAATATGTGGGAAAGATAAGACTTATGATACACATGAAAGGTATGGACTCCAATGCATTTTTTCACATCATAGATGCCAAAACTACTTTTAACATGCTATTTGGACAACCATGGATATATGAAAATGACATCTTCTCCTCAATGACCCACCAATGTTTTAAGTATTGTCAAAATAAACAAGTGAGAAAGTTAGTGGTGAATACCAACCCCTTTACCATAGGCAAAACACACTTTACCGATGCAAAATTATATTTTAAGTTAACCATAATGAAAGAACCACAATCTCCACCTAACCACCAAGAAGATGGAAAAGTTGACTCTAAAAGCTCAAAAGAAAATAAGTCATCTATAAATGAAAGAGTAACTTGTCCAATGAAGAACAAAGGAAAAGAAAATGTAGTAGAAAACTTCGTTGATAATAAGGTATCACAATGGTACTATGATATATCCTCGTATCAGCAAGAAAAGAGGGTCAATCTTCTTCTACTAAGGATGGAGATAAGATCACCAAGGGGCTCAAAAACTTGACCTTGCCAGCTACCAATCTTGTATTAACCAATGTCTCAAAACCTTTATTGAAAAGGTTTTGTTCATCAAACTGAATCAGTGGTTACAAATCTTGAAGGACTCCCTAATAAATGAGCGAATGGTTTCGATCCCAATGCCTTAAAGCTTCTAGCCAGGGCTGGTTATAGTCATAGAAATGTCAATAAATTAGCAAATAATGGTAATATGACTCAAATTGAAGGTAAACAAGTTTCTACAAATACTAGGAGGGCTTGGAGAGAGAAGAAAACTTCTAGCAAAACTTCAAAGGCTGCTCTTGGATATGAATCTTCTACACCACTTCATTATAAGATTAATAAAGAGGCCTCACGATATATAAATGTGGGAGAAATGAAGGACAAACAACAAAGTCAGCCTAAACCTCTTAAAGCTAGGTTTGAGACTGTCTTGGTGTGACTACGACTCATGTTTCATTATTTGATAGGATTAGAATCCAAAGGAGTAGAAGGACTCTAAAACAAATGTCAATCTTCACAAGACTTAGACAACCCAAGTCAAAAGATGATAAGTATGTACTCGATCATCAACCAAATCTGATGGAGGGTTTATATGATCGTTATAGCAAAATACCTTCTCGCATGAAGAGACAATGTAAATAGATGATGAGTGATGAGGCAACTCTAAAAAGAGAAAACACGCGATAGTGATCACAAACCCCTATGATGAAAAGAAAGAAAGGGAAACAATGTATCTCACTTCAAATCACATCACTATTAAAGATGATGATAGTGATGAGCTTCTTGTTGAAAAAGATGTTGAAATGGCTCTGCCCATTTTTGAATTAGAAAATAAGCCTACAATGGATGAACTTAAAGAGATTAACTTAGGTACCATTGAAAACTCACGCCCAACCTTATCAATGCAAACTTGTCACCTGAAGAAAAAAGGGATTACATGGAACTTTCAATAAAGTATCGAGATATCTTCATTTAGTCTTACGATGAAATGCCAAATTTAGACCCATGGGTTGTTATTCATCAATTAGCAATAAAAAATAGGGCTAAACTTGTAAAACAAGCTCAACATTGTTTTCATCATGAACTCATCTCACAAATTATGGTTGAAGTCAACAAACTTATCCAAGGTTGGTTTCATTCGTGAGGTCAAATATCCTATATAAATTTCAAATATCATGTTGGTGAGAAAGAAGAATGGCTAGATCCGTGTTTGCGTGGATTTTTGAGACCTTAACAATGTTTGTCCCAAAAATGACTTTCCATTTCTAATCATTAAGATCATGATTGATGCTATCATAAGTGTCAACCATGATGGTTCATTTGGCAATAATTAGGTTCAAATAGCGCCCGCAGATGAGGAAAAGACATCTTTCTGGACTCTGAAAGGGATATATTGCATTAAGAGCATGTCTTTTGGCTTGAAGAATACATGTGCCACTTATCAAAAGGCGATGCAGAAGATTTTTTATGATATGTTTCACCAACATGTTGAATGCTATGGTGATGACCTTGTGGTGAAGTCAAAAGGAAAAAAAATCATTTGCATGATCTTTGTATAGTATTTGAACGTTGCGCTGATTTTAACTAAAGATGAACCTAGAAAAATACACATTTGGTGTGTCATCGGGAAAATTCCTAGGATTTATAGTTCAACATCAAGGAATTAAGATTGATCCATCTAAGATCGATGTCATCTTAAAAATGTCAGAGCTAAGAAACATTTACGAGTTAAAGGGTCTCCAAGAAAGTTGGCTTATATACAAAGATTCATTTCTAACTTAGCAAGTCAATGTCAACTATTTACTTATTTGATAAAGAAGGATACATTATTTTATTAGGATGAAGCTTGTACTAAGGTTAAAGAGTACTTGCTTAATCCATTTGTCGTACAAGCATTAGTACAAAACACCCGTTTATCCTCTATATTACAACTCAAATACGTTCATTGGGAGTGTTGTTGGCATAACTAAATGATGAAGGCAATGAAAGTGCTCTCTATTACTTTAGTATGATCTTAAATGGGGATGAACTAAATTATTCTTTAATAGAGAAGACATGTCTAACATTAATGTTTGTAAAATAGAAGTTAAGGGATAACCTCTAATCACATTCAATACGACTAATCTCTCGAGCTGACCTTCTCAAGTACGTCATCTCAAGGCCAATACTAGCGAGAAGATTGGTGAAATGAGCTTTATTGCTTTAAGAATTTGAAATCATCCACGTCTCATAAAAGGCGATCAAGGGGCAAGCACTAGCTAATTTTCTTGTTGATCATTTTATTCCCGATGAATGAAAGTTCTCTAAACGCCCGTCTGATAAAGTTGTCTTGTTCATTAAAATGTCAGAATCATGGAAAATGTTCTTTGATGGTGTAACATGATAAAACAAAGCCAGAGTTGGGGCAATCTTCATCACACCTGAAGGAGAGGTCTTCTCGTTCACCTTCTCACTTACTAAATGTTGTTCCAATAACATGGTTAAATATCAAGCTTTTATTTTTAGGCTGGAGATGGTGGTGAATATAAAGATGCCTCACCTTAAAGTGTTTGGGGATTCTCAATTAGTCATCAAGCAACTCCTCTCACTTTATGAAGTCAAGAAGCCTGGATTTGTCCTATATCACAAGTCTGTACTAAAACTAGTGACATTACCTGATTGCATCCCTTTAAAACATGTACCACGAAACGAGAATAAGCAAGCCAATGCTTTAGCAAATCTGACGTCAACATTAACATCATGTAGTGAGGAAATAAAAGTCCTTATATGTCAAATATGGGTCGTTCCACTGATGACTCGTGATGGAGAAGAGAAAGAACAAGTGAGTGTAGTTTCTGTCTATGAGATTAAAAAAAAAAGATTGGTACCAATCGCTTATCGATTATTCAAGACATAGTAAGTTACCTAAAGACCCACTCTATAAGACATAGGTGAGGCAAAGAGCTTCTCGCTTCATATACTTCCAAAGAACTCTTTATTGACACTCTTTTGATGGAGTTTTTTTGTGTTGTCTTGAAGAAGAGGAAAAAGCTACAAAAGCACTAGAAGAAACACACTCAGGGATTTGTAGAGTGTACCAATCAAGTCCTAAGCTTCACTTTTGAATTAAAAGAATAGGGTACTACTGGTCTATAATGGTGAAATATTGCATGGACTATGCTAGAAAATGCTAAAGTTGTCAATTACATGCTAATTTGATCCACCAGCCACTCAAGCCTTTGCATCTGACAATTGCTTCTTGTCCCTTTAATACTTGGGGACTTGATGTGGTGGGGTCATTCTTTGAAAAGCTCAGGGGGCATCTTTATATATTAGTTATAATCGATTACTTCTCAGAGTGCTTAGAGTGGGATGAACAAACATCATCTATATTATGTGGTAGCAAGGTATATCATAAATGATAATAGAAAGGAGTTCTACAATACAACCATGCATAAATTGTGTGCACAGTTCAGCTTAGAACAACATAACTCTTCTATGTACAATGATTTGGCTAATGGCTTGGCAAAAGCTTTTAAAAAGACCTTATACAATATTCTCAAGAAGGTGGTGAATCGCTTAAAGAAAGATTGGCGTGATAGAATTGGAAAAACGTTATGGGCTTATTATATTAGGTCAACTCAAGCTAAGAGTTGCAATCCAAGAAAGACTCTCTAATGAAAACAATGCCCATTTATGCCTTGAAGAACTTAAAGCTATAAATGAAAAGCATCTTGAAGCACAACAACGATTAGAATGTTATTAAACTTGACTTTACAGAGCTTTTAATAAGAAAGTATGACTGCATTCATTCCAAGTAGGAGATCTTGTCTTGGTAGTACGATGCCAATAATTATATCAAAACTCATGGGCAACAAGTTCCTCTTCAAATGGGATGGATCTTATGTGGTTCAAGAAATCTACACTAATAGAGCTTACAAAATTATCGATGAGAATGAATTGAGGATTGGGTTTATCAATGGAAAATTCTTAAAGAGATAGTATGCTTGAAATCTGATGTAACACCTGGCCTGCATGAGCTAAAATTGCGAACAACATAAAAAAACAACACAAAGTTTTTTTAACTATGTTATTACTTGATATTTTATCTATAAAGATACATAGGCAACTAGAACTTGTTATGAGTATAGTTATACAAAAAAAATAAAAACAATTGAAAATGTTTTTTGAACAACGTTGTCATACCCCATTTTTGGGTCACTCCCAAATTCATTTCCTTTTAAAAAAAAACAAAATAGTGCATGGTGCCATTTTGAACGACATTGTGCTGCTTCTTCTCCCCCTGCGAATGCAGAGACAGGGGAGAAGAAGACTTTTTAAAATCCTTCTTTTCCCACTATTCTCTCTCTCTGTCTTGCTCTCCTCACTTGCCCAAGAATACATGACATAACTCATGCTCCCACGTACCCTGCCAAGTGAGGGCATCATGCCCTGCAAACGGCCGGTCACCTTACCCTGCAGAGGTAAGGTAGCCTAGCTCCCCCTGCACCATGATAGGACAGAGCAGGGGGGGTCCCTCTCCTCTTGCTTATAAATAGGGGGAGGAAAAAAAAAAAGGAGGTGGGGGACGGATTGCAAGAGAAGAGAGAAGCAATAGAAGATGAGAGAGGAGGAAGAATTGTTTGAAAACAGAGGGACAAGGGAGAAGATTGCAGAGGAAGAAAGAAGAAGAAAAAAAGAGAACCACCATTGTTCTTCCTCTCCTCCACCACCAGCAGCGCTACCGTCAACCTCTCACCATCTTCCTCCCCCTATTGCAACACCCGTGAAGAAAAAGAAGCTGGCACCTCTGCACAGACGGGAAAAAAAGTAGCCGACATTGCCCGCCACCACAAATAAGAGTCGTCATCACTCTGCCACCGTGCTCCATCATCGCTCCGCCAACAACAGCAGCCACCATTACAAATAGAAGAAGAAAAGAGAAGCAGGAGACAGAAGCGAGGAGAAGAAGAAATACATAAAAAAACAGAAATAGAGGAGAACATAACAGAAGAAAAAATGCAGAGAAGAAAAAGAAAGACCGACCACCATCCAAGTCGTTCTCTGGTCAGCAATCGCCAGCAGCACCGCCTCGAAGCCACCGCAGGTCTGCCCCTCTTCCTTCTTCCTTCTTCTTCTTCTTTGCTGCATCGTCTCCACTGTTCACTGGGCCGGACAAGTCCGACCCAGCCCAGTCCAAAAAATCCAAAAAAATATTTCAGAAAATTTATGATTTCCCCGCGTATTATTTTACTGAATTTTGGCTAATATCAGTTTGTATTTTTATACCATAAAAATACAAATCCGGTATTAAAATACCCAATTTTTGTCGAAACATAAAAAAAAAACATGTCTTTGTTTTCATGCACACGGCCAAGTCTTAAAAAGCAAAAAACATTATATTGTATTTTCATACAACAAAGAAATCTTAAAAAATATATATATGTTTTAGCATGCATTTTGGCTTTAATAACCAGTTTATTAAAATCACGAGAACTTGGCCAATATTTCAAAAAAATCCAAAAAAATTATTTTGTTTTCTTTTAATATCAGGGATTACGAATTTATACGTAAAACGTATTCATGATATTAAAAAGATAGTTCTTTTGTTGACGTTAGGATGGTTAGGTTTTACCCGATAAGATAAGGATCTCTTTACCGAGAATGACTTTTCTTAAACCATAGACAGACCAACAATTAGAAATACAATGAAACCTTAGCATATATCAGACAATTAAACAATGCAGCTTACCTTAGGTAGGGCGTATTTGGGGTGCTAATACATTCTCTTTACGCAACCAGTCTTCGTACCTGATCTCTGAGACCAGTTAAGGTTCCTAGTGATAAAAATACTAGGTGGCGAATCCCATTCCATTTTCCACTAATAAAATACAAGAATTCCTTGTCTCCCTTTATTTGTCAGATAGATACAATACACCTGAGAGGGGTGAACGATCGTCGCGACGCCGCACACGTGCGACAAACGTTGTCACTTGATCCTTTATCCATAAAGGTACGAAGGGAACTTAGAAATCATTCTAAGTACAATCACACCATCCTAAAGAAAAAAAACTATTTGAATCCGTATGATTCTTCACACAAAAAAAGGTAAATAACTTGACAACACAATCACAACATGGAAACATGGGTAACAGGACGAAAACATAAACAAAATATATACTTTATTGATAAAACAAATTCTACTATATCAAATGTATATTCTCAACATAAATTCATAAGCTAGTGTTACCAAAACTAAAAAGCATTCCAAGATATAAGAAACAATCGGCATATTATAGCTTTCAGTTATGTCCTTCTAACTCTCTTTATTTGGTCTCTAATAGTCCTCTTAATTTTTGAAGAACGATTGTGTTAGGTTCACTTATTACAAGTGAAGTAGATATTGTGGTGATCTCTTCTCAAATGCCAGAGGTGATGACTTTTCTCTTAAAAAACTCTTCATCATGCGTCTTAAGGGGTGACTCTAACTCGGTCTTCTTATCTTTGGAGCTCTATGAGTTGTTCTATTATTTTTGTTATCTCATCATTAGTGGTGGAAAAAGATCTAGAGGCCTCCTCTTCAATAGCTTTGGAAAATTGCCTTCTAGCCGCCATCATAAATGCTACTTTAAAAGTACTAGGACAAATAAAACCAACATCTTTACTAGGAAATACAAATTTACACAGCCAGCACGAGGGAAAAGCTATTAAAAAAACTTCATTCTAAATATGTGAAGGAACATTAAGTTCTTTAAAAGGATACATGAATTTTCTAGAGCGAGTACGAGACTCTTCAATTCAGCCTAATGGATAAATAATCTTATTGGATTCACTAGACTTGTAGAGAAAGACACCTTATATCTCAAGTCATCTCAGAACCAAAATTCTACCCAATCTTAAAGAGTCATTACATAATCACCATTAATAGTCTCATATTCATGTTTTATAAGTGAAAGGATGGCTACCACACAAATTTCTTTTCCTCTTCTAAAACAGTTGCATAGGGGAACAATTCCTATTTTTGATGAAACTACGGTCAGCTTACCCACACTAATATTCTTTCCCCTTTCAACATCCTATGGAAGCATGGAAGTTGTGAGTATACAAGAGAACTATGGTTGATGGCGAGGATTAGTTCAAGCATCGTCCTTATAATGAACTTGAAGCTCGATGTTGCTCCTCCCAATGAAGTTGTTTTTATTGCTAAAAATAAAATGAAAAGGACAATAATAAGGAAAACATAGAGACAACATAAACTTGATAGACAGGTTGTCATAACTTGTCCTGCAAAAGTTCTCAACTTACTAAGAAGATTCATCCACTTCATTCCCAAATGCAAGGCGATTGTCTGCATCTTACATGAGCTCTCAATCCTTTCATCGGTCTCTTAGAATCAACATAGGGAGAGGTTACGATATGTTTCTTCTCGTGAATATGTTCACTTATTTTTAAGTCTAAGTGAACTTATCTCAAGGGAACTTATGTACAAACAAAGATTTTCTACTAATCAAAATTTGTCGTATGTTATTTTTATTTTATTTTTACATAAAATAAAATTAAAATAAATGACATGGAAAATAAATGGGTATCCATATATTTCTTGGTCAATGAAAGGTTGACACATGGGATAAGATATTTAACATATCTTATCATAAATACAAGATTCCACAAATAAAAATCAACCAATAAAATAATATCATGTGGCATTGGAAAAGAACTTGAGAACCCTTACAAATCTCTATAAATAGAGGGTCTCACCCTATATAAAAGGAGGAGAAAAAGATACTTGAAGATACAAAATTTTCTTTAAGACAAGCACTTCAAGCAAGGAACCTTTCTCAAAAGCTCCCAAGCCTCTTTCATATAAGCTTGAGGTCTACAAAAAACGAAGCTCTGTTGAATCAAGTATAAATGTCTCATAAGAGTTCTTCAACAACACTTTGAAGACAAATCATAGGTACTCTTTAAAGCATCAAATCATCAAATCTCGCTTCGCAACACACGTCCAAATTAGTATTCTTGCAATACACAATCTTGGCTTGATTTCACAAATAAATCAAGTCACTACATATCAAATTCAATAGAAGAATCAGAGGATTGTTTATTGTTTTATAAGAATATTTTAAATAGAGATTGTACTCAATTATGTATTTTAATAAAATCAAATATTTGTACACATGCACTTGTCAAATTCCTGGTGCTCAAAATTATGTTTACACCTTGATCTATATATATCCATTTTACATTTAATTATTAACAACACATATTTTAAATATTAGCATTTATTGGACATAAGTCCAGTTACATGTTGTCTAGAATTAACAATAAATTAAGACTGTGTTTATTTTTGTGACAGCTTTTATGGTTATAGTTTGCAAAAGGTAAGTTTAGAAAAATTATTTTTTGTTGTGGTTGATTTGATTCAAATATGTATTTGGTTAAAATTATTGTTGAAGTTATTATTTAGCAAAAAGCATGTTCAAGGTGTTTGGTTGCAATTGATGTTGGTAATAAAATGACCAAAATAGACATGTATTAATTTATTATTTTGTAATTACATTATGTGCATTTCATTATTAATACATTGTAAAAACAACCATGTGAATTACAACACTGGTTTTATTGTACAATTAAACTTCTTTGCAATCTCATCATGGTTTTATTATACAATTAAACTTGTTGTAATCTCATCACGAACATGATCCATAAGCAAAGCCCTCTAGTTTCTATGGGTTTGTGAATGTGTAACCACATCGTTTAAAAAATCCATAGGAACAAAATCAGGATGCGATCGAATTCCACAAAGGCCACATCCTCTTGCGACTTCCTTCTAATGTAGTTATGTAGTGCCATGAATACAACTACAATCTGAACTTGTGTTTTGTAAGGAAAAGAAGACATTATGCAAAATTTTCCACCTTTTTTTCCACACTCTAAATGTACATTCTATCACACAACGTATTAAGGAGTGAACACGATTGAAGATTTCCTCCCAAGTTCTTGGTTTTCCTCGCCTGTAAAATTCTAGCAAATAATATTTCTCAACTCTATATAGATATAAAAAGCCAAACTCGTTAAGATATCCCAAATTAACCACGTAATATTTGCCTGCAATAACATATACTGACTTTGTTATTTACTCCCTGATTATTACAATAACATTAACTTCTTTGAAAATAAATAACATTACATATTGTGGTTAGTTAATACCTTCCAGTGGCTTTAAAATTTTGATATTATGATTGTCAATTGCATCAAGGAAAATCCGTGTATCGTGTGCACTATTTCCTCATCTAACCCAAACAAAAATAAATTGCATGTCATAGCTACATGCAGCCATTACATTTTGTGCCAAGACACCTTTTCTGTCAATAAATAGTATTTGATTTTCTGCAGATACACACACTTGCACATGTGTGCCATCAATAACACCAACATAATTCTGCATGAAAAACAATAAGCCTTAAGCATCAGTGTTTAGTTATTAAGCTTAAATTTTTCCAAATTATTCTTGCAGATTATTGATTAAAAAGTATGTTATTGTTACCTTGAAAATATGCATATATCTTGGATTGTTCATAATTTCACGCGTTATAACATCAAATACGAGCACACAAACTGTTCTAAGAACTTCATTAAAATATACACTATTAGTTCTCTAGAATGTTGAAATTTCTTTTGAACTTTCTTATTTAAAGCACCTAATACTAATGTATACATAAATATTCTAACCTTCTTAAAAACACTAATCCTTCTTAATGCTTTTGACTTGTATCGACTTTACAATTCAAAGCAAAGACTTTGAAATGTAATCACATCCATCCTAAACAGGTTTGCACATTGTTTTCAATGTCCATGTACAATTTTATTCAACCATCGCATTCATGTGTTGTGCGAAATCATACATGGTTTTTTTTAAATATAATTATTATAATACAGTGTGAAAGCTCCGGCAGTACATAATACTAGTTTACGACGATCAAACTTTCTACTCCAAAACAACTCACCTTCCTTATCTAAATCATTTTTGTCGTCATCATCATCATCATTGTTATTAAGAAACTACTTTCATTCCTATAATGACAGAAAAACAAAAGTTTTAAGATAACACAAGAGAATGTGGAATAACTTTTGCATGTTTACTTTAGCAAGATCTATTAAAATATATGACATTAGTTTGTCAAGACATAATAGAAAAAAAGAAAATACAAATAGATCTACATGAAGGAGATGATGCTTTTTAGAAGAAAATGAGAGAAATTTGGTTCGGTTTGATGAGAAGAAACAAGCAAAGAAACAAGGCATGTAGAAGATGATCCCTGAGGGTTTTCAAAGAATACAGAGAAAAGAGGAGGGTGCTTAGGAACGATGAGAGTAGAATGGCTTGTCTATGACAATGGTTGTAAACACTTGTTAAGTGTGTGTTTAGTAATACAATGTTTTTATAAAATGTTTTTTAAATAAGAATATATTATAATATTTTTTTCTATTTTTTATTTTATTTTACATGAGCATGATGAACCATGAAAAAAATCTAAGAAAATTAATTTAATATTTTTTCAAACAAAAAACATTTTAAAAATAACTGGAACAAGCACTACATGAGTCTATTTTTGTGCTTGTCCAATCCATTCAAGTGAAGTGTTTTGTAGCTATGGTTTTATATATATTACATACTATGTCATATAAAATTAGATTAAATATAGAAATCTTAATTGCTATACACAACAAAAAAATTTAAAAAGAATCAATAATTCATTAAATTAATAAAAATAAGTTTCTTTAAAGTAATATGATCGCGACATGACGTCGTAGGATGTCACAAGCAAAAGCCAAGGTTGTCCAAACAAGCTATGTATTAAATTCAATAGGTGAAAGCGGGCGGATATATCTAATATTAGAATGGTGTTTAAGAATGTGATAATGGTTGTATTTTAAAGTATTTTTTATTTGAAAATACATTAAAATAAAAAAAAATATTTTAAAAAAATATTTTTAACATCAGCATATTAAAATGATCTAAAAATATTAAAAAATATTAATTTAAAATAAAAAATAAAAAAATATTTAAATTTTTAAAAAAATATTTTTAATACATAAAAATAAACAAGAATTTAAAGAAAAAAAAGAAGAGAACATGTATATTTGTTGAGTTGTGCTGCGGAGTGGAGTGGCCGTTTTAGAATCGACATTTTGGCTGTGATCTTAGTTTTTAGTTATGTTTAATAATACTTTTAAATATAATATTATCAGTTTTTTTAATTATTATTATTCTCAGAAGCTATTTATAGCTATTTAAAAAATAATAGCGTGACAGCTTTTCTAGGAGGAACCGTGAGTTAGAGATCAAAGAAGAAAAGTGAAATAAAAAAACAAAAACACAAATTTCAAACCTATGTTTTATTTTATGTTTTAAAAGTATTTTAAAAAAAATTAAAAATTTTTTATTTTTTATTTTAAATTAATACTTTTAATATTTTTAAATCATTTTAATTTATTAATGTTAAAAATAATTTTAAAAAAATAAAAAAATATTATTTTAATATATTTTCATTAAAAAAAATTTGAAAAACAATTATTATTATATTTACAAAAACACCCTCGAAGACAATGATGACGTTATGCAAGTGTGTTTGTATGTAATGAAAAGAGCAACGGTCTCGGACCAGGGAGAGAGTATTGTTTTGGAGTTTTGCGTTGAATAAAGACGGTTTCTTTGTGTTAATGCCCTTTTATGTTTTTTTTTTTAATAAATTAAGATTTTATTTGTTTTTATATTTTAAAAAAAGTTTAAAAACATTTTTTATATATATTTTTACTTTAAATTATTTTTTTTATGTTTTTAAATCTTAATATTAAAAACAACTTTTAAAAAATATAAAAAAATATATTATTTAAATATATTTTCAATAAAAAAATAACTACCAATGTCACCGGTACTCCCTGAATTATCTATACCCACCCACCCTCCCTCCCGGTTACCAAAAAACACACGAATGAAGGGAGGGCGGGCGGTTGGGGTTGTCTCTTGTTAATGTGTCCAATTCTTTAGAGAGGAGAGCAGCCAAGCCGGTGGTAGGCAATTAGCATCTCATCCCATCGACGATTTTTATGTCTGTCTCTGTCCTCTGTCCTCTGTCTCAGTCTCACTCGTCCTGCATCTGTTTGTCTGTCTGTTTTTTCTGTCTGAAATACAATGTCACATTCTTCGAAGGTGTGACCCCCCACATCTCCTTCCTTTAATTACCCAACCCAACCCTTCGAGAATTTGATGATTTATAATTTCATTCCAAGGAAGTAGTAGTAGAGTAGATAATGTGGACTCTCTATCCAAACCAAGCTCCTGTTCTCTGTTAATAAAGGCACCGTGTGCTCCTTTTTTGGCCCTTCAAGAACAGGTGAGGTGAAAGATGGTTTTCAATTTAATTTAATGAATGAAGTGGGTTTTCTTCAAATTTAGTAAGTTTTCGGTTTGTTTTTTTTTTTTGTGCTTGTTAAAACCAAGCAGCTAGCCATGAAAGAGACAGAGAAGAAGAGCTTGGATCCACAACTATGGCAAGCCTGTGCAGGAAGCATGGTTCATATCCCTCCACTCAACAGTATAGTCTTTTATTTTCCACAAGGTCATGCCGAGCACTCTCAATCCCCTGTCAATTTCCCTCAAAGAATCCCTTCACTCATCCTCTGCCGTGTTGCCACTGTCAAATTCCTTGCCGACCCTGACACCGATGAGGTCTACGCCAAGATCGGCTTCGTCCCTTTACCAAACACCGACCTTGATTTCGCTCATGATAGGGGACTATGTGGTAATGGGAACGACAGTGACAGCTGCCCAGACAAGCCGGCCTCTTTTGCAAAGACACTTACTCAATCTGATGCTAACAATGGTGGGGGTTTCTCTGTGCCTAGATACTGTGCAGAGACGATTTTTCCAAGGCTGGATTACTCTTCGGATCCTCCCTTGCAGACTGTGATTGCTAAAGATGTGCACGGTGAGGTGTGGAAGTTCAGGCATATTTATAGAGGGACACCAAGGAGGCATTTGTTGACTACTGGATGGAGCACTTTTGTTAACCAGAAGAAATTGGTTGCTGGGGATTCAATTGTGTTCTTGAGGGCTGAAAATGGCGATCTTCGTGTTGGAATTCGCCGCTCCAAGAGGGGGATTGGAATTGGAAGTAGACCTGAATCATCATTAACTACTGGGTGGAATTCGAACAATGCTACCTGTGCTATACCATATGATGGATTTTCACTTTTTGTCAAGGAAGATGAGATGCGAAATGGGGGAATGAAGGGAAGGGGGAGGGTGAAGCCTGAAGAGGTTTTGGAGGCTGCTGGTCTAGCTGCTAATGGAAAGCCTTTTCAAGTCGTTTATTATCCGCGATCAAGCACCTCAGAGTTTTGTGTCAAGGCCTCTTTAGTGAGGGCAGCAATGAGGATCGGTTGGTGCTCTGGGATGAGGTTCAAGATGGCTTTTGAAACTGAGGACTCTTCACGGATTAGCTGGTTTATGGGGACTGTTACCTCTGTTCAGGTTGCTGATCCCGTCCGATGGCCTAATTCTCCATGGCGGCTACTCCAGGTTCTCTACTTTGTCGTATCTCTGTTGTTGTTTCTTGTGTAAGAGTATTGGAGTGCTCCTGTTGCTCAATTGGCATTAAGTAACTGCTTTCTTCCTCGTACTAATTTATGTGGTTTTGCAAGTTTTTCTCAAATTCCAGTGTCTTTTTATTCTCTCTTCTACTACCCTTATTTTGCTTCAAATCTAAACCATGAACGAGTTTCCTTGAGATGTGAGTTGAGTTTGGAGATGGGTTATACATTAGGTGCAGTAACTTGATCTGGACCTAGATGCAAGTTGTTTTTCCAGGCCTCTTCCTTGCTAAATTACATACTTCCTTATGTCTTTCAATTCTTCAAGGATTAAATTTTAGATGTCATCTTCCTCAGGCTTGCTTTTAAACTTTTCGTTTGCCCAAGTTTGTTTTTGTTTCATTTTCTTTTCTTTTTTCGGTAATCAGTTATTTCCTCTTCTGCCAAAGATATTCTGCCACTTCCCAACCTACTTCTACCTTCCAACTATTCTATGATATGGCTGTATTTGATGCCCGGAAAATCACCAAGTTATTTGTTGGTTCTAGACAAGTTGACGGCGTAATTTTTGTGGAAGTCATATTAGGAGTATTCTATACAGTTAAATGTCCTGATGGCAGTATCACGCAGCAGTACATGACAAATATATGTAAATCAACGGTGGAACATTTGCTATCATAATTGAAGTTTCTGATGAGTTGAAACAGATCACAATACATGTTGAGTATCTACTCAATTGACAAGGTTCACAGCATTTCATTGTCCTTCAAGGTTTTGATGTGGGGTTTTGTACTGCTAATATTTACTTGTTGAGGGGTGCATCATTATTTTACTGTCTGCACAAATAGTTAACGTTGTCCGGCATGGCATATTCATTAAATGATGTACAAATTGGTGCTCTAGAAATGGAACTCTTTGTATATTTGACCGGATAAATTAGGGATCACTGTACTGAAATGAATAATTTAGGATAAATGTCGAGGCCAATTTTCTATCCTAGATGATTTCCTAAAGGTTTCAGATTTTTTTTTTTTTCTTACCTGATCATGTTTCAAGTATAGAACTGTTGCACTTTGGATAATTATGACTTGAGTTTGGCATGTGATGGCTTCCTTGCTGATAATTGTTAGTTTCAGTATCAGTTGAATCTTGAAACTTTGAATTTCTGATTGTTCTTTTAAAATTGTTATTAGCTTAAGTCTAAATTCACATGGCCCTGCTTTAGCGTCTTATTCTTATAACTTCAACCAAATGGTGTTGCAGGTGGCATGGGATGAGCCAGATTTGCTACAAAATGTAAAGCGTGTCAGCCCATGGCTGGTTGAATTGGTGTCAAATATGCCAGTTATCCACCTGTCACCCTTCTCACCACCAAGAAAGAAGTCGCGATTCCCACAACAGTTAGGCTTTCCACTTGACCTCCAATTTCAATTGCCATCATTTTCAGGCAACCCCCTTGGGCCCAGCAGCCCCTTGTGTTGTCTATCCGATAACACTCCTGCAGGCATACAGGGAGCCAGGCATGCTCAATTTGGAATTTCATTATCTGATATCCAGTTTAACAACAAACAGCAGTCAGGGATGTTTCTATCCAGTCTCCAGCGGTTCAATCCACATTCTAGAAATTCTGAAACTTACCTGACAGGTCACACAAACAGCAATGAGAATATATCTTGCTTGTTAACAATGGGGAACAGCAACCCAAATTTGGAGAAATCTGATAATGTAAAGAAACACCAGTTTCTACTCTTTGGTCAACCAATACTTATTGAGCAGCATATATCTCATAGCTGTTCAACTGATGCAGTCTCTCAAGTTATTAATGAGAGAAATTCATCTGACGAGTCTTCCAGCAGGGAAAAAATTTCTGATGTATTACTGTCTGCACCTGGGAAAAAGATTTCACAAGTAAAGTCGTGCGGTACTGGGTTTTCATGGCACCAGAGTCTTCATAATACCAGTGAAATTGGCAAAGATACTGGTCCCTGCAAGGTATTTTTGGAGTCAGAGGATGTGGGATGGACCCTCGATCTCTCTGCTCTTTGTTCTTATGAGGAGCTACATGGAAAACTGGCCAACATGTTTGGTGTAGAGAGATCAGAAATGTCGAGCCATGTGCTCTACCGAGATGCGACAGGTGCTGTTAAACAGATTGGAGATGAACCATTCAGGTATCTGTTGTAAGGGAAAAGACAAACTCTTTCATCATTAGTTATCTTTTCATTTTGTGGACCTGGTATTTTGGGTTGACAAGACCTACTTGACTCCTAACTTTGCAATTTTGGATTCAGATTCTGTGTTACTTGCATTTAACAGATCTTGTCTTTTTTTCTCATGTTGGAAATGCAGTGTTTTTATGAAAACTGCAAAAAGATTGACAATTTTGATGAACCAACCTAGCACAGAAAGTTGGGAGGTAAGACTAAGAGGAGAAGAGAAGTGATTTTCATTTTGAAAGAGGAAATGATAGGCAACTTAGATGTATAGATTTTTTTTTCCTTTCCAGTGCATGCCTTTTTAGTTATTAGTTAGGGAATTCTTTGAATCGCAAGACAAATAAAGATTTATTTTCTACCTCGGCACATGGAAACAAAACTCAAATGGAAATCTTCGCTAGATTTTTCAGTAAGTTGAACGTTTTTGACTTGATCAAAGTTGATGATCTGTCTTGCAGGACATGGATCACAGGGATGCGAAATGCTGAGAATGGACAAGAGGCTCCAAATAAGACAGGTTGCATAACGCAGTGTGGGATTTGAGAGTAGTTGCTGTAAAAGAATGAACATGTGTTGTAGAGTTTTCAGTTGTTCAAGTAATTTGCTTATGGAAGCAGAACATAGAACTCCCATCTTTTATTGAAGCTGGTGTCTGAACATCATGTTTCTTAATTAAATGCAAAGTAACTGTGCTGTACTCGTGACTCCCTGAGTTTTCATTTCATGTATATGTTTTTTGATTGTTGCATCTTCTGAGTCTTGAGTGCAATCTTTATATCTGAGCTTGCTGTCAAGTATTGAGTTTTTGGGCATAATAGCAGGAGGGATGGCAGACAATTGGGGTGAGAAAACTGTGCGCAGTCGAGGTAGTTGAATCATTTGTAAGGGATGACAGGCAGACAAAAACATAGGGAAAGAAACATGTGTATCATCCAATATGTGTCCTGCCCCCATAATTATTATACATGAAAGCTGATGCTGAAACAAGGCCAGCCCTTCCCTTCTACTCTTTAGGGTTTTAAAATCATTTGTAGGTACCAAGTAGTTCTTGGTAAAATAGTTTCATAAAAGATTGTGATCTTAGCTTTTATCGTCAGGTGTAAGCATGGTTGCGTTCTTTTATGGCTATTTACCAATAAACACACTCTTTATTAAAAAAAAAAAAAAAACCGTCTTTCTCGTATTTACAAGTATCTAAACTTTAAAAAAATATTAAGAAAAGCTACAATCATGTATTAGTGTTTGGAATATGGTAATGGTTGTTTTCGAAGTGTTTTTTGTTTTAAAATGTATTAAAATAATATTTTTTAATTTAAAAAAAATTAAATTAACACATCAAAACGATCTGAAAATATAAAAAAATTAAAATTTACTTAATTTCTATTTGGAACAATTCGAGAGAAGATTTAATATTTTAATGTTTCTTAATCCATCATATATGAAGATTTAGATATATTATAATGGTTGATTGCAGTAAATCAATCTTATGAATAAGCATTATATAAAGCTCACTTGCTGGAATATATCATTGATTGAAAATTTTTATATTTTATAATTAAATTTTATTTATTTATTTAATTATTTTAAAGAAAATGAGAAGTTAAGAGAGGAGCGAGACTAGTTTATTTGATATTGTGATAGTTTTTTATTTTTTAATTTATTTTTATGAAAAAAAATCAATATAATATTTTTTATATACTAATAATATATATATTATTTTAATATATTTTTAATTAAAAAATACTTTTAAAAATCTTCATATACATATTTCCAAAACAGTGAACTCCAAATTGGGATTGAAAACAAACTCCTGAAAACATGAAAAAGTGTTGACTGTCACGGCCAGGCTGGAGTGGTTTGGTCTGCTTTTATTATTATCATTATTATTATATAACACCAATTTTACGATCCCAACAAAATAATTAATTATAGAATGGTGGGTGTTCTTTGTACAGTGTTCTAACTGTAGGAGGGGAAATAAAATAAAATAAAAGGAGAGAACAAACTTCTTGACAGGATATCATTAATATTACTTTAGTACTAATAAATAACATACACACGTGGAGGTGGGACCCAAGACAACTCACGACATCCACATGCGGCTTCCATTTTGTGTCGCCGTTTTGGTGGCCGGGCCCTTGGTCCACCTCCATGCTTGGATTTGACTCCACCCTATCCACCTTGCTTACCCACCCTTCCACTCCATTGTTCAAAGTTGAATCCCTAAAAATTAAAATACTTCCATCATTTCCAATTTTAATCTCTCTCTCTTATTAATATTGTTTTTCTTTTTAAATTGATGATGATAAGGTTTTTTAAATTAGTTTTCTCACAATGAAATTAAAAAAAAAAATTGGGATTTAAACAACCCATTT
The DNA here is from genome assembly GCA_019202695.1 of Populus x sibirica. Taxonomy (NCBI): domain Eukaryota; kingdom Viridiplantae; phylum Streptophyta; class Magnoliopsida; order Malpighiales; family Salicaceae; genus Populus; species Populus x sibirica. The sequence continues at coordinate 1,117,540 of JAGMVL010000957.1, forward strand.
ACATTTAAATTAAAGTGTTTATAAAATATTATTTTTATTTGCTTAAATGTCTTGTAAACCTTTAGATCATGCTAGTCTCTTATTTATGCTAACTCGCATGTTGGATCATTTTTTATAATCCTTGTCTAACTATGATTAACTTCTAAAACTTGTGATCTAGAATATGAAACAATGATAACTCTATGAAATTCATATCGTAATAAATTAGAAACCTTAATTCTAATACACCAAATATTGAAGGCTGAAAATAAAAAAAATAAAAAAAATCCATCAAAAATGACTCAAGTAAACTTATATTGGTGGTCACTGCTACGTAGCGAGGAGAGCTAAATTTTTCTAAACACAAAAAAATAAAAAGTTACGGTGACACTATAGTTCCTAAAGAAGCATGAAAAATTGAGACCTTGATCATTGAGTCGACTAAGTTTAATAAGTTTGATTAATTTAATAATATTAAAAAGAAAAGGCAATTCTAATTTAATAATCTGAAAAACAAAGTAAATCTAAGCGAATCTCCTAAGCTTGAGTTAATTACCCAAATTCATGACCCATTAAATCATAAACTCGAGCTTAATTAAGAAGCTCAATTTTCAACCAAATTAGTGTTGAAAGATGAAATAAAAAAAAATAATCAATTAAAAAAATTACCAACATGAAAAAATAGCAATCAAATAATGAGAATCAAACCTAATGGGAAAAAAGAATCAAGGAGGATAAAATTTTAAAAACCATCTTGATTAAAAAAATAACAATCAAATTAACGTTAAATGATGAAATAGAAAGAAACAATCAATAAAAAAAATCTTATTGAAGCAAAGGAAATAATAATCAAAATAATAAAAATCAAACCTGATAGAAAAAAAATTTAAAAATGATGAAATTATAAAAAAAAAATTTAAAAATCATCTTAATTAAAAAAAATAGCAATCAAAAAAATTTGGATCAAAAAAATTAAAGATGGATGAAATTGAAAACAATTTTCAAATTGAAATAATTTATTCGAATAAAAAAAATCTCAACTAGAATAACAAGGACTAATTTTGAAAGAAAAACAAATTGAAAGGTGACGATGAAGTTTTTGAAGGCCAACATGTAATTCGAGAAGAAAAGAGATAAAATAATAATAATAAATTTAAATAGCATCAAACCAGCATGGATTACTATACACGCTCCACTCAGAAAGATAGGCACCACCGACAAGAGTTGAAAAAGACCAAGGATGGTTATTTTGATAACTATAAGCCACCGCATGCGTCGCATGAAAATGATGGAGTGACTCACAAGCCAACACGTGCAATAATTTTTTTAATTTTATATATTAATAAAAATACTAAATTATCTCTAAATCCATATGAGAATAACAAAAAATCAATGTAAAAGTAAAAAAAAAAGTCTCCTCAACTGTTGTGTTTAGAATTTTTTTGATCCAAGAATAAAATAATGATTTAATTGTATTTTAAAAAGTGAAATTAAACAATTAAATGGGTCTTTTTTTAAGAATATTTAAATTATTTTTCTGAAAAGACTGCATTGCTTCCTGTCATTTCGAGAATGAGTAGTGGACACTATAAAAAGACCCATTTACTCCGCCAGTTCATTGGTTTTTTTGGTTTAGGGCAAAGGCATAATTTTACTTTTTAAAATCACAGTGAATTACGCTCCTTTTTTTTTTTACAGTACTTTTGTCGCACCAATTAGGTTATGTTAATTGCTAGTATTACTTTAGTTTCGAGATATTGTCTTGGTAGCTAAAAAGATATATTTCGCTCTTTGATTATTTTTTTATTTCGGTTCAAGTTTTAGAGCTAATATCTAGAGGAGGTAATTAAGTATTTTTTTGAATGTATTTATACGAAAGATGTACCCTTGAGATTCTTCAAAGACATAATTTTAATCTAATTTCTGTTAACATAAAACTAATTCAAAGATATATATCTATTATTATCGAATAAAAAGACTATTGTTACTTTGAATATATATTTTTGCTCAATATTTTATTTTGAATATCTTGAAATATAATTAATTGTAATGTTTGCTTGTTTATTTATGTTTCGAGTTTTGACCAGTCAACCTTGAGATTTCGCACCAAGATTGTTAAAATCGCGATTATAATTTTATGAGTTAATATATGCTTAACGTGTAGAATTGCTTTAAGAACTTGAAATTTGATAAAATCGGGTTGAAATCTATTGAAATCGATAAAATTAAATGAAATCACAAAAAATCACAATTTTAGTACCCATTTTACGATTTCAACAAAAACATGCACTGGAATATATATTTCCTCCAGACCAATAATAGCATGCCATTTGTTCACACAAAAGATGTGCTGCCAGCTACACCCCGAAGAGGATGACATGGCAGACTTCCTTGTCAGCCTCAATTCCCAATGGATCTTATAACTATTAAATGATGGGTCGATAATAATATAAACAATTATCACTGTATAATTCATTTGCAAGCTCTTCTATTGCATTAACAATCTTTTTTAACAATATTCAATATATTGCAATCTAGCTTATATTTTGACGTGATAATTTTATCCAATGTAACAACTCGATTATGATTCAGACTCATCTATAACTAAATAGGTGGCACGTATTATGTTATTATGTTGTGAACTATATTATTTTTAATTTAAAAAAAATTAGAATAGTTTAGACCTGTTTAAAAAATTAAAAAAAAATATCAATTTACATAAAAAAGATTCTTAACTAAAAATAATGAACCTGAATCCTAAGATGATATTTTTTTCAATATTAGAACAACAACGTATTAGATCAATCCAGATTTTATAATCAGATTAGTGAAACCCGTGATTTGAATTATGAAACCATTGTATTTAATTTTCTTTAGATAATTTTTATTTAATTATATAATATGTGAGCTGGATGATGGAATTAACTTGGTTCAATTACTTTGTTTTTTTTTTAATTTTTTATTTGAATCATGTATTTTAAAGTGCTTGAACTATGTATGAATTTTTATTTGAACCATGTATTTTAAGAAGCTTGAACTATATATGAAAAAAAAATTCCTTATAATTTTACAATTCAAGTTTATTTTATATTTTTTATGTCGTTATTAAAAATACGTTTTTAATAACCTTGTTTCGCACCATATCTGCAAGAAACAAATTTAGTTTCAAATCTAGAGAAGTTTGGCCTCCTTCTCCTCCTCCTCTCAATAATCTCTATCAGCAGGGAAGCCTCCTCCTCCTCCTCCTCCTCCTCCTCCTCTCAATAATGGTGGCCCCATGAGACACGACGGCTTTAACTCCCCTAGATTTGCTACTGCCCTTCAGTGCGTCCATCACAGAAAAGTTCTTTGGTGACCCGGTTTCCATATCAGTTACTTGCATCACAGCTGCTGCTCAAATACTGTATGTTCAGGCCCTTGCGTTCACTGCATTGCAAGATAACAGGCTTGGTCTGTCATTTTAAGGTGCCATGCCACTAATTATTAAAGGGTGCAGGGTCCCTCGGAATGGAATCTGCTGAGATTGCTCATGCCAAGTTTTTGTCGCAGGCATCTTGATTCTGACAATTACGATGCTCTTTAGCTTTTTTCTTACTCAACAATCAATTGAATATAAGTCTTAAATTGAGTGTTTAAGTTTTCGGCATCATGCAAGCACATAGTACAAGAAATTATGAGTTTAAAGGAGATTATACGTGTTTTATATGTGTGCCAAGAATGCTCAAAGTATGCCCCTGTTGAACATTCAAATTTCAAGACATGAAGAATTTCAGGCATCTGGGATTTCCTTATTTCATCAAAACTGTAACGAAAAGGTCTCTGAGAAAGACTGGCAATTATTTTATTTGTTAACAGCATATACTGAGATTTTAAAATAAATGGCTGAATGAATTCAGCTAAAACTGCCACGGCAAGAACATGGTATCTCCATGTTCCTGTCATCATCCATGTTCGATTGCGATGAGAAGTCGATTGTGCTGGCTTTATTTGCAGAGGGTATGGCTTGCCACAGTCGATTTTGGTTCTTAGTAGCAGCTTCAAGGGTGGATTCAGTTAGTAACCAATCCACCAGGAACACAAAATCATCCCTCATCCTTGAGACTGCACAGAAATGGAAAAGGGCTCAGAGAGTTCTCATTGCGACATGCTTATAACAAAATGACCCTAGGTAAAAGCTAAAGCATCCTTATTATCTCTGCAATATTTAAAACATACAAAATACTATTTTCTTTGCATTTCCCTTTTTTACGAGCAAGAAGACAGTAACGTAGATTAAAATCAACTCAATTGCAATGTGGTCCGTATATTATATTATATATTTAACCCCAACAAATCTCATATAAGATGGAAAGCAAGATTTTGTTGCTAGAGATTGCAGAGATAAAGCCAAATAATCAAGTTTGTTCGTTTCCTAAGAATCTCCTTGGGAAATTATCTTTTTTTCTTCTTCTCTTTCTCTCCTTATTTCCCCCCGGTCATGTGATTGAAGAAAATAAAGAAAGAAATAGTTAACATTAGCATTTCTTAGAGAAAAAAAGAACGAGTTAAAACATTAGGCTCGTCTCCCTTAACTATACCTCTAGCATAAAATCTATCAATATGAAAATGTAATAGAGAAAAGAAAACATAGCATGATTTCCTCAAATTGATCGGCTAAGTGAATATGCTTGCATGTAATGATTTCCCTTCCTTTCATGGATGATCGAAGTCTTGGTAAGAAATCACCACATTCTCCAATTTTAAAGGCCAAACTTCCCACGGCACTTACAACACCAGACTGACTTTATTGAAGATGATGTTGAGAATGTGGTGGTGCTCCCTATGCCTGCACCGATAAATGTCGAGACAGTGGTTGACCATCAGTGTGGTGAGCGAAGACACGAATATAGCCCAACTTGACAGGGAATGTCCAGGTGCTGAAGAACTCAACAATTAGTTCACCGAGGAAATCCCACGATGAAGGCCGAAGAAACCCTGGCAATAATGAAAAATATGGCGGTGTCGTGTATTGAATTAGAGGATGTCGAAGATGGGGAACTATATATATCTTTTAACCATTAAAATATCTTCTTCTAGCTATCTTCTCTGGCGTAGTGAAGTATTACCACTATTGCAATCCCAACATCTCTTTGGATATGTCGATGCTTCTATTACTATGCCTTCTTCAACTGATGCTTCTAGTTCTAAAAATCCAGAACTTATTGAGCGGCAACAAATTGATCAACTCGTGCTGAGCCTTTTACATTCTTCCTTAATTGAGGAAGCCATGCCTGTTGTGGACTTCCACAATATAATGTTTTTTTCATCCTAAGATTTTTTATTTTATTTTACCATTATTGTACCAAATTGAAAGTCAATTTAAGTTGATTTGTTAGAAAAGAGCAAGATTAAAAAAAGACAAGGGAACAAAGTGAAAAATAGATTAAATGAAAGGCTTTTTCAAACTTTTAGTGAAATTTTCATTGTATTCCTTATACTTTTTGAATTATAAATATTTAGTCCTTCTAATTTCTGAAATTTTAAACAAAGTCAATTTTAGTCCAAAATTTTATATTCCTTATTTTTCTTTTCATGGTTTGAGAGGAGAGAAAAAGTTGTCGAATTCCAGTAATAGAGAAAAAAAATTATTACTGACACCAAATCCGGCCACCAAAATAGTCAATATTGATATCCATGAGTTTTGTTTGGTAAAAAAAATCTCACTTAGATGTTTTTCTACCTTCAAATTGTGTAAAAAATCAGATCTAAGCATGAGAAAAATTTTTGTTTATGATTGATTTCATATTTATGTGCAGTTTTTGGGTTTTTTAAAAGCAATGTGTGGATTTATTATAGTTTCTAGGGTATTTTTTAGATATTGTTTGGTCAAAATAGATTGAAAATTAAATTTTTAAACAAAACATACATAGGGTGTAATTTTTCAGCAACCCTTAGTTGTTGAAAATTTATTCAATAGATTATGCGATGTTTATAGTTTTTTTTTAATTAAAGAGCGAACTACTATTAATAAAATAAAAGGCGTGGCTTGTAGGCCAAGCCTATTTATGAGCGAAGCGCACTTGGTTTTTTTAAAAAAAATTATTTTGTTTTTAACCCTTTAAAATTAAAAAAATAAATAAATAAATCATTTCATCATTTATTTGTTTTTAAAAGTCTTTTTTATTTGACTTCATAAAAAAAAACTGTTTTTGTTATCAAACTTTTTTAAAAAATAGATCTATTTTTATTTTAGTCTCACATGCAACCTCTTTTTTAAGGAAAAAAAAATTGTTTGATGTATAAAAAATCTCATGGACTTGGTTATCATGTAAAAAAATATTTTAAAAATAAAATATTATCAAATCCAAATATAACTCATGACTCAAATCACAGGATAGATAAGCTAACCCCAAACAACTCAAAAAAAAAATTATCATATTTTAAATTGAATATTTTTATTTTTCAATTTTATTCTTTAATTTCTATTAGTTTTGCTATATAAAAAAAAAACACATTGAAAAAAGGATACATATTCTTTACTTTTTTACTGAAAAAAAACTATTCAGCCCGCGGTCAAACGCATGCTAAATGGCTAGTACGATCTAATCTTTGTTGTTCGTATGATAATCCATCCCATACAAAACGCTGCATCGAATCACAAGCGAAAAAAAGAAAATAAAAATTATCGTTCTCGATTTTCCTCTTGCTCTTCACTCTCCTCGCAGATCCCTCACATGATTACAGATTGGCAGAGGCAGGGAAACCTACAAAGATCCTCTTTGCATCCCATGGATGGATTTAAAGCGTATACGGATCATCATGGTCTGTTTCGTGCATAGCATCTTGAAATCTGAAACTTAAATTGTCAATTTATTCTCCATAACAAAATGTTCTAAGCTACAAATAACCAACCATTCCCTCCCCTAAATGATCCAGGCAGCAGACCCTCGGAGAAGCTAGAAGGACCTCTCGGGAAATTAAATCCCTGACACATAATTTACCCAAATTCTAAGATTGCCAAGACCAACCTGACCTGAATGAAACCAAGAATGAGAGACTAGCCAGAGTTGAATTTATAAATATTGATGAGGGACGAGGGGAACCCTAAGAGTCGGTCACAGGAAGAAACAGAAGACCTTGAATAATAAACAATTAGGGTAACAATGACAACTAAACAAACAGTAAAGCCATAGCACGACCTACCATCCAATCCCCATTTGGAAACAAAAATACTGTACATATATCTGCTGCATAATCCCTTTCCAACCAAAAATGGGGTCTGTGTGTCTTTAGGAACCAAGTTTTCATGTCCAGAAAACCTAAACAAGATCAATCAATCAATCAATCATTCATCCTTCCACAACATCAACCCTCCAATAGTTCGCATCGTTGAACTCCTTGTTCTCTGCCTCGGCATCATCAGACTTCTCCTTCTCTGGCACCTTTGGTGCAATATTCCTCTTCAGAGGCCCTGCTTCACCAACTATCCCCTCCTTGAGAGCTTGGTCCATTGCCTTCTCGGTCCCTTCCAATTCAACACCAACAAATTCAACATCCTCTTCAAACAAGGAAGGTGAGGTGGGAGATTTTTTACTTGAATCACTGCTAACTGATCCATCACTAGAACCCTTGGTGGGTGATAACCCATTTGGAAGTATAGACTCTCCACCTGATGGGGAACTAGCATCAGGCGTTGCTGCTTCAGCTTGGCTGGAAAGATTGACATCAGAGCTGTCATGATCTTCAAATGGATTCACAGTTGATCCCCCTGCTGCTTGCAAATCGGATGGCTCTCCCCATCCTACCCATTCAGGTAAAGGCCTATCTCCAAACAAGTCTTCATTGTCTGGTGCCTCAAATTTGAAGAAGCTGGTATCAGGAGCATTTGCATCACTACTTAGTGAAACCGGACCAATCCCAGGAAATTGATCAAGGAGGTTTGTGTTCGAAGTGGATGTGCCATTGACAGAATCCTTGCTTTCAGTCAACTCATCTTCCTCTCCCACCACCACCTCGTCATGACTACAGCTGTTACCACCATTTGCATCTGTGTTTCCATTTAAGTTAATCTGATCCATCATCTCTCCAGGCGATGTGCTCACAGGTGCATCACCAATTCTGTCGTCTTGGAATGCAAACCAGTTTGAATTTGTGAACAGACTGCTGTATTTAAAACAAAATTAAAAAAATCAGTGCGATTCCAAATCACGTCCCAAAAAATATATAGCTTTAATATGCATGCTCATGATTTGACATCCAAGATATTGATATTATATATAGCTTTGTCCAAGAAAACTTCTCAAATGCACTAGTAACCAAAAAGATGTAAGGGTTAAAGTCAAAAGCATCAAGACTTGGCATAGTATTTTAAAACAAAATTTCCTATCGGGTTTCCAATAAATAGGGTGAAAGAAAGGCAGGCATGTACACACTAGACATTGTTAAAGGTTCAAGCCAAAAGCGTTGAGACTGCACGTTTATAAGTTTAATAACAACCTTTGCATACTGTTTCTAGAAAATAGGATGAAAGAAACAGATAGACCGGTTCACCTACAACTTATAGAAGATCCAATGTTTCAATAAAAAATGGTGGGGATGGCTAAAACCCTTACCTCCCTATGTCATCACCAAGCCTTAGGGATGATATAACAACTTCGGCAGACTCATCATCAAAGTAGACATCCTGATATTGAAGATCAAACAACACATGTTTGAGATATCAAAAGGCAATATAGAGAAAAGGTCACTGCCAACACACCAACCCCCCTCCCACCCACTCGGAAAAAAAATGGAAACAAAGGGAAACAAAATACATGCATTACACTTAGACACATTAAAAAGCTAAACTGTTACCTCATCATCACGATCAAGGCCCCCATTGTCCTGCAACCAGAATGATAAAAAAATTTAACCACCATTTCTTATAGATTGATACATAAAGTATCCATCTGAAATATCGCAAAATTCAAATGAACCACCCAGAACCATTGGCTCAAATATCTTTCTTTTAATAAAACAAACTGCCTGAATTGATAGACACTACATTGAATATATTGCTCTTGTTGAAAAAGAGTTTAGTTGGATAATAAAGATAAACTAAAACACAAAGGTACAAGTCATCTCCCAATATCTTCCCTTCCATGTTCCTCTGCTTCTTTATTTGAACAGGCTTGATTCTTATGAAAGTTTTTGTTGCTTAATTGGAGTAGGGATTTCTCGTTTTAAAGAGAGGAGGGAGAGGAGGGACTTATTTTATTTTGGATAGGAAGAAGAGAGACTAATGGGTTTAGTGAGAGAGAAGGGACATTAGAGAGGAAGAGAATGATGATTCGAGTGAGAGAAAGATGAAGAAATAATGGTGGAAATCGTGCAAAGATGGGGATAGAGATGGCAGCTGGCAGGATACATGGAGGGATAGGCCACATCTGCAGAGAAACAGGCTAGTGAGTCACATGATGGAGAAAACTGCTGCTATCAATTGGGCCAAATTGTAAATGTAATAAACTTGGAAGGATTAAGTTTTGCATGAATCATTCACAAAGAACTCATTTGAATTCTAGATCCTGGAAGAGCTTATTGAGATCCTACTCCTTCCTGTTTTTGTGAGTGATACAAGTTGGGACCATAAGTCCAGTAATATAAATGATAGGTTAAGAAAAAGGAGAAAAAAGGGGATGAAAGCCATCAGAAAGAGAAGCCACTGATGTACCTCTTCATTATCCTCATTCCCATATATTTTGTATCTAAAAGCCTGGCTTAAGTTGTTGGCTAGAGCTGCTACATCATAATCTCGATCATGAAGGTCATCCTCGTCACTGTCACGTGTCCTATCTTGCAATGCTGTTGGCCGGCTGCACAAAACAAGGAAAAACAAAACAAGAGGAAGATGAAGTGAAATTACCAAGCTATTTTCTCTCTGTGGTGAAGAGCTCCATCAGCAGTTATTTACAGCAGAGAGGCAAATGGAGAAAATAACACGGACGAAACTCAAAAAATGGATAGCAAATTTTAACATACAATTCATACTAAAAAAAAATAACCTAACATATAGCTAGATTTTCAGAGGGGCACAAAAAAGAAAATTATAAGCACGACACACAGATTGCCATTAAATTTAAATCAGCTCATCACCATATCACTATTATTTAAATCAGCTCATTAGCCTATCACATATTTGAGTACTCACTCAAGTGATAAGCATCACCACAACTACAAACACTTTTAGAGAGTGCATAAGCATAAAAGATATGAGGGAAAAATATACCCGCAAGCCCATCGGTAGACATTTTCAACTGCATTGCGCTCTTGCAAAACACTGGCTTGCCACTCATTCCATTCACTATTTTCCTGGAGACAAATAAAACTGCAGTGTGTCAGCAAGGGCATTAAACCAAAATTACATTCAAGGGTCATCGTTTCAATCACACAACTATGCTGATGTTGGATGCAAAGATGCACAAAATGCCACAAGAACAAGTTGGAAAGAGCAAATAATGATACTATTAAAGTTGAAACATTGTCTGCTTCAGTAGCAGCATGAAAAAGAATAATTGAAAATACACTTACAATTAGAAAGGTGATTAAATAAGAATAATAAATTTAAGAGTTCAGTTCCCAGCAGAGAGACCATAAACTCTTCGGAATTGCTCAAGGAAAGAACAGCACAGTGGATAGACAGGGTCATCACCAAAACAAGCAACAGTTACAAAACACAGCTTATCACCCACTTATGGACACTTCTAGACAAAACAAGCTTAATGTGATTTATATCAGAGATTATAAAAGTCACTCCATATGTTATTTCTTTCAGCGCTAATTCAGAGGACAGATGAGCTCTGAAGCATTCAGAATCAGTCCAAAGCTTTTATCACGAGTTCCACATACCAGAAAAACTCTTGGGTTTATTTAAGGAACTTTGTACTAGAAATACAATTTTGTGCAATGTACATCCAGCTTACCACCCACCTGTAGATAAGTCTGAATACGGCTACTGCTGCTTCCCAACTGAACAAGCTTATTTGAAATTCGTGTAATGTGTCCAAGGTTTCCTACCCGTGGTGCTTGTTTTCCAGCAGCAGGAAGGGTTGGCTGCATAAGAAACATATTTATGAACAGGTAAAACACGCCAATGCAGGATATAAATGACCATACATCAACTAATTTTCCATTCCACCGAATTGCCAAGTGGAGGGATAAGCATGGGATTTTGTCTTTTTCTCTTTCCCTTTTGGCTCGGCAGAATACATGCAAAGAGGTCCTTATCATTATTATTGCTTAGATTATGCACTATCATACGAGATAAATTCCAAAATCATATGGAACCCCACATACCTTAATAATATCACCAGATATTACAGGGTTTTTATCTGTTTGGAGAAACTTTCCTATCAAATCACACTCTTGAAGAAGATGATCAACCATAGCATCACTCTTGGTCTCCAAACATGACATTATGATACTCTCTACATGATGATGCAAGGCGTTATTGTACGGGTACCTACATCAGTTAAAAACATCAGAATCATGCATGGTTAGGTAACACACAATAACTGGATCAGCTACTTCAAAAAGAGAATGGTTATTTCTAGATACCAACTTCATTCATCTATTGATTCATCGATTCACCATTTCAAAAATGTAGAAACTTACTCAAAGAACAGATCAAGGATTCTTTCAATGGTTCTCGAGCTGACCAACTCCGTTTCAGTGGCTTCATTTCCGGTTCTTAGTAGCACCGCAATGAATTCCACAATCTAAAGCAAATTTGAGAGCAGTTAAGTTTCAAACAAATTTATACCTCAGTGTAATTCAAACTAAAGGTTTATCAATTCTGCCAACACCATACAGTTTATCAATGTCCATCAGTTTCCAAAACCAAGTTATTGAAATTTTTGGTTGTGTTGTGACCCATATGAAGATTACAGAAGAAGCATGAAACCAACCTTTAGACGATGTTTCCCAAGAGGAGGCTTCAGTTCTCCATATGTTGTTGGCAAAATCTTCTCATCGGACAAGACATTCAATAGCATAAGCAAATCACCTGCAAAATGGAGTGTGCTGTCTTAAAAAACACCGGCATTGACAGGGAAACGATGGGAAAAATCTATATAACAGCAACTTCTGTCAGATACTCTTTTTTAATTTTGAATAACACTACTTAAAATTACAGATTTAATTTCAATATAGTTATGCTAATGTTAATTCAACTAGCATCCAAAACATGTAATTACTAAAAATGCAATGGGAGGGGGGACGGGGGGGGGGGGGGGGGCTGAAAAATTTATGCGCACCCCCCCCCTCCAAAACAATCTCAGGAAGATTGTCCCTGGATTTCTGCCTTTTTTCGGTTGGGGAGGGGGTGTTCTCACAGCCAAAGAAATCCACTCACCAAGTTTAGGTAACATTGCACTAATAGTCTCTGGATTTACAGGGATTGGAGACTCGTACATATGTTGGCTTCGGAAAGAATGCATCAAGGGAGAAGCCATTGCCGATCTTTTTGGATCCAGTATAGAGATACAAACAGAAAGTGAATTGACAAGACCAGATTTTGAATGTGAATCTTCCAATGCATGACCAAATATCCTTTCCACAAAACTGCATATGCATAAAACATCAAAGCCACAAATAAATTAAAACATAAACAGGGAGGGGAGATCACTTAAATAGTACTAAAAATTTAAAGAAGAAAAAATCTCACAAACCTTGGACTAGAGAGTTTAGTAGCCAAGGCTGATGGAGCATTTCGAGTTATTGCACATAATGTTTCTGCTGCGTTAGCATTAACTTCAGGAGGATTCTGATCCACATAAAAAAAAAATCAGATGATTCAATTATACATCCATTGTAAAGAACCTCTAGCTAATCATTTCAGATTCTTATTTCATTTTCTGTTATCTTTCCAAGCCAAAACTTATTAACCTTATATCAACAGACTTTTTTTAATACATATTTTAAAAGGAGATGTTATCTTGACAAAAATGCAGAACTTACAGAAGGACTCAATTTGTCCACGATCATTTCTAGCAAATTGCTATCAGCCAACCATTGCATCACATCAGTAAAATTAGGATAAACGTGGTCATCAGCTCCTACCAGGCGGACCAAAACCTACATGAAGCAATCAATATCCAAAATCAACCAAATGTATTACAAGCAAGAGCTTATTAAAATAAAAACCGGGATGGCAGTAAGAATCTCAATTACCTCCATGATGGATGTTATTCCAATTAAATCAACAAGTTGGCGGAAAACATCTTGATGGGCCTGTAAGAAATCAACTAATGAATGTTTTCTTTCACAGACTAATAGCAATAGTCACATCCTCCAAGAAAAAAGTGCAAAACTGAAATACGAAAGCAATGCAATGTTTCACAGATTGGTCTCTGAGCAAATCATATGCTTTGCTTAATTGTTCATCAACTTCCTGAGATGATATATAAAGCAAATTGCAGAGAATAGGAGTTTTTACATGTTGAATAGTGGAAAACTAAATTAGGTGGAAGGATATTCATGCAGTGTGCAAACTTTGGATACAGTGTGCAAACTTTGGATACAAGCACATTTACAATTTTTCATGTCACTTTTATGAATTCCTGAGATTCTCTTAAAAGCTCTCCTAGCTTCTTTTGGTTGTCTTCAATTTTAACTCCTTGAAACTGCAATTGTTAGTATCTTTCCACTTGCTTGGTTTGGTATGGAAGATGAGGCCACATCCAAGTGTCGGTAGAAGAGTCAAAAATGGATTTCACAGATGCACCCTTGTCAAGTTGTGTCAGCATGGGTACTTTGGGATGAAATGCCAAGTCCAAGCAACAGATAGCAACACTAATATGAGAAGTCTAGGGTGTTATTTATGCATGGAAGCAACTATCTCCTCATAAACCAATAAATGCACCTGCATCCATTCTCCAGTTAACATAACATTGCGTATTCCCATATCTTATATTTCTTAAGTAAATTCTACACCATCAAATGCTATGAAAATCTAACCACAGCAATATACATGTACATACCAGGTCATGACCCATAATAAATATTCATATGGTGAGAGTTGAAAAACACAACTTTCCTTGATTGAAACAAAACATTCTTTACAATTAAGTAAAGTAAAACTTGTGGACCATAGCATAGATATAGTTAGAATATACTCACTTGGACATAGTTCATAAGTGAAACTGTCTTGCGTAACATAAGGCAAACAACAACCTAGAATACAAAGCAAAAGGCATCAATCAAGTGATCCTAGACAAACAAAATATTAAAGATACAACTTCTCATGAAAATTGGATACGGATTCTAAAAGCATACTTTGCTGAAATACCCAGCAAGCAAGGCACTATGAGACCGATTTGGTTCCAAGAACGAGAAGAGTAAGTTCATCAACTGAAAAAGCATGAAAGTAAAGATAACCATCAGTAAAAGAGCATTTGCTACACCAACCTCCTGATTAAAACAAAGTGTGATGATAAAAATGAAACCTACCTCCTCTTCTTCCACTAAAGTTTTAAGAATAACATCAATTTCGCATGTAAATATCTCACAAGCAATGAAGGGGAACCTGGAAAACAAAAGCAATTTGTCAGAGACAAGAAACAGAAGTTCACTAAGAAACATCTCAGCACGAGAAAACATTTCTCTAGTAAGAGTGACATACTTGAAGGTTCGTTTGCTTTCAGCATCCTCTGAAGGTTCCTCGATAATGTATCTGAGCAACTGCTCCACTTGGGCCCTATCTCGCAGACTGCATACAATAAATTATGGTGAGCATCTACCAGGATCAACTTTATGTTATGTTCCCAAACAGTTCAAAGACCGTAAACCATGCATGATAGAGAATGGCCTTGTGCAGAAATCAGAGCATTTCAGCATGGATTGTAAAAACAGAGAAAAAATTACAAATTAATGAGTCGGGTGTTTAAGGCTTTGCATTCTTGGATTATTTCTTCTTCATCCAGAAGCTCTTCCAACGTGAAATTTTCTTTGTCTAATACAGACTCCACCTACAAAAGCAATAGCAGGTTGACATCAGTCAACTAGAAAGAAAATTAGCAAATATTATTGCAGCATTTAAAAATGTCTGCTTATTAGAAAAATATTACCGAGCACACAGAAACTAATATCATTAGCAAAACTTCTATTGAAATCTAGTAAATCATGGAATTAACATGGTTCAGAGAGTAAAAAGCCTGGTAAGAATTTTTAACAAGGCTGCCCTCCCATTCAAAATTCAAAGCCAAATATAGTAGTGATATAGTAAAACTTTTAAAAAAATTCAATATCATTTCTTTAATTTCCAAAGAAGCCGCCACGCACCCACTGTATGTCAATTAAATTAAGTGTCAATACCATTAAAAAAAACTCATTTATTTATTAATTAATTCTTCTAATAAATGTGACAAACAAATAAGGTTCAAATGCAAACCCAAAACATTCTAAACTGTATATATATTAAAACACTTACATTTCCCTACAATTTTTTATGCACGGAGTCACTGATTAATAAATAAATGGCAGAGAATCACACAAATCTACACTATGAAAAACAACATCCATCTCAACTCAATCAGTCCAAACCGAGTCCCAATTAAAACAATAAAATAATCCATTTCAATTGAGAATTCACATATTCCTAGGGTTTATAGATCCAATTAACAGCGATTGCAAAGCTCTAAATCCACCAATTGTTACAAACCCTAGATAAAATTAGGGATGATAAGAAAGAACTTACAGGAGAAGAGGTAGAGAGAGTGGTGAGCTTCCAGAACATGCTTAATAGAGTGGAAACAAAATTAACAGACGTAAAAGGCTAAAGAGACGTTGTAGATCTGTTAACCCTAAAGAGAGCAGCAAAATCTAGGTTTTGAAACACAAGATTCGATAAGAGATGGAGGGAGATTGAGAGGAGGAAAACCCTAATTTTCGATCAAAAAATGGCCAGATCGTGGAGATCGAGAGAGAAAGCCCAAGAATCGCGAGAGTAGCTGCGAGCGAGCGAGTTTATTTATTTATTATTACTATTTTCTTTTTTCTTTTTTTCTTTTGAGAGGGGGGGTGGGAGGAGGGATTCGACGGGGGAGGCAGAAAAGTACAAAAGAGGTACTCCGGATTTCACTAAACCAAACTTCATGATGTTGTTATGCTATGCATGTGCATTGCATTCCATGCATGTGGGGGCATCGGATAGATCAGATAAATCATCATATAAACATGGGTATAATTATAAAAATTATTTACAGATCCCACGTTTACGTGGGATCAGTAATATAATATGTTTTTGTAAAAATATTTTTAATTAAAAATAAATTAATAATTTTTAAAAATATATAAATATAAGCATATTAAAACTATTAAAAAAACATGCATAAAAATACTAATTTAAAGCTTTTTGAGATGAAAAGAATTTTAAAAATAATTCATGAATTATTCTATAAATTATTATGGAGAAGCTGTGTACAATTCCCAATAATTGATGAAATGGGATGGATTTTGCATGTGTGGGTTTTGATGTGTATGATATTAGATGGGTAGGTATGATGATTGATGATTCAATTTTGGGTAAACTTCAAAAAGGTCCCTGCTATACGTAGCTAATCTAGATTAAGTCCTCAGTCAATTGTTTTATCTCAATTGTATACCAAACGAAGTTTTACCAATTTCTAATCGAGTTCTTTGTTGAATTGGACATGAAATCTTATAGAAATGACAAGTTTTTCTTAGGAAATTTAAAGATTCCTTTAGAAGTCTGTGAAGTGTTCGGACGGACCACTTAAGTGGGGATTTTTTACTGTTTTAGGGATAATTGAAATGAAAGAAGACTACTGGGACTAATTTAGACAAGGTGAATGATTAGGGACTTTATAGAGATCTGCGCAAGAATGTTTGCGCAACCTGGCATATACGTCACGTGCTGCCTTTGAGTGAGCTTGAAAGGTTGTTAGAATTTATGTGTTTGAAACATAGTTTTAAGACCCGCGCGTTATAAGTTTCGGATTCTAGATTTTGATCGAGTTATCAGATTTTAATTGGATTGTTTAGGTTAATTTTTTTAAAAATTAAAATGATATTTTTTAGTAAAAAAAATAAAAATCAACGGGTTGCAATTAGGTTTTTGATCGGGTCTTGTCGGGTCATACCGGGTTTTTCATTCCTTTATTTTTTCTTCAACTCGACCCGGTTCCAGCCCCGGATCAGCCAAGTCCCAGGTCGACCCGCCGGATCGGGTTTCAAAACTATGGTTTGAAATATGATGGATTATCATGGAAAATTTATTTTTTAAAGTGTTTTTTATTTAAAAATATATTAAAATAATATTTTTTATTTTTTAAAATTTATTTTTGATATTAATATATAAATATAAAAAATATTAAATAAAATTAAATAAAAATATTAAAATTTTTAAAAATATTTTTAAAATATAAAAACAAACCAGCTATAAATAATTTGAGTGGACATAATTTAATATGTAATAAAAGTGGTAATAACTTTATAAGAGAGGATTCATCGATTTTTCTCATAATATATTTTTTTCACTTGATTTAAATAATTAAATTCATAAATAATTATGACTTGAACTCTCTGGTATTTTAAAAGAACATGATCGGTAATGTTCCAAATGATCCGTACATTACTATTAGTAATTGATGTTTATATTTTTAATGTTATATTGTGATTGCATGCATGTATGCATGATTGATTAAAATTTTACACAATTATTTACGGATTAATCTTGTATTTCATATCTTTTAGTGTGGCACTTCTACTCTTTATTGAAATAATTAGATCTGTATATACTTAAGAGTTTTTCTTAATATGCTCCCTCAAACACAATTTCATTCTACATAATTATTTCTCGAGTATATATTTATGGATTTTTTATTTTACCAATTGTCATGATCTAATTTTAAACTCGTTTGTTTTTAATTTAATTTTAAAAGGAGATTAAATTAAAAGATTAGAAATTGATTTTAATTAAACATGAGATTTATTAATTTATAAAAATTAAGGACTACAGTGTATGTTTCTTTTCCTGGTATTCGATTGAAACAAACTATCATAATATATTCAACTAATCCTTTTCAATTTATGGGTACATACGCCTCTATTATTCTAAGGTGTTTCAACATCGTTTGCGAGGTTCCAACAACTCCCCCATCTTATTCTAACCATTTGGATCTAGTCCAGCATATTCTGAAAGTTCTGCTGCTTTAGACTTTGAATGATTTTAATTTGTTATTGTGATTATTAGTTGTTTATTTGATGGTGAACTTTGATGAGTGTGTGAGAAGATTGTGTAGTTTGATTAGGGAAGTGATATTGTGTGAATGGGGTGATGCATAACTTTTCTTAGAATGTGTTAGAATAAAAAGGTAAAAAAGGTAATACCATAAAAAAAATTATTAGTTTTTTTTTTTTAACTTGCATCATGGCCAAGCATTTAAAAAAAAGACTAAAAATATCTTACTTGATTGATTTAGCATTTTATAAAATATCATGTTTCCCATTAAAAAAAAATAAGATGGAACATTTTATGTTAGCATATTTTCAAAAATAAATGTTGCATGCATATTTGGGCTTAATAAAATGTTCTTTAAGCTCATTAAAAGTTTGGTCCAAATTAAAAGACTCGTTAGGCCTATACTTCAAAAAACAAAATCCCTTGTTTTAGAAAGGAAAAAAAAGATAATAATAATAATGAAATTAATTTTTGCCCATGATAATTCTCATTTGATAAATGATAGGATTTTTTTGAATGAATGGCCAAAACCTATTTTTGTTATCCATACGGGTTCAATGCCATTTTAAAACCTAATAAAAAAAATATTTTGTTATTGTAAACCCCAACCAAGAATTTTTTTTAAGTTAATGAGTTGTAAAAAATAAAATAAATAAATTGGGAAATGAAATGGCAAAGCTAAAATTTTAGGGAGTTAAAATTAATTAAGAGATGAAATTGAATGGAATTAAAAGATTTAGTGACATTAGATTAATGAAAGAAAAGACATGGGGTTAAAGTGGAATTAATAAAAAAAAAATACATGGACCATTAATGTAATAAGCGAGAAGTTATATATATATATATATATATATAAAAGTGAATAGTGTTCTCCCAACACATTCCTAGCCGATCATAGAGTGAAAGAAAAAGGAGAGAAAAATTATGAAGAAAACTTTGCAAACTCACCATTAAAACAAAGAAGAAGGCTAGATTATAAGGTTGAGGAGTGTTAGGAGAAGGATTAAACAAGAAAAATTCTAAGGATTTTCTATTGGGAATGGATGGTTTTGGAAGAAAAAAAAGGGGGAAGAAGAAAAGTGTTTTCCAAGCTTTTATTCCATGTTTTTTCTTTGTGATAGGAGGTAAGAAACTTTTTTAAAGTGATTGTGTAGAGTAATTTTACATGATGTGTAGGATTGCAAATATTAGTGTATATGCATGTCTGGTTTTTGCATGTTAGAGCATTTGAATTATTGTAGTTATGGATGGATGATGTTATTGTGTGTATATAAACAATGGGTAAAGTTCCAATTAAGTGAATTAAGTGAGAATTCAATCCTTACCGTGTTAGGATTTTAATAATGTGTGTAATTAATTGATGGAAGTTGCCAAGGTGTTATGTATAATATGTTAATATGAATGTTTAATGATTGGTATTGTGGAAATGTTGTGGACATTAAAAAAAAAAAAAATTCACTCTTTTACTTAGAAGGGGTTTCGGCCACATAAAAAAAGAAAAGAAAAGGAAGCATTAATTGATTTTGATGTTATTCTACATGAATGTATTTGGATTAGAAATGAGTAATTAAGGTGTAAATCATAGAAGATTTAAGAAAAATCTGGTATTATCTTCTTAACCATGTTTCAGCCAAATCAAAGAAAAAAAGAGGAGGCATTAATTGATTTTTATGTTATGTTACATGAATGGACTTGGATTGGAAATGAATAATTAAGGGGTAAATCATGGAAGATTTAAGAAAAAAATTATGTTGAAGGAAAAAGCTTTATTAAGTTTTATCGGATGTGGATTTCTATTGTAAATGTATTCTTGAAATTTATATTAAAAAGTGTGATGGTTAGAAGTAATGTGACCTTTTTTTTTTTTTTTTTTTTCATATAGTAGAGGTTGGGGACACTACTTAGCAATAAGGAGCTGCGAGTCGGGCACCACAATAGGTAGGTGTCTAGAACTTTGGCTTTGTAAATTATTTTATTACTCAAATTCTTTATTGTATTTTTCTTTAAATGTATTTTGGATTATTTGGTTTGTTGATAAGAAATTGTTAAAGAAATTAGATCCCTAGTTAATGGGAGTAATGTTATGTTGAATGTACTAATGAGGAAAATAAATCCCTATATAGTGAGACTAATGCCCTATCAAGGCCTTGTTTGTTTCAAGGAAAATGAATTCCTGGAATTCATTTTCCTTACTTTCCCATGTTTGGCAACATTAGAGAAAAGTAGTCAATGAAAACTTAATTCCAGTCAACAAAAAAACACCTTTTTATCAAAGAAAAGTGTTTTCCCGCGGATAAAAAAAGGAAAACACTTTCCTTTTCACAAATCACGATCTCTCTCTCGTCAAAAAACGATCCGCCACTATTGAGATAAGGGACGATCGAAGGAACGCCAAGGTTCCCTTGAGGTCCGCCAAGCTTGCTTGGTCTACACTCGTATAGCAGCAGTTGATGGGTGGATTAAATGAAAGGAAACTTTCGATTCTCTCTCCCCCCTTTTCCTTTCAAAGTAGTATTACCGTGAGAACGAAGCGACTACAAGAATCCATGAAACGAACCAGGGGGCACAATTAGACCCCTGGTGCTAGCGTGCGCCACCGTGAACTCTACTCCCCCTCCCCCACCTTACCTGCACCCTATCCCTCAATAAAATGAAAAGAGAAGAGAGGAGAGAGAGAGGAGAGGAGCAGGGTAGAGAGAGAGAGAGTGGGGGGGCGCTTTGCCTTGCTTTGCTTCTCTTTATCCAGCTTAGCTTTGTATTGCTATGCGTTCTCCACCATAGATAGAAGGCCAACTCTCTAATTTTATAAAAGAATAATAAGATGCAATAGTAAATGGTGGCAGAAGAATTTTAGGAAATAAAAATCTGTTATCTACGATTTGATAAATGAATATGTTTATCAATTTATCATTATACTTTTTAGATTATTTTTTTTAGTGTAAGTGATTAAATATTTATATTAAATATTTTATATATATTAGATAAACTTCAAAAAATAATTAATTCATTAATAAATTATTTTCCAGTTCATTTTCCATAACATAACCAAACACTGGAAAGTGTTTTCCAGTTTATTTTCCATAACACTACCAAACATCGGAAAATACTTTCCTGGAATTCACTTTCCAGGAATTCACTTTCCCCGGAATTCACTTTCCAAAAGGAAAGTTGTTCCTGCAAACAAACGGAGCCCAAGTGGGCTAATAAGAAAAATAGATACTTGAATAATGGGACCATTGCCCTTTCAAACGGGTTAATGGAGGAAACTAGATCCCTAATCGATGGGACCATTACTTTGTTGAATGGGCTAGCGGAGAAATTTGATATCTAATTAATAGGACTAGTGCCTTGATGAATGGGCTAATGGAGAAATTGGATCATTAGTTAATAAAATCGGTGTTTTGATTAATAGGTTAATAGAAAAATCAAATAACTTAGTGAATTTGATATTCGTCTTAAACTAGAAAAGAACATGGATAGGTCATTTACTTTCATAGTTATAATTGAATTGTTGATTAACAAATCATTGAGTGAATGATTGAATTTATTCTATTGTAAATTATATTTTCAAGTACATTGCAACATTATATTGAGGAATAGACTTTTCTCTTTGTATCTTTTGCATAATCAAGATTATGTAATGAATAATCTAATATCTTGCTTTATGATGTAATTTTGTAAATAAAACTTGATGTCTATTTTACTTTTTTTTAGTTATGTAATTAGAGTAATTAGAAGCTTTATCTTAATTATGTTATGTCCTAATTTAGAGCATAATATATATATGTGTGTGTGTGTGTGTGTGTGTGTGTGTTCTAAAATGTATTGGAATTATTTTGTTCTCAGTTAAAGCATGAAACCACTTCGTTCGCCATGTTCCATTTAATGGGTATACGATTAAAATAAATAAATAATAAAAGCTTTAACTTTGGTGGTAAGTTCTAACATAAATATGAAGGTCTCAAACGATGGGACAATTGTTATGTGTTATAATAATTGGTGATTGGATCAATTATTGGAGTTTATTGAAGTGAAAAAGGTCATTAAAAATACTGGATTGTAGTAAATATAGAGGAAACTCTGTTAAAATTTCAGTAGACTTATTGATGAATGAAATGACATGATCCTTTAGACGAATAAAAACAAATACACCACCTTTTTACAACCAACAAAGTTGAAATCAAATGAAATTAATATTTAAATATTAAGGATGTTACAATTATTCACTTTTAATATTTGGGTATATGGACTCATAACGAGCCAATACTTGGATATTAGGGGGAATAACCCCTCACCAAAATTTCCTTAAAAAAAATAACGTGGTTAATGGTAAAACTAAATTTTTTAAAATATTCACCAATTAAGAGTATTTTTAATGCAATATTCCATAGCACCAGGGTTAGGAATATATGAGGTAACATAGGACACACAAATCTTTTTAAGACACCTTCTATGAACCTTCTATAGGATTTGGGCTAGATTCTATAAACACAATATAAGTCCGCCGGTATATTCATATAAATAACTTAAGATGTGATCTGGAATGAACGCCTTAGAGTTGTTAACTCACCAAACAACTAGGAGTGGCAAAAACCAATCAGGCTTTTAAAATGGATAAGTGTTGAACTTTTGACCAAGGTTTAACTCATCGAAGCAAACCCATCTTTACCCAATAGATAGACCACTGGTAGTTTAAACACAACAATACCTAAGTAACTTGGGACAAGATAGACAATACAACCTATCCCATTTAGAATATTTCAAGGTTGATAGTATTTTTTTTTAAGCATAACTATAGCTTACCACATATCTCTGAAGACAAGTTGGAGTTCTAAATGTTCATAATATTACGCGGCGACTATTTTTTTGTAAGATTAAACATTTCCCCCCTCTCACGCATAAAACAAAATTGTTTCCTCTGGATTTGAGGAAATAGGATGGGTCACTGTGATGTGCGACATCAATATTGAATGATGAAATTAAACAATAATCAATTAGAAATAAAAGATCTAAAAAACAACTTAAGTCAATTATAGTTAACCAACCAAACTCACAACTCAGGTCATAAGACCAAGAAAATCCCATATAAATCAAATCAAAATAAATTAAAAAGCTGCCTAGTTCCCAATAAACCAAGTGTTGAATGATGAAATTAAAAAAAAATCAATTAAAAACATAATACTAAAAATGACTAAGGTTAACCCGCCGAGCTTGTGAAATGAGCTATGAGACCATGATAATCTCATATAAAGAAGATCAAAATAAATTATGAAGTTCAATTCCTAATCAAATCAAATGTTAAAAGATGATATTGAAAAAAAATAAAAAAAAAAACAAAAAAAAAGAAAATTTGATCATTTCGGGTTAACTCGTTAAACCAGCAACCTAGGTTTAACTAGAAGAAACTAAAAGTAATTTTACTTTAAAAGCACAATAATGTTAAGAATGAGATTTCTTTGCTTAATCTCTAAGAAGTGGAAAGTGATTCTAGGTTTGTTGGTATCACGCCTCCAAAATCAAGCATAGACATACCCATATCATTTAATATTTAACCTAGATAATACAAAGGTTAACCTTATAAAGTTCACCAAAAACTAGAAATGCTAAATCAAAAGGTATTAAATATCTAGATCCCATAAATAATCACCTGATAACATCAAGTCTTAAACGTGATAAAAATCCTACTAAAGAGAAAGTGATAAAATTTGTATTACAAGTCCTCAAAAGTATTAATAATGAATGTCTAATAACAAGTCAAAATATACAATTCATTAAACATAAATCCTTCAGCTTAGCTAACAACTTAAACTGGTAACATAAACTTCATAACTCAAAACTTTCTAACTTTTCTAACCTGTCTAGAGAGGAAAAATAAAGGAGGGTAAGCTAACCATAGTTTAGCAAGTAAAGCTCCACTTATTCCCAGACCAAGCACAAGTTTCATGTGTGTGTGTGTGTGTATATATATATATATAAAACAACTTATAACAATAACAATAATAAATAAATAAATAATGTTTATGTCTCTTTAGTTTATAAGACATGCCATAAAATAAGTCATCAATACATGCCTTTTCTTGGTATTTAATTTCATAAACATGACTTTACTTTCAAATCAAATTCATATGATCACATTATACCTGCGACGAGGCCACTAGTCAACTATTTCCAACCAATTATTGTAACTCATTCAATTATTATAACTCATTATGGGCCATTAGAATTAGTTCTAGTGTCGACAACCCTACTCACTTATCAGAGGTCATTACTTCATTCATAGTCATCTAGGAGTCATTACGCAACCATTTACAAATTCATTAAAAAATACTTTCTTTCATAGATCAATTTATCAAATATTCTTACAAAAATTCTATATTATGCATTCACAAACATCATATATAAGCAAATCAATTTGAACATAGCAAGTGCTTAATCTTCTTTTAAAAAATATAATACATATAGTAAAGGAAAAATGTATAATTGAGAAAAATATTTATTCCATTTAAAAAATAATAGAGAGTGTAAATGTTTATTTACTTCTCTTACTTAAATAATCAAAGTCCAAAATCTCAGCTTAAACAACCTATTCATAATCATATAACCTGTTAAAGTCCATCTAACACTTTAACTACAATAATTTATCAACCACACACTATCTACTGAACTTACTATAACTCTTTCTAGAAAATTGACAATTCCATTACTCCATTATCTTTCCATCCATATATGATTCACCTAGCAATTTCTTTTATATAATTTATAATGAGTCCTAAAATCATTGTTGGGTATTGCTGTCAAATAATTTACATATCCTTTAGTATTTCACCATAACTTTATTTACAAAAATTAGATTAATATGTCGTTTATGGTGTTAGAAACTACACATAATAAACTGCCAAATAACGCGCACGAGGCATATTAAAACTTAAAAGTGCATTCTTTGGAACATTATAAAAGAAGAATAAAGAGTCAACCATATCAAGGGACTAAACTCTCATGATTTCCAAAACTAGAACAACAAAATTATAAAATAAAAAAGAACAGGGACTAAATTATAACTCACTGAAAACTTTACCATTACCATACAGTGAGTGAAATCGCATCATTAACTCAATTAGGCAGGATTTTCTTTCCTCAGTCTCTCACAAAATTAGAAGAGGAAATATTTGACCTTTTACTTTTAGAAAAAAAAAAGAAAAAGAATCTGAGAAAGAATTAGTAATTTTTGGATTTAGAGGAGAAAATAGAAGTATTTTCTTTTTGGTTTTGTTTTGTTTCAATTTTAATTTAATTTAAGAAGAAGATTATTACTATTATTGTTATAGCAATGAATTGAAGAGGCAGGTGGTGGTGGTGGAGAGATGAGTGTGAGCCATGCATCAATACATCCGGTGGAAGATCCGACTACGACAGACGGCGGAAACAATAACGCGCCGAGAGTGAGGATGAAAGACATACAAGGGATGCCTGGCACCAAAGGCGGCCTTGCTTTGCGTCTCTCTCAGTTTATATTTGCTGCTACGGCTCTTTCTGTCATGGCCTCCACCAGCGATTTCCCTTCTGTTACTGCCTTTACGTAATTGAATTCCTTGCCTTCCTTTTTTTTTGTTATTTATTTTGTTATTCGTTGTGTTTGGCTCAATTGCTTGATTTTGCTTTCATCTTTCCTTAAGAGAATTATATGAAATATTTAGCTTATTAATATCAGTTTGGTATTTTTAAAACCCTAAATTTTTTATTTTATTGCTGCTGCTGCTGCTATGTTAAAAGCAGGGAAGATGAAATGTTTCAACGCCGTAGCAAAATTACAAGTTAGGCTCGAAAAAAGAGAACACTTCCGTTTCCAATAATTTTATCTAGGGCTTGATTTGATCAGGCTGTGGCTGTTCATTTGGAAAAGAACACTCCTTTTCCGATACTGTCTTTAGCATTTTGATTGATTTGTGTGGATCATTGGTATGGAGAAGAGAATTAGGGAAAGCACTTGAGTGACGCTGGACTTGCATTGCCATGTCATGAAGAGCATGCCTCTCTAAAGAGCTTATAATTAAATTTTCACCATATAGTATATCTTCAAACACTTTAGTTACACCGGACTTGCATTGGTATGTCATGAAGAGCACGCCTCTCTAAAGAGCTTATAATTAAATTTTCACCATATAGTATCTTCAAACACTCTTTGTTTGTTTCCTTGTTACTTAATATTTAAAGCATCCTCGTTTTGTATTAGCTTGCTGTATCTGTATTTCAATGTGGTTAACAGCTTGGAAATATAATAAGTATGTTTGACATGTTCTGGTTACTAATAAGGTTTCACTGTTGACGAGTGAGTTGTTTTATCCCAACAACTGAATTAGCTGTGCTTTGGATGTCTTCTACGCAATCATACTACTGAATTTTGCATATCCTACTATTAACAGGATGGGATGTCTAATTTTTGGTTTGCGAGTCAGTTTTTATGTGAATTATGATATTTATTGTTTGATGACATCAGTTCTTTTATTTTATAATGCGCAATATCAGCTACCTAGTTGTGGCCGCTAGCTTGCAGTGCCTGTGGAGCTTTTGCTTGGCTATTGTTGATATTTATGCCCTTTTGGTGATGCGCTCATTGCAGAATTACAGGATTGTCATAACTTTTGCTGTTGGTGATGGGGTAAGATGACAATGTCTTTAATGTAAAACTGAATCTTAACAGTGGACATCTGGGCCATCATTGTTCTCTCGTGTTATATATTTGCAGCCCTTATCTTTACACTCCTAAAGATAGATGCATTTTGCTTGTGGCTTGTAGCCAGTCTTCCTTTTTCATAAGATTGTCAAGTGATTTGGACTGCTTGGTTTTTCCCTTAAAAACTAGTTTTCCCCCCTATTTATCCTCTCAATTTCCTGTGCTCTATGGTTACTCCACTACCATCCTTTTTTACCCCTTCTTTTTGTTTTGATTTTCAGCTTGTAAGAGCTAAAGCTACAATTACCATCACTTGCCTCTTCAACTCTTAACATTTTCATTATCACTAGTCTAATGTTTTAGCATTAAGGAGTGGAGTCTACATTGAGTCATAATTAGAGGAAAAATTCAGCCAACTACATTTTACTAGAATGCGGACTGGAATCATATTTAAATCTACTTAGGGAGTGTCTAGGAATGCTTTTGCTTTCAGGTGCTTTTGGCTTGAAAAAGCATCAAATTGATGTTTTTTTTTTTATGTTTTATGATGGTTTTGATGTACTGATGTAAAAAAATATAAAACATATGAAAAAACATTATTTTGATGCATTTTCAAGCGAAAAGTTATTTTGAAAAGTGTTCTGCACCACAATCCCAAATACACATTTAGACTGAATATTTATGACTTATCTCTTTGTGAAACGGCAAGAAGATAGCATTCACTATAATATTTCACAAGCTCAAGTGCTATAACTATGCTCATCATGGTTTCTGCATAAGCTTTTGGGTGCATGCTATTCTAGGATTTTTGAATATTCTTCCTCCATGTCAGAGAGATTGTCTGCCTTTCTATTTTTTATCTGTCCCAAAACGTTCGTCTGGTCAATGCTTTAAGTAGTCTACTTTCCTAAAATACCTCTATATAAAGTCCATTTTGCAAAAGATTGTCAAATACTTTTGTGGAGCTAGCAAGATATCATTAAATTTGTTACTAAGATCTGCTTTAAATTGATAAAGAAAATCAATTCTGTCTATTGGAAAAATAAGAAACTAAATGGTTAGTACACGAGAGAGTTGCTGTGTGATTCAAAAACAAAATATTCTTTCATTTTTCCATTTCCTATTCTTCACTACCATGCACCCAATTAGCAACAAAAATAAGAGATCAAAATAGACATATATATCAAGATTAAACAAAATCAATGTTCTTTCTCCACTTTTTCCTTGTACATACAAATATCTTTAACACAAGAAGATTTTTTGCAGCCTGAAAAATATTAATTCTTAAAGAAAATTCATGGAAGCTTGCAAAATGTATAGAGAGCATAAACACTACATATTTTATGACCCTGACATTTAGTTTTGTGGAGTTAGGTCTTATAAGTTTGATCAGGCATTTTCATAAGGATCCCTTTTGGGAAATTTTTTCATGGTGCTCATTCCAAAAATGTACATTGAACTGCAGAATGGAAAGGTTGCGATAATACTCCCTCAGTTA
Organism: Populus x sibirica; assembly: GCA_019202695.1. NCBI lineage: Eukaryota > Viridiplantae > Streptophyta > Magnoliopsida > Malpighiales > Salicaceae > Populus > Populus x sibirica. Next base: position 1,145,902 of record JAGMVL010000957.1, read on the forward strand.
CATGGATGTTTACTCTACATCCGAGTGTGCATTTTCTATCTTTCTTCACTTCACATCAATTAACTCTGTTGTATTATCTCGTGAGTTAATTTATTTGCATTTAGATTTTATTCTCTTCAATTTTGTGTCATTTTCATGCAGATAGCTTCCACTCTCACATTTGCTGCTGCCTGTGCTTCTGCTGGCATCACAGTCCTTATCAACAATGATCTTGACAGCTGTGCCAATAACCATTGTTTACAGTTCGAAACTGCTACAGCCATGGCATTCATCAGCTGGTTCTCTGCATTGCCATCTTTTCTCCTGAACTTTTGGTCACTGGCATCACGATGAAGAACAAAAAAATTGCTGAATTAAAAAGAAATTGACAACACTGGCCATTTTGTGGTACAAACTGAAATACAAGACAGTCTTGTTTAATCTTTGTTGCATGTGTGCATTGATAGGAGGATGAGTTCATTACTCTTGGCATGCGATTTTGTTGTAAATCAGAATGCAACGTAAATATTTGGGGTGCTTTGTATTTGCTTGTTTAGGCACAATGGATTTGATTGGATAACTTTGGTGTGGACATTCGCAAGGAGTATGTGTAATGACTTCTGAAGAGTGGACCCTCGCATTCTATCTCCTCTCTATTTGGCTAGGAGTTATCTAACATGCAGCACCAAAGGTTTACTTTACGCAGGCATCGAGGCAATGGAAAGTACGTATCATTGAGATTTGCACTCGCTCCCAAATTTCATGTAAAACTGAAGGCACCAGGTGGGTGCTATGCTCTGACAATCTTTCACCTGTAGTAGTTTGGGGTTTGAAAGAACTTGATCACCGCAAGTAATTTTGTGCTGGATGTTTAAACAACGATAGCAGGGCTTGATTTTGAACGGTCGGAAGACGTTTGGTCGGAGATGGCAAGAGAGATAGATCCCAACAAGGGATTAGTCCTTGAAATGGGCAAAACCAAGAAATGGTTACTTTCCTTCTAAATATCATTTCTACCACCTGCTGACTTGACTACTTTCGCTCACATTCTCGTAGAAAGGGAAAAGGTCACCACGAGGGTAACACTTGGGGGGTAGTAGTAGAGAAGAAAGGAATTGTGGGCAAAATAACGCTGTCTTTTTTGCCCTTTTTTTTTTTTAATGTAATATATATATCGGAATCCCAAAGCTCAGGAAGAAATCGTTACTACACTGAAAGCAAAGCATCCTTGATTCATGTGTCAAAAGTAGTAGTATAAATGAAGCTGCATTCCCAAGCTAAACGTCGATATTTCTCCAAGGATTTTACTAGATCATATATTCATAAAAAAAATATAGAGAGAGATTAATGCCGAGGGAAGATGATGATGCAAGATTATATAGCTGTTTCAAGAAGTACGAAGAGATTGAGAAACGGGCATGGATGTATGTAATAACATATACTGATAACCTTGCATACCTTCATCTATCTATTGAAACAAGATTATTATAACGCATGTATTTTGTGATCAAATGATTTATATGTGATGCATCCGATCCTGATAAAAAAAAAAATAATAAACACAAAGAAAGACCATTTTTGTAGTCTCGCAATTAGAACCTTAATTTATATTTTATTAATAAATATTTTTCTCTAGTGTAGTTTATCTCTTTAAAAAATCTACAACTTCTTAAACAATTATAAATTAAATAGAAAAAATATTATAGCAAGCTGATTTTTTTACATAACTATATTGGTAAAATCTTTGGTTAAATTGAGAGCCCAATTTAAGAGCGATATGGTAATTAAATAAAAAATTATGATTTTTTTTATCAGGCTACTCGATTAGCTTGGACATCCTTTTTATTGAGTATAGCTCTGCATTATTGATCCTTAAACAACTTTGTTAGGTTTTCTATGTTTTCTACTTATAACAAATCAACAAGTAATTCTTCAGAATTATGAAAATCTCTGGTCCCATCTATCAATATGCTTTTATGTGAGTACAAAATATTTATTAACATATAATAATAATAATAATAATAATAATAATAATAGTCTAAGATTATTTTCACCATTTTTCATTTATGATAGTGAAAAATATTAAAAAAAAATAATTGTTAACGAATCCTTGTTGAACAAAGCTTGATGCTTTGTAAAATAAGAATTGATTTTTGTCCAGTTAATTCTTCTTGTTTGATATGAAATCATTATAAAATAAATAAGTTAAAGGATGCCATATAAGTTTTAAATAACATTAAGAACTCTTTGTAGTAAATGGAACCTATAACTCTTGCGGAAACAATGTTTTTTTTTTGTTTTCACACTTTACTGATATTTTCTAAGCTCAATTTCAAACACGTCGTTTTTTTTCCTGGATAAATTAGTAGGCCTACCATATATAGTTAGAAAAGAACAAATGTCTAGTTTCCAACCCAATTGGAATCGCATCCAAACTTCTCTTGTAACTCCATATATGACCTTAAGAGTAGATAAAGATCCATACTGACCGATTTAAACCTTTTTAACCCAAGCCTCTCAAATTAACCCATGGAACTCTTCTTGGATCCACTTCGTTTTAGGTCTTAGAATATACCCAATAAACACTACTAATAGATCCTTTGATGTCGTAGGTAGGATCACATTACCTAACATGTGCACCTAGAAATATTAATTTTGTGTGGTGATTAGCCTTAAGCAATGCAATCTCTTCCATAATCTCTTCAATCCTTTATGGGAGCTACAAGTAGCTAATTTTAGCTAGCTTATATCAAAAGGCTTTAAAAGCTAAGCTAGCTAGCTAATAATCTCTATCATTGCAAAAACTACTTAATTTATATATTTATATCTAATTAACTATGAAACTAAAAGATCTAAGGTTCTTTATAGAGCTTAATTATTTATATGAATAGTGAAACACCTCTCTGAATTTTTTAAACCAAGTCATCCAAATCGATCATTGAAAAAAGACAAAACAAAGTCATATAACCTTCAAAATTCAGACTCTTATATATTAAAACATAATTTTTCACTTTTAATAGACAACACCAGAAAAGATCCCTATTCAATTTCATTTCCTCTTCAAAACACATAAAATTACAAGCCTATAACGCAATTTTTTAGCCCTAATAAAAAACAATAAACAATCAACACATTGAGAAAAACTTTAAAACGTATGGAGTAAACCCTGTAGCAGACTTCGTGGAATACTTTATTTTCACTATTCATTGCTACAATGCAATGACTATTTTTCCATCAGAGAAAAAGTGACAAGGTTATAGGCAAGGGTATTTTGATCTTTTCGGGTGACCATTAGTCATTAATTATTTGCAAGGGGGGTGTATGTGTCTTTCCAACTGTTCTAAAAAAGTTAAATGACTTCTGTGTCATTCAGATAAGTTTTTTTCTAAGCTATAGATGAGGGTATTTAAGTATTTTTAATTGTTTAAATAAAAAATGACATTTTCCCTTAGAACCTAAAATAAAACAAGGGTCCAATGACCTTTTGGCCCTTTTAGTATGGATTTTTTTGTTAATTTCATGTCATTAGGGGTAGATTGGTCTTTTCAAGTTAATTAATTGATCTTAAAATTGAAAAATCCTTATACATGTCAGCACTTAGGAGGTGTCCGTCTTCTTTGAACGATGCGTGTGACGCCTCTCAATAGCCAAACTCGTGCTTTCATTGTGTCGTTGGAAGCACCATCACGTCCTCTTCCTTTTGGTGAGGCACATGTCCATGTAGGTGTGGCAGTTTGTCCCTAGCGAGCGTTTTTTTTTTCTCTTTCTCTATCTCTCTCTATTTTCTTTCTCCTCCCCAAACAAATATAGTTTGGTTCTCTTTATTTTTGGTATTTCAATTTCAATCCTTATTCTTTTGATTTTAGATTTTATTTCTTGACCTTTTTATACAAGTTTTATTTATTTTTGATTTAGTCATTCACTTTCAATTTGTCATGTTTTATTTCTTTCTATTAAGTACTTATTCTTTTGCTTTCTATTTTGTTTCTTGGTTTTTTTGTAAAAATTTTATTGGTTTTTAATTTCATTCTTTAATCCAAGTTTATGAGGCATTGTTTTTTTTCAATTTGATCCTCATTCTTTATATTTTTTTTTCTTTTTGTTAAAGTTATTTTTCTTTTCGATTTAACCCTCCAATCAAAATCCTAGTCTACCCTCTAATTTATTTGTTTTTTATTTTCACCTTCATTATTTTAATTAACATTTTTTTTTATCCTAGATCCTTTTATTAATTGATTTCCCTCCGATTTTATCCTTCAATGTTTGATTTGTTGGGGTTATGGTTTTACATTTTCTTCAGGTATGGTGCTTCTAATCTAATGACTTGAGTTATAGGTTTGAAAAATTAACACGGGCCGACATATGTTTTTTACTTTTTTTTATTTTATCATTTGACATCGTTTTTTTTTAAATATTAGCCTTGTGTTTTTCTTTAATTTCTTTTCTATTATGTTATCTCGATCTCATTACCTAGGCCATAGATTTCGCGGGCTAACTTGGGTTGACTTGCTCTTTATTGTCCAAATTACATGTTTATCACGCTACTCTAAGTTGACTCATCCTGTTTTTTTTCTTTTTTTTTATCAAATTTTGTGCTTTTAAAGATTTTTTCCTCACGTTCTCGTGATGGCTTTTTCACATTTATTTACATACATGATTCTTGATTTATTTAATTAGATGCTTGCATAAGCCTTTTGATTCACATTTAGAATCTTTTATGTTAAAAAACACATTGGAAAAGCCTACATATCCAATTTTTATATGGAAAAATAATATACAACCCATGACGGAGCATAGGTCAAATAACTAGTACAAAAGAAATTCCTAATATCAACTTCAACTCCTTTTGAAAACCCTAAATTCCTTATACGCTTACCATTTTCACTCAATAACCACAAAATAACACTAACCCACTTTAATTTTTATTCAATTCAATTTAGATTCAAATCCAAAATCATAACTTCCCCAACTTCAAAACATTATCAAATACAAAAAAAAAAACAAATAGAAACACTAAAAACTCACATTCATCACAAAGAACGATATTGAACCAAAATAATCTACAATAAATAAAACAAAACATCCGTGGCCAATTTGGCTTATAATTCATGTAGCAAACCCTAAAATAAAGTTGAAGAGAAACCAGGGTTAGGGTTTTGAAACAAAACACAAAAACAAAAAATATAATGATTAAATAAGAGAAAAATCAATTAAAAAACCAAAAAAATAGCCCACAAAAGAGATTTTAAAGAAAAAAAAGAGAAAGAAGAGGAAGGGCTTAAAAAAATTGGTGGAAGAAATGAAGTTTTTTAAGAAATTATTTGATGAGTCATCCGTCTCTCGAAACCCTAGCCCTCCTCTTTCAAAACCATCAACAATGCCTCTCAATAGTAAATAATTACCAAATTGTCATCTCAAAAACCTCAATTTCAAGAAGTTTATTATAGAGAAAACTAGACTCTAAGATCTTTTAATTTTGTTTATGTATTTTAAGTGATATATTTTAATTTAAATTAATAATGATTCAATAACTATTATAGAGAGAACTAGACTCTACCATCTCATCTATACATGTTTTTTATGTTAAATATGGAATTTTTCTATATAGGGTTGAGAAATACATGTTTTTATGGGTTTTGAATTAATGGTAGCACATGGTGGTTGTGAAGGCATTTACGATCAATGTAAGTTGTTTTTATTTAGTCTATGCTAGCCTATTTACTCCTGTTACATTGTAGAAGAGATCAAAAGTTAGTTTTTTAATGTAAAAATGTGTATGTATTGTCAAGGTGCTATTTAGATTGAAGATTTTTTATTATCATTATGAACAGACTCGTTGATGCATATTTAATTAAATAAATCAATTAAATTGATAAATAAAATTTATAGGTTAGATTACATCATTCTATTTTGATTTACAGAGGAAATTATTTTTGGCCTTTTTATCTAAAAGAAAAAAAAAACAACACGTCGTTTGTTTGCCTAATTCTCAAATACTAGAGAGGTGGTTGAGAATTAGGGCGGGTTTTTTTGGATCTACAAATTCATTTCTCAACTTATTTTCACCTAAAAACACCTAATAAATATTTTTTTTATCATGTCAATAAACCGATCTTTCAATTCAACACACCCTAAATTAGTCTAAAAATACAAAATCATATCAAGATGAAAGTCTAAAAACACCTTAATGGACTCTCTCTCGTCGAATAAAACCTATTGACACCAAGATCGATTTTTTTTGTTACTAAAATACGACCAACCAACAATTCTCCCCCTCAATGTTTTCTAGCTAGTTTCTCTCTCCTCTCCTAAACTCAGGGACTGAAAAAAAAACTTTTATATCAATTAAAATTTCAAAAGCAAAAAAGACTAAATCGAAGAAGAAAGGAAAATAGGTGGGTCAAAAAGCATTTCTTTACCGACTTTGACTCTGGCCATGTGTTTTCCATGTGGTTTACATCGTGGTCCTCTCTCATTTTCTTTTATATTTCAACAATAATTTAAAACTTAATCGGTAACAAAATGATTAAATTAAAACAAGAAGTTTAAATATGAAAAATAAAAGAAGTTGCTTCACTATGTATATACAACCATCAAATAGGTCATTGTAAAATTGGATTGAGGTTTTTTGAACCTAAAAATTTATTTTCAACATATTTTCGCTTAGAAACATTCAATTAACATCATTATCATGTCAATAAATCATTCTCTCAACTCAAAACACTCATAAATTTGTTCAAAAATACAAAATAAAACAGAAAAAATTATTTCTCAACATTGATCTATTTTTCTAGTGAGATGAAGGCTTAAAAAACCTAAATGGACTTTCTCTCATCGAATAAATCTTGTTGACACAAAGATCGGTCTTTTTTATTGTTAGATAATGGCTAACCGACAACTTTCTCTCTCTCCGTTGTTTTTTAATGAGTTTCTCTCTCATCTCCAAAAACCTAAAGACTGGAAAAGGAACAAAATGAACTTTTGAACAAAAACTAAAATTCTAAAAGGTGAAAGCCATATAATCAGAGAAGAAAAGAAATTAGATGGGTCAAAAAACACTTTTTATCGATTTTGAGAATAGCTGCATGTTTTTCTATTATGGTCCTTTTCCTTTTAATTTTATCTTTCACAATTTAAAACTTAATCTCATTGAATTAGATAACAAAAAGTTTAAATTAAATTTTTTTTTGACAATTTATTGATTTTATCTTTTACAATTTAAAACTCAATCTCATAGAATTAGATAACAGAATGATTAAATTGAAGAAAAAAAGGATTAAATTGAGAAAACAATTTAAAGAACTAAATTGAAAAAAACATAAAGAATAAGAGAAAGAAAAAGAATTGAGTTGGTTCATTATTTACATGAATAATGATTCCAGCCCAATTCTTTTGAGTATAGTAGTTAATAACATCAAAATCAAGTCGAGCAAGCCCTAGATTAGATTTTTTTTGAAAAAGTGAAGCAAGCCCTAGAAAGAGAGAAAGGGAGAGTGAAGCCTTGGCATATGAGAGGTGGAGCTTTGTGATAGGTGAGTTTTAAACCGTTGATTGAGGATATAACTGTTCTTTGGTTTGTAAAAGCGTACAAATAAGCTTTTTTAATTCAAGATACACCTGACCTGCTTTTTTTTTTTAATTTAAATTTATTTTTTAAAAAAATAATTAAATTAATTAAAAATATATTTTCAAATTTTTTTTTATTAAATACCATTCCATTTTTATAATATTTTATATAACAATCCCTTGTAATATTGGCAAATTTTTTATAACCCATCATTATTTTGCTTTTTTAATAATATATATTTTTATTATCATATAATTAAATAAAAATTATTTAAAAAAAACAACATTTTCAAAGCGAAGATGTCATCATATTACTATTTTTTTTAAAAAAAATACTTCATCATAATCAAGATTTTGCTGACAAATTACAAAATACATAAACAATATCTACATAATTTTTACATTTAAAAATAAGCGAGCCAATTACCTAGTAAATCATTGATGCCCGTATATGATGATTATTAGGTAGGAAGAGTTACTGCCGCGAGCTGCGTAGGGCCTCTGGATATTTTTGTTCAACAAGCCTTTCTATTTAACTTTAGGCCGTGATGGCAGTAATTAAAAAAAGATTTCAGTGCTTGAATTCTCTAGCACCTACGTTTAATGAGCTAGCGGATAAAACAGACACGAATCTCGGATAGAATCCCACGTACGAGAGCAAGGAAGAAAGATGAGCTTGAGCAAATTTTTAAAAGCACCAAGATTCTGTAGCAGACGCTGCAGAACTAGCATTCAAAGCCTCCCTCGTAAATCCAAGGGAAAGGAAAACTCCACTCGAATACTAGCAGTGCGCAATGTGGAGCGCTAATAAATAGCAAAAAATCTTCGAAGACAAAATGCAGCAGCACAGATGCAAGGCTCAAAATGAAGCTGGAGCTGGGAATAAAGTATAAACACTACATTAAAGTGCAAGAAAAGCTCCGCTGATATTGGAGGAAAAGTATATTTACATGGACAAAGCGAAAAACTGGGTGTGCTAAATGAAAAATAATTAAATTAATATGATGCAAACCTGCAGCTGGGTATAAATATTACAAAACTTATCTTTTCATTTTCAAAAAGCTCCACCATGCCTTTGCTGTCTTCATATTCAACTGGGAGGGAAGATGGGCAGAGAGAGTTGGGTGAATGAACAGTGGTCTTCACAAAAAAGACCAGTTTACAAAAGAGAAAGCAATGCAGTGGACAGTGTTCTCTTCAGCAGCAAGCACTTTCCATGAAACAGCTTGTTCATATGATACATTACGCCCCATTGTTGACATGCAGATTCCAGCAGGCAAGCATGCAAATCCCTGATCACAGAAGGACAAGTTTCACCAATTAGGGTTTGTAAGTAAAACAGTTTATGTTCCATTTTTCCCTAATGAAGGCAACCCGGAGACTAGCTGGGCCCAGTAATAACACAAGACAATGCACAGAAAACATATTTACTATAGCCAGGATCTCATTAATCAAACCAGCTACAACCATCCTCAACTACCCTTTTTGCTTAGAAAAATTTGGGGAATACACAGAACAGAAACACACATTGTCTTAGAATTATCCAATCATAAGAAAGAGAACAATAATGTCATGGATCTTTACAGTGCCTTGTAATGATCAGGGAAATTTTCATAAAGAACCTAACTTGAAGGCAAACATCCAATTTTCATAAAGAACCTAACTTGAAGGCAAACATCCAACGTTTCTCAACACATAAGTCAACAAAAGATCAGAAGGAACAAAACATATTTCCATGTAAAACTTGCCTGTTGCATTAACTTTGCGAAGTCTGTAAACAATGCCTTGCGTCCAGATTCATCAAATATCTTATCCAGTGTGATGTCTTGCAGAGCCACTAGAGTTGTCTCCAGCATGTCAAGTCCTGCCTGGTTAGCAAAGATGAACACTGGTAGTGCCTGCAACACCAAAAAAACATGGATACATGAAACAATCTCTGATGTTATCTCAGATACTGAAGAATGGATGTTGTCCTCAATAGTGGCATCGCTGGTCTGGTGTACCATATGCAATTTTTAAGAGGCGCTTCAACTAAATATTTGACAGATAGATAATGTTATCTAATTGGATGTAAACATACCTCCAATGAACAACATAAAATTGCATCCGGATGATGCCATAGATGTTTCAGGACAGAATCTCCACCCACAGAATCAGATCTCAGTAATTCTGCTCCTAAATGGTAACTGATTAAAAAAAGAAAGATCAGAAAGTTCTATCAAGCTCAAAATATCATAGAAGCTGCATAACAAGATGCTTTGGCAAATTAATGAATAGATATTCTACTCTAAAACACATAATAACAGTACATGGGACAACTTGATTATTATAGCTTCATTACTATTAATATTATTAATATAGTCACTAAACCATGATGAAACTTGAGGCAGGACTTGCCAATAACTTTGGCAGATCCAGTGAGCCAGTGTTAGAGCTTCAGGGGAGCCTGCAGATAGCTTTGGTCCCAAAGCTGGATTCAATCCTGATGGAGATATGGCCGTGGCAACCCTCTGGACAGATGAAATCACACTGCGGACATACTGACGGGCCATGGTGGCAACATTATCCTGTAGATTGCTCTCAAACGGGAACTGGAAAGCAATAGTCAACACTGATCGCAAATGACATGATGAACCATCCACTGAAGCATGGTTTGTTACCGGGCCCACTTCAAGACTTGATGTTAGATCCAGAGTGCGATTTGTGGTCAATGCCTCCTGCGCATCCTTCTGTATAACAACATCAACATATTGAAAAAAAATGGGATGCAACTTCCGGTAAGGCCTCAAGCCAACACGGTAAAATGCAACTGAGATATGTTTACTTTATAAGCAACATTAGTAACAAATGAAACTCTGGTCCAATGAGGCCAATGGAAAGGAAAAAAAGCCACTCATACTCAACTGTTTTTGATTCCAGTGGAATGACGCGGAAACCAGAGGGTAGCAGTGGAGCATCATCCGGAAACATTTCATCAATTGGAGCAAAAACTAGTTCAGAACAGGCTCCAACAGCATTCTCATCAATTCCACTACATATCTGTCCAAAAGAAAGGAAACACCATTAAAGCATATGCAGTTTGGTTCTTGTCAGTATATGCACGCCTGATTAAAGAACATGATCAGGCCTTTCAGGCAGCCAAAAGTACAGCATAAAAAAAAAGTGCTAAAGAAATTTTCTGAATTCTGTAAAATAGTAAATAGGAATGAAACAAGAAACTGATCTCAACCTTGGTATAAACTAACACAGTAAAATTGTGAACCTAATAGGCTCATCAACCTGGTTACCATGCCCAAGTTGAACTGGTTGAGGTTAGCCGTGTCAAAAGAGGGGTGCAGATTGCAACTGTAGTAGCCCCAAAACTCTTTAACACTCAATTAAACCAAAAAAAGAACTGACTCCTACATACTATAGAAAAGGAAAAGGTAAATAAATAGAAATGCTAAAAAATAGCACCTGTAGGAGATGGATGTCCCGTGAAACAAAAGCATCTTCTTGTGCAAAAGAATGGCCTTCAAGTCGAATAACTTCAAGCAACTGGACACAAGTTTCAGTTAGGAACAAAAGTACTTGAAGATACATGTTCGCAACACATGATTGCACTCATGGCAGTATATGGCCAAGTTAAGCAGGGCACAACATTTTTGTTTGGACAGAAGACTCGCCCACTAAAGCATGATAATGTTCTGAAATCCCTTGAGAGGACTAGGGTGCGAGGTCATGAAAAAAGAAGCAACCATAGACACAAAGCAAATGCTCAGTAATCATCATGACAATCTGAATACTGAATGCGGAGAAGCTCATGAAAAGGGAAACCCATAGAGCACCAAAATAAAATATGGATTGGTATATCACATCATCTCATTTTTAAGAAATTACATAATCCTTTTGGTTCCATTTATCAGCAATGTTGCGATAATGAGCATGAAACAATTGCCATCAGAACACATACCTCTTCTTGTTCAATTGTGTGGCCCAATGGCATGATGATTTGGCTCCCAGTAAACCTCATAGATCTCATCCCTGGATATGCATATGAACCAGCTTTCAACGATGCAGCAGAATAGGCATCAACACTGAAATCAGCCCACTCAGAGCGATGCTCCCTTAGGAAGCGGACCAGCACAGCTGGAGGCACATTCTAGCAGGTAAAAGGAAAGAGAAATCAGTTTTATCCAAAGACATGTTGCACTAAATTCTTTCTTTTAATCATACACAAGTGCTAACGCTACGTTTGGCATGGGGCAAAAGAGGTGAAAAGTTACCCCCTTTAGTAATGTTTGGTATGATTTTGGGGAGGGAGGAAAGTTTCTTGGGGGATAACATTGACCCCAAAAGGGGGGGTTAATGTTAGCCTTGCGGGGGGGAAGGTAAAGCAATTTTGGAGGAAAAATCTGGTTTCTGTGCCTTTCCCTCCCTTTTTTGAATTTTATATTTATGTATTCTTTTTTTTTCTTCCACTTCCTATTTCGGACTGCAAATATATATTATTTGATATTTTAATAATTATATTTTCATTTAAAATTTGATTTGATTTATATTGGGACCTACTATTACTCTTAATTTTTTCAACCCCTACCAAACATCCTTTAACACTTACCTCTTAACACTTCGCAAACCCTCAACACTTACCCCTAAGATTTCCACATTGTCTATAAACAGTACACCAACATTTGACATCTCTTGATGCCAAAAGGAAGAAATAACTATCAGTTTCTATATTACTCCCTCTGTCCCATTATTATTGCCCCCTTCACAAAAATACACAAAATTTAAGAAAACACCAATTGCTCATTAATTAGTGTTGACTTTAATATGTTGTTCCTTTTCTACTCCTAATTTTCCTTAGCTAATCTACATTATTATATTGTAAATTTAAAAGGGCATAATAGAAATTTAGTATTTGTAAAACGTTTGATTTTCAAATTGGCCAAATAAAATAGGACAACTAAAAAAATGAAAAAGGGCCAATAATAATGGGATGGAGGGAGTATAATCTAGCCTCAAACAAGGAAATTTCAGACAAAGACTATCCACATATAGCAAGAAAGATGAAAAAGCCAGAGCATTCAGCGAATATCCTGAAAAGATTTCAGTTGTAATTTCAGATTCCAACGGCCAGCACAAATAGTCAGTTCAAAGTAAATAAGCAGTCAAAAGTAGAGGAAAAAAAATAAATTGGTTAAAAAGTGCACTCTATTCAACAACCACAATTAGCACTCAAGATGAAAATGCAAATGAACAACTTGCTTATTCAGGTTTGCTAGAATGCAAGAGCATGATGTTAACAATTACATGCTAAAGATTTCTTTATTATTTCTATGGGCCACATAAAGTTTGTGATCATAGTTTCAAAACTTACTTGCAGTAGCATGGAAGCCTTTGCACAAAGAATCCCTCCCAAGAATGAAAGTGAATGAGCAGGATTATTAGCACTGATCAAGTTCTTGGTTGTGTTAACAGCAATTATTACATCCTCAGCTCCATCAGAATTCATCAGTGACCAACCATCATCATTAAACCCATTGATTGCATCATTGAAGCCTCTACGAGAAGTTGACACAGAACAGAAATACACAATTAAATCATATACACACACACCTCAAATGCTTAAATATACATTAGGTTGGCCCACATGACTGTCTTTGCAAGAAGACCATTTAAATTGACAGTCAGTCATATAACTACCTGCTTAATCTTTGGCTAAAGGTTCTCAGCACAGCTGGCTGCCTGCCCAAACCATACACCACCTCACCACTGGTTTCATGAGCTATTTGCCTGACATGGCGCAGAGCCTTGAAAGAAACCAGGTAATCAGTACAGTAGTGTTGAAACTTGTCTTATCCATGAAAGCCATAACACCATATGCAGCGGACCAATAAATAATACTCCACATGGAAATCGTTTTATTTCAAGGATTCCAAACTTGTAAACATGCCAAAATAATGTCATAACAAGGTAGAAGCACATGCCCACATTAGAAAAAAAAAAAAAAAAAAAAAAGGTTCCTAATTTTCAACTTGCAGAAGAATAGCCTGCAATTTCACAAGCATAAAAGGCATCTCAACCATATCAAACAATAATGTAAAACAGATGCAAATTATTACATGCAGCAGCCCATGCCAAAATAGATAGATAATGAACTGACCGAGGGAAAGTCCTCTCATAATGTCGATCCCTTATAATACAGCTTTATGAAAGATGGTCACATCAAGAACCTACTCACCGTGATTGTCACTTTTTGTGCCACTGCTTTTGATGATTCATAAAGTGGTCGCAGCACCTCAGGCACACTCCATGCCTGTAAAAAATATGAAAGAGATTAACTCTGACTTTTTAAGAGACTTAATGTCAATTGTCAAAAACTGCACCTGAAGATTCAGGTGATCCACGATGTGGATAATTGACCCTCCTCCTTCACATGGCCTTATCAAATAACCACTAGGAAGCATTTCAGCCCTCACAAACTGAGCAGCTGCAGCTGCATTTGGTCCAGCACCAGAACCAGAAAGAGATCTCTCACACACCTTAACATAAGATACAAGTGCAACATCTCATAAGGCCACTACAATTTAAAAATACAAGTGCAACATCTTGACACTAGAGCTGAATTGACAAACATCAATTAGTCCATAAGAATCAGTTGAACTATAGAAGGCATACATACCACAAGACTGCCATTCTCTAAATTTATAGTGTATCTCAGAGTCCAGAAATCCCGCGCAGGAGCTAGAGTTGTCGGAGCATATATCTGAACCAACTTCCACTTTTAGCCGCTCTGGCAAAGAGCATAGAAGTCTAGAAAAAAAAATAGACAAGTAAATCCCGCCTTTATCCATTTCTGATTACCTGACTGTATAATAGTTCAATTGTTCCACCGTTTCCAGCAGGAAACACAGTGAAAACTTCAAGGTTCCGACAATCCCGGAACCAAGATTGACGATCTTTAAGGATCTCTGCAAGCTGTCATATTTTGAAAAAAAAAATCAAACAGCACATATATACCACATTAAAACAAGCAGTCAGTAATAAATGACAAGAAACATCTTAAATTATTTACAAATATGAGTGTGCATACCTTTGTAGGTTCTAAACTTACAAGACCGCAGGCTCTAGCTGCCACTCCACTGCACCTCTGTGAAATGGCAAAGATCCCAACCGAATCCGGACCAGGCTGCCAATGAATTTAAATGACTCATTCAGATGGGAAAAAAAGTGCTTACAAAAAACTATCAACCAAACTACTGGTGGAATTGATGCATATAAGAAAATAATTAATGAAAACAACCTTCATCCCAGGCATCTGGACCCAATCGACAGCAGTTCCTGTAGCCTTTGAAAGGAACTCTGCCAAGGTCTCCTCTGCCAATGAGAGGAGTCTGCCAAAAGAAAACAAGGAAAAAAGAAACATGATATTACTTGTACAGCAACAGACATACATCCAACCAAACACAATGAAAAACATGATGGAAAACAGATCCTGGTGAATGATTTACCCAGCAGGGTTATTGGCATCTCTGAGTGAATGCTGTGGAGTGGTAACCGCGGAGTCACAGCTCGCATCAGCTGCTGCAGGTGCCTGTACAAAATATCAAATTATGTGACCCATGTCCAAACATGAAGAAAAGAAAGAAAATTACACAAGTGCTGAATCCAGAGATCTCAACTAGAGCTATCATTTATAAAACAGTAAAACATACTATTGGTGCTATAACTAATTAACGAAGTGAAGCATGACCAAACACAGAAGAAAGTGCAGCAAGAAAATAGATGAACATAATAAGTATAAAACCACTAGCTTGAATGAAGAAAAAAACATGATGTTAATAAATGAAATGTAAATACTATTTTTTTCCTTTCCCTAGAAGCTGACTTTGTTTAGACTTCAATGCTAGGGCCTCAGACTGCAACAATTATGACAGAATCAATGTAATCAACACACATCAAATGCACCTTCTACTCTGCAACATCCACAGCACTTGGCAAAACTGTCACAGTAGGAATCACCCAGAAGTACATGCTTGAGTTACTCTGGGTCATCATGCCAAATTTATATCCCAAGATCACCCACAGTACTTCCCAATTTGGAATATGGATTATAAATTGAAGACCATGATCAGAAACTTACAGTTTGTAGTTGTTGCTGCATGAAACCATTTTCACACACCAGCTGTGACACCTGTTTTTGCAGGCGATCATTCTCTTCCATCAACAGCTTATTCATTGCAGTCAATTTCCTGTTCACAGTCTGGAGTCTTGAGGACTCTTTTCTCTGCTTCTCTCGACACCTGCACCCCCAAACACCACCTTCTCTCAGTGCCCAAGAAACCCCTTCATCCCCAAAAGAATTTTACACTGTGATTCTCTTTTTGTACATCCCAAATTCAACTAATCAAAACCCATATTGGAGTAAACCACGTACACTAATGCATTTCCTATGAATAGAAAGTACATAAACCCGGTGTGAAATCATGACCCAATACAGGAAAGCTTGCATTAATAGAAAAAGGAAGAGACTAGCAAAACAAACAAAATTCAGGAAATTAAACCCAAATGCAGTAAGGATCTAGCCTTTCTCCCACCTAAAAATAAATGAAAGAAAGCGACGCCAGTACTCATTCATGTGAACTTAAATATTTATACAAAAAATATCAACGCAATTAATGTTAAAGTGTAAACCTTTTCTTCAAAAATGTCATTAATCCAGTCCCTTAAGACCTGATCGCCCAAAAAAATTCAATAAAACAAACAAACAAAATGATTATGAGTAAATTTATTTTCTTTTATCTTAACCTGCGATTTTGAAACCAGACTTTGATCTGCTTGGGCTCAATATTAGCCAAAATGGGACACTCTCTGATCAACTGTTGCCTGCGCAAAGAGCTTGGCTTAGGGCACTCGGCGTAAACTCTTTCAAGAGCCTCCACTTGCTCTGATGTGTACCGAACATACTTTCCATTATCAGTAAGGTGCTTGTTTAAGCTCCCACTACTACTGCTCTCTCTGTGCTGAGGGGCCACCGCCATCGCCATTTCCACCACCAATTAAATAATCAAACACAGATATAAATAAAGGTGTCCGCTTTCTTTCCTGAGGAGCTTATCAGTTAAGATTCTTTGGTCCTAGTAATGTCCGTCTCTTACTCTTCGCAAGATACAAGAGATGAGAAAGGAAAAGACGGGTATGATTCGAGCTTTAAAAAAAAACGGTTTTCTAGAGAGGCAAGTAAAGGCCAGAAGGGGTGGTTTTTTTATCTTCTTTTGCAGAGGTTAAAACTAATATAAATATGTAATGC
This sequence comes from Populus x sibirica, assembly GCA_019202695.1. Classification (NCBI taxonomy): domain Eukaryota; kingdom Viridiplantae; phylum Streptophyta; class Magnoliopsida; order Malpighiales; family Salicaceae; genus Populus; species Populus x sibirica. Next base: position 1,162,742 of record JAGMVL010000957.1, read on the forward strand.
TATAACAAGACAGAAGCTGTGTGTGTAATTTTATGAGAAACCTCTCCGTTATCAGTTTCAAGAATCTTTCAAGAAAAAACCCAACTCCTGCTTTTGAGCTAAAACCAAAAACAAAACCAAAACCAAAACCAAAACCAGGAGCCTTAAAAGAGAGAAAAAAAAACACAAGCTTTAGACTATCCCTATCTCTCTTGATCTAAAATCTAAAATCTAAAAGAAAACAGAAACCCAGTTCAGTATCACAAGAAATTTCACAAACAAGCTTGAGTGCAAGAGAGAAATCTAGAAGCAAGGGCTCTCTCAAGAAAGAGAGCCAGTGGGTGTGACATTAGAGAGCTGCTGCTGCTGCTGCTTCTATGGAAAATTAAAGAAATGAAGAGAAAGAATGCAACCCTAACCATGAGCACAAAAGCATTTTAGTAGAGAGAGAATGCGCGTGTGACAGTGAGTGATCTAAGTCTGAGCTTGAAACAGTAAGGGAAGAAAAGAAAAGAAAAGGTGAGAGAGGAGAGAGGAGAGCATTTTGATTTTGCACGCATCCCGACAAATTACTTAGACCGTGGTTGTGTAGTGTAGTGAGAGGATTGGTTTCTTTCTTTTCTTTATAATTTCGGTCGGCGCATTTACGCCCCTCTCCCTGTTCCTCGTCTGAAATGACATGTTTAGACTCGGAGCCAGCCAGAGAGATGGCAGCACCTACCCTCCCTCCCTCCCGCTCCTTTTCCCACTGCTAAGTTTTTGTTAAGCAGCCTCTTCTTTACAAAAATAAAACAAAAACTTTTATTCTCGCGTGCAAGTTGACCCGACTCGAACGAATTTTCACTGTGCACGCCATTTTTTTATTTTACGCGGGTCAAATATTTTAAAAAAAAAAAAATATTATATATACAAGTTTTTTTTACATGTTTTTATAATTAAAAAAAATTAAAAAATTTATAAATACATGAAATCAAATAAATCCATGAATATATATATTAATAAATGAAAGCCATAAACAATAACTACAAATAAAATAGAAAAATAAAGAGATAGGTGTAGATCAAGCTATTTAATATCGTAAAACGGGATATTTACCCTGTTGTATTTGCTAAATTTATTTATTAGAATAATTTTTTTATACAAAACGATAATAGAAATAGACATACATATTAAATTGATTGAATAAAAAAAATCTTACAAAACTATACATATTAGAAATATTATTTGAAAATAAATATTTTTTATTTTAAAAATAAAGTTCATCTATACAAAAGATAAAAAAATATATATAGATAAATCAAAAACACTTATTTGAAAAATTAAATGCATACAAAATAATAAAAAAGCAAACATCATTTAAAAGATTATCTCTAAACAAAATAAAAAAAGAGAATGGATATTAATCTAAATATAAATGAATTTTTTTTTAAAAAAAGCATTAATTTAAAAAAATAGAAAAAAAATTAAAAAAAAGAAAGAAACGATCAGTCGCTGCTAGGCCTAGCAAGCCAAGCCAAGCCAGCCCCCCTGACCCATTTCGTTAGGGCCCTTTATGTTTTTGTAGCTGGGGCGAACGATATGTCACATACCCTTATTTTTAAAACAAAATACTTAGACGATCATCGTTTATATTGCCAAGTTTCTGGCCATTGTGGTGGCTGAAAAAATAGGGTTGATTGTTACATTATAGGCAACATGATCAACCCATTTATGGCCTCAAAAAACCTGAAAAACCATCTCAAAACTTGAAATCAACCTGAAACCAAAAATCTTTTCAAGATTAGATCTGTTTTTCTTTGCAACTTCAAGGTAAAAAAAAAAATAAAACCCCTAATGTTAGCTCCCCTCGTTAAAAGGAACAGTTTGGTCTAATAAGGGCTAAAAAAGAAGAAGGAAAAGGGGCGAACAAAATGGCACTGTGAACGTCAGTTCACGATGCCATGTGAGGGGATTTACAATGCATTTTGCACAATGAATCCCCCATGCGTTTTGCACAATGAATCCCCCATGCATTTTAGTTTTTTAGTTAATATTATTTTGTGAATTTATTGTTTAGATTTTTTCTTTTTTAATTTAGTCCTCAAACTTTTTTTATGTGCGATTGCATCCCTTTTAGGCCAAATTAAATGATAATTTGATCAAATTTGTTGACTAAGAACAAAATTAAAAGACGAGGGACCAAAGTAGAAAAGGCACCACAAATGAGTGATGGTTGTTGTTACCCACTTTTGACCCCATAAAAAATCAAGAAACAATAGAAAAAGAAAATCCAAAATGCAAGAGGACATGCACGAAGAAAGCCTAGAAAATTGCCCAAGTTGGTGGTAAATGACCAAAATGACAAGTGAACAAATTTGATTACCAAAATGTATAAGATTGGCAAAATTGACAACCTAATTCTAATTGACAAAGGGTCTCATTATTGAGAATATTTTTATTTGGGGGTAAAGAAATACAAATTTAGATAGGTAAGGACTCAATGAGAATTTTGAAAGATTTAATTAATCTTATTGACGACTTGATTGCAAGAAAAATCAATTTTTGAGTCAATTAGGTGTTAATTGGAATAAATTAAAGTTTAGAGACTTAATTGGTTTTTTAAGAGGTTTAATTGGATGAATCAAGGTTTTAATTGTAATAATATTGAAGTTTGATGGGCGATTAAGGACTTGATTGAATAAATCCAAAACCAAGGACCAAACTGAAAAGGATGTGTAATTGTAGGGGCTGAAATTGACCAAATCAGATCCCACATTGAAGAAAATTAAAAATTTAATGGTCACTTAAGGGTCCACATGCATAAATCAGAAACTAAGGACCAAAATGAAAAAGGCATTGAACTTTGAGACTGGTGATTGAGTTTGGCAAGGATGAAATTACATGAAATTAAGAGTTTATGAGGCAATTACGGGTGCAATTAAAATCAATCAGAAGAACATGAACTAAAATAAAATTTTTCAAATCCCAAATTAAAAACCCTAATTTCTAGGGTTTAACCTAGACGATGCGTTGTTCGACCACTATTTAGCTTCTTCTTTGGCAGTTTTGGTTGATCGAGTAGGCACTTTCCAATGAATGAATATGGTGTCTCCAACTACTTCTAGGCTGCAACCACCACAATTCAACTGAGAAACACCCCTTCTACAAATATAAGCTACTCTCATCAAACGTTTACATCCTATTTTCTTCAACGAACTCAACAATATCTTATCCATGATCAGTCATCACTGCATTTTTGAATTCTCGGCTAATCGAGTTAGCATCTTTAAACAAATGAATGTGAAGCTATAAACCTCCAAATTGAGTAATAATGGATCAAATCGAAAGATATGCTTATCCTCTACCAAGTTCAAGTCTCTGATGACGTTTACATCGGAGTTGCTTCGACAGAGCCTTAAAATTGGTCAAGTCAATCAGTCTTGTCTGAGATAGCCATTTGTGCAAATCCACCTAATTTTTTCGTGTGTTCACACTTAAAAATTCCCAACGGTTCTTATCAACAGTCATAAATCTTTCATCCAAAATTAGAAGGTGAGGGATACATGTCTTTATCTCTAACCAAAGAAAACCACACAGGCAAAATTGTTACAAAACCAACATCCCAAAACCATTGAAGGACAGAGGTTCCAACTGTTAACATTTGTCTAAAACCCCTCTCATTTTGATCAGAGGGCCAAACTTTGATCAATCTATGTTTGAATCCATTAAGAACCCTAGCAAAACCCTATAAATACCCCCTGAAAAATGAAGAAAAGGGAGATAGAGGAAAAACATAGAGAAACATACTGTGAAAAAGTCATAATTTGAAGGTTCAAGAACCTAACATAGATAGTTTAACAATCTTTGGAAGGAAAAGATAGTGAAAAGAAAAGAAAGAAAGAAAAGAGAAGGAAAACAATAGTTCCTAACCAGCAAGCTTGGAGAAGGTATAACCATGTAAAAGTTCAAGGGTGGAGTATATATGGCATGCCTATTCATGATTTCTTGATGTTTAAACCTTTTTCGATGTTATTTGAGCTTATCTTGAATTTTTTGGTTTGATTTTGATGCTATAATAATATGATGTTTTTCGGCAGAGTTTGTTTTGTTTATGTTCTTGTTTTAAGCATCTTTTAGATTGCTCAAGCTTTCATTATGGTTGTTTGTCTTAGTTTTGGTCAATAATGTGTTAGAGAGGCTTGCACTAAAAGCATGATTCTTGGTTTAGATGTTTATTTGATTATGTATTTTTATCCCAATAGCATTGTTGATGGTATATATGAGGTATTTTGATTAATGTTTAAATCTATTTTGTAATAAAACAATAAGCTGCTTTTGTTTGTGGGTTAAAGATTTTGGAAGCATGTTGATCAATTTGATGTCTTTTAGTGCTAGTTCATGGTCCACACAAGTATGTTTTGGCATATAAATGTTAAAAATATCAAGTTTTGAATCAAAATAGCATGAATATGTTTGTTATTTAGCTTTGGTACTTTTGAACTTAGAAACTTCATGCATGTTATTGATAATTTAATGTTATTTTATTAGTTCTTTGGATTCAACTATGCTTAGTATTGGTAATGTGGTTTGTAAGGACAAAACATATTTCGAAAGCCTAAGAGGTTAGTTCTTGGTTTAACAGTAGGCTAGGAATTTTTTGGTTGTTGGGTTCAATTTTTTTATATTCTTGGAAATAACATTGCCTTAGCTCTATGATTTGGACCAGCTTTGATCCAATTTTTTGCACTAAACCATTCGGGCAACTTGACTAGTAGATAATTTAGGGTTTATTTACATCAATAACAAGTTTATGGGGGTTTTAAACCGAAACCTATTTATGTTGATTCTTTGATAACTAAAGTGAATGGATACTCGATTATAGATCCTTGAATAATTTTGAATAAAACCTTGCCCTTGATTGCATGAAAACTTGTCTAGATTGAGATTTGTGTTTGCTGGGTTCTTAATAAATGTTCTTCGTTATCTTCATGATTTGAATGTTTGATCTGTTTTTCTGTGAAAATTTTTATGTTTTGTGTTAATTTTCAACTTTGATTTTGTTTTAGTTTAAACCTTTGTTTTGATTTTTCTTGCATCAAACTTGGTTCTTGGTTAGGTTCATAGTTGAACCAGTGTCTTTGGTTTGACCCATTTAGTTTTGTTTTGGGTCAAGTACTTAAGACTTTGCTTGTTTGGGTAACTTTTTGTTAAGGATTTTTTTAGTCTAACGGGGTGTTTGAAAAACACACCTTTAAGTCCATTTTGACAGTTTCCTAAAGAAAGAAAAGATGGTTTTGCCAAACATGGCCTTACAAAAATAAATAATAATAAAAAACTAAAAAATAATTTTTGCTTGTTGTATACAACCCAATCCTTACAAAAAAAAATTACATTTTATTTATAAAAAAGAGAAAAAAATATTTTGAGCATTATTTTAGAAAAGGATTTGACCAATATTTTAATAACCATAAAAAATTTAATTTATGAAAATTAATGGTCAATATTCTGGTATAAATGTTGTACCTACTAGTAGGCTGGTATTTAAGTACTAGGAGTTGACTAGAAAATTCTCAGAATTATTTTGAATATTCATAAATTTTAATTAAGAATATTTTTTCATTACAATATATGAGTTGTGGAAAACACTTTCGCATTCTCAGATAGGTGAACCCTATCAGGGCACCTACTGGATTCCTTATAAAAGAATTTACCTAAGCATACGAGTTCATAATAAATACGAGTTCATAATAAATTCAAAACGTCAAATTTATTCATAAATGTAAATCTTTGTTCTAAGTCATAGACGAGTCACTAATTAGGAATCCATCAACACCTTTAAACCACATCTAGACCACACAATGCAACTTACCTTAGGTAAGATGCTCTAAGGGTGCTAACCAGATCTAACTTATGAGTATCATGCCGAAAACCTTGGCCACAATATTGATACTTTCTCAATATTAAAAAAGAAGCTCTTGCAATTATTCAAAACAGAATGGATAACCTTTGAAGATACCCCCAACATCAATTCTAACCCCTTGCCTAATCATGCTTCTAGTAGTGAGAGAGTAAATGTTGTAGAGTTTGGAAGAAAAAACATAAGGTTTTAAGGGTAACCATAGATAAGTTGTATGACATGTTAGTGAAAGCCGAGTGTTTGCCAAAAAAAAATGAATCGGGTTCAAGAAAGAGTGATAATTTTTATAGGTTTCACGAAGCAATGAGACATATCATCGATGAATGTGAAGAGTTTCACTAGAAGGTGATACAAATGATGACTTGTGGTTTGTTATAAATAAAGAAGGGGGAAAAGGATAATGTCGTGGACAAGATAAGTTTCTAAGGGAAGAAAACAGAGATGTGTAGGCTTCAACATACCGAAAGTGGTCTGCCGAAGCTTGTCCTGACAAAGCATATTGTTACCTACAATGAGAACTATAATGCACTGCCTTATAATTATAAAAATTCTCCTAATATTAAGGGTATTGCTCCTCTTTTTCAAACCAGGATTGATGGATTAACTTGAAGTGGTAGATATTTTACACCTGAAGAACTAGAAAGGCAACGGAAAGCCAAAGACAAAAAAGTTGTAAATGCCATCAAATATATGGAAATAAACAAACCTGTAAGTGATGAAGAAGCTAGTGAATTCCCAAAACTAATGAAGCACAATAAGTATAGTGTGGTAGAGCAGCTAAAGAAAACCCCTGCTGGGATACCTCTGATGTCTCTTATCCTAAGTTCTGAGCCCTACCATAATGCACTATAAAGAGTGGTAAACGAGGCATATATGCCCCAAGACATAGCCCAAAGGACTATGAAGCATCTAGTAAGAAGAATCCATGTAACAAATTACCTATACTTCACTAAAGACAAGCTTGATGTTGGAGGAACGAGTCATAATAAGCCTATATACATCAATGTGAGGTGCAAAGATTGTACCATTGGTAAAATATTGGTGGACAATGGTTCAACTTTAAATGTACTGTCAAATTATGTGCTGAATGAAATGCTAATTGATTCAATGTATATGTTGTCAAGTACCATGACAACTAAGGTTTATGATGATTCCTCAAGGCAAGTGGTGGGGACCATTGAAATAGAGTTGTTTATTCTCTCGTAAGTGTTTTTAGTAATCTTGCAAGTGATGGACATTCACCTGTCATATAACATGTTATTAAGAAGGCCTTGGATACACGCCACTAGTGTCGTGGCATCATCTTTGCATCAATGTTTGAAGTATACTGTGAATGAAATATTGGTAATAATTAAGGTTGAAAAGACCTTGACAATGGTGTAAAATATGACAATTCCTTACATAGAACCAGAAAAGAGCAAAGATAGAAATCTTCATACTTTTGAAATTATTGATAAAACATGGTATTGAGAAAACCAATAATTTTTAAAGCCGCAAGAATTGTGGCTAAATATTTCTTAAAGCATCGACTTCCTTTCCTGTATGATCCTATCTTTGGGAATAAGTCTGATAAGGTTAAAGACTGCAAATCAGAGATTTGTGCTAAATTTTAAGCCTGGAAAGAAAGATTATAAAAGCACTATTGATATCAAACATGAAAAAAAGCTGGCCAGGCTGGGAGGAAGGGAACCAGAAGAGGAAGAGATTGGCATCCCCCCGATCCAGGTATCAGCAAGACTTGGCTGCTTATGTAAAACACTCTAAAGATATGATGAATGTCCTTATCCAATACTTAGTTGTTATAGGCATTAATACATTGGAACAAGATAACAATAAGGTCAAGAGCTACAATGAGAAAGAAAAAGTTGTGGATGGAGAAGAGTTGTTACCACAACTAATTATCCACGTCATGGAAGAAATGTTTGAAAAGACCTTCGTGCGAAATCTGACAAGTGGGGAAAAGTTCTAAAATTGGATGACCCAAGAGGCTCTTATAGTGTTTAAAAAGTAAATGACAATGTTGTTCTAGTGTTCATTTTGTGTTTGTTCATATGTTTGTCTTTGCTTTCATACCAAGTTGGCAATCTTGGCTCAAGATATCAACATATGGTTTTCGTTGTAGTTAAGCCTTTCCTTGTTTTCATACCAAGTTGGCAATCTTGACTCAAGATGTCAATTTTCTCTTATATTTACAAAATACATACTTATACTGAAACACCTTTCACTTTCAGGAAATTAGAAAGTAGATCGTCCATAAAATCACAAGCACGTTACACTGAGAATGAATGACTAAATTTTAGTAAGTACACAATTACAATGAAAGAATATGATATAAAAGAATTCGCTAGGTTAGTACAACAATCAGAACGAGATTGGAAACCAGTAAAAACAGAGTTAGAGACAAATAATGTCGGTATAAGGCAGGATAAAAAAGAATTGAAAATAGGGACTCTAATCATTGTTAGAGAAAGGAAAAACTTGATCTCACTGCTACGCGAGTATGTGGATGTGTTTGTTTGGTCCTACATAAATATGCCTGGTTTAGATACTAACTATAGTAAATAAGGTGCCATTAAATGAAAGAGGTATACCTGTAAAGTAGAAACTATGAAGATCTCGTCCGGATATAGTGCTCAAGATGCAAGCCGAGATAGAAAGACAATGAGATAATGGTTTTTTTGAGGTGGTTAGGTACCCACAATAGCTATCTATTATAGTAGTTGTTTCCAAAAAAGGCGACAAAATCAGAGTATGTGTAGACTACAGGGATTTAAATAAAATAAGCTTGAAAGACAACTTTTTTTTACCACAAATCAATGTACTGATTAATAATACAGTGCAAAGCTTAATATACTCTTTCATTGATGGTTTCTTTAGGTATAATAAGATCAAAATGGCCAATAAAGATTAAAAAAAAAAGAAAAAGAAAAAAGATAACCTTTGTTACTTCATGAGGAACCTTTTATTATAAGGTGATGCCATACAAATTGATAAACATTGGGGTCACTTATAAAAGGGCAATGGTAACTCTATTCCACAATATGATGAATAAAAAAAATCAAAGTGTATATAGACGATATGATTGCTAAATCCAAATAGAGAGAAGACCATTGTCAGAATTTGAGAAAGTTGTTTGAAAGGTTAACAAGGTATATGTTGAAGTAGAACCATGTAAAATGCTCATTTGGGGTAAAATCCAGAAAGCTACTAGGATTTGTGGTGAGTAGCCAATGTATTAAAATTGACCCTCATAAAGTAAAAGCAATTCAAGCCATGCCAACTCCTTAAATAGAAAAGGAAGTAAGAGGGTTCTTGAGTCATTTGAATTACATTGCTTCCAACTCCTTTGAAAGAAAAATAACAATAACTCCTTTGAAAGAAAAATCCTGGGGTATGGAATAAAGAATGCCAAGAAGCTTTTGATAAAATCAAGCAGTATTTATAAAATCCACCTTTACCGGTGCCTCTCGTACCTGACAGATTGTTGATTCTATATATAACAACAACAAAAAAGCAATGTGATATGTACTCGAATAACATGATGAGTCTGATAGAAAAGAGAGAGCGATCTATTATCAGAGTAAAAAGCTCACAGGTTGCAAGTCCAAATATTCAATGGTGGAGAAACTTTGTTGTGCACTTGTATGGGCTGCAAAATGACTTCGACAGTACATGTTATATTACAGAACATGGTTGATTTCAAAACTAAATCCATTCGGATATATCTTTATAAAGCCTTATTTATTAAGCAGAATAACAAGATGACAGGTGTTGTTGGCTGAGTATAACATAGTGTGTATATAACAAGAAAATCCGTGAAAGGAATTGTTATCGCTAATCATTTGATGGACAATATTATTGCAGATTGTGAGACTTTGAATTTTGATTTTCTAGATGAAGATGTCTTTGGTAGTAGAAAAATAGAAGAACTAGACTGGTGGACAATGTATTTTAATGAAGTAGTAAATGTATATAGAAATAGGGCAGGAGCAGTGACAATTTCTCCTAACAAAAAGCAATACTCTGTTTCAATCAAGTTGCAATTTGAGTGCACCAATAATACAACTGAGTATGAGCTTGTATCCTCAGATTAGAAGCTGTATTATAATTGAAGATAAAGAAACTTATTGTTTTTGGAGACTTAATGCTAATAATCTACTAAGTGAAAGAAGAATGGCAAACAAAATATGAGAAGCCAAGGCCATATCAAAAATATTTGTCCAAACTAGCAAAAAAATTTAACGAGATAAAATTCACTCATATAAAAAGTGACAAAAACCAATTTGCTAATGCTTTGGCCACTTTAGCTTTCATGGCCAAAATTGATTATGGGAATAGAGTGCAACCCATAATTATTTAAGTTAGAAATTCTTCGGTTCATTGTTGCTCAGTCGAAGGAGAAACGAATGAGAATCCATAATATTATGATATAAAAAAGTTTATCCAACACTAGAAGTATCTCCTAGGGGTATCCAATACAGATATGAAAACCTTGCAAAAATTAACCATGAACTATTACCTCGATGCAGAAGTGTTATACAAGAGATCGTCTAATGGAACATTGTTGAGATGTTTAGATAGGAAAAAAAAAAGTGCTCTAAAAAGTTCATGAAGGGATTTGTGCAACTCATGCTAGTGGACATATGATGGCTAGGAAAATACAGAGGTCGGGGTATTTTTGGATGAACATGGAAGAGGATTGCATAGAACTAGTTAGAAAATGCCATAAATGTTAGGTGTATAATGATAAGATAAATAAGCCTTTAGCTTATCTATTCAATTTGACATTTCCATGACCATTTGCAATGTGGGGAATTGATATAATTAGGTATGTCAATCCAAAAGCCAGCAACGGACATCGATTTATCTTAGTGGTTGTTGACTACTTTACAAAATGGATGGAAGACATAAGCTCATATAACCCAGAAGGCGGTGAATAGATTCATTGAACGAGATTTAATTTCTTGTTATGAAGCACCTGGAAAGATAATAATTGATAATGCTTAGAATTTCAATGGAAGAATGATAGTAGAGCTTTGCGCAAAATGAAAAATCAAGCACTTAAAATCTTTGACTCGGATTCAATCAAAAAGCTTAATTCTCAACCAATTAAATAAAAAATAATGAGGATAAAATTTAATAGAAAAAACCCAAGGAGAAAGAAATTTAATGAAAAATTAAAAAATGATGCCAAATAAAATAAATAACAATTAAAAGAATGGAGAATGAATTTTAAAGAAAAAAAATCACAGGGGGTGAAATTGAAAAAACATTTATAAAAAACAAGAAAACCCGAGAAAATGTCCTAAACTTTGTCAAATTTTAAAAACTCGCAACCTGTGAAACCCTGAACCTGAGTCCAATGAAGTTTATTATAAGACAATTTAAAAATATAAATTTTAAAAACTTGTCAAAGAAAAAAATTGACAATTAAAAGAATATGGATTAAATTTGATAGTAGAAAAACAAAGAAGGGTGAAATCATTAAATAAAATCATTTATGATTAAAAAAAAAGTTGTCTGAACAACGCCGGATGCTGCTCTGGAAGGCAACGTTTATGGTCTGGGGCACTAATATCATTTATGGTCTGGGGCACTGATATCTTTCAAATCTTTGCTCAGGAAGGCAACGTTTGATGGTTGGATGACCCCCTACGCGTCGCCCGAACAACGTTGAGGTTGTCCACCCACTCAATGCATGTTGTTGCGCTTATGCTAACAAGTTTTTTTTAATTATATTTAATAAATATAATTTACAACAATGCCTCAGGACACCCTTGAAAGTTACAATAAAAACAATGAAAAATGACGAAAAAAGCTATTGGGTGAGTTCAATTGTTTTTCTCTTTAAAGGCACCAATGTAATTATATTGTTCTAAAAAAATAAAAAATACAAAAATATCTCTAAGTAATAGGTATTATATTGTTTTATTTTAGGGTTAAGTTAGTAACTTGCAAAGTAAAACAAAATTACTAATCTAAACCCATACAATTGTAAAACACAATCTTATTCTCAAAGCTTAATGCATTGTTTTTTTTCCCTAAAAGTAAATTCATAATTATCTATTATAATGAACAAGAATTTGTGTTTGGATGGACATTAACTTCCTCAGGGGTTGGTGGTGTCTGCTTACACCCAACATTATCCCGGCTTTTTCTATTATAGTTGTTTTTACAGAGGAATGTTTTCTAGATTTTATTTTTCTTATTATTTTTTATTTTTTTTGTAACGGGGAGGAATATTGCGATGACTGGTGTTGGAGGGAAGTTGTTTGACGACTGTTTTGTTTTTTTCTCTATAGCATGTGTGTACGTGGCAACTGCCCAATGACTTTAGAGCTGTATTTTATACAGATAGTTTTCAATTTTACTGGAAAGTGAAAGCTTCCATTTAAAATAAATACTCCTATAATTAATTTGAAGACATGAAGATCATCTAACCTTGATGCAAGCTTTTTAAAATTGTTTTTTTTTAATTATTAAATTGATGTTTTTTAATATTTTTAAAATTTTGATATGCTAATATTAAAAAAAAATTATTTAATATATTTTAAAATAAATAAATATTTTTAAAGAACACTTTTCATGAAAATATCAAACAAACTTTAAAGAAAATTATGTAATCTTGACACAAGCTTTGCCAACGTTACGTGGCTAATTTTGCCTTGGTGAGCTATAAATGAAACCTTAAGTACTTATTCCAATCTTGAATTAATGATGTAGTCCAACAAACACACTAATGATCAATATAAACTTGTTACATAAAGAATGATCTATGAACAAGTTTATATTGTAGTGAGTTTTATGGTTGCTTGCAGTTTCTTCCTTTTTTTAAAATAAGTTTATGAAAAAATATAAGAAAAAATAGTTTTCTAAAAAAACAAAAAATTATAGATTTGTCATTGCTACAGTAAAAAGCTAGAGAAAATTTCAAATGAGTCATTTATACAGTAAAAAGCCATTTCCTTTTAGTATATGTACTAGATATGTTGTCCGCATGTCGACGAGGGCCGAAAAGTTTCTTTTAAAAGTAAAAAAAGTGATAGGTTAAAAAACAATTCAAGTCCCAAGTCATTGGTTAAATTAACAACATATTTACAAAAAAAAACAATAATAAATAAACTGACAAAAAAAAAACAACGAGAAAAAAAACACACCGAACCTATTCGGATTATCAAACAATTCAAAAATAACCAACTGAAGAAAACCAGAAAAAAAGAGTTAAACTTCAAAAAAAAAACATCAACATAAAAAAATAAAAGGGGGGTACCAAGTAAACCTAACCGAACCTCCTAAACATAATCTAATTTAAAAAACTTGAAACTTGTTAAATTATGGACCCAAGTTCAATAAAAAAGCTTAAATATCATCCAATTTAATTTTAAAGGCTGAAATTATTGAAAGACTATTAATAAAAAAAAAACTTGCAAAGAAAATGAAAACAAAAATGGGGCTAAAATATGATAGAGAAAAACTTAATGAGGATGAAATCTAAAAAAAATTATCACAAACAAAAAAATACAATTAAAAGAATTAGGACAAAACTTGAAAGATTAAAAAGTCATAGGGAGGTGAAATTGAAAATCATTTGTAATATGATAGATTGTTTATAGATTAAAAAAAGGTAAGGGTGAAATAGAAAAAAAATGTTGAGGGTTAACCCAATACAATCAAACTAAGAAAATAAGAAAACAAAAGTTAAAAAGGAGAATTAAACAAAAAAAAATAACAAAATAAAAGTTCAAAAAAGGATAAAAAATAAGACAACATCAATTTAGAAAAAGAAAAAAAATAGGGTAAACCTCTTAAACTTAGCCTAATCTCTAAAAACCGCATCCTTTGAAATTGTTTACCTTAATTAAATCAAGAAGTATAATTCTTAAAAAAATTAATTTCGAAGGATCGGTAGAAAATATTAATTAAAAACCTATAAAAGTAACAAAAAGAATGAGAATAAAACTTGATAGAAAAAACCAAAGGAGTATGTAAGATGAAAAAAATAAAAAATAATCCCAAATAAAATATATAAATTAAAAGAATAAAGAACAAATTTTAAAGATTAAAAAAATCATAAGGGGTGAAATTTAAAGCATTTGTAAAAATGAAGCAAATCAAGACAAACATCCTAAACATGGTTAAATCTTAAAAAGCTCGCAACCTATGAAACCCTGGATCTTGGTCCTATCAAGAAGCTTGTTATAAACCAATTTAAAAAATAAAGTTTTAAAACTTGTCAATGCAAAAAAAAAAGATAACAAAAAAAGTTTTGAGCAAACTTGGTAGCCAACTTATGTCAACAAATCAAACACATGATGTAGGACATGAAATTGAGATGACCCTATAAATAGGAAAGCAAAAACGATACTGCAAAAAAAAATTCAAAAAATAATGTTTTAAAGAAAGACAGAAGTCGACTCGAGCTAATTTTTCAAATCTATTACCTGAGTCATAAAACCGGAGTGACCTCAATAAAGACAAACCCGAAAAAATAAAGAAACAAGATTCTTAATCAAACAATTATTAAGGGATGAAATTGAAAAAAAATCAATAAAAAAAGTGCAAAATAAAAACAATAGCAATTAAAAAAATTAGGAGTAGATTCAACATAAAAACTAAATGAAGATAAATGCCTAGGGGTGGAATTGAAAAAAAAAAACAAATCAATCAAGAAAATGATTAAAAACACAAGCAGCAATTAAAAGAACGAGAACCAAATTTGAAAACAAATTAAAAAAATCAAATGACTAGGGATGAAATAAAAAATAAAATACAATTAGAAAGAATAAATGTAAATAAAACAATTGCAAATAAGAGAAGATGGGCTGAATCAAAAGAAAAATTAAATTGAAGGGCTGATATGATTTTTTGCAAGGCTAGCACGCAATCCAAGGAAGAAGAGGAGGCAAAGAAAAAAGAAAAGCAATTTCAGGTCAAACCATGTCGAACCACCATACATGCGCCATCCAAAGAAAAAGAGGACATCGAGATAAATCAAATAGTGCGGCAGAATCACAGTTATAACCATCAGAGCCAACCGCACGTGTCACCAAAACACGACGGAGCGACTAACACGTGCGAGGCACGCGTCAACAACTATTTGTTTTGTACAAAACTGAAGTCAGAGCTAAAAAAATCGAATGGTAAGAGTAATGTAGTCATTATATTGTTCTATCAAATATGAAAAATATGAAAACACCCTTGTGCAAAAGGTATTAAGTTATTTTATTTAAAGGTTACATTAATAATTTTTCTGTGCATTAAAAAACGCAATTACCAAAATAATCACACACAATCCTCAAAAGACTTTTATGTCATGGTGAAAGACTACCTAAGCCTGAAGCAAAGACAAAATATAAAATGACCAAGATGCAAAATAATAATTATACTATTGTAATGAATGGTAATATGTGTCTTAGGACACAATAATATCGCCAAGGCGATTAGTTATTTTCTTCCAAAAAAATGTAAAGAAAAAAAGGAAAAAATAAACAAATATTACAAAAAAATACATATAAGAAAAAAATTGGTGATAAGTAGGCCAAGTGTAAAATAATAAAAATATCAAGTATAAAGAGAAGAAAATTATAAGAAACAATTGCTAAAAATTACAGATTTGCCATTTCTACAATAAAAAACTATAGAAAATTTCGATTGTGTCATTTCTACAATAAAAGACCATTTTCTTTTACTATATATATTATATATTTGACCCATACTTCACAGCGAGTTAGATATGTATTTTTCTTAACAAACAATTTATACACAAACTTTTTCAACATGATTTTATATTTTAAAAAAAATTCCACGTGAAAAGAAAAAAATTTATACTTAAATGTAATCAAATAAATCAAGAACTATGTGTGTTAATAAGTGAAAAAAACCATAAACAATGACTAAAAATAAAATCTGGAAAAGTTTTTAATTAAAATATTTTTTTCATTCAATCAAATGATAATAAAAATAGACACACAAATTAAATTTATTGAATAAAATAAAATAAAATAAAAATAATATACAAGGTTTCATATATTAGAAATATTATTTAAAAATAAATTTCTTTTTATTTTCAAAAATAAAGTTCATCTATACAAAAGATTAATAAAAATATGGATTAATCAGAAAAATATCTTCAAAAAATAAATGCATAATTAAAAATTTATCATCATTTCAAATAGGCTTTTTAAATAACATAAAAGAGAGAAGAGATATTAATCTAAATATAAATAAAAAGAAGATTAATGAGGTAGGTTACATCTCTAATCAACCATTTTTTTATTTTTCACCATCTTGAGTAGGTCACCCGTTATTATAAAACCATCATATGATTTCTAAGGGTGTCACATCCTTTTTTGTAAAAAATTTAAGGGTGTTGGATCCTTTTTGCTCTTTCAAGTATATGATTTCTAGGGATGTCGGATCCCTCCATTGAACTTAAGGGTTTTAGATCCCTTTCCTTTCAAATATATGATTTTTTGAGGGTATTAGATCGCTTTCGTTTCAAACATGAAATTTCCGAGGGTGTCAGATCCCTCTTTTGGAATCTAAGGGTGCCAGGTCCCTTTTCTTCCAACTATATGATTTTCCAGGGAGTCAGATCCTTTTTTAAAAATTTAAGGGTGTCAGATTCATTTCCTTTTAATTATATGATTTTTAGGGGTGTCAGAATCCTTTTCTAAAATTTAAAAGTATCAAATCTCTTTCCTTCAAACTATGTGATTTGTGAGAGTCTTAGATCCATATTTTAGAATTTAAGGGTGTTAGATCTCTTTTCTTCCAATTATGTGATTTCTGAGGGTGTTGGATACTTTTAGTTTCAAACATAAAATCTCTAGAGGTGTTAGATCTCTCTTTTGGATTTTAAGGGTGTCAAATCTCTTGTGTTCTAACTATGCAGTTTTTTAGGGTCTTCGATCCCTCTATTGGACCTAAGGGTGTCAGATCCTTTTTATTTCAAATATGAGATTTTTAGGGTATTATAACTCTCTTTTGGAATATATAGGTGTCAAATCCATTTACTTCCATCATGTTATTTCTGAGGGTCTCGGATCACTCTATTGGACCTAAGGGTGTCATATCTTTTTTGTTTCAAACATAAAATATCTGAGGGTGCCAAATCCATTTCCTTCCAACTATGTGATTTTTTAGGGTGTCGAATCCCTCTGTTAAAGGTAAAAGGTGTTAGATCCCTTTTATTTCAAATACATATGAGATTTTTTTGGGTGTCAGATCTCTTTCATTTCAAACATCATTTTTCTTTACAAGTAAACTACATAAAGCATTTTACAAGACTTTGTACCGTAAACATTTTAAATATGGGGCAACTGTCATAACTCAATTTTTGACCCCTAATTTTTGTATGTTTTTAGAAAAATACAAAAAATATTTCTTTTTAGTAAATTAATCATTTCATTATTTTAATTTTAATTTTGTGTGTTAAAAATAAATCATGAAAATTATAAAAAAATATGGATCAATAATTGAGTATCAATAAAAATACAATAAAAAAATATAGAAGATAAAATAAACAAATACATAGCTGCGATTGAAATTGGATCAATAATTGAGTATCACAAGCAAAAATTGAGTTTGGAAATTTTTGGACCATAATTGAGGGTTAAGATGAAGTAACAATTTAATAAAAAACTTAAATTGGTTTAATTTGACTAAGATTGAAAGAAATTGAAAATTCAAGGATGAGTTTGAAATAAATAACCAAGTTATAAAATCAATTAAGGGCTCAATTGAAAAAAAAACTTAAAGTGAAAGTTAATTTAACTTAAAAATGAATAATTCAAGAACCAATGACTGATATGAGAGCAATGAAAAAATTCATAGGGCACATTGTAATTTAATCAGGGGAGAAATTGAAACAAATTAAGAGAAAAGGCTGAAAATTAACCAAAATAAAAATATTAAAAGTTTAGGGATTAAAGAGCAAAAGGTCTTTGAAATGGAAGGACTAATAGGAAAATTGATGTAATCTTAATCGAAGAAAACATAAAGCAAGAAAACACCATTTCACATTAAATGAAATAATGTGTTTCATCTAGAAAAGGGGATAACAAAGTTCGATTTTTCAAAGAAAATAACGTCGTTTTGGCCTTAATTTTATTTAGGCTTGAAATGCATACAAGGAAGGCTGATTTTCTATTGATATTTCACCCCAATTTCAAACCCAAGTTGATAAATCTGACAGGATTAAAGGGAAAAAATGTATTCTTTATTATGTTAGCCTTAATCATGATGCAAAAAATTAGGTTTTAACTCTATGAATCCACCTAAAATCCAAACCAATAACATACTCTCAACGAACCTATTCAACACCTTAAATATATCATTTTCATCTTTGTTAAAGATCCACCTCTTGATCCACTCACCCCAAATCCAAGCAAAATACCATAGTCATTGGCCTTTAATGACAAAATATTGTATTCCTTTTTTAGCTAAGATTTCTTGCCTTATCTTATGCATAAAAATTGATGAACATTAAAGGTCACACAACTAACCTTTCACCTATATATGGCACTCAAAACTCTCATGAAAAGAAAAATGGAGGTTCATGAAAATTGAAAAGAAAGATATAAAAAAACAGAGGAAAAACATCGAGAAATGAGGATCAGGAAAAGTAATGTTATACTCGCATCAAAGTACATAAGTTTATTCTAAATATTCTAATGCACTCCCTTTTAAATCAACAAACCAAATTTATTGGCACTGCCAAAACCAGGTACAATGCTTTTTCCATGATAAAATATTTTTAAAGCCAAAATATTCAGATTTAATTCTGTTTTTATATTTATAAATGCATATTTGGACATAATAACAAGTTTATTAAGTCCATTAAGACTTGACCAAAATGAAAATGCCTATCATGTCGAAATACCCAATAAACTCAAAAACCCAATTCTGGTTTTCTAAAAAAAAAATGTTTTGTTATTTAATTTCAATGTTTGAAGCAAATGGGATCTTAGAAATAAAATTCAAGAACTTTAAGTGTTAACTTAGAAATTAAAAACTAGATCTTTAATTTAGCCTTTTTTAATAAGTCTCTTTATTTAGGATCAATATCAAAGTTTTCATGAATAGAAAGTCTTCTTTTAAAAGGGATCGATGTTAATATTTAATTTTTACGAACAACCAAGACAACGAGTATTCTATTTCTAGGGATTGATGTCAATTTTTTCTTAAAATAATTGAAAATCAAATAAAAAAACCTAAAAACAATTAAGATAATTAATAGCAATAAAAAAGATAAATTTAGGAGAAAACACATAATAAAGGTAAACTTTCATAAGAAAGGATGCCTTAAGGGTGATGTAGTTCTTCCCTTAAGAATAACTAACTTCTTACATGAATATGGAATACACAAACTAACAATGTCTTAAGTCTTAATGGGCCTATTAGACAAGTGTATGTTTTGATCATGGGTAATGATTTGTTATTTATTGTTACACATGTAATCTTTTTCTTTCTTAGGCATGTATTATCCTTAAGGTTGTATTGATTCTCATGCTCTCATATCGAGACCTTATGTTTTCCTAATATCTCACTTCTGTATTAGTTTGTTTGCTTGACAACAAGGGTTATTTTATTTTTCACTAATTATTGTTGTATTTGTTTTCTCAATTTTTAGTTAACAAATCAATATATATAATGAAAGTTTGTTTGGTTTGGAAGTGATTGATTAGAAAAACATTTATTAATTGAATGTTCACCGTTATAACAATCTAGATTTTTGGTTTGGATGTGCTTTATTGTATTTTCAGTTTAAAGAGGTAAGAGGGAATGGGTTTTCTTCCTTTTTTTTTATTGATTTATTCTTTAAGTCTTGACAATTTCGCATGAAATTCCTCTTTTCTTGAATGAGTTTTAGCCATTTAATATTTTGTTAATGCCTTTTTACTTTATTTTTCTTGGTTTAGGCATAATAGTTTCATGTTAGGCTTAATGTTTATTAGCAGCCTTGCTGCAACATGGGTATCTTTCATATAACCGAATAGTTTCTTGCTTTCCCCCCCTGCTTTTGATGTGCCTTCATGGATGTTTTTGGTCTATAAATCATCTTTTATTTATTTGTTGTTTGTATTTATTGGTGTTGGTGTAGAACAAGGTGTGTATGGTGCATTTTGTATACTTTGTGAAAAAAAACCTGGTGATTTTGAGTCTTTGTTTTATTGGATGGTGCATGGAATGCTAGACTGATTTAGCTTTCATTTAAGGATCATAAAATCCTTTTATTACTCGACATGTTTCAATAAATGTTGATTGATGTAATTTTTAGCTCACATTTAGGTGTTTGATTATTTAGCATTTATGTTCAAGAAAATACAATAATCATGTGTTATGACCTTCATTTGTTTTTAGAAAAGACTCATACACATGTGCTACTGGAGTGTTTTGGCAAATTTATAATAGTGATTGACAATACTATTGTTGGTTTCATATCAGGCTTTGGACAATTCTTGCTCAAGGTTCCAAAACTTTAACCTTTATTTTGCATCCTTATTTTTATATTTGGACAATTCTTCCTTAAGGTTCCAAAACTTTAACCTATATTTTGCATCCTTATTTTTATATTGAATAGGGTGTACAAAAGCTCTGCTTTCACATTTTTCTTTGAATGATCCCTTTTCCCCTAGTTTTGGATAATATGGACTTATCCATCATATTATAAAGTGTTTTTTCCAAGCCTATCCTACTTATAAAATCTTAGGTGTTATGAAATCAAGCTACCTTTTACTCAATTAGTTGTTCGATGTTTGTGTTTGTTATGCATTGTCGTTGTGGCTCCAGGTTAGCCTGGCAATTAGTTTTCTTTTTGCTAAAGGTACCTACATATCAATCATAAAAACTTTGAATTGGATTAAGATGTTCTTCTTATTAATGTGCATCGTTGTTCCTATATAGGTAGTGTATAATATTTTCTATAATTTATGTATTTAAAATTCTTTTTTTATGTATAATTTTGTAATGATGTGAACTCAATTGTATTACATTGAAGTTAAATGGTCCATTATTGTTATGAGATTTTGAGAAACATTTGAAGTGAAGTGACTAATCTTAGTAAATCATGGATTGTGATAAAACAAATAACATGTAAATAGTAGAAATAAGAGTTTTAAATGTGCATGTGTAGTTGTTCATCAGGGAAGTAGCTGATTCATTTGCTAACTTTGAGCCTGTTGGGATTGAGGTGGATTTTGCTTTTTTGTCTTAACCACAACAATATAATGTTTGGTTATAAAATAAAAGTGTGGTTTAATTTGTGGGGCCTACCATTAAATGAGGTCTAGCCTTGGTTATGGTGGTATTGTGATAGCTTTTGTGGTTGTGGTTTGAAAAAAGTTGTTTTATAAAATGTACTTTTGGTTGAGGTTGGTTTGGTATTTATATATGTTTGGTTAAAACTGTGGTTGAAATTGAGGTTAAACAAAAAGTAGTTTAATGTGTTTGGTTAAGAATGCTTTTCAAATTGAGATTATAAAATAATTTTTAAAAATATATATTAATGTTGATGGTTTTTAATTTAAATATTGTAAATTTAACTACTGCCATTACATCATGAAATAAATAATACTTATATAAAATATTTTTTATTGTTTCATTAAACTATCTACAATTCCATCACGTATAAAATACATCCGACAAAGACTACAATTTCCTTGGTTTTTTAAGCGCACAACAACATCAGGTAAAATATCATCAGGAATAAAATTGGAATTGCGATCAAATTCTGCAAATGCTACGTCATCAAGCGATCTCCGTCTAATTTATGTAGTGTCATTGAATAATGTTAAACACTAGTTTTTTGAATAAAACACAATTAAAAATAAAAAATAAAATAAATTTTTTTATTTATTTTACTGGGTCGGACCCAGTTCAATGCATTTAGTTTTGGACCATATTCGGTCCGGCTGGAACAATAGAGAGTGACTCCAAGTACTGTTCACGTGAACAGTGGAGACACTCTCCACTGTTCATATGAACAGTGAAGAGTGATTCTCTCCACAACAGAATAAGAAAGCAGCGTAAAGCTACTTTGTGCCACCCTGCATTTCAAACCCAAATAACAGTGGGGCCCATGAACATTAAATGATGTTTTATTCATTACCAAACAATTGTTTCGTGTGGTTTGCTTGAAAAGTAAAAGCAACCATGGAAACAAATAGAAAGGCTACTTTTTCATTCTTTTTTATTTTTTATTTTTGGTTTTCTTACCATTGAAAAATCCATAGATCATTTTAACATTTATAATTTAAACACTTCAATGTGTGATTCGAGAAAGAAAAGTTTTGTTTAGCTATATTAAACACTCCATCATATTTACACAAACTATTACTATAAGGTTTGGAGAGTTTTCAATTACAAATCTTCATGCATGCTTAATGCCAACAACAAACAACAAGAGACACATTTTTTATGTTTTAATAATTGCATGCTTCTTATTTAATTTAAAGCTATGAATTTAATTAATACTTATTCTGTTTAATTATTTTATTTTTAAAAATAGTTTTAACGAAACAATTTTGAATTGTTTTTTATTCAATATAATAATTATTTCAACAACAATTTTAATCAAACACGTGAAATCTAAATAACAACAACTAAAAATATTTTTTATTAAATTTATTTTTTAAAAATTACAATCATAAAAATTATTATAATACCAAACAAAACTCACAGCTAAGCCTACGTGAGAGGCTTCCTTGATGGACTACCAGGGGGTCCTCTTATTTTGTGTCTTCTTTTGGTTCAAAACAATTATGGTGATGACTTTAATTGTCTTTGAGTAGAATAGCTGGGTATAGGTCCCTCAATGGAACCAAGAATAAATGAATAAATAATAAAAGGAAAATCAAGTAAATGGAGGAGGAAAAAAAAAATTCAAATGTTCAAGCAGCTGAAGTTTCTTATTTGGACTGATCTCATGTGAATATGATGCCTACTTTGGCTTCTTTTTGACTCATGCCATTTCATTTGTTGTAGGCTTGCCACGTTTTTCATATGTCTTTGTTGGTACTGCTGGGGTATTTTATGTTGTCTTTTCGCGTCACGAATGCATCTTAGTGCTATAAAGGGCTTTAAGAACATTTTTTCGGGAGCTTTAGCCACATTTTGTGATTCCTGTAGGCTCCCAAACCATTTGCTGCACTGGTTTTTTCTCTCCCTCTCTTTTTCGTGGCTGTGTTTTGCTTCTTGCTCTTAGGTTCATGTAGCATCTTACCAGTTCAGTCACGTTGTTTGTTTTTTTACTTTCCCCAACCCCTGCATTTGCTTTGAATGTTCTCTTTTGTTTTGTATTCAGTGTTGATGGTCATTTGTGGATTGCTTGATTCCTTCTGCGCTTCTCGAAGTATTAATCTTTTGTTTGCGATATTTTATTGGGTGACATTCAGGTTTTCTAGGGCTAACCATGGCTGGTGCTTGCTTCAGCTTGGGATGGTCTTTTTGGTTTGTTGATGTGGCTAAGGACTGCCTATTACAGGTATGCTGGCATTTACGTTCTTTTGGCTGTTTTACTTTCTAGTTTTGTTTTTTTAGATTCCTTCTGTTATGTTTTTCCAAATATGGTCATTGTTTTTCCAGCATCTTTTTTGCCCGGTTGTTTTTAGGTTTTGCTGTTCAAAAATATATTGGTTTTGGTGTTTTGAATTATGTTGTTTTTACTCTTTAGTTTGGTTTTGTTGCTGCCTAATTATGTGTGCTTGAGTTTTTCGTTTTCTATGCTCTGCTTTAGGTTAGTTTTCTATGTTTTCATGGGGCCGGGGGGCTTTTTGATGGGTTTTTCGTACCTCGGATAACATGCATGGTTGCTAGAGGGTGACATGCTTGCTATTTCTCCTTCTTCCGCGACTGTTTTTTTATCCGTCTTTCTTATCGATTCATTAAGTTGATTTTGTTTTTGTTACTTCCTTTCTCCTCTCTATCCTCCCAGTTTACTCTTCTATTCCCCCCCCCATTTCCATCCTTCGTGATACTTAAACAGATGCTGATTTTTAAGAGTTTACGGGGTGGAGCGTGACTTTTGGCAGGCGTCTTCGAAGTCTGATTTATGAGGTTACCGACAATTCCATGATCTTTCAAAAGAAGGGAAGAATTCTGACAGTATATGCTCATCTTACAATAAAAGAAATGTGTAAAAAAAAGCCAGTATAAGACCTGCAATTAGAGTTTATGAATTTGGATATTTGGAAAGCAGTAGCTTTCAGACTCAGTTGAGAAAGATTAGTACCCGTCCTTGGACATCAGAGTGAGACTGGAAAGAGTTTTTCTGATTTAATCAGTAAGTGAACATATATTGGATTCTCGAAAGCATGATTGTGTAAAATCTGAGGGATATTGACAAACTTTTTTTGTCTCTCTGCTGGGACATTTCTTGATTCAAGTTGGTAGACAATGACATATATAGCTTAATGTTTCTATCATTTAATGGCGAGGTCGGAAGCGGGTTTGGAAAGAGCATCCATCTTTATAAGTTAACTGGTAGGAAAGCAGGCATATTCGAAGACAGAAGACAGAAGACAGATCAGCAGCTGCCATGTCGACATTTGATGATACTTTACCGGCCGTCCAAGCAGATCAGACCCTCGATTTCCCACTGAACCCAGAAAGTGCTTCTTCATATTTAGATGCGCATTTTGTTCCGACGTCTGGCAATTCCACGATTGTGTAGCAGAAATCCCAGTTATCTCTGACCCGCGTACAAAGGTCATGCATGCCATTTATTGATATGAAATGGTAATTTTCAGAGGTGAAATGATTACAGGATGAAGGTACTGTAAAAATGGGGCTATACGCGAGGAAAAAGAAAAGCATTCAGAGATTTAAATCGATCCAGAAAGTCAACATCTGTTGCTTTTTGTGTGGGGACGCCATAACTAGTCTGTCAGGAATCAATCAACACTCCTGGGATTAGAATCTAATAAAACTTATTTCGGATAATGGCTTTCGGGATCCAAATGCGTTCACGAGGCGCAGAATAATAACTTGAAGCAATAGAAAACCTTTTTTGAAAAAATCGTATGATTAATTAACGAATCATAAGCTCATTGATTCCAGGGGTGTTTATAAATTTAGTTGGGTAATGTGTAAATTTAATTTTTGATATTTTACAAATTATAAATTCAGTATATTTAATTTTTTTTATTCTAAAACAGGTTGAATAAATGGAGTTAGAATTACATTTTTTTTATGAATATTGTATATATTTATGAATTGAATTTATATTGTTGATTTTTATATATTGAGTTAATTGGAGTTAAGATTTGAGCTTAATAAATCAATAAATTGCTCGAGGGTGTTATAAACTATAACAAACAATTTAAATTTAATAATGGCTGGGTTGAATTTGAAAATTTTAATTAAATTTTTTAACCTGTTATTATACGTAATATTTATATTATTTAACTTTGATAAGCTAGATGGAATCAAATAATATAAATATTAAAAATGAAAGGATTATTTTGAACATCCCTAATCAATTCAATCAATAATAGAAAGTACATGATTCCTGAAGTTGGTATCATTACTACAATTCCATAAGCTAGATCAATTTTCTCGATTTTGAAGTAATAAGATGTTACCAAGTTTTAGCTTCGAAGCCATTGAAGATGGTTTGAAGGCGTTTTTGGTTTACTGTGATAAATTAATTAAAGGTCATTTGAGAGCTCCATCCATGGCCATCTTTGGCAGGGCTAAAATACAAACCGCATGTTTGAAAACACCAGCACGACCAGAGAGAGTAAAAGTTGGTCTGTGATTGACAATTACTTTATTTTATTTTATTTTATGGATACATAAATAAGGTCCATGTTTCCCATAAAAAACAAAATCCATATAAGTACAAATCAAATGTATATGATGATGGGATATAGCAAAGTCAAATGGCTATATATATATATATATATATATATATATACATATATTCTTTTCTAAGCTTTAGGTGATGGGATTAACATCCTTCCACTTTGTCTCCCTCTTTTCTTTCTCACTTTTATTATTATTATTATTAATATTATTGCCAGTTCTTCGTTTTTATTGGATTTGTTCCTCCTCCCTCCCTTGTTATGGGTGGATGGAGGGTTCCTGTCTCCTTTTCCCCTCGAGCCATTGCTTTTTCTCGCAGGAAAAGTAATCATGCCACTTCTTCTTAATCCCTTCCGGGCCCCGTCCAGGTCCAGTCATGTGGGCCCGCCTCTTTTGGGCCGACTCCAAAAAACAAAAATTGTTGCGTAAATCAATGGGGTGATGACGTGGCATTGCTTTGGGGGGGCTGGTGTCGTTGAAGTGGAGACCTGGCCCGCCCGAATTTAGAGACTCTGTGTGGCACTGCGCGCTCTCTCTCTCTCTCTCTCCCCTTTGCTTGAGCACCACACTCATTGCGTATATCACTTTTTTACATCACTTCATCTCCCTCTCCCTGCCCTATTCTTTTCCCCATGAAGGGTAAAGGTGCCACCACTGCACTTCTTGGTGGTGGTTGGGAGTATTGCTGAAGCAAAACTAGTCTCCCTTCTTTTGAGCAGATTGCTTGTGCCATAAGGGAGTTAGACAGGTCCTCTTTATATTCCACGACTGCTATTTTCTTTTTTTTTCTTTTTTTTTTTATATCTAAAACCCTGATATCTATAAATCCATTTAAATTCTAATTAATCTGATTGGGCTGGGCTGGTGACCACTAAAGTTCTTCAAGTAATAGCGTATTCAATTCATAAGGTTTGAATTCAAGACCTTTAATTAAAAGGAATAGGTGTCGTCGAACCACTTAATCGAATTAGCATTGAGATTCTATCGCTAATTATTAATGACTAATTACTCCATATGTAATTAGCACACGGTGAAACCTTTTGTAATGAAAAGAAGAGACACAAATACATGGTTAAATTCAATTGAAGATTTTCAGGCTTGGTTAAGGGCAAGGAAATTTTGAGAGGAGAGATTTTTGGCTTACATTTTGTCAAGTAGATGATTGAAAGAAGAAGAAATAAGGCAGGTGAGGCTAAGATCTTGATGTTCCATTTCTGTAAGGCTCAGCTTTGAATTTGTTTTGGAGTGGAGGAGGATCTCTGGATAGATTTGAAAAAAATGAACGTTGGAGCAATCTTTGAAAAGAGGCAGGATACGACTTCGGTCTTAGATAATGAAAAATGGGCTTATTTAACCGGTTCCATAAGTAAATTTTAAATTTTCCCCACTGTACTTTTATCTATTGTGTTAGTGTTACTTATTATGAGATCATCCAGTTAATTTAATGTAATTCAAATAACTTATAAAACAATATTATTTGACTTAAAGAATAACTTAAAATATATTTTTTTAACATTAAAATAGAGCATATTTAATTGAACCGAGCTTTGGAGTTCTTATAATATAGGTTATTGACTCTTCTGAATTTTTTTTTTGCTTAATTATATAATAATAAAAATAAATACTCGTAAAATCAAGCACTTTCTAAATTTTAGAATGTTCATTTAAAACAACGATAACCTTATAGAAAATAAATCAAAATAATTTATAAAAACATTTAAAATCAAGTAAATATTAAAAAAAAATTTAAAAAAAAAGAGAAGTTGAGTTGGCACCCTAATGTAAAATTTAGTTATATTAAGAGGAGATTGCTTAGAAATGAAATAGCGGTTGCATTTCAAAATGTTTTTAGTTTAGAAATACATTAAAATAATATTTTTTTATTTTTTAAAAATTATTTTTAAAAAAACATAATTTCAACCCCATTCTCAAACACTACTTAAGTAATGATTCAAAACCATCTTGATTTCTTTTGAATAAAACTGCCTAGCTAGCTTATGTTTTTCGAAGTATCATCAATCAGACATTTCCTAACAGTCTTGAACCTTCATTTCAGCAAAGATCCTTGCCCAGTGAAATTCTGCACCCTAGATCAAATCGTGAGTAATCAACAGAAAGACTCGTTATATTGACAATTATATTGTTGTCCTGATAAATGGATAAACAAGGGAAAAAATCTCAAATTTTATTTCATATTTAATTGAGGGTTAGCTTTGACCTGCAATCTGTAGATGTTCTGATAGCACCCAGCGGCAGATTTACAGGCGGGAGTCGTATAATCATGTCCAAGCGTTCACAGCTAATCGCCTTTCCTCGAGTTCTTCGCTTCTA
This sequence comes from Populus x sibirica, assembly GCA_019202695.1. Classification (NCBI taxonomy): domain Eukaryota; kingdom Viridiplantae; phylum Streptophyta; class Magnoliopsida; order Malpighiales; family Salicaceae; genus Populus; species Populus x sibirica. Next base: position 1,190,754 of record JAGMVL010000957.1, read on the forward strand.
CGTTGAAACAAACAAACAAGAATACTCTGGAAGCCTAGGCTTGAAAAAGAAGAAAAAAGAGGAAGTTTTGGCTTCCCAACTTATACCCAATTCCACAGGAGTGTATATACCAAATCTAATATTCGTTGAGTTGCCTACCAACGATCTGATATTGCAAGGACTACTACAATTTCTGGTGACAACATGAGGATGCAACTGTATGCAAGCCTTTGGGAAGTAAATGAAACAGATTTTTGGTAAACTATTGGCACGCTTAAATTAAACGTGAGATTCACAGAAATTAAATGTGGGATTTTATTGAATAAACAAACCCTAGTATACATGCTGTGTTACAAGATATTTTTGGGGTCACCATGAAAAGGGGCTTGCTCCCAGCAAAAATATCTCATTTTCAACATCTTTCACCCATTGACAGACCCTGTTGCAAGTCTTTATTGCCAAACCCTGCAAATTCAATACAGTTAAGAAGTCAGCATTGCATCTAGATTGTGCCAAAAATATACCAAGAAGGACCATGCAATCCATTTGCAGAGTTATTTTAAGAGGAGCAGCAAGCAGAACGATCTAGTCTGATCAAATGCAAAGGCAACATAATTAAGAAAGTATTTTAAATATTTTAAATGAAACAAGAATATAATAATGAAAAAATGAGAATACACGAGATCAATTTGGAATTTGGAGAACAGGTCACCCTCCAAATTACGAGGACATCAAAACAATAATGAGCTTGGCCTTCAGCCCTTCACAATTAATGATCCAGGAAGCTTATCTGGTGTGTGCCGAAGAAATATCTTGTTCGATAATAGATTATAATTTATAGAGTCCAATGAGCTAGCCAAAGTGTTATGGTTGCATAGGCTAAGGATTCTTGTCTCAAGGTCAGTTGTCCACAGTTTTTAGAATACAAAGGAAGAACTTAAACATGCATGAGAAAATGTCAAACCTTGTCTGCAAGCGGATCAAATGTCGCATAAAGCTCAAAATCTGGGGTGACCCAACAGAGGAGAACTGTCACACAAAGTAGATACAATTTCACCATGTAAGTAATTTGAACTAGTGCTAACAATTGAGCCATTGAAACAAACATCAAGGAACATGATTAGGGTAGAATTTCAGACAGCAAAAAATGAGGCTTGTTGAACAAAATATCAATCAATCAGAACAATAAAAATGACCCTTGCAAGATATTTAGCATGGTTATTCAAATTCTAAGTTATATGCACTGAAATAAATTGCTTGATCCATAAATCTACTGCCACCATCACCTTGAAGGAATATTATATATATGCAAAATGGATATTTAAAAGCGCGTCTAACAAGACAAGAAAACACTTTCTTCATTTGTGCTTACTATAGATAAATGCGTACTAATGGATCTTCCATAATTTCATAAACTATGGAGCATATAAATACACACATTGCTATATTTTGTACTTTGTGGATCTGATAATTTTTTTTTTTTAAAAAAAAACATAACATAAATAAAACATAGTTTACCATAATTCTCATCTCTTCTAAACTGTGTTTTGTGGGCCCCATTGCCTTTATCATGCATCGAAGCGTAAAGTTTCTGGTAAGCCCTGTACAATCTGCAAATGAGGATTTTAGTTTTGAACTGATAGCAGATGGCCAGAACATGGTCAACCATGGAGGGCATATGAAATTTCTTTCAACAAAAAGACCCAAAGATTCAGCAGCTTTACCTTTTCTGCTGTTGTGGACTATTAATTGGTGCTGAAAACTCAGAAGATATATATTGCTCCAGATAGATACTACGATATATGAAATGCCAAAGTCCAGCAGGACCACCAATCCCAGCAAATGGTTCCCTGAATCTCCCAGGAGAATCGGTCGGTTCCTGATGCTCCCCAAAATGAGGAGAAGCAGGTCCAGGACGAGACAAAGGATCAGCAGGCAAATCCTCAACATGCATCCCACCATCGAGCATGGACCTCTGAACTTCGCTAAGAACATTTGACTTCAAAAGAACCATTTCGATACGAATCCTATAAAAAATGTCAAATTTTTTAATACAAAATAGAATGAGAACACAACTAAACAAACCACTCACTCCATGATAACTAATATTTAATTTCATTAAAAGCATATTGGGTAATAAAACCAACTCCTACCACTCTTATTGCATGCTGTAAATCAGGTAGAAACTGCGAAGTAATTTCAAATTCTAAAACACCTTCATGCCCCGTAAAATAATTTCCTAACAGTGTTAGAAATATTAAAGTTACGAGATGTGAAATTTTACTGATCTCAATGTAATTTCAACAATAAGCAAATTAAAAGTGATGAAATAGTAATGACTTTACTTGACATTAGCGGGATTATTTGTTTCCTTAATTTTTAACACTGTAACTGCTCACTTGCAATGGGCACGTGCAATGGGCATTTCAACTTGTATTAACAATAAAATCTAAGCCATGATTAATTTAATTAATTTGGGTTTAGTATAAGAAAATCCTGCACATGTAAATTATGGTGAAAATATACAGTAAAGGTTCAGTCATTAGGAGACAATAAGATGTAGCTCTGGTTATCACTTAAGTTGATGCTTTGGGAATTCATTGAATAATGCACAAGTTTGATTTTTTTGTCCAAAAGAAAGTTACATTTTAGGCTATTATTATATATCACATGGATTTTGATCATGTGGGGAAAAAAGTAGTTAGTACACCAAAACACATCTCTTCACTTGTTCTGAAAGTCTCTTTCAGAGAGAAACAACTTGTCATTTTTCTCCTCTCTCAGCAATTCTCATGACTCAAATACCTAAATAAGCTCAATTTCCCTCCACTTATCTCAATCCAAAATACACAAATCATAGAGTAAATTGCTTACCTGCAATCCTTAAGATGATAAAAGGCATCTGAACTAGTGGTAAGCAACATCAAGTATGTGTCAACCTGCAACAAGATTAAGGTCATGCCAATTTCTATCAACTCTGACAACAATTAGAAGTACAAACACATCATTTAATGTGGATCAAAAAATTGTATATATCGAATGTCTCCAACAATTCACTGTCCAGAAAAACAGGAGTATGAAATTGAATGTGCTCAAGAAGAAATGCTGTTAAACAAAATTTCTCTCACATCAAGATAACGGACATAAGCATACAAAAATGCCATTGGGTTATATCTTGGCAGGCAAATTGGCGAGAAAGATTCAGATGTCCTGCATAAAGTTAAAAGAACATGTCAGCCAGAGTCTCAAGAAATAACTTGGAAATGCCAACCAAGTTAAGATAGAAATAACAAGCACTAATGAGAGATAACTTTTTCTGTTTTTAATTATTGTGACCCATGCATTTTCTATTGGAAGAACTTGGAAGTGCCATCCATAGGTTAGGATAGAAATAACAAGTACTAGTGAGAAAGGACTTGGAAATGCCATCTCTTGGAAGCTCACTGACCTCTTTGGGCTCAAATGTGGCATTGCTGATTTCAGAGCAATTGAAAAACCCATAAAGAGATGAGATTCAATTGTTACAAACAGAGGTACTAGCCTATCGAAAATTCCAAAGTCATTTCGCACCATCAAAATGCCCATAGCAGGTTCTTAACAAGAGACTAAAAGATTTCTCAACAGAGAGAGAAACGAATGGGATAACAGTAGTCTAATGAAAGTCCATTTTACTTGCCTAAATGATTCTGAAGACATTATGAAGTTGGAAAGTAGCAGCATGTCATCAGGATGAAGAGAAGCTTTTTGAGCACCAACAAGACTAACAACCTGAAATTAAGCCTCAAGTAATAAAGTGCTACAGCAACTAAAGGAAATTCAAACTAGAAAATAAATGCAGTTTTTAAGAGATAGATGTTTCTTAAAGCCAAAAAAGGGGAAAAACAAGAAGAATGGGGGAAAGAGCAGGTATTTACTTTGTGTTTGCACATTAATATTGCAAAGAGAACACCAGAATCAGCAACATCATGCAGTATAGCACCTGCAGCTTGCCTCGTTCCATAAGCAAGGGGAAGACAAGTGTATGCATGGAGAAATGTTGCTGGATTCCTGACAAGAAAGAAGCAAGAATTCCAGCACCATCCAATTTAAAATAGGGGTACAAAGACATGCACTTTGCATCTTATTTCAAGACAAGAGGAAATGAAAACATCAGTTAAATAATTCAATAAAAACAAACAGGAAAATGGCAGACAATTACATTCTTGTAAAGCGGGAGAAAATGAAAATAAGTATTTCAACTCACCGATTGTCAATGACAAGGAAAAATAATGGGGAACAGAACCTCTATCATAGTTCAAGAACCTAGCAATATTGTCTACCTAAAATAGATAGGATAGTTCAACTAATACCACTGCTTTGCTGGTTACCAGAGATGGCAACAGAACCATATGAACATCCACCCAAACTGGCCTGAATGGGCGGGTTTTAGTTTTTTGGATAGTTACTTGCCAATCCAGACAGTTGGCCACCAAATATCTTTGCTTGTTCCTTAATAATTAATACATATTAGAATTTGTCAGCATTGTCTATAAAAAGAACAGAACAAGTACAAATCGTAACTTCTGAGTACAAGTTCTTAAAACTTTTTATTATGAAGGTTATTTTGGTACGTATTATGAAAAAGTTTTTTATAAGAACAATATTTAGCCTTAATCACATTTCTTGTATTAAAAAGTATAAGAGAATGATATCCAGTTCTGTCACATTGTTCATACACAATCTACAACAATGTGCCTTTTCTTTTGGGTATGGGGATTAAAGCAGAGAGGTCTTAATTAATAAATCTGCATCCATGAGATCCACTGTTTTGCTTCAGCAATTTAAAGACTCCCACAAAATCAACAAAGCAAGCAGCAAAAAAAGAACTCCAACCATCAGAAGCAGAGACATATTTCTATTTTTCAACACCAGCAAAAGGAGCCATGAGAAAAGGGAGCAGAGAACAAACCAACTAAATGAATGGATGAGAGATGAGAAGACAACATCCGTTCCTCCAAGCAATGGAGTCATATCAAACTTCGGATTTTTCTCAAAACATCTATTAACCGACTTTGTTAAAATGAGTATCATCTGCATCATTTAGACAAAAAACATAAGAAAATATGAACATCAGGAGAGGAGTTTTTGATCCATTTCAAAAAATGTAAACATAATTAGAAAGTCAGCACATAGAAAAGTGGAGTAGTGGAATTAATGCTACCTGACCATAAATAAGCTCCAATTCCCCCCTCAATGATTCATATGGCTGTTCCGTGCAGCTGATGCACACCAAGTAAATTGGTCCTTTTACAAGAAAAACCACCTGAACCCAAAAGAAAACATTCGGAGTTCACAAATTGGTAGATGTTAAGTAGATTTATCTCATGCTCCTACTAAGAAATCCCACTCCAACAAGATAGAAGTAACAGACTTGGTTTGTTTGAGGTAGATGCTCTTCGGTCTTTCACCGACCAGAGAGCTTCGAGAAGACGCTTCCACAAAACACATGCACGGTTGAGGAAATTGCTATGAAAACTTTGGAGTAGCATATTAACTTGGAGCTATTTAAAATCATCTCCAAAAAATAAGAGGATATTCTTTTATTTTTTAATGATTGAAAAAACAAAGAGCTTGGGCAAATTAAATTAGCAGGAGGACAAAAAAAGGTTCTATTTTCGATCTAGGTCCCAGAGAACAAAGGATTGATTAGATAAAGAAGAAGAGGATCAATTTTTTGAAGGCCACGTGATAAAATATGAACAAACCTGGTGCTTTCCTGCCCTAACCAATTTGACACGATCCCCCTGAAAAGCAAATAATGAATGAATCTATTGTAAGTCCTCAAAAGAATGCACTTTAGAGTAATAGGAATTCAAAGGATGGTCATTGAAGAAAATGAGAGTTCACGGGTTCATCCAGTACCCATTCTCCACAAATGAAATTATGGCCTGCAGTGTCGCTGAAAATCCTGCTAGCTTGTGTTCATCTCCATATCTGGAAGTTAATAAAAGAATTTGAGCAGAAAGCTAAAACACTGAAACAAAAGGTGATAGATTACACTATGGTTTGCATCAGTATGAATAAGAAATAGTTGCACCAAACCTGGAATATATTGGTTTTCCAGAGTGACTCAATATAAAAAAATGCTTCTTCATTTTCCTCCATGATATGGAAGCATCATCCTGCACTTCATTTATTAATCAAACAGGGTGTAATATTGCAGGAGTCTTCTTTTTGTATGTACAACAGTAGGTAAAAATGATAAACATACACAATTGAAATGAAATTTCAGATATATGCTTAACCATTGAAAGATGCAAATTTCATTCACTAGTAACCGACAACCAGGACTTAAACAATGCAAAATACATACATGTGTCCTTAAAGGCTCCTGTTGTCTACTTTCTTTCTTTCTTTCTATCTTCTGCTTTTCTTGTGATTAAGTGCTTTTGCTTTCTTTCCTTTGACCAATCTTTTGACTATTTGTGCGTGTTGTGATACTAAAATAATTTCTCCTCAATTTGACAAATAAATGACCACATTAGCACAATGTACAAGACGAGCTTTTCACAAGACTCTGATATGGCTAAAACAATATTGGAACTTCAATTTGAAGATGAAAAGATAGGCAAATGCAAATGCAATTGCAACTGGGTACAGGGAAGAGAAGGTGTCAAAGCCCTGTCCTGAAGCTCTGTGGGTGCAGTCAGGATTGTCCTGAAGCTTAGTTTCCAATCATTTGTCCATTCCAAAACTGAGAACTGTCTCCCCTCAGTGATCACAATAGAAGGCATTAGATCAAAATTATTGAGGGACTGGCTTATAATTATGGCTTGTTTTGCCCTTTTCCTTTTCATGTTAACCGTGAAATAACACCACACAAACATGAAAATGTTCTTAAAATTGCAGGATAATGGGAATTTTTTACCTATTCCAAAATTTTCTAATAAACTTTCCAGCACAAAAATCAGTGCTTGTTGGATTGCTTGATTTAAAATTCTCTAGATGATACATGCTATTAATCAAGTCAGCAGGCCTATGTGAGGGAAATGGCTGTCACATATTTTGCACATTGACCTTTAGACAATCTGTTTGGCATCCCTCAATGAGTATGTGAAATTCAGTGGGTGCTTGGTTCATGTTCTATTGCTTGTTTGATGAGAACCTTCTCCCACTATTTTAAAACACAAGAGAATCCTCACATTTAAGTTAAATGGTTCCAAAGGCATGTGTTTTAAAGAAAATTATTGCTTGACAAACCCAGTCAAGTTTGGCAAACATCTAAGCATAACTACTCTGCCCTTTTATTTTTAATTAATAAAATCTTCTGATACCTAAGAAAATCTTAAGCAAAACTAACAAAAGCATATACTTTTAAGAAGAACTATTCTTTACAATAATGACTTCTAAAGAATCCAGCAGCAAAACTGATTTTTGGTCTACATGTCAAAATCAAAACTTATAAACCACCTATAATGCTCTCTCCGATAACTAGAAAGGTAAAAACTAAGAAAAGAAACAAAGAAAATATCACACCAGCACCATTCCCAGATAAATCTATCTAGAGGTATAAAAAGGCCCACCCCTAATGGAGATTAAAGATTTTCATCCACACAGGCCATGCAAGGAGGTCAAGAAACAAAGACCCAGAGTCTTAATTATGAGCTTCCTTTAACCACAATGCCAGTGCATCAATCAATTTTGCATAGAAACCTTGCTACTCAGTATCAAAAACAGGAAATTTACAAAGCTAATTTCTCTTTGTTCAAAGTTTCACAAATCAAATTTCAGCATAGATATAGTAAATTCCACCAAGTTCAATCTATTAACAATCAGTAATCTAAAAAATTCACAATTAATCCATGCTTTTAATACGAAGAAAAATAAAGATGAAAAACCAAAGAGTACCTCATCGACATGACGTTTGCCAGGCAACCAGGCAGCTTGTGAATCAAAAACCTCATGGAGAGCACTATCAATTGCAACCTCCTGTATCTCATCATCCTCACTGACGCCACTGCTCCCTCTCTCGCCGGCGTATCCACTACTGCTCGGGCTGGAAGGCCCGTTCACGTCCATTTCCACCTCCGAGTTCGTCCGCGTCACCACGACACTCCTGACGAGGCCAATTCTGTCATCTTGTTCGTGATTGTTACTGTTTACATTCAGCGATCCATTTACAGAGGAGCCTTGATCTTGTTGTCGTCCTTCTTCGTCTTCGTCGTTTTGGATGATGATGCTACCGGATCCTTGTTCAAGGTTTAGGGTTTCGAATTGGTAATCCAAAGGCTTGGGGTTAGGGTTGGGATCGTCAACGGAGGAGGAGTTGGAATCGGATGAGGACATATTTGGAATTTCGTAATTGCGAGAGAGGAAGAGGAAGAGAGAGGGTTTTTTTTATTTTTATCTTTTTGGGTCTCTGTTATATCATTTCGGGTGCGTTGGCTGTTAGGTCTCTACCAGTCGGTTTTTTTGTTCGATTCGAGGTCTCTGCAATTAGGTGCGTCGTTGCAAAAGAGGGAGAGAGACACGAGAGACGAGGCTCTGACCAGTAGGTGGATTACTTGGATCCGACTTTACATGTGTCGGGTCTACTCTGTGCTCTTAGCTTATTATGACGATGTGATTTAAAAAAAAAAAAAAGAGAAACAACGGTAATGATGGAATCTAAGAAATTAAATAAAAAGGTTTAATGGGTTATGAAATGTAAAATTATATATATTGAATGAGTATTTTGCACTTTCATAATTCTTAAGTTTAGCATTTTGTTTTTTATGACAATATAGTATTATTTAATGTTCTTTTTTTTTTATAAATAAATTACTTATTTTGTATTTTAACAATTAAAAAAAATTCCTAGTAAGAAAATTTCTCTTTTAAAAATTATTATGAATATTTTATATTCTTATTTGTTTTTTTATTTTTAACACATTATGACGGTAGACATGAAACATATTATTTTTTTTATAATAAAAAAGAAAAAGTATATATGCACACAAAACTTGTCTTCTTTTTCTACTATTTCCTTACCACTACTACTGTCATGATATACATAGCGTTGAATGGAAAATCTTCCTCCCAGAATGAGAGAATTTTGAATATATTACTATTAATCATGAAATTATAATTTAAATAGTAAAGGAGTTGTTAATTAGTATTATAATCACTAAAAAATCTACTGAGTAAAAATCTGGGTAAAAAAACTAGTTGTGCATGAAAAAACGAATCATCCCCAATACATTTTACTTATGGTAAGTTGTATTGTTTATTGTTTTTCTAAGTCGTATTT